>OU612020.1:9642500-10892500 GCA_914767945.1 Eilema depressum
ATACAGCAACGGGAGCAGCTCTATAGAGGGCTGCTCAAAGGCTTCCCACATGTCCCTCTGACTACGAGGAGGCCCAGTAGAAAGCAGGAAAGGGAAGGGCTGGTCACCGAGCGCGGACGTGAGGATTATAGGTCCGGCCTCCTGTCATCCCTTCACGCCCGTCTCCTCCCTTTCCGGAATTCGATGGGACATCGTGCTTCCCACTTCTGAGAGGGCCATCTTAAAATTGTAGATGGCCCAGGGTCAGCCGGGGGGTGCGGAAAATGCCCTAGGCAATTTTACACTCCAGCAACTGAAGACCCGCGACGGCATGCTGTTTAGTGGGTCCGAATTCCACATGGCACTCCTGATGGCTGACGGGGATGGTATCCGAGGCAATTTTAGCACGAAAGAAAAGTTTGTACGGAATCCGAATTCCACGCGGGCGGAGCCGCGGGCAACAGCTATGTTTTATAAATGTACAATGGGTACATATGTGGTAATGGTTTAGGTTTTTAGACATAGGTATATGGCGTACAGTGGCCTACTCATTATAAATATTGGTGTTATAAATATATCTATTTGCGAACTGTCAATGCTTTAGATACTGAAAAAACCTCACACAGTGTTTTTTAAATAATTTATGACATTGTGAGAGATAAAAATCAATGTAAAATTTGAAATTATTTTTCTCTAAATTGGAGTACTTTGTTTTATTAATGTTTTACTTGATCTTTATAAAAAGAAAAACCTTAGTACAGTACAATTAAAATTAGTTGAACATTCGGCTTTTTTCGGGTATAATCGCCTAAATTCGGAGTCGGAAATGACACGACATACATTACCGCGATTTCTTTTATGTAGCATTCAATTTGAAGTATCCTAAACGCAATGTATACCATCTGCCAAGATGACATTACTAACCACAGACCTAAGAAAATTATAGAGAAGCGACATGAATTTGAAATTTCATTATTTATTGAAGCTTCAATAATTAATGAATTTGAATATATAAGAAATCGCGGTAATGTACGCGATATTTTTTATTTAATGTGTACAAGTATAGCTACACTTGTATACATTAAATAAAAAAATACATAGATAGGTATGTTACGGCTAAAGGTAGGTGTGAACATAAACTTAAGATTAGCCGGCTAAAGTTAGATTTATCTTCGACGAGGTGTTAATGTTAGTTTCTTCTATCTTTAGCCGGCTAAACTTAAGTCTAACCGCAGGCCCTTGGCTAAAAATGTAGAAGGAAATGGGAAAGGAATAATCACTCTCATTTCAGCTTTTCTTTTCTATTGCAAACATCAAAGTGTGCACTCCGCTCAATCAGACTTGGATAGATTAGGCCTTCGTGGTTATTTTTTTTATGACCATCAAGAAATTGAAGTCTCGCAAAGCCATACGCAATTAAATATAGACCGGCAGCAGGCGTTGCCTAATCAATCATTTGAACTGAAAGGTAGAACGAATACATTTTTAGCCGTTTCGTTTCGGTTAATGTGCACATTAACCGGCTAAACATGGAATATCCCGACGCAAACTAACATGTTATCGAACTTTAGCTGCTTCTCGAATATAAACCTAAGTTCAGCCGGCTAATCTTAAGTTTATGTTCACACCTACCTTTAGCCGTAACAGATACAAGTCAATATTTTACTGTTTGATGTACATAAGTAACAGTACGATATTACATCAGATTAATAATAATTGATAATAATCACCAAATTCAAAATTTAAGAAACCGACTCCTACCGATTTTTGTTGATAATTTATCAATTAAAAAAGTAGAAAGTAAATTTTCTTCTTTTTTAAATAAATTATATTCTTTATTAAAATAGTTACAAACATTATTTACAATTTCACGGCTAGTTCTGTGTTTCGTCCCACGATAGTTTCGGCCCATGGGACGAAACAATACTTTTCTATAATATAATAATATTCATTCGTTGATTCGTCCCATCGATTTAATTTTAAAGATATCTAAGGTTTAGTACGGTCAACAAAACAATGGTGATTATTTTAGTAAAATAAGTTTTCAAGGGTTCGTGGCTTACGCCCCCGGTGGTCGACGCCCGTGTGGCCGAGGCCCCCGAATCAAAATTTGTACTGTTTCTATTTTAGCACAACCCACTTTTTGTAGGTCAATGACTGGGTCGGGGTTTGGATGGGTGACTGTTCTTCACAACAGGAGGTTAAGCAATGTTGGCTGGGTCGGGTTTTGGATGGGTGGCCATTCCTTACATTGGCGGTTAAGTAAAATTGGCTGGGTCGGGTTTTAGATGGGTGGCCGTACTTTACATTACGCGGTTAAGTAAAATTGGCTGGGTCGGCTTTTGGATGGTTGGCCGTTCTTTACATTACGCGGTTAAGTAAAATTGGCTGGGTCAGGTTTAGGATGGGTGACCGTTCTTTACATTACGAAGTTAAGCAAAATTGGCTGGGTTAGATTTAGGATGGGTGACCGTTCTTTACATTACGAAGTTAAGCAAAATTGGCTGGGTCTGGTTTAGGATGGGTGACCGTTAGCGGCGGTAAGACCCATCATGGGGGAGTGGTTAGAGAGGCCACACGGCGGCCTCTCGTTCTGGCTGACGCAGATCATCACCAATCATGGGTGTTTTGGGCGGTATCTGCATCGGATAGCGCAGAAAGAGCCAACGTCCGAGTGCCATCACTGCGACGCGAGCGAGGACTCAGCGCTGCACACGCTCACCGAGTGTCCGGCGTGGGAGACGCCGAGACGGGAGCTGGTGGCGACCCTAGGAGTGAGAGTTCTCACGCTCGCCACTTTGCTCGCAGCGATGGTTCGCTGCGCAGATTCGTGGGCCACCGGCGACTCCTTCCGCGAGCAAGTAATGCTCGTGAAGGAGGCGGCGGAGCGGGAGCGCGAGGAGCGAAGGAGAATCGCAAACCGCGCGGCCCGCAACGAGCAGAGGCAACTCGGGCGTCGGAGGTCGCAGAATGACCTCCGTCCCCCATGAGCGCTGGCCTGGGGGTGACGGGTAGAGCCGCCTGTCACCCTAGCAGAAGCAGGCCGTGGCGGCGGCACGCACTGCGTGCCTCCCCATACCCGGGGGCGGGTTGGGGACTCTGTGGTCCCCTCACCGGAAGAGGGCCAGATCGAGAGATATGGTCCTGGGTCGGCCGGGGTGCGAGGGATATGGCTACGACAATCTCACCTCCGGCAACTGACGGCCCACAGACGGCGTGCGTTTTAGTCGGTTCGAGTCCGACATAACCTCCTCCTCCGGCTACGGTGGGGGAGGTATCCGTGGGGATTTTGCGCACGATTAAAAAAACAAAAAAAAGGATGGGTGACCGTTCTTTACATTACGTGGTTAAGTAAAATTGGCTGGGTTGAGTTTTGGATGGGTGGCCGTTCTTTACATTACGAGGTTAGGCACTACACGCTAGTCTCAAAAACTACCAGTTTGAATTGAAAAAATCTTTTTCTGTTGAATAGTCCATTTATCGACAAATGTGGCTATATAAAATCACGCTACTACAAAAGTCGGTAACTTAGTGGTTAAGGAGTCGGCCTTACGATCGAGAGGTCCCGGGTTCGAATCCTGGCCATTACACTACCGACGTGAACCCACTCCTAGCACAAGCAATTTAGCTTAGTTGGAGGGGTTAACGGGAATATTAGTAATTTCGGTTACTAATATTCTTATTAAAAAAAAAAATAAAAAATAAAAAAAAAAAATGTGAGCGGAGCAGTGAGCATAAATGTCTACAAATCGGGCAAAGATTAAAGATTTGTATTTTTGTATTCGAATAAACTCAAAAAACACTGAACCGATTTCAAACATTTTTGTACCATTAGAAAGCTGCACTATCACTGACTAACATTGGCTAAATTAAATTTAAAAAAATTAAGGATCTTTACTAAAACTTCAATAATGTAACCTAAGGTGTAAAAAAGGACCTAAAAACTATTAAAGATAGAACAAAATAATTTACTGTGGAAATGTATCACATAAAAAGGTCTTCATTTAAGTCCGCAATAGCATAAATGTCTATCTAATAAGGGAGCTACCCATATTAGATAGACATACCTATGCTATTACGGACTTTTATTTTTTACAAAATTATAAGGAACTATTTTTAACAATATCATCGTAACAGTAATTATATCGGTAAAATAAATTCAAGCAGAAATGCCGATCAAAGCCAGACCACGGATGGTATTCAAGATTGTTTCAATACAAAGATGTTGATTGCTTTTTGAATTATTGAAATCGGACGTATTTGGAATAAAAATTAGGTTTAAAAGTAGAATAGCCGTGGTCGTATGCCACTCTAATAAAAATAGGAAAAAGTATATTTTCTTGTTTAATACTTTTTAGAGCGTGAATTTACAGCAATCGGGTTTTAGTTTTAAAATTAATTTTAATTTATATTATTTTGGGACAAGCAACACCCAATAATTTAGTTTTATTTAGTTCTAATAAGTTGTTATAGAGCTATGCGGGAACAAACGAACATACATACATACATACATACATACATACATACATACATACATGCATACATACATAGCCTGCCAAAATCATAGCCCTCCTTTGGCTTCGCCGTAGTCGGGTAAAAAAGGGTGCTACGTGTATTCGATGTATGTTACCAGCGAAGAAGGGGAGGGTCAGCTGAACAGAAGATGCAACGGGAACGGAATCCGAATGCCAGGTCGGATCCTCCAAAGGCCGAGGGGCCTGGGTGAGGACCCAGGGGAGGCGTTGCCGCCTACGGCAAATGCCGGCCGCAAAGGGAGCGACTCTATAGTATAGTAGTATAGCGGCTGCTCAGAGCCTTCCCACATATATATCCCTCTGACTACCAGAGGGCACAGTGGAAAACAGGCAAGCGGAGGGCTCCCCCTTTCCGGGATTCGATAGGGACACTGTGCTTCCCACTTCTGAGAGGGGCCACCTTAAAATCGTACATGCCCAAGGGAATTTTACACTCCAGCAACTGAAGACGGCATGCGTTTATAGTGGGACCGAGTCCAACATAACCACTCCTGATGGCCGACAGGGGAGGTATCCGAGTGAACTCTAACACGAAAAAAAGTTGACATGGACCAAATTCCACGCGGGCTAAGTCGCCAATTTTACTTAACCGCCAATGTAAAGAACGGTCACCGTTGCTTAACCTCTTGTTGTAAAGAATGGTTACCCATCCAAACCCTGACTCAGTCATTGACCTACAGGGTTGTGCAAAAATAGAAACAGTACAAATTTGGATTCGGGGGCTTCGGCCACAGGGGCGTCGACCACCGGGGGCGTAAGCCACGAACCCTTGAAAACTTATTTTACTAAAATAATCACCATTGTTTTGTTGACCATACTAAAACTTAGATATCTTTAAAATTAAATCGATGGGACGAATCAACGAATGAAAATTATTATAATAAAAAAAAGTATTGTTTCGTCCCATGGGCCGAAACTATCGTGGGACGAAACACAGAACTAGCCAATTTCACGGCTGAGACTGAGCAATAATTATTTAACCACGCTTTAAATTTGTTGAAGCCATGATGCATAACTACTGTTAGTTAATTTTGATAAAATTTGATAGAATCGAATATGTTAACGAATGAAATTAGCGTTCATAATCATAATCGGTAATATAATTAAAGGTCATATCTGTAAATTGATTACTCTATGTAAGAGACGAGGGATTCACGACAATTACCGAGGTTGATCGAATGTTCAACTGGTTTTAATCGTACTGTAATATATCTACAAAGTACCTAAATGAAGCAGTAAAAATAATTTCGATACATTATGTCAACAATTTGCCAACCGCACCAACGCAACGGGGCGTGTAAAATTTTATTAGTTTCAGAATAACCTTGTCGTGACAATGACTGTCTGGAATCTTGAAGGAGACAAACAAATTCTTATTAGCGATATCTTTTTATGTTATGAGTATAGAAATATTTGAATAATGTTCATAAATTTTATTTTAATTACTCTAAAATATGTATCAATGAAAAAATAGGTACAGTCGATCAAGGAGATACGTAATGTACCTACCTGTACCTACACCTTTAAATACAACTTTGTATGAAAAGATTTATAATTTATGTATATTTATACACTTTTTCATGTACAGTTTTGTATGTACATAAATGTGTTGGTGTGGTTTGAATGTAGGTACGTATTGTATTTCCTTTGCCTTTACCTATTTTTTCGTGTGGAAATCCCCGTGGATAAACCTCCACCGGCCCCTGGGGGTATTTAAGTTTAAATCATGCTCGCATATACTAAAACCGCACGCCGTCTCGTGTTTCAATTACCGGGGTGTAAAGTTACTCAATAAGGTATTTCCCACGCACTCCGGCTGACCATGGGCTGTGTGAACCTCTTTCTCGCTCAAACTACCTCTCTCTTTGTAACAAAAAAGTAATAGGTCAGATTTCCCAGTTCCCAGTGATGCCCAATTCAAAACATTAAGAAATTATAATCTCTTAAGCGAGTCTCAGGAAAAGTTTCAAAGTAGAATTTTACTAATCTAAACGAACACAGAGTACATACCTAGGAACTTTAGCTGAGTATATTTTTAATAAAAGAATAGGTTCTTGTTGGAAAGTTTTGAGAACTACTCGTAGTGGATACTTAAACTTTTTTGTGTTACAAGGAAAATTGCTTGACAGAAAGTAACTCGACAACGAATACAGATTTTCAATAAAAACTTCATAACCTGTGAATGTGGGTGAAAACGATAGTTCGACCAATTGAAGGTACCTAATCTAAGATGAACTTTTGATGTCCTAGAATCACAAACTTCAATTACGTACTATTATTTAGATGGGATGTTCTGTGGGGAAAATAAAATCCGCTTAAGGTCACCAAAAATCTACCATTTTAGCGCAAAAGACACTCAAACACAGAAGTTCCGGTAAGGTTGGGCTCCCAACACCATCGTCTAGGCTCTCAATTTATATTATAAATTTTATTACCTCACATAAATATTCACTACCCGCACTCTCACCGCATTTGTTTAAAAAACGACCATTTGAATTGTTATTCTTCAGTTCAGTCTCAAACAATAACAATTCTGTTTAGCTACCTTTATAAGTAAATATTGTTCAAAATGCCCACGCCTGCTTTTGTTTTACCTTTAATATAAGCTTACAGCTATATATATTTATCTACGTATACTTTGTTAAAGTGTTTCACAAAAATGCTAGGAGTATCCAATTCTTACTCATATATGAAAATTATTATTCAGAGGTCGGTGTTCTGCTTTATAATAATGCAGATAACCCGCAAAAAATGGGTGGGTCAGAGTGTGGGGTGTCCCCCTTTTGCTGTTCAGACCTAATGGCCTTGTCGCAAGTCAACAAGCCGACCGACGTGCTCAGCGTCCCCAATTAATACCTACCACCTACTGGAGAAAATAAACATGACGAACGATTGACTTTTCCATATTCAGTTTTTTGATTTCGTTACACTGATTTTTGGATTATGCTTTGATTTGGAAGTACCCAGACTTTGGTAAAAAGTAAAGCAGGTATTAATATCGATATCTATCTATAGAAAATATTTATATTGTGATATACGTTATCCTTAGTAGCTTAGCGTGATATGCGTTTATTAAATTGTGTCTCAAAGCAGAATAAAGGTATGATTTCGTAGCCGTCCGCATACGACAATTGCCGACGCACGCAGCACATGCGCGTTCATTGCGGCTTCTCAAAGGTCCCCTTTATCCATATCGGAGTTTGACAAGTAATGTATGTGCTGCATGCGTCGGTTAGTTGTCGTATGCGGTCGGTTCGGAATCATAACTTAACAAAGCAAATATAATTCAAAACCCAATACACGGTACGCACCCTTAGTTCAGACAATAATACAATTTAAATTTAAAAAAAAAACAGTTTGCTTTGCTCTTGATACCTTGATATTAAGATCATTTCTGAGACTATGCAGTCAAGGCCGTTCTGACGCTGACAGTAACAAGCTTTTCACCGTCCTGAAGGTACGTGTTCTATCCTATCGTATCCTAACACAATAACAGGGCGCAGACCAGCAATTGGAGCCCCTAGCCGGGATGACAACCGAGATAATATCGTCACCTTTGAACCCTTTCAAATGAAACGAGTACCTACTGCCACTACCTCATTAACTTATAAGACTGTACAGGAAAATAGACAGCAGTTTATTTTTCTACATTGAAAGTAGTAGCAGCACCTACATAGAATACAACTGACGTTCACTGTTTGCTGAAGACATAATATACCAAAGTTTTATAAACTTTTTTACGATTTTATATACTTACGTTACAATTTTATTAACATACTTTATTTAGGCACTATGTGAAACATAAAAGCCCAATAAGCTTCGTATGCTTGTAAAATGTCAATGAATTTTGAGTGTAGCACAAGAGTTTACAGTGTCTGCCTTGTTGACAAAGAACTTAGATTTATGGAGTGTCAAGCAAACGATGCCGTAGGTGACATTTTGTTTACCATACGAGGGACGAAAGATTATACTTTTTTATAGTCGTGGCACCGCTGTTTTTAGCAACATATTTTGTATCCATATAACCAGAATGTAGTGGTATCAGCGTACACTAAGTTTTGTTACATTTTTAACTGACTCTTGCAAGAGTTTGTTATATTTATTGTGTGTGGTGTTCAGGAATATTTTATCTCGTAATTTAACAGACTTACTAACAATTAGTTTCCGAATACGTGTAAAAAGATAAGTATATGCCCTTACGTAAAAAAATATCCTTGCCTCTTTCTACAATATATCTCAATTATTGTGTTAGTGAAATATGCCATTTCAAGTAATAAATGTATATTCCACTTCCATACGGATTGGCATACGTTTTAAATGTTGCTTGTAGTCTAAAGATGGTATTAAAATATTACTATAAGAGCTATCGGGATATTTACCACGTAGGTATTGTTTGGAGTTTCCGATAGTTCGGAACTACAAACCACATGGTAAATATGCCGATAGCTCTAATAGTAATGTGAGTGACCATGATAGCCAGTACTGTTTTAACGTCAGTATTGCCAAGAATTTGTGAGACGTCAACGGAATATTTGCATTAGACTAAGCAATTTCTTACCAATGTCTATTCAAGTTGCATTAAATTTGTACCATCCACACCTCTTATAAACATTCGATTGTACCGATATTAGCTACCATAAAGTCAGTAAGGACTAAGGAGCAACCGAACAACTTGATAGGCTTGAGCGCCTCCAGAGCGTACCTATGTGTTAGATTTATATTTGGTTTACGCAAATATGATCACGTATCAGAATATCACAATTTGCTCAAGTGGCTCCTAATCCGCCTGCGACGGTATTCTTATATTTTTTTGAAACTTTACAATATTGCTTGTAATTCCGGGGTCTCATCGTATTTAAATGTTTCTCAATCACACACATTCTTGACATTACTGGCCAAGACGTATTGTTTTTTTTTTTCACGTTTGACCACTATCTCACCTGTTGGCAAGTGACAATGTGGCCGACTGTAAAGCACGCTTGCCTAGAAGTAACCTATTCATTCTAGTCTTGAAGACACCCAAGATCCGGCTAAGGCATTCCACTCCTTGGCGGTACACATGATAAACGTATCACCCAATCGTTTGGTACGTATAAGTAGAATTTCCACGGTGTAATCTCGGATCGGTCGAGGGTCGCCGTGCGTCTGGTAGTTTGATGGTGAAAGGAGCTTGGCGGAATTAGGTTGTGCAAATCCTGCGCACATTCCCCGAAGTGCATCCGATTAAAAAAGCCGAGAGACATGCACCTCTTCACCGATGATGATATCATAGGTACTTGGTTTCAAGATTAATCTTTCACTTCTATCTTCTTCTATCTTCTATACTATTATATAATTGTTAAGTGGTCGTGTCTGTACATTGGAGATATTAAAAATAAATACTTGGGTTATGTTATGTTAACGATACTGAACACGAAAATATTTTTTTTTAATTTCCTGTCTGTTTGTTTGTTTGTCTTGATGTGGTTTTTTTTGTTAGAAAGGGCTTACTCAGACTTAAAATCTTACGTTTGTTTGATCGCAATCGGTTGAGTAGAACCGAAGATATGAACAAAGGTCGCGTTAACCGAGATGCACCCGGGGTGGGGCCGCGGGCGGAAGGCTAGTTACTTCATAATAATCTTCTACATTGTAAGAGCCTGTCTTAATTTGCTCGTATTATTATTTTATTGTACTTCGAATTACCTTTTACTCTATAATAATTTAGTGTTATTTATTCAGTTCATTCATATTCATTCGGGACTAGGTGAAATACCAAGAAATAATATAAAAGACTACAAACTTCAGAAAATTATATAGAAGTCAAAGAAGAGTTGTTCAAAGGTGTCTCTAAAATATCAGATTTCGGTATAATAGAATTTCTAATTACATTACATAAATTGCTACTAAACAAATAATATATACTCAAAAACTAATTGGTAACTTGAAAGATAATATACTTAGGGCACAATCAAATGTATTAATTTAAGTACTATAATTATAATATACCGACAAGGTAACATTTCGATATTATTTTGGTTTCGAAAGCTAACGATGTTGAAAATGATGAGACAAATGCTGTTAAAAGAATTGTAACATTATCTCATAAGTACTATATTATTATTAGGATAATTACAGTTTAGTGTTCAGTAAATACTAAACATTTTAAGATGAAATGTTTTTATCAATAGTTCAATACTACGCTCTGTCGTCATTGTAATTTTAGCGTTCTTGGTTATATCCGAAACTTTTACCTTAAAGCCCCGGTTCACTTATTCTTTCTTCCTCCTTTATATATAGCTTAGGTATATGACTTTCGAGGTAAGAATCTGTCTGAGTGCCTAGTGCGAGTATTTTCTCACATTCACCTTTGACGAGTAAACAATCATTTTGTATGCGTAAAAAATGCTTTATAAGTTTGCCGGAAGGTGGCGCTACATAATTCAATGTCATACTAAACACGTTTACTCGTGTCGGTTAATGTGAGAAAAACTCGCACTAAGCACTCTAATCTCCCAACTCCCAAGGGTTTGTACATTTAAATGCTAATAACATTTTACTTGAGTATTATACATACTTTGATGAGTTCTATCCTCAGTTTTGATTTGAGATACTAATATTATTATACTCATATACTCACGCCTGCAAATCCCTAAAGGGGTAGGGAATCAACACGGGTTAGATACTAATATATAACAATAAATCATAATACAATCACAGAGAGTTCTGTAAAATAAAACAATTCAATACAATAAATGCATAGAGCAGTACACGGCCGATGCTGACAGATTATCTGCAAACTGTAACGTAACAACAAAACGGCAAAGTGCATTATGCCGATCCATTAAACACTTGGATTTAGTATTCGACGCATCAATAAAATAGCACTCTCATTTCAACGACACCCTCACTGTGAGTTATATAGCGAAGCTTATACAAACACATCAATTATTTAATTGCACGGCTCTAAAATCTTATAAAGACTGCCGAATAAAATCTCAATCATCAGTATTTTGTGACTGACTAATTTTAGAGCAACAAGCGTTCTGTTTTTGAGAAATATCATTTACAAGAGTAGCGAAACGTGTGATATAGTTATTTATGATATCTGTAAAATAAAATTGCTATTTTATGAGATGTTTATGTAAACAGATGAGCAATAAATACGTGTGCATTCGGGCGATACGTTTACTTACCCATCACCATGACATTTTTTCAAAAGTTTTCTCCATCATTCAACTCTAAAAGAGATGATGGCTGTTGATGGTGACCTGTGCATTAGAGTATGATCAGTATATCGAGTTGGCTAAATGGAAGGTGTGTTGTAGGTACCTACCATATCATAGCCATTTTTACAACTAGGTACTTACTCGCTACAAGGTGTAAACCTGTCTATCATTATGGTCTTCTCACAGTTACGCCGCTGTATCTTCGGCTAACCAGGAAAAGCAATCAGGTGCAGATAAACAGAAGCATTATTATTTTTTGTTGTTATTTTTTATAACATATTTTATCCATATCCATTATAAATTATTTGTGTTAGTTATAGTAGGTAATAAATTATATTCCTATTAATCATACCGGGACATAAGAGAGGAGATACGAAAAGTTACAAACTAAGTAACTCAAACATACAATAGAAACATAAATATACCTACACGATAGAAAAAGAATATTCTAAACGGTAACAATTTCACATCCTATTTGTTTCGACAACTAAAATATGTGCCACTTTTACTAATAAAACGCGGGTCAAGGCTATGTCGGACATGCATTATTGAAAGGTTCTGCAGCTGTTACAGTAACCTAACAGAAATTCTCACAACAAATAGCAAGTCTGGCTAAATTTATAAAGATTTCACTTCTATAGTCGTCCCTTTTAATACATTTTTAAAGCTCGAAAATATTTAGAACCTTGAAGTACTGACACCGAATAATTTTGACTGTAAAATGTACAAATAGGACGACCAAGCGATACGAGCAATAGGCTCGCCCCCTATTACGTTGGCAAAATGTAGGTGTTAATACACCTGTGCCTACCCTTCGGGGATTTATAGGCGTTAGTATATGTACTATACCTAGTATATTATGTACTAGCTGTTGCCCGCGGCTCCGCCCGCGTGGAATTCGGATTCCGTACAAACTTTTCTTTCGTGCTAAAATTGCCTCGGATACCATCCCCGTCAGCCATCAGGAGTGCCATGTGGAATTCGGACCCACTAAACAGCATGCCGTCGCGGGTCTTCAGTTGCTGGAGTGTAAAATTGCCTAGGGCATTTTCCGCACCCCCCGGCTGACCCTGAATTTTAAGATGGCCCTCTCAGGAGTGGGAAGCACGATGTCCCATCGAATTCCGGAAAGGGAGGAGACGGGCGTGAAGGGATGACAGGAGGCCGGACCTATAATCCTCACGTCCGCGCTCGGTGACCAGCCCTTCCCTTTCCTGCTCTCTACTGGGCCTCCTCGTAGTCAGAGGGACATGTGGGAAGCCTTTGAGCAGCCCTCTATAGAGCTGCTCCCGTTGCTGTATGTATTTGCCGTAGGCGGTAGCGCCTCCCCTGGGTGAGGGCGTTAATGCCTCTGTTACCCAGGATGCATCACATGGAGGTTCCAATCCCGCATTCGGATCCCGTTACCGTTGCATCTTGTGTTCAGCTGACCTTCCCTGTCTTCGCTCGTGAAATACTTCGAACACCCGTGGTTGCACCCTTTTAGCCCATGCCCGTAATAATAATTAGTTTTCAAATAATGTATGGTAATTTACCGGATTTATTGACATTATAATTTCATAATATCTTTTGAATAGAACGTCCGATTTCAACAGGTATTGAAACAATCTTAAATACCAAACGATTTATTTAGATAAGAATTAATATAAAGGTATAGATTCCGTGGTCTGACTTTGATCGGCATTTCGGCTTGAATTTATATCGTCGCGCGTTACTTTCATACTGCAATAGATTCTAAAATATTCATTATAATTATACAGTGTAAAGGGCAATTTTGATCTACATTAAATGTACAATGTATCTAACGTATTTAGTCAGATAAGGCTTAACACTATATTGTTAAAAATAGCTTCGAAAATGACACATATTTTTTTTATAATTTGTAAAAGATAAAAATGGTTATTGTGAGCTACCCTTATTAGATAGACATATGCTGTCGCGGACTTTTATGTAGACCTTTTTAAGTTATACATTTCTACAGTACATTATTTTGTTCTATCTTCAATAGTTTTCGCAGCGTACGCGATGTAAGGAATTTTTAAGGTCATTTTTTTTTACACCTTGGGTTACATTATTGAAGTTTTATCCAGGATCCCTATTTTTTTGAAAATTAATTATAGCCTATGTTAGTCAGTGATAGTGCAGCTTTCTAATGGTAAAAGAATTTTTGAAATCGGTTCAGTAGTTCTTGAGTTTACTCGAATACAAAAATACAAATCTAATATTAGTAAAGAATGAATGGAAATCTGCCCGATTTATTGACATTTATGCTCACTGCTCCGCTCCCTTTAGTAGTAGCGTGATGTTATATAGCCTATGTTACTCCCAGATAGTGTAGCTTTCTATAGGTGAAAGAATTATTGAAATCGGTCCAGTAGTTTCGGAGCCTATTCGTTACAAACAAAAAAACAAACAAACAAACAAACAAACAAACAAACAAACAAACAAACAAACAAACAAACAAATCTTTCCTCTTTATAATATTAGTATAGACTAACAACAATATCATTGTTGTTGTATATCCGCTAGAATCCGTCAAAAAGTATGAAATTTTACGACGGTGGGAGGGAGTCATCATCAATGGTGGCTTAGTGGTCAGAGCATTCTTCCTGTAAGGGAAAGATCGCGGATTCGAGTCCCGCCCGAGCCCGAGGTCGATTCTCTTTTTTCTATCTTATTCGTTAAAAAGTAGTTTTAGTTAAATGAGTGAAAAGTTCACCATTATTATACAACTTTTCATACAAAGTTGTATGTTAATGTGTAGGTAGGTATACTTACCTAACTTCTCTTCTGCCCTGTTTTTTCCTCACATGTCTTTTTAATAGTATATAAAATATGGCTGTTACGAGTATTCTGATTTATCTCAAACTCACCATTCCCTGCTAAAGTAGAATGTAAACTTTGTAATGGATTTCTTTACTTTTCGACTTTAATTGAGTTTGTTTCTTGTCTATTCTTCTCTTAGTAAGACTTCATTTCTTTGAGGTTCCTTCCTTGCCTCTAATTCATTCAATAACATAAAATTTCTTTGTAAACGAGCAAGTCTTGTACCAATTGGTAGGTAGAAGTAAAAATTAAGAAACCGTATAACCTCGGCTTTGAATAGGCATCCATTTACAACGCTGATCTTTTTAATTAGCAAATTAAATTAGTAACATTGAGCTATTATTAGTAAGTAGCTATAATTTTTTTATAATTAGTTTTTGTGCCATTTTTGACAGCCGCCATGTTCTTGTATGACGTATTCTATTAATATAATACGTCATTGAATGAGACTGTTTAGAATTTAAACATAGGCTGATGAAAATTTTACTGATAACATTTTAGTAGTGATTCGTAGTTTAAATAGTTGTTTTTACAAACAATAATTTGTTAAACAATATTTTTCTTAGAATTAATCAATATTATATCCGTATTTAGTGAAATTAATTTGCAAAATCTCACATGGAAGTATAAGTAGTTATGATTATTCAAATCAGAATTTAGTCTAATGCACTGCTCATGAGACTTATGACAAGCGTATGGCAGACTGTTATTTTTATAGTAGTACGAGTTCATATAACAGACCTTAGAAATTGTTTGAGATGATGCTCAGCGACTTTTTAATATCGCATCGCTTGGCTGTAGCTGAGAGTTCACCCCGTACTTTAAAACTAGAACGATCACGTACAACACGTACTCTCAAATTGTGGAATGAGGTCTCTGCTTGGTTTCCCCCAGAGACAGCACTGTACGGGGATCTTCAAAAAGCAAGAAAAGAATTTTACTCTGCACTTGTTTAGAAACGTTGATACTTATTGTAAGAACGTATCAAAAGTATATTGAACTAGCTGATGCCCACGGCTCCACCTGCGTATAGTTTTTAACCCGTTTCTGCAATTGCATGGGAACCTATTCCCGGGATCAAATGCCAATGTGTTATTTCAGACTGTAAGCTATCCTTGTACCAAATTTCAGCAAAACCCGATCAGCCATTAGATCGCGATTAAATAACAAATATATCCAAACATTTTCACAAACTGTAATATATTAATATTAGTAGGATTAAAATCCACTACTTTCCGTTTTGTCTTACCTACCTCGCGCGCTAGCGGATGCCGTCCTTCTATAGTTGCAAAATTACGCTATTTTATAATTGTAAATTAGTTGCGTCTTGGAGATATTAAAAAACTTGAGTTTTGTTAAATTACCGATTCTGGACTCAAAAACATTTTTTTTTTAAAATTATATTGATTTTCATGCAGTTTTTATTTATTGTAAAGGCCGAGATAATGACTCATTTACACCAGGGGCCTTAGACAAAGTGACATTCTATTGGCGAAAACGCCAGTGGAATCACTAATTGTAGTATGACATTGACACAAATCATTAATATAACTATATTTTTTTCATGAAATTTGAGTCTTTGTAACTCAAAATACATTATTTAACTTATCATTATTACTATAACCACCGCAATGTCCCGAAATCCATTGTTAAAAGCTTAAAAATGGTTCGCTTCAGCGCGATTCCATCAATAGAATGTAACTTTGTCTAGGGCCCCTGGGGCCCTAGGTAAAAATTTTCGGGACATTGCGGTGGTTATAGTAACAATAATAAGTTAAATAATGTATTTCGAGTTATTATATTCGAGAAACTATAAAAAATAGACAAAAAATTGATTAAGTTTGGTCGACCGTCGCCTGCCGAAGGCGTCTGAATCACCCACGATCGTGTGCCGGCCGCACTTCTGTCAACCATTCGTTTGCCGAAGGATGATCGTCGCCTCAATGTGTTTACACCGGGTTGGTTGTCGCCTTCGACTGGCAAGCGAAGTCGACCGTCGACCTGGGGCCTTAGACAAAGTGACATTCTATTGATGGAATCGCGCTAAAGCGAACCATTTTTAAGGTTTTAACCATGGATTTTGGGACATTGCGGTTATAGTAATAATGATAAGTTAAATAATGTAGTTATATTAATGATTTATGTCAATTTCATACTACAATTAGCGATTCCACTGGCGTTTTCGCCAATAGAATGTCACTTTGTCTAAGGCCCCTGGTGTAAACGAGCTATAACGTAGACCGAGATAAATGCAATATTACACTACGCGCTACTTACGACAAATGACAAAACTTTTCGAGTGGCTCGTGAAACTGAATTTTCTAAATCTAATATATTTAAAACTATTTGTCATAAGAAATTTCAGTTTAACAGTACCTACATTACGTTATTGTAAAATGTAAAATTATCGGTAATAAAAAAAATAGTCCGTACCCCTAATTAGTTGGGTAGAACCGCAGATTTTATCAAAAGCAGAGTCGCGATAACCGATATACCTATCACAGTTGAATCTTTTTTTCTGCATCATGACTATATGGATAAAAATCAATTGAAAAACTGCCTCATCATTGTTTTGACCAAGCATCAGTATCTTCGGCTCATGACGCATGTAGGAATAGGTACATTATTCTTAGCTGCATGCATATATGCATAAAATTTGCAGATTCGAAAACATCACTCAAAAGTGCATGAATAAAACACAACATATTGTTATTTAGGGATCCTCAACTCTAAGGGCTTATCTTCAATCTTGAACCAAAATTAGAAGATAGTTATTGGAGATGTTTGTGCGCAATGGACGCAGTAACTACGGAACGGATTTTGATGCGGTTTTTTTTTGTAAGATAGTTAGTTTAGTTTTAAGATAACTTAAAATCTCACGTTTGTTTGATTGCAATTATTGGTTGAGTAGAACCGGAGAAAGAGATCCACGCGGGAGTCACCGGCGGCGGAAGGCTAGTATAAAATTAAATTCTAAAAATGATAGCCCTAAGAGGAGAATAAAGGGCAATTACAATAAAAATACGAAATAGCGACGGGCCTTTCCTTATGAATCTATCAAAACGTCATCCCAACATATTAGGGGAAAAACATTAGGATTTTATTTGAATGCACATACTTAATCTAAAACAAGATAACTGTAGTTATCAATGTAAACAACATCTAAATGTATTGTATGCAATTCTGTATTATGAAAACCAGTACAATGTGTTGTTATTGCGCATTGGTTCAAATTATTCTTGTTTATCTGATCCATAACACAGTAAGGGGTTCATAATAATTTTAATACTATAATAATAATAAGTTGGTATTGATTAATGTCATGAATCGCTTTAGATAGAAAATTATTCAGTCAATGTTTTATCCCTACTAATATTATAAATGTGAAAGTAACTCTGTCTGTCTGTCTGTCTGTCTGTCTGTCTCGCTTTCACGTCCAAACCACTTAACCGGTTTTGATGAAAATTGGTATAGGTGTAGATTAGACCTTGAGAAAGGACATAGGCTATGTTTGGTCGCGATAACCGACATCCACGCGGGCGGAGCCGCGGGAAAAAGCTAGTATTTTTATAGAATATCTACTCTGTACCTACATTTTCCGGCGGCTTCTTACCGCGTACAAATTGTCGACTACCATTTCCGATCCTATAGCCGATTTACACATTTCCTTTCCTTTATGCTGCGTTTACATACTCGCGGCAGAGCGAGGGAAGTGGCGTGAGAAGTGGGCAGAGACGTGGTGTGAATGGTATATTCGTCATGGCGCGAGTACTGCCGCGCATGTTGCTGCGAGTGTCGGCTTGGCGGCGCGAGTCAAAGGAGCGGCAATACTAGCGCGATGAACTATACGAGACTGCTAGATGGCGCTAATCAGTAAACACGGCTTTCGTTATTGCTCCTCGAATATTTACTTTTAAAAATATTTATATCCATCTACGGACAGTGTATAGGTAGTTGAAAGTGACAGTTTTTATTATTAATCTATTTAATCAATTCGCTATGCTGTAAAAGCATAATGCGTACACTGCTACAGCGTTGTTCTCCATACGTTTACGTCCGTCTCCGTTGCAGGGCGAATACTGTAATGCGGACCAACACGATGATGCGTACGTGTGAATGCTAGGGCATTATTCGTGGGAATACTTCCGGCAACACGATGGGCAATGCGATGGGCAGCGTGTAAACGCGGGGTTAAAGATATGTGTTTTAATTTCTATGTATTTAAATTAACTACTCGTACTGAAGGGGATAAATGAAGTTCGGACATCCAGACAACAATTTTCTTTATACCCAGAAAATTCTTCTGAGAAAATTGGAAATGCTTTTATCTGACAAGTTGAGCTGAGCCACAATACGTCTTGGATATTTAAAATTCTCCAATATATTCGTCTTGGTTTTTTCCGATCTAAATCTATACGAAAAGTACACTAATTGCTTTAATTAATTTTAAAATTATGTAACAAAGACTAAGCATCGCGAGCATCATTCCTTCCGTATTGATTTTCCAACTCTATTTTAGGTGGTACGAGTATAAGTATTTTAATAAATGCAATACATATTTGACAACGCAATAGTATCACCTAGTTGAACCCTGTACTGGGATCTGGGTAAATCTTTTAGGTTTACGGAGACCCGAGAAAGATCTCTGAGGTAAACCCGAGGGATCTCGGTTTTATGAAAACAAAACTTAATTAAGACTGCTTTTTCATGTAAGAATATACAGTACGACAATTTATTTTCGTCAGCAATTTTCTAGGCTTTAGACTTGAATAAAATCAGAATTTATGTAATCGAATTTTAACACAACATTTTAGATATTTATTTGGAGGTCCCTTGTGAAATAAAAGGGTCAAGCTATTCAGTGTTAAGTGTTGCTAGTGCCATTTCAAATGTATCAAATGTAATTTTAAAATCCTTTTAAATAATAAGTCGAAAATGTTTTAGAGAAAGCGAATGTATGTTTTGAAGCTTTTGTGTATCTTTACTTTAATAATTGTGCAGCATTTAAAGCTAGTACTTTCTCGGCTGCCATTTCAAAAGAAGTAGGTATAAGTAGATAATTTTATTTACATTGTGCTTTAAGTAATTACAATTAAATGGTAAATAATAAGAAATTAATTCTATTTATACAGTACAAAAATTAAAATAAAACTAAAACTAAACGATCTAATATGTATAATTTAATTTTGTTAACAGCAATTACCCAAATAATCAGATTTTGGCGGAATTTATTATTGAACTATTCTACATGTATGTGAATCCACTTGTCCGTACTTGTATCTTGTGAAGTGGTTGTAATTAAATACCTCTGACCACCCACAACATTAATAGGTAACTCGTGTAAACTCTTTACACTTTGTAACATATTTTAATTAATTTAATATTAGTTTATATTGTTTTCAAACATGTATTATATAAATCTGTTAAGTTGGTTTGTATGTGCTTTAACGACTTCTGCATCAATTTATTGAGCTTAAATTTTGCTTCAGAAATGTTTTTTATCTTTTACTACCTGACCCGGCGAACTACGTACCGCCATATTCTCCGCCCGCGTGGTATTATCTCTAAATTTATCAGTGTTTCCCTACAATATTATACATTTATTATACATATAAACGTTCCTCTTGAATCACTCTATCTATTAAAAAAAAACCGCTTCAAAATCCGTTGCGTAGTTTTGAAGATTTAAGCATACATAGGGACGGACAGACAGCGACAGCGACAGCGACTTTGTTTTATAATATGTAGTGATTCATTTCTTTTTTAGATGGCGTCGCAATCGGGCTATGATATTTTTAACCCCCGACAAAAAGAGGAGTGTTATAAGTTTGACGTGTGTATGGGTGTATGTGTGTGTGTGTGTGTGTGTGTGTGTGTGTCAGTCCGTCTGTGGCATCGTAGCTCCCAAACGGCTGAACCGATTTCGATTCTGTTTCTTTTGTTTGTAAGATGATTTAGTAGAGAGTGTTCTTAGCTATGTTTCATAAAAATCGGTTAAGACATTTGAAAAATATGAGGAGTGAAAGTGGCAATGCAAAATCTAATATTTTCAAATATACCCGTGTTGGGTATCAAATAAAAGTTCATAAATTATACATTACGATTCAGCAAGTTTTATGGCAATAGGTTAAGTGGTTACCTATAAAAAGCATGAAATAAAAAAAATAAAAAAAACATTTAAAAAACCCTCGACCCAAAAAGAACCTATAAAAAGTAAAATAATAACTATTACACTATGACCTACCCTAAGTATTGACCCTTTTGTCATTTGTCTCGTCGGGAGACCGCCGTCTGACCGTCAGGTGGGTATAGAGCATACCAAGGTACTAAGCGGTCCCCCGACGAGACAAATGACAAAAGGGTCAATACTTAGGTAGGGTAGGCCATAATGTAATAGTTATTATTTTACATTTTATAGGTTCTTTTTGGGTCGGGGGTTCTTTAAATTTTTAATTTAATCATACGAATTTTTTACCGGGCGAAGCTTAAAGAATTATTTGTGTCTACTTCTAAAATATAAATAACCTAAAGATTAAGCAGCGTAGGCTATTTAAATTGTTTTTTTTTATAATATGTTTTCAATTTTAAACTTCACAATATGTTTTTCCAACAAAATTTCAGACTAATAATATGCCAACTATATTTTAAACAAGGAAAATACCTACCTTTAATATCCTGGACGACTCGACCCGGCAGACATTTCGACCGTGCGGCCGCGCCCCCGATTAGGTGACACCCGAGGGGGTTGGTATACCCAAACGTAAAAAAGGCAATAATAGTCTAAGGGCGAATTCCGTACTACGAGTAGTTAGTCATTTAAAGTTCAAAATATGTATTTTTATCCATACAGCAAATGTCATAATTAGTAACTCATTTACTAAAGCAAATGGACAAATTTTGTTTCTGCCTACGTTAATAGCAAACTAGTGTAACTATAATCTGTACGATTATGTGTGCCTCTGTAGCTGTAAGTAAAATTTTAGCCAAATCTATTCAGCTATAGTTATTGACTGATGCGTAAAGGAACAATAATCTAAGAACTATATTTACCTGCGCAAGACCACAGTTTAGATTCTAAACTGTGGTCTTGCGCAGGTAAATATAGTTCCCCAGCCGGCGAACTCTAACTTAAACAGTGGTCATCTTTATACCGCCCCTCTTAAAAAGAATATATGGAGTATCATACAATAATTTTATTATTACTTTTACTATTTTAATGAGAGATCATACTGTTGTTTAAAATAGTAGCGGTAATGCGTTGGACTACTAAGAATGGCAGGTTCGATTGCCGCTCAGTAAAAGCATTTTTGTGTTCATGGATTTGCATTGGTCGGGGTATTTCTATGTTTGTTATATACATACATAAATTTTCAAAAGTTGTTCATTTGGCGTCCAGATAACACTATAGAATGTGTAGGTATTTAATATAACGGCGTTTTATTCAAGTATCTCCTTTATTCTCGGTTTTAATTTGCCTGACATCAACATTTAAACCAACTTTGTAGCAAAATCCTACGGAGTTGTTCGGATAGAGTTAAACTATTGGGAGAAACACTGTCACTGGGGAAATTAATCATGGAAATGGTTAGTGTTTGTTGAGAGATATTTTGGTAATATAAAAAAAATCATTCAAGTTTTATTTTTTCGTGCAATATTCGTAGCGCTCAGTATGATTTACACGAAACTTAAAAAATAGTTAGGTATACTTGCAACGTTTTTAGTTCCATTTATTGCCATTTCTCTCGTAAATATTAAATAGAAAGAGAGAGTCTCCATCGTTAATTTAGAAACATTTATTCCATTATATTTTACTTGAGAAGAAGAAAGGGAACATGCGATGAGGCAGCATCCAGCTGTTGTCGTGATCAATTTATCGAACAAATAAGTAAACAAACTCAATATGTATGTTATATAATATAATATTTTCTTTGTCATCCGAACGCCGATTTCAGTTGCATTCAAAAACTCGAGAGCCCGCAGTCAGTTAATTTCTTCGGTTTCATTTTTCGACAAGAAATTAAGTAGTAAATGCTGAGTGAATTGAGCAATCTCTATCTCTGATCTTTCTCTAGCTACAGTACCAAGCTTTTCAAAATATTGTACACTAAACTGGAACCGGCTATCTATGTGCCTAATTTAGGTCAATTAATTATTCCATGCCACTACAAATTACGCTAAACTACTCGAGTTTAGTTAGCATCGCACTAAATTAATTACAAGCCATAAATAATGGGAGTCATCTAGTAAGATAACAGTTAGCTCCAGTTTAGTCCTAATTCATACATATGTATTAGATAATAACCTGTATTCCGACAGATTAAATTACTTATTCTCTCTAAACGAGAAGCGAGGGGGGCTGGTCAGGTGGCTGAACCGTAATGGCTGCCTTTTCAGGTTATATCTGGGCTGGCCTACGTCCTGTAATGAGTAAAATTTGCTTGAGTTGTTAGTTGAAAGGTTGTTATTAGTAGATAATATGATTACTCTCTCTTGATTCTCAACCTCAACCTTCGTTTTGTGTGTACCATAATCAAAACGGCATGCAAGAGCAAAAGCTGTACATAATATGTCAAGTTGGGTGCAGGAGTCGTCGTGCACCGATTGAAGACCGTCCATTTATAGTTTATACAGTGATAGGCAAGTGCCGATAAAAGGAAAAATTGTGGGACTTTTAGTAAATAAGCTTGGCGGTTATAAAAAAGAAGACGAATTAGGAATAAGAGTATTATCATTATTTACTTACTTTATACCTTTTTTTGCCGTGTTGATTCCCGGTGATTGCCGTGGTTGTCATAGAAGGCAACTAAGGGACATGGCTGTTCTCCGTCCGATGGTAAACATAATATAGCCCATGACAAAGTGCCCCTAGACGGCAATAGGCTCGCCCCCTATTACGTGGGGCCGAAAATTATAGTTGGCGAAATATGGGTTTCAATATACCTCTGCCTACCCCTTCGGGGATTTACAGGCGTGAGTATATGTACGTACTTATTTTATGCAAAGAAATATTTGTAGAACATAGTGATAAATGATGAAGATCATATTGTTATATGAACCATTTTCCTCCACCGTATTATGTAGGTCATGACCGCAGTGAACTGTCTTTGGGGAGATATGTGGGAAATACAACGTTTGTGTTGTCGTGAGAGCCACTCTCGGCGGTAGAATGACGTAGATTGTCGAATGCTGACTGATAGCATCTGTACAGAGACAAATGCTAGTGTTTTCAATTTTATAATAGTAAACATTTCTTGTTATAATTTATTTAACAATGGACAATTGGACACTATATTCTTATTTTTTAGTAGTTTCATTATCGTCAACTAAAACTCTTTCATCATTAATAAGAATTTAGAAAAAGAAAAGCTCTTTACCTACATCAATCTATAAGAAACTTTATGGGCAATAACAGTTAATCTTTTAAAATAAGTCGGCAAATAACAATACGCGCCATGTACCTATTCACAAACAAAATTAGACTTTCTTCTGTTGATAGCTGAATAGTAATGGCCTAATAATGTGCTAGAGCTGAGAGAAGTCTCTTTGTTGAAGTTATCAGTACAATGAAAGACAATTGGTGTAATCACCAAGCGGCCACAGAATAGAAACGATAGCTGGTTTACTTTCAAGAAATTGTAGGCAAAAGCACCTGTGCGCACATTTTCTGTGCTTCTAAATTGAGTCAAAACCTCAGATAGTTTTAAAGATCAGTTTATTTTGTTAACCTCCGACGTAAAACGTTATGTATCTATCTTAACTACGTGTGTATAGGTAAGTTTGTCACATGTGCATCTACGTATCTTTCTGCAGCATTATACCTCGTAAACGCATGGACACTGCAGTTTTTTATTTGAACGCTGACATTATATGATCGAGATGGTTAATAGCTATGAAGATCTGTTCAGGCGTTTGAAGATCATTAGTTATTTTCTGGTTGACGGAAGGATCGGTATCTATCTATTATCATATTAATCAGATCAAATTCTTTTCTTTTTCTACTTTTTCTATTAAAGAATATTAGCAACCGAAATTACCCTCTTAAATTGCTTGTGCTAGGAGTGCGAACCGATTTGATTTCTACCTAACAATTTGGTGTATAGTAGTAGTATTTATTATCGTGACATGGTAACGTTCGCCTGTTGTTGCAAAGGCAATGCTTAATCATGGAAGACAGAATTCGCGGGGACATAGGCAGGTAATTGGTGAACTTTTCCTGTAATATTTTCTACTATTTGCGAAAGTTCGAATGGTTGATTGATTGTTACTCAATCATGTCAGAACGGCTGAATGAATCTGCATGAAATTAGATACCAGTGATAGATTTCATTGCAGTCTAAAATAACACATGTAGGCTATTTTTTATGCGTCACAGAGACAGGTTCAATATTTCACGCGCGTGGAGTAGCGAGTATCGACTATAATGTACTAGTATATATTTCGTAATTTCTGAACAGGTAATCGGAGCTACTATCCGAGACACGAAAACCTTTAATGGACTCTTAGCGTTCTCGTTAATCACTTCAAGGCTTTTCTTTATTATGTGGAAACCTCTAGGGATAGCACTCCACCAAGACACAGTGAAGTGATAAAATTGGGAAAGAACTCATCATACAGTAGGTATTACATGACATAAGCGTATAACCGCTGCCCTTTGTTAAGGCCTCAGCGTGCAGAACCCGCGTCCCGATGTAAGCCTCCATAAGGACCGGTTATCGTTGTAATAAAAAGGAGAGTAGGTACCCGAGACAAACAGAGACATTATAACAGAATACTACTAACATACGTATAACATACGTTTGAGTTGCAATACATATTGTGCGCCACTTTATTTTGACCTATATAGGTACGTACAATATACATGTTTTGCTCCTCCACTCGAGCATCGATCGCCCAGCGTTCAACGTGTACCTAGTACCTACATACCTACCTGCCTTTCAAAGAAGTTTTGCTTATGCTTTAATACAACTTCCTACCTAACGTCAAAACAAATAAGAACCAATATCTTCTTCTGATTTTGCCGCCTGAAATATCAATGACGAAATGTTTTATTGTAGCGTTCATGTGCATTAGGTAGTACTCAAACTGCACTTTACGTGTAGATTTTTACTTTCACCATTTCACCATGCTTTTATGACACAATGGAGCGATTGCTTGTGATTAGGCGAGTGTGGAAAAGTGTATTATGGATTTTAGATACTGGATAAGTTATTATAATACAGTGTACCTAATTGAATTTATATAATACTAGCTGATGCTCGCGACTCCACCCACATGAATGTCGGTTTTCGCGACTTTTTGAAATAAAAGAAGAGGCCGTGGACAAGCACAAGACAGCAAGACGTAAAAAATGGATTTCTACTAATATAAATAAATAGACGAATAGAGTGGCGTAGCAATACCAATAATAATTTTATTACTGTACATATTCATTATCTGACAACCAGAAACAGATAACATACAATTTCTGATACAAAAATCACAATGTAATTTACAGTCACTTCGCCGACAATTTTGTTGCCCTCTTTTAATACTAAAAAGCTACAATTTGGTAAGCCAGCAATAATAAAATATTTTCAGTATTCCATTCAAATCTAATTAGTAAAAATTTTGTACCTACGCATTTGTTACCATTTCTACGCATTTGTTTCTCTCTTATCTCTTATCTATCTTTTTAATATATTTTTGAGGGAATATTTTTAATTGAGCTACTCTGTAGATTGGCTTATTTTTGAATAGACGGTATGGGGCATTAAGAAGGAAATAAGCACTCGGATCACCTGATCATAGCTAAATGATGTTAATGATGCGAATGAATACTCGCCAAACCTGAGTAGGTAGGTACCTGCCTACATATTCCATGTCTCCAGAGTTTGTTAAATAGATATTAATATAGTACATTATGGTACAAGTGAGCAACGTTGGTGATTACCGCCGAGGCGCCATTGAGATCCGAGCCGCCAGGCGAGGGTCTTAAGACAGCCGAGGACGGTAATCATCATGCTCACACGTGCCATACGACGTTTTACAACACACTTGCGAATAAAATAATACTACAAATACTAAATAAACAATACTACAAATTAATTCGTTTTCCTATGCGCGCGCATTTAACAATGGCGGTCGACCATATTTTAAAAAAAAAATGAGGTTTGAAGTTAACTTTTTTTTTTACTCTGTTTTTTTTTCTGTACTTAGAGAAAAAAAAAAGTTAAATTTGAGTGAAAATTTTGTTTATTACACAAGTATTACAAGTTGAAATTATTTATTTAAATACGAAAATGAATCTAATGACCATACAATAGGCGTATTAATTTATTCGTACTATTAAACACGTTATTTTTTGTATCAAAACTTTTTTAAGAACATAGACAATTATAGACACTTCCTATAAAATTTAAAAAAGAATCTATAACTCACTTTTGTGAATAATAGCAATGAAAAAGTCACAGTTTTATAATAGGAGTCATTCCGTGCTTAATTGCGGTAAAATAATATCACTTTTATGAGCAGGTGTGTTGTAAATTTATGTTTCACTGTTTACTAGGAATAAAATGTATAGGTACTGCTTGCCGTCGCAGTGGGGGCTGCAGTGAGGGTTTGGCGCTGATCACGCGTGAAGTTTGTTCAGGTACCTATGATGGTAGGTATAGGGCTGGGAATCCGTCGCAATAGTTGGACACGATCTTCCTCTACCGCTCTTTGTTTCATTACTGACACCTTTTGACACTGTTATAGTACTATTATCTGTTCTGTGCTGTTACTGTGATCGCATCTTTCTTTAAGAATATCAAACTACAGAATGAGGTAATGAAATGGCAGCCGAAATAGGGCCAAACGGGTTTCTTTACATCGCTCAGTTAAGCTTGCATTGAGAGAATCCTCAATGTCATATTAAAACAGTACTGAAGGTTAAACTGAGTATACGTAGTACGCGACAAGCTACTTTAGAATAGTTATATTATGTAGGTATGTAGTATAGTCACAGATAACATAATACTAAATTAGTTACACAGTACATTGTAGCTAGTAGCTACCATTGTTGCAATGCTTCCTCGTGTCATGTGATATGCTGATGCGTTATTATATTGTAGAAAATACCGGAATAACATTCCTGGAATCGTATATAAATTTAATTAGCAACATTTTCATTCTCAAAAGAAATAATAATTTATTTATTTATTTTCACACATATATTTATTTAATATTAAATAATACACGGTTACTAAGGACCGTGAACGCTTGCTACGCTCTGGCTTTGCCATTGGAGTGAAGAGATGAAAATAAAGTAAGGCAGTAAACGACGAGAATGGGGGAGAGGATGTTAGGACTACGACGCTCTTACAAAGCATACAAAATGCATTAACTACTACTTAAAGTCGATTTCACGGATGTTGAGACAGTTAATTTAAGCTAGGAAAAGCATTAAGGGACCAGCTATTAAGGGAAATAACGACTAGCAAATTATGACGATATCTTTTGTTTAAGAGAATGTTATTAAAATTAGTAAAGCAATTTTTGTGTTATATTATAATCTAAAAAAAAAACATTTACAGTTAATAGTACGTAGTAAAAAAAAGCGACAACAACATTCAAATAAAGAACATAATTAACTTCACACTGGTAGCTAGGTCATATTAAAATAAAGTGCTATAATGAACGAATGTTTGCATTTTATTGAACCTATTACTTAAAACGATAAGGCTAACTAGGATTGTAAAACGTAGTTCAAATAATAGAAGTTATATTTATATAACATTCAGATAATCTGATATAGTCGCAATGTGAACCGAACCACACGAGACGAGCAACATATGAGAGGAAAGGCTTCATTATAATCAAGAGGCGGTAAGTATTACTATTTGAGAGGAGCAAGCTAATCACGGCGGCACTAAAAGCCTTTCAACGCCTTAAGTGATGCAAACGAGGAAACTTGGAGTTCGCAAAACGGGCTTAGACTTTATCCCATAACTTTGATCGACACTTCAAAGTCACAAGTCAATTTACTGCACTGCGAACTGCGAATGCTTTTCGATAGTGATCTATGTTTTGTTACCGTTTTTCCGGCAGTTTTATTTTTGTAGTTTAGTTTGCATTTTCTAGAAATGAAACAACGATATTATGTTCTCAATGACAAAATATGGATATTGAAGTAGTAAAAAGGGAAGAAAGTAATTTGTACCTTGTGACAAATCGAAACTGTAAAATGCTCGGTGTAAGACGTGATAAAAACATTTTTTTGTATGTCATACAAGTTTCGGACAGCCTCCGTGGCGTAGCGGTAGTTAACGCGACCGCTACGCAGATATTTGAGTGCATGAAATATGAGTATTTGCATTGGTCTGGTCGTGCCTCGGAGAGCACGTTAAGCCGTCGGTCCCGGTTGCCATAAGAACATCTATGGCAGTCGTTACGGGTAGTTGGAGTCCTTAAAAATCAAAAAACAACGGTCTAGCTGCAAAGCTTCGATATCGCCTAATGTTAACATTGGGTTGTGGAGGTCAGATGACAATCGCTTCACGGAAAATATCGAGGTCTAGCCAAATCCGTAGTTAAGACTGGTAAACCGGACCCCAGACTCCGAGCTGAAAGCTTCGGATGCGACTGGGAATTAACGCTAAGAGGAAGAAGAAGACAAGTTTTACTTGTACTTTGTGCGTAAAAACAATATCACGATAATATTCATATAATAATAAATCGTAGGTACCTAATACTCGGGTTGAATAATGAAATTCGCGGAAGTCAAGAGCGATTTCAATAGATTAATTTCAGGCTCTGACGGAAATTAGGCTTCCTTAACGAAGCTTATTGCATTTTTTGTTAACCTGTTTCCTAATTAATTAGTAGCAACAAGTGCTCTTTCAATGTTTCAGTACATAAATCAACACAGGAGTATTTACGTCGTTAAGTCTATAATATTTTAAACCAAAATTACTTACGAAAATTATTAATACTCATTTTCAAATTTCGAGAACAACGCGTTAATGTTACTTCATTGCTACGGCAAAACTTTTCTAAAGATAAATCGCCTATTGTTACGATTGTGAAACTTTGCAAATCACTCTGTGAGTTTACTCCAATAGAATAATCGACAAAACTTTTTGTAAATGCTGGCTAACCAATTAGATGAGTTTCTGTTGAAAATTGTAACATCGACGAAATGAAAAATATTTGCCTCAGCCTCTCACAAACTTCGATAGGTTAATTTTTTCGTATTTTAAACGTGCACTTCTCTGATTTTTAAATTGAAAACTATAAAAGTTACTACACATTTTATATTTACCTTAGTGACGCGATTTTAATACTTACCATCTAATGTATCCGCCCTATTAGATACGAGTACATATAATTGCTCACAATGACGTAAATAAAAAAACGAATGTGACGTAAATAAGAAAAAGCATGCTAGAGTCAAGTCACCTAGTAATAATTAAGATAGACGATTGAAAATCATTATGATAAAACAGTTTTGATAAGTAAAGTGCCTCCCTCATTACTACACACCGCCTTACTTATCACCTTATCCTTGAAAGTGAGGTAGGCATGACTGACAAAATTCAAAGGATCGGAGGTAAAATTTAATAACCCTGTGTCATTTTGCTGGCTGTGACTTTTGTTTCCAAAACTTCTACGTGACGATGGAGAGCCTCTTTTGTTCAAATTCAAATTGTTGTTTCTTTTTACATTTTCAACCTTCTTTAGATTAATGCACTAGCGGATAGTGCAAAAATCTAGCACGTTAATTGCTTCAAAAAATTAATAGTAACATAAGACAATAAGCACAGGGCCACAGCATGACAGCTTGCAGTTCCCGGCTTTGTCAGGCTGGCTGCTTTTTTATTTCATACCTGCCACAAAAAATAACATATACCATTGATACTAAATCCTTACCATAAACAGCGCACGTAACTTTTTAATATTTCTTTGTGTTGTGAGTACTAAAATGCGGATAGGAAATGCGTGGCCATCAATCTCGACGTTAGGTAACTGAATGCTTGAGGTAAGTAAGAGATGTGTACAGAAAAATCTCATAAGCATTTCTCATAAATCATATCTACGTATATATCGCACAAGGCTTAGCTTTTTTCTTTACTATTAAAGCGACACTTGTAATGTTTATTTTGTATCATATGTAGCATAGAACACAATATAAAACAGAAAAATGTGGAAAACTAAAGTGATAAGTGCTACTCTGAGTTCCTTTGATGTTTATGTCTCAAATCATTCTTTTTCATACTGTTTCGCGTGATTTCCGTCAAGACAAGAGGCGTTCCATCTCTCAACTTTATATGTAGGTATGTTAATATGTATCATGCGTCATCTACGCCAGGGTTCGAGGGTTAGATTCCCGCGAAATGCAAATATTAGTATGCATGAATATGTTTATTTACAATGCCCTGCTGTATGTGTACCTTTTGCGTTTACAAAAAATCTAAGAATGTTTATACGATATCTATAAAAGGTATGCTTACAATATCTGCTTAAAATATCACAAAATTATCACTTAAAATTACCTTCCATACTCTCTAAGTCAACGTTTTCACAGTCGTAACTTAATTATTTAGCTTTAAAGTGTGCTGACGTGCATTAAGGAACTAACGTGTAAATAAGTCACCTTAGGTTGCAGAGTTAATAAGAACACATCGATCGATACCAATGTTTATACTGCTACGTTAGCAATAACGAACACGCATGTTACTCACCGTACATTTAGAATGGAAAAACTCAACATCCAGGGCGAACTACGAACATACATGCAGCAGTCACTCTCGAGGGAAAATTCTACTAACTGAAGTACAGCGAGAAATACACACTGAGTTGCAATTTTATGCTTTTTCCATTAATTTGACTACACAGCTTGGGTGGACTACAATAAGTCAAAAACCATTTTGATTATTATTGTTAATTAGTTGTTGTGTATTATACTAGGTTGTGGTGTTAAAACTGAGTTCTTTCCGTAAGTTTACTGGATGTCATTAAAACTCAGACTTTATTAGAGATTCTACTAAAATAGTGTAATGAAACAGGATGTTATTTTTATTAAATCAATGGTTTTTTTTTAGATCAATTCCTGGATAGGCAGGTGGTTTATTCAAAAATCCAATGATGCAGTTTCAGTTTTAGATTTTTGTAAAGTATAAATATACTGCAATGAAGCTACTTTTTGCCATTGAACTTCATTGAATTATAAATAAATACTGAAAAGCTCAGTTAATACCCGCCCTATTATATATGTATTGGTACAGCTGACCGCCAATTTTGCTTGAATATAAATCAGAATAATTGCTTAAACTTACAAGAAGCCAAAAACAATTGATTAAATTAATTAATCAATTGTTTTTTCTATACAACATCAATTATTCTACTCAACATTAAAACCGGAAAAGAGATGCTCGGGGTCCGCCTTTGTTTGTGATGTCCGTCAGATTCTGTCGTCAGAATCTGACTGCCGTCAGACTCCCAACAGCGGATGCCAAAATCTCGTCCGTGGTTTAGCAGGTGCACCAACAAGCAGGTGCACCAAGAAGCAGGTGAGGTTAGCATATTTTCAATTCAAGTCAAACAATGGGTCTCTAGATCAACCCATTAATATAGAGCTATTCTAAATAATTTTCCGAGGCACACTAATGATAATAATCAACAAAGTAGGCCTTAAGTGGCCATCTTATGTCCGGCGTAAATTAACCTATATCATCCTGAATAATTAATTCCCACTCGATGAACTCGGGAATTTAGGATAGAACATGATTAGATACAACAAGTGTGTTTAACTCTGTTCTTTAAAACATGTACAGTTTAATTGACTTATTCATCAACATATCACATGATACATTCATCATTGCAATCAACATCGCAATACAAATATTGACGGACGTTTGAGGGACGACAACTAAGTATTTTGTTTTATAGTTCATCATTATAATTATGAATTTCGGTGTGGTCACACGTAGTTTCAGCTGGTTTGGATCTAGGCTACTTATTTTGGGTTGAATAGAGGTGAAATAACTTTTTGGGTAGAGATGGATACCGCGCACCCCGACGATGCACTTGGCATTGATTGACGGAGCCCATTAGGTAACTTGAAGGAGAAACAGAACCTTGTACACTACGTCAGACCATATACACCGTTCCATGAAAACATAGATACAGCACACGTAGGTAATCATCCCAAGATATTGTAACCGAAACACAAAAATAATAAAAAGGATTTATGCCATGTACAAACACGTAATATTTATTTATTGTAACCGCAAATTTACTAAGAGTACTATTATACTTTACGGTTGAGAAACGTTGGAGACCATTAACGCTTCCTCATACATCCCCCTCAAGGTTTTCCTCGTAAGGCTCAAATCACTGTTATAGGTAATACCTATCAAAGGAATGGATTGCGATGTCGGCGCCGGATCAAATATTTGCTGAACAACAAAGAACTTGGCTCGTGTATCGCCTGAGCCATTAATCACCCTATTATTGTAGGCAGTCGCACAAAGCGCAATATTGCCCTTCGGCCGACGTCGCCGCGTTGCCCATAAACACACTGCCGTAATGACCTATTTAAGGAGACTTAAATGAAAATCGATAGCCACAAACTGTATTTAAACAGGGACAAAAATCAAATATCTACCTCCATTAGCTTTTGACCATCATGGCCATCAAAAATAGATGATGACTGTACAGATTTCATAGTTATAAATATGGATGAAAGTGATATCTAGTATTAATTCAATTTTCATCGAAATAAATTCTATCAGAACTGGTTTGACTCAAAATACGCTATCATTCTTCATCTTACGGATGGAGAATGATAGCGTATTTTATATAATTACATATTTGGAACTACAAAATATGTCTATAGAAAACAAATGAAATTGGAGTGTTTGTAACAATAAAAATGTAAGTTTTTTAATGATTGCATTAGAATGTACATGAATGTACGGCAGTATCTCCCCCATCCTGGGAGAGAGATATGCGTGACGATTGGGTGTCCTAATCGTGAATCGAAAAACTAATGTTATCTAGATTTAGTAGAAGTTGTAAAAAAATTGTAGAACCGATTTAAAAATTTGTAAAATAATAATTTTAAAGAATACTTATGGCAATTTAAATGCGGTCTCCCAATCCTTACTCAAGGGTACCTATTTCTTGGCGAATCGATGCAAGTAGAAGCCAAATGTTATACTCATATTTAAGTAAAAATACAGATAAACACTTCCCAAAATGTTCAACAAGATTGAAAAACATTCAAAACTTTTATAAATGTTTTAAATATGTCCCTCAATCCTTACTGTATAGATTGAGGGTCATGGTGTTTTGAAAAAGTGGCTATAAGTATGTTTTAAGTTTATTTTTGCATGAAGATTAAGTAAAAGTCTAATAATTTGTAAAAAACAAATACGACTGAAATACATCACGGTTTAAAAATTATAACTCTAGAAACCATGTCCCTCAATACTTATGCCTCAAAAAACACTGTACTTTAAGTAAATAATTAACTACGAATATATATTTTAGTAGTAATTTCCTACTAAAAGTTTATGCTTATATATATATTATTTGATTAGAAGATTCGTTATTCATCATAATATTAACTTATCAATATTCCTAATATTAAATACATATAGGGTGACCATTAATTACTTAAATTTTACAAAGAATTTTACTTTCGTACATTATAATCACAATTTCGAACAAGCCGGTTTCCGAAGAGGCTACAGTACCATAGACCACATCCATACGCTGCGGCAAGTTATACAGAAGACCGAAGAGTATAATTTGCCACTTTGCTTAGCGTTTGTGGACTATGAGAAAGCCTTTGATTCGGTCGAGACATGGGCTGTGCTTGAGTCTCTCCAGCGGTGCCGTATTGACTATCGGTACCTACATCGAAGTGTTGAAGTGTTTGTATAATAACGCCACCATGTTGGTTCGAGTACAGGAACAGAGTTCGAGGGCGATCCCTTTGAAAAGAGGCGTAAGACAGGGAGACGTGATATCTCCGAAACTGTTTACGGCCACTTTGGAGAATGCCTTCAAGCTCCTGGAATGGAAAGGATTCGGCATCAATATTAATGGCGAATACATCACTCACCTTCGGTTTGCCGACGATATTGTAGTCATGGCAGAATCGATGGAAGATCTCAACACGATGCTCGAAGGCCTCAACCGAGTTTCTCAACAGGTGGGTCTTAAAATGAACATGGACAAGACAAAGGTGATGTGCAATGCCCATGTTGTACCTACCCCAATATCTGTTGAGAGCTCGGTTCTTGAAGTTGTTGACTCGTACGTCTACCTAGGACAAGTAGTCCAGTTAGGTAGGTCCAACTTCAAGAAAGAGGTCAATCGCCGAATCCAACTCGGCTGGGCAGCGTTCGGAAAATTGCGCAATGTCTTCTCGTCCGACATACCTCAGTGTCTCAAGTCGAAGGTTTTCGACCAGTGTGTGTTACCAGTGATGACTTACGGCACTGAAACGTGGTCCCTCACTATGGGCCTTATGAGTAAGCTCAAAGTAGCCCAACGAGCTATGGAGAGGGCTATGCTCGGAGTCTCTCTGCGAGATCGAATCAGAAATGAGGAGATCCGTAGAAGAACCAAGGTTACCGACATAGCCCAGCGGATTAGCAAGTTGAAATGGCAGTGGGCAGGGCACATAGCACGGAGGACTGATGACCGATGGGGTCGAAAAGTCCTCGAGTGGAGGCCACGTATCGGCAAGCGCAGCGTGGGACATCCACCCACAAGGTGGACAGACGACCTCATTAAGGCCGCGGGAACGCGCTGGATGCGAGCCGCTTCCAACCGGTCCTATTGGAGATCTACAGGGGAGGCCTATGTCCAGCAGTGGACTTCCTATGGCTGAAATGATGATGATGATGATTATAATCACAAAACAAGTACCGATACATAACATTTTATATAAAATATTGATCAGTAAATCTAGTGGGTAATTTGAAATAAACAGGTATCAAACTACCTCCAATAAATTTAATAAATTAGCGCTAACTTATGGTATTATGTCGACGGTCCCTACGTATATAAAGACATGTCAAAAACCAAGGTTTTCAGGTGAACGTAGGCATTAGGTAATTTATGTTCAAACCGCTCTAGAAATAATTCCATGTACAATCATAAGTACTTTTAAATTGCCATATTTTTTAAAATTATTATTTTACAAATTTTTAAATCGGTTCTACAATTTTTTTACAACTTCTACTAAATCTAGATAACATTAGTTTTTCGATTCACGATTAGGACACCCAATCGTCACGCACACGGGAGAGAGACGCAACCGTCTCCGTTGCTCAGGGTGCACCGCAGTGGAGTTTGTTGCGCCGTTTCTTCTCCATTAGCGCTTAGGAAGCGGTGGTAAACTTAGTTTTAAGGAGTTTTTGACGTCAAAAAGCTGTAACAATGTTGCACTATTTTGAGAAATAAAGACTTTGACTTTGACTTTGACTTTGGAGGTTCCGACCAAGCACTTCAGTAGTTACGTACCTAAGAGGTAATTATAATGACCTATTCAGCCATTGCCATTATTTTTATGAAACTCAACTACAGAATATTCTACATTATCACAAAAATATTTAAGAATCATATCTATAGAACTTCATATTCTTCACAGCAACTTCTTACCATTTTATATCTACACAATGAAGTTCTTTCGACCGAATCTCTGTTTATTTTGTGGAATTCAACGTTTTACCAATACAAACAAGTGTTTAGTTAAAGGTTGTATAAAATTTAAATAATGTCTCAACAGAAGAAATTGGAAGAGGGGAGATCGAAGATGAGCTCATTTGATTGCTTCAACTTCAACTGTAGTGTATATAAATATACTCTTTAGTACAGTGGTTTTATACGTTTTGTCTTTTGTTCGTCCTGTTTCAGACTGTGGTAATTTATTTTGCCAGGAGTGCGTGTAATTATTGCTTTTTGTGTAATTGATTTTTAGTGAACTTTACCCAGCAGAATCACCAGCATAAATACATCAGTGCAAAATTTTATTTCAAACAATAAGCTATATTACTGTTTGGTTTAATTATTGACTTTCCTTAATTATTGTGGTCACAGCTAGACTGATATAAGTTTTTGCTCCTAGAATATAAATCAGTGTTATGTGAAGAATTACGATAACGCTCAAGCAAAGTGAAGTTGCTGAAACTAGCGTTTCTCGAAGGCGATGCGACGACACTGACCTAATTAATTTTATCAGTCTACCGTAACTACAAGGTTTTACAAAAAGTATTGAAATTTATTCAATAAAACATTGTCTATATTTCACAACACTAAGACAATCATTACTAGTAAAATTGTACTAATGTAAAAATACAATCGTTATATATAAGCTTATTAATCTATAACTACTACAGATAACAAAATGAATTTACTATTGAGTCAGCTTTGTGATAAAAATAAGCTTGATACGTCTAAATTCTTAGAATATAATATATCAAGTTAGGAGATGGAGTTCAAAATGAACGATTTAAGTTTCTGAGGATTTGAACGGTTGCTTAGCACTTAATAAACAAGGCAGTTTTAAATGATTTATTCATAGTACCTACATTTACGTTACTCTTAATATAATATTGTGAACCTAATAAGTTAGAGAACCTAATAAGAAATTTATACAGCTTTAGAAAATCTAGAGAGGAATTACTTGTGACCTGTTTAGAAATGCTTATTTAATCGTAGCGTCTGAAATTGCCCGCTTTTTTATTATTCAAATATTAAGAACACAAACGTTTAATACTCAGTTCGAAATTATTGAGGAAAATTACGCTCCCAGGGTACTCTCTACAAGGCCCCTTTGAAAACAGAGCGGTGGAATATAAAAAATAGTATTCAAACTAATAAATAAAGCAACGAGTAGGTTTTTCATTTAGGTTTTTCATTCAATTAGGATATTATAATACAAAAAAAAGTAATTGAAATATTGAAAAAGTGGCTGTGACATACGGACGGACGGACAGACAGACAGACAGACAGACGGACGGACAGACATGACGAATCTATAAGGGTTCCGTTTTTTGCCATTTGGCTACGGAACCCTGAAAACGTGAAAAAGTAACAAGTAGGTAGTATACCTTTTTATCGTGCAAAAAATCCCCATGGATACCTCCCCTGCCGGAGCTGCTGGGGAAGGTTACGTCAGACTTGAACTGAACGCAAGCCGTCTGTGGGCCGGAGGTGATATTATCGTAGACATCTATCGCCCGACCGACCCTCCCTCGTACCCCGGCCGACCCAGGGCCATATCGCGCGATCTGGCCATCATCGGGTGTGGGGACCACGGAGTCCCCAACTTGCCCCCGGGTATGGGGAGGTGCGCAAAGCGCGCCGCTGCCGTGCCCTGCATCTGCTTGAGACAGGCGGCTTCACCCGTCACCCTCAAGCCCGCTCTCATGGGGGACGGAGGTCATACTGCGACCTCCGACGCCCGAGTTACTTCCGCTCGTAGCGGGCCGCGCGGTTTGCGATTCTCCTTCGCTTCCGCTCCGCCGCCTCCTCCACGAGCATTACTTGCTCGCAGAAGGAGGCGCCGGCCGCCCACGCATCCGCGCAGCGAACCATCGCCGCGAGCAAGGTGGTGAGAACTCTCACTCCGAGGGCCGCCACCAGCTCCCGTCTCGGCGTCTTCCACGCCGAGCACTCGGTGAGCGTGTGCAGGGCTGAGTCCTCGCTCGGGTCGCAGTGATGATACTCGGACGTTGGCTATTTCTCGATCCAATACCACCCGAAGCATCCGGTCCCGGTGATAATCTGCGTCAGCCGGTACGAGTGGACTCAGTTTGACCTCCCTAGGCACTCTCTCATGATGAATCTTACAGCCGCTACTACGGCGCGCCCTAGTAGGTAATAAACTTGTTATTTTCAAATGTGACTCCCAAATCATCACGTTCTAACTATACCCTTTTATTTACGAGAACTAAGGCCATAGTGGCAGATAGACAGCTGCGATTACAGGTTGACGAATAGATAGCATCCATGACCTTCAAAAATTATAATAGTATGTACATGTGTTGCATGTTTGCACAATTGCGCGTTAATTCCAACTTCCTTACACACACTTCTGAACAATTAAATAAAGCGGTGGCTTAATGGTTAAAGAGTCAGCCTTATTATCGAGAAGTTCCGGTTTCAAATCCTGGTCATTACACAATCGACGTGAAGCTCCTATTAAAAGCTTTGCTTTGGATTCTGCTTAGATGTAGGGGTTAGTAGGAATGTTACCTATGTTAGTAGTATCGATCACTTAAATTCTTAGAAAAAAGGAGATTAACGCAACTCAAATAGGGCAAGTGCTTACCCGTATAGGTGGCGGCAAGTAGCAGTATACTGAACTTTTCAGTTAAGTGAGACTGTCGGAAACCTTTCTTCGCGTCCGTTCCATTTTCTCATGTTTATCGCCTCAAATTCTTACAATCTTATTTTAACGCCTCTTTGTTTTCTATAGCAACGTACAACTGATACAAGCTCTCAATGGACCGTATGTTTTTTATCATCATATAATCCCTACTAATATTATAAATGCGAAAGTAACTCTGTCTGTCTGTCTGTCTGTCTGTCTCTCTCACTTTTACCACTAAACCGCTGAACCGATTTTGATGAAATTTGGTATAGAGGTAGGTTAGACCTTGAGAAAGGACATAGGCTATGTTTGGTCGCGATAACCGACATCCACGCGGGCGGAGCCGCGGGCAAAAGCTAGCAGAATATAAAAAGATAAATAATATCAGATTTGCTAAAATCATCCTATTTAGGAACAGTAACATATACCTACCTACTTATAGAACCAAAAATATACTTACTAAAATAAGGGTATTAACTTCTGCCTATCCCTTGAAAATATGTAAGCAGTTACGCGCCATAAATATGATGGACTGTGATACGTATTCTAGTATTGACAAGTAACGTTTGAATTTCGGGGTCATTTGCAAAACGTCTCAGCACTAACGTATATGGACACGTTCTCTTTTACCGGAGACCCTTGAAAAGGCCTTTATCGGCCCATAAAACTTCTTTTATGTCACACCAAGTTTCTGTAGCGAACGGTAAGTTGTTTGATGGTCACCCTCGAAAATAATTTTCCAAGCCCTCCTTCAGTACTGTCGATCGATTCGCAAGTTACTGGCGATAAAATAAATTCTGTATAAAATAAATTCTGTTATGATCCCTTTTACTTTTTACAGAAAGCTCTGCGAAGGAGTAATAATGGGATGATCCAAGAATGAATGTTTCCAATAAGTCGTCCTTTTAGAACTAAGTTTAAAAGATTTTTCTCTCTTGATCACGAGAAAAAGGAAATACTTGGAACATCTGAAACCCAATCTAATGAAGAGAAATAGACATTACATTACATACATGTAACATAAAAATATTTGCTAATATCATAGAAAGCAATGCTTTCTAAGCAAGCATTTGTAATTTATAAGATTGTTCCTATATGACTGTGACCCACAGGAACTACCTTGAATAATAAGAGAACAATATTCCGATTTCCCCAGACTATAATCTATCTCTGTGCTAAATTTCATCCAAATCCGTTGATCCGTTCTGGGTGAGATTAAGTGAGTTGTTAGACAGTAGTCAGAATCGTGACTTTTGACGTTTTGTAAGATATGATACCTTTACCTTTCCAATTGGTCCAACTGGCTTTTACATATGTCGCAGTCATCTGGTTGAATCCGCTATTTAATTGTATCACTAGCGCGTTCATTCAATGACGACGTTTAAAAATTGAATGACTAAATAGACAACTCGTCAAAGTTGTAACGTTCAACATCTTGACTGAACGTCATTTAGCATAGTCGTTGAATGGGATATAGTCGGCTTTGTAATGTTTGGTTAAGATGACCATAAGTTCGCACATATTTTTAATTGCCATAATAATTATTAGACATAATATTTAAACGCCATAATGATTATTAGACATAATAATTATTTACTTCTAGGTAGTTTATAAAAAAATAACCACGAAGGGGATAGCGGGGTCTATTCGCTCGCTTCGCTCGCTCAAACGACCCCGTCATCCCCTTCTAACCTAACCTATCCGAGTCGGGGTGCCCTAAAGTCCCGATTGCATCCAGTTTCTCCTGATATAACAACCGTTACAATCACATGACTGGCTTTACGTCCGCTATGTTCAAAGAGCTATGTTACAATCAGCTAACTAGTTGGACGTTGAGTGACGCTTGTTAAATCAACGTTCGGCCTAGTCATTCAATTAAATGTTGTCTCAATGAACGCGCTAGTGATACAATTAAATAGCGGATTCAACCACATGACTGCGATAGATATATCACTTATTTTTGTCTTGCTCACTACCCGTCCCGTTTACGTACCTACGTAAAAAATCATGGAAGTTTAAACTCGGTTAAAAGTCCAAAAATACCTTGTCAATTCAAAGGAAAAGACTATAATGAGGAATATAATAAATAGGTAAGAAAGAAAACAAATAAATTAATGACCAACGGAAGCACTATGTTATGCTCTGGCTACCTCCTTCTGACCAATGATTTGTGCTTAATGCTCTTAGGAGATAAAATCACTGAAACTGCTCAGCGATTTGTATATTTACCAAAAACATTCTGCTATGATTTTGGAAATATTCGTAAAGCTAAACACAATACTTTTAAATTTATTACAAAGCACTATGTCCTCAGAGTGATGTTTCGTTAGTCTCATAAAGAGATATTATTATAATTAGGTACCTACTGTTGAAATTCGTTTTTATAATTATTTCTTGCAAATGTTATTATGTTCTCTGCAACGGTTTTTGTAAGTCGTGGCGTCATTTTTCGCACGTACCGCCTATTACCTGTGCTATTACATGGTTCTGCTACGCTGAATTTTATTTGTAATAGCTTCTCAATGATGGAATCATTCTTAATTTCGTTGAATTCAAAACTGCCGGTCATTAAGACAGAACTGTATTACAATAATGAATGATCTTTTTCATCATCATTATCTTAGAATTGTTACTGGTTACAAACGAGGCATTCCTTGGAGTCTAAGGTTCGCTTACTCTTGCTTTCTGTTTGGCTGGATGCAGGAGATTTAAGATATCGTTTAGTATACTATAAGATGTAGACGCCCTTTTGTACAAAGTTATTAGGAACTGCCACTACATAATACTTGGCCGACTTTTACCGCGCCGATGTTGTGTTGGGATACGGAGGCGCAGTGCGACGCGGCTGGGACCGATTTCGTGGTCCGCTGCTCGCTACACACCGGTGACCAGAGACAATGACTGCGGAGCAGTGCCCTCGTCTCGTCGCACCGACACACAAACTTCCCATTGTTTTCGATTAATCACGCAGAACAGTTTCGATGATCCGCCTAGTCAGTAACACCAAATAATTGAGATCCGTTAATTGGAGCGAACATTGATGATAAGTATGTTATAGTAGTTGTAGCATGGCATAGTAAATTGACTATAGTCAAGCCGATGGGCGAGCGACACTGCCTACATTTCTATAGTGTGTGTAGTGTTGGGAAGATAAGTCCGAGGTCGCTGGTTCAATTCTCACTCAGAGGATTGTTTTTTTTATACTACTTAGGTGGCAGACAAGCACACGGGCTACCTGATGGGAAGTGGTCACCGAGGCCTATGGACGTATGCAAACACCGGGGGCCTCACACTCGCGCTGCCGATCCTGAAGAAACCCTCTAATGCCCTTCTTGAAGAACTTTTTATATGCATGAATATGTTAATGTATGTTGTATATTTGGATTGGTCTAAGTATTTTATGCATAATATTGTATGTTAATCTGCTTCCCAGAACTGAACAAATAACATGAGTTTGTTATACTTAGTACTTAGTACCTATATACTTTACATATTTCAAAGTAAACTAATCTTAAGACAATTTTACTGTTGATCGATAACACTACATAATACTGAATAATCTTAATTTTGTTCTGGTCTAACTGCAATTCTTCGATATCGCCTATGGGTTGTGGAGGCAGTCGCTTCACGAACCGTATCCAAGTTCAGTCAAACCCGCAGTTTGACTGGAAAAACCAGACCCCAACCCCAGGCTGAAAGGTGAAAGCTAAGGATGCGACTAGGATGTTAATAATGCTAGGATGAAGGAGAAGAAACTTATCTTTTTTATATGTAGATTAAATAATATCTATTTTTAACTTCTTCAACCAAAACCAGCCTATTGTATCGTCTAGAAACTCCTCAAATAATGCGAATGTTAGGGATAGAACATTTCGTTGGAATAAAGCAAAACAAATAATTGGCTATATAACAACTGGCTTTACTTGAATAGAGAAACGGAATTGGAGATCTACAGATAAATGAAACCGACATGGCGAGGCGAGGGGCAAACGGCCGTGCCATAACTGCCAGTATAGCTCACTAAAATCTGAATACTTACCTACGTGTTGTGATTTGGTAAAATAGCGAGATTAAGGGTCAGTGCACGTTTCGTTTCAAAACGAAGGCTTTACCTTTTTGCTAAAACGTCTCATTTTATTGTGGTTTCTGTTTTGTTGAATACAGACATTTGTCATTTTATTCCTGGCCTTTTGATCTAATGTGTTGACTTAAGTGATACTTAAATAATACTTAATTATATGTTTATTGCGTGTTTGTACAGCCCAACACAAGTACCTATATTCATGAATACAAATATTTGCGAAGGCACTAAAGTTTCTACTACACGCTAAAATATCTACTAAATCTATATAAATAAAAATGATTCACTAATGTAATTAGTAGCTAACCAAATAGGTACTTTGACTCGGTGTTTCAAATCTAAAAATACATAGATACATAAACTCAACAACACTTTTAATAATACACTTTTTATACTATTATATGACAATGTGTACATTAATTGACTTTACTTATTCATTATTATACTTAAAATTTGTTAACAAGCAGTGGCAAAATTAGAAACAAATTGCTAATAAAATTTAATTTAGTCTGAAGTCCCTGAAGTGTCCATGATGTGTTGAGTACTGTTGAGAATGAGCAGTTAGAGTGCCAGCAATGTTGTTATCTCTGTTAAGTGTAAATTGGATTAATTACTCTTGGCGGCTCTATGTCCGCAGCGCGAGACAATTTCATAAACTAAAGTAAAGTGCTTGCATTTTTTTCGAATATAAGGTAAAGCTCAATCTACTTCACAATACTTAATTTATAGCAGAATAAGAAACTGAGCATATTTTTTGCCTTACAGACAGTCGTCTGATGGTAGATGGTTAACCTTTTAGCGGTTCTAAAATCAAAGTTTGTTAACCGAAGATGTACTAAATAGCAAATAAATGAAAGATGATGAGTAATAGATAGCTCAGGAAAGAGATAATTTCATTATTTTAGTTTTAGCAGCAAATAAATTTAAGAGTCGACTCGACTTACTGCAATAAAACGGTAAATAATAAGTTAATCTTTGCACTCACCTCTACCCATTGTTATATTCACCCGATGTCCCCAAAAACAATGTAAATGTAAGTACATTCAGGGTCTTCTAAAAATATTAATATCTACCACATTAAACTTCACTTTAGGGTGCGTTTGAAAAATATCTAGAAAAAATTCTATAAAATTTCTAGCTTATAAAGCTAGAAATACCTATATGAAAGATACATACATATCTGTAACTTTATTAATAATTATATATATGCTTCTATGATAGATCTTCTATGGTACATTTCGTTTTCAAAACATTTTGTTGCTTAATAATACCTAAATGCTTTCATTTGATCTGTTTTTTCAAAATTTGTAGTACCGGAGAGAGGTCCTGACAAGTAGTTTTTAATTACTGTTACATTTCGATTATCTAACTATTGCAAACCTTCTCTATCGTCACGTTTACACATTTAAAAATATTAAAATTAGCTTAGCCTTACAGCAATTTAAACTTCAAATATTATTTTTACATAATCGAGTTATGAATACTGTATTAAATTAACTAAATGTTAACTAAATCATTAATTACAGAGCAATGTTCAGTTTATCAGTTAGGAACATGAAAATTTACGCTAATAAGATATCACAATCACTAGCTCAGTTTAATAATTATGATCACAGAATATACCTAAAGCAATGTCCTTTTAGGATATCAGCTAATACTATAAATAAGGGTAATTTTTTTTTAAAAGCCGGTGGAAATAATCTTAAACCTCTTATAGAACGATATAGCATGTATGGAATTTTTGAGCATTCTGATCTACCACGGATTACCTTTCAAAGCAAGCCGGCAGGAATCGTTTTCTAGGAACCTCTCGCCACTGCTAAATCGGCATTGGTTGGAAATTACATGCTCTTCCCAGAAACTTTATTTCTCTCCTAAATTCATGTGTTTTTTAAGCTATTCGCATTCATTTCATCGTTTAAACCATACAATACATAAAAAATGTGAATAGTGAGCATTTCCTTTAATTCATTAATTGATAAAAAATACTGTTTTTCTTTAAAAAGAAAGAACAAATGATAAACGTTTTATGGGCTATAACACTTAGTGTAAGATTTCGTACCAATACTATAAACTCAGAAACCGTTTAACCGATTTCGCGACTGTATCCAGTGAAGTGTAAGGCATTTATCACGAAAGGCCGTATATCTTTGCATAAGGATACAAAGGAAAAGCAAATAAAAAGCCTTGCAAAAATGTATAAATATTTTTAGCAGGGCTGACATATTTGTTAGACAGCTGTAGAAATAAATTTTATTTATTGCCTACTATATATAATAGTATAGGTACTAGGTGTATATACGTACCCGTAGCTTTATAATTAGTAACATAAATTAACTCCAGTAAATTACAAAATTAAACGTTCAATAGATTAAAGAAAATATTTCAATTCATAAATCTGGATAAACAAAATCAAAGAAATCTACATTGTCTAATCTTATCTTTATTGATTAACTTCATATGAGAGTTGCTTTCAAAAATGTTAGGTATATTAAGATAAAAGTTATAGCATTGTTTCAATGTCAATACCACTTAGTATGCAGAAGCACTGAATTGAGCACAGTTCATAATAAAAACACGGTTCAAAACCCAACGTTTCTATTTAAACAAGATTAACTTTGCCTGAGATGTAGCTCCCAAGTCGTTACTGTTTGATTACGAGAACCACGCCTCAAAGTTTGTTGATAACAAATGTGTTTAAGTTTCATATAATGTGATCAATATTTTATAAATTATGAGGTAAAACTTCAGTTTATGTTCAAGAAATGAACGTGTACCTACATCAAAAGCCATATTCATAACGGCTTTATAATAAATCACTAAACAACACTCGTTCCCTTAATGTATTCAAATCCACAAAGGTGCTGTCTATTATCCTTAGCTTACCTTTAGAACTACGTTGCTTGAAAGTTTGATTACTTGGCAAAATTAAGCGATGTACGATATTAAATTGTCATTAGAAAAGCATCCACTCCATGAGTCATTAAGTTCGCTTCTAATGAGTGATTTACGCTAACTAGAGTGTGGTGTGTCACACTCACTACTCGAGGTGATGTATGCTCGCTACGGTGCGCGATTAATGCTTCGCCTCGCACGGAGCTGAACAACCTGTTATAAGAGAGCTTTCAGCCGTGAAGTTCAGCTACATGTCCCCGTTACCAAAATTGACGCTTTTACTTTACCTATGTCGTAGTGTTGTACCTAAGTAAAGTAGCATACGCGATTTATTAAAATAAACCCGAGTTGAATTAGGGCGTACACTTAAAAATTGCAAGTCACTGAGTTTCATTTGATAGATGGGTTCCTGTCCAAATGGTAGTCATCGGAAGGTTAAGATACATTAATCATTGTGTAGACGTCATTTTATACACATTTTACATATAACACGATATCATATAACTATACCAGTAGGTATGCTGCAATGGGCTAGGCAGGTTTTTTCTATTTTAGAAGCCGTACGAGTAAGTTATTCGTATAATAATATGTTATAATAAGGTACATATAGTATGGTATCGTATATATTTAATACTCTAGTAAGTATGAATCCAATGATTTCCGAAAACTCGGAAATAAGTGGATGAAATGCCAATAAGAGAAACTTGTTCTAGTTAACGTCTTGCTTAAAGATTTCACTAATCACAACTAAATAGATAAATTATACCTATACCTACTCGCAGAATTAAAGTATTAATGAAATTACTCTTTTTCCGTTTTTTGGCACTATCCCTTTTAAGCTTACACCTATGTATGAAAAAAGAAATATACTAGCTCAGACTCAGAACATAGAACAGAGAACAGAGTCAGGCTGAGACAGAAGGTAACCAAATTTAAAACATTGAGACATGAATCAAGCATTATCGAAAATACAATGTAGGTACTCGATCGTGAATCACGAATCGTCAAGCAAAATTCGATTATAATAGCGGCATGGATGAACGCACTGCGCGCCGCACCCGCCGATAATGAATGTCGATACGACAAAATCATACGACAAGCCGCTCTTCTTGACGCTGGAATGGTTCACCGTGCGCTCGATAAAAAATATGTGAACAAAATTTGTCTCAGTTACGATAAAATCAGATTTCACGGAAGTTCGTCGCTCTAGCGCGACATGACGACAGGCAGCCCTCGTTATTATACTGCACCGACCGCGATCCAACATTGCGTCGCCCGATCTCATAAACAATGTAGGTAGAGCCTCGGTGTACAAGCACTGCGGTAATGAGGTTAATTTGATGTTATTTCATTACGGACACCTGTATTTAAGAACATATACCTACACATACTGCTCGTATGAATAACCTATCTTGAATGGTACATTACAGTAGATACTAATGACAACTCGGAGTTTAGAAAGTTTAGAGAATCATCACTATCCTTATAGCAATATCCCAGTTGCAGTCTGGAGCCTGACGTCCGGTTATTGTTTAGATTGAATTTTCCGGGAGCAAATGCCATCAGAACTTCTACCCTTTCAGATGAAAGCTTGCGCCAAAACCTCGTCCGTTGTTTAGCAGCTGCTTGACTTCTAGCTGAGGTAGAGTCCGGCCTCACGGATATTGGTAGGGCTCTATAAACCTCAGAGAACATATCCATTCGCTTTGGCCTGTGTATTTCTATGTACCTACTTTTATAGTCAGGATCGAATCGAACTTGACTGGCAGGGTGATCAAGGTCAAGATCAATCAATGTATTTCAAAAGAAATGTAGGTATATTTACTCCAACCCAAATTACAAGTTACACGTAATTCAATTAAACTCTAGACGAACTAAGCATTGCTTGTAATATGATGGCTAGTGTGACCTAGAATATTATTATTTTTAAAATTATTCGCTACTGCCAACTGCAATAGAAACGAGTTTGATCACGCGTATTCGTTTAGCTAGGTACAAGGTTATTGTGCTAGTTCCCTCTTATACAACCTATTTAATACAGGTAGATCAATACGCGTTACGCTACGAATGCCTTAGAAAATAAGGCATTAAAATCTACCTGCTGGGGTGGTGACTGGTTTAGTCACTCATAGTTCTATAACTACTCGTACAATTAGTTATGGCAGTGTCTTTCCTTGAAACATTTTGAAATAATTTTATATAACAGAATATTATAATTTTATTTATAGGTATAAAATTTATATAAAAGAATACTCGTAGATATACAGCCCAGGCTCAGCCTCAAATACATGGCTCAAGTCAACAAATAGTGCCTGGAATACTGCAATAGGCTCACCTATTACGTGGAATTTCATAAAATGATTGGTGAAATGTGGGTGTTAATTCACCTCTGCCTAACCCTCCGGGGATAAAGGCGTGATTGTATGTATGTATGTATAATATCTTTGTATCCTATCTAATTCCTTTTTACAACTATTATTTATAAATGTGAAAGTTTACAGCTTAATACAGGAAAATATTATAGTTACTTTGGAATAACAGCATATCCAGGCAAAAACAGATTTCTGTTCAATGTGTCTTATGAGGGTACGACCGCAGGTATCATCCACTTTATAATATTTGAAATAAACAAATACGCCACATCAAGCCATTAGACGAATTACGTTTTAGCAAATTATATGGAGCTGAAACATGTAACATTAAAAAAGGTTTATTTTAGCAGTTGAAAATTTAAATAGATGTTAACGAAACATTACTTGCATTATTATATTACTAACACTTAAGCCTAGAATCTGAGTTAGAATTAGGTGTTCGTGATTAAAGGCCATCTATAAAACATATCACGCGAAATTTAACCTTCTTCGAATAATAGACCCCCAGTCTATAAACTATGTTTCAAGTATACCGATAATGGAACAAATAAGCCCACGATCCATTTGACGGTAAGCGTTTACTATAACATATTAAGAAGTATGTTCTAAGTGAAAAAGTGTCAAATTACAAAATTTAAGTTTAACAAATTTGTCCGTGACCTAATGTTTGGAGTTTAGAATGACAACTTTTAGAATAATAACATATTATTACGATACCACGAGGGATAAGTTGTTCTGAAGTAGTTTGACCTGTCTTTGGCTGATGATGCTGAAAATATGCGATGTACCTATACTGTAACAGTAACTCTAACCGAAACACGCGTGCGTGACATGTTTTTCCTATTTGATTAGTTGATTCATTTATATAGGTAGTAGATACGAACTATAAATGGATTATAATTAACACGCACAAAACATTAATAGTTAAATCGAATGGATTCTATCCATTAAAGAGCCTATAATTATGAAACACAAAACCAAATCAAACTTGGGGAATTGAAGCAACGCATTTCAATTCCGTAGAGCGAATTACATTCACGGACAAAGTTTCCACTGAATCTGTAGTCAAGGAACAATAGATTGCTTGCAAAAGTTTATTCTATAGAAACATAAAGATTAAGCAGTTGTGTTTGTGTATGGTGCAACCGCACAGTTACCGATTTGTCAATAATTTGTAGATTATGATTCACTCCCAATCAATTTCGCATATTGAAACGTGAACCATTAGGTTCATCAACTATCAGTATCAGTATATCTTTTTTTTTAAGAATGACGCGGGGAAAACGTATAAGTAATAGGTCACTGGAGTAATCGTTATGGTAGAAATGATATACCAATGGTAAATTAAAAAGGCAACGTCACTACGCAACTGCAAAAGTTCAAGGGTGTTTGTATGTGACCTTAGAACTCGCCATAACGTGAACTACGCCAGCTCTCTGAGGAAACCTCTATCATTATAACTTTTAAAGAAGAAATTGGCTATGAGATATCAAAACGACACAAATTACTGTATTCATAAAAATGTCACGGTCTTATTTATTATTATTTCCTGCGGCAATTTAATAAAGACAAACTTCGAATGGATAGTATAGTAAAATCCTTCAAGATATATGAGATGTGCCTTACATACATAGCAACTAAACATTATCAACCTGATATCAACTAATTAATTAACAAAAAAATTTAATGCTTAACTCAATCTAGCATAATTTTTTTTATGCGAAATTGAGTTAAGCTCATTGAGCATTTTTTTTGTTGTTTGCAGAAGCACGCGAAACCAATGACGAAAAGTTTATTGATGGTAGGGGAAGCTCGTGAAGGAACCTGCAAATCTCTACCTACGCCTAAGAGAAGAAGAGAAATATACGTAATCTCTACTATCAATTATCACTTTTATACTCAAACATACCATTACACCAAAGATTATTTTTATTAGTAGTAAGAGAAATAAGTTCCTGAAGAGATAAGGATGGACTCGTGTCTCACAATACCTTCCTATATTTAGTTGAACAATAGTTTGACTATATCCTAGCCGCCGATGTTTCCGGTGGATCTTCAAAGGCTTGTGAAACCATATTGGGAGAACGAACATTGGAAAGGGAAATTTACTATTAAAGTTACTGTAGACACGTCCAATGGACAATCATTATTGTCCATTGGACTCTATACATGGTACTAAACAAAGAATACACTTATCTCACTTTTACTAAACTCATTTTATATAAGAACCTGATTTGATCACCTCCATTATTCCCACACTATTCCCATTGTGTTTAAGTGTTCTTCGATCCGACTAATGCCGTAGCAGCATTCATGATGAATGCATAACCAGACGCTCTATTGAAAGTTGTGAAAAATAACTGCAATAACTTTTTAATGAGCGAGGTAAGTTTTTCTTTCGTACATACATAAGGTTAGTTAGTGTAGTTTTCCAAGGAAAAGCATTTGATTAAAATAGTCGTATAACTACGCTAGTACTATTATCTGTTCTGTGGTATAACCATGAAGTAGTCTGGTGAACTTGCCTATTGATTGGTACAATAAAGGCACTTGATACCATCAAGTAACAGTGTTGTTAAATCCTCATAAATTTCAATAATTAATATAATAAATATTTTAATCATCCTCATATTTATATACATTATAATGCTAATGTGGTATCCGCTTAAGAATGTTTTCATCTTAATTGAGTAAAATGTATAAGACATGTTTTAAGTCAGCAGTTAATTACCCTAATTGTCACAAAATGGAGATGTTTTAATCATGTCCGCAATACTGTTTCAAAGCTCGTATTAAAACATTCACTAGAGGAAGCAACAGCTTTGTAGAAAATTTGAAAAATCTGATTCGAGAGAGCGGAAGCCGCCGCGCCGCAGGCGAAAGTTAATCGATAATAAAGTGTTTGCGTCGTGTTGTTCGTATACCTTAAAATGCCTTTACATGAACTTAACTTATAACATTATCCCCGCATTCTAAGCGTTTTTGTATCGAAAATAAAAGAGTAATGAAAGTAATAGCTTTCCGATTTTGTGTTAGTAGGTAGACGTTCTAAGGACAAAAACTACACGATATTGTGCTCGGTCTGTAGTTTCGTGAATTGTTGGATTATAACTGATGGGTATCATACTCCTCGTTTTAAGATAGAATTCGGTCCTAGTCTGGCACATCCACCTCACGGGGCCAGTGAGGTAAGTCCTTGGTGGTTTCCGCATGCAAACAAAAAGGATTATATTCTATGTGACACGTTCCACTATATTATTTAATCATACATTAATTTATTCTTTAGAATAAGATTTAAAAAAGAAACTTAGCCCTTGTAGGTACCTAGCCTGTTCAGAAAACAAACAGAATAATATGGGGGATAATACAGGATCGAAATATAGAAGAATGATAATATTGTTATCGTAATTTATATTTACATACGATTATATGCTTTCCCATCGTTAGTTCGTGACTTTCAAGGCCTTTCAAAGCAAATATAAGCTTTAAAAGAAAGAACATAATGTTCCTTACAATATTATATAGGAAATCACGAAAAAATTAGTTCTTTCAAGTTAATAATTCACCTTCAAAGTTTCTAAGTTAACTGGGGAGGTTGCTGGTGGGCAGTAGAAGTAGCAAATAAAATGCTACCGCTTCTTTTGAACATAGTTAAACGGTTGAGTTTTAGATTACCCGACGGCCATGTTCACTCAACTTAAGTATTTCTATTTGTTCTAGTACTATTATACCTAATATATTCTGTGCGGGTATAAACTCAAAGATAAAAAAATAATGTTTTGTATTTTTCACTATAGACATTAATAAAAGAAAGTATATTTACCTGAGTTCAAAGTTTTGTTTCATATGAGAGCATCTTCAGGAAAACAGCCTCTGCATCAATTTGGACCGCAAGCCTTCACTGAACATGGAATTGGTGCTGCGTGTTGTCCCACGGTGCGGTCTTAACATAAACAGACAGATCACATTGTAGAACAGTCATTCTGTAATGCTACGACAATTTATCTATGAGTAGGTCCCTATCAAACATCATTCGTAAAAACATGTAATCTAAATATGAAATTATAAGTCGGCTCTCAGTGCGCATCTTCTTCCTCCTAGCGTTAATTCCCAGTCGCATCCGAAGCTTAATAAAAAAAATATAAAATAAAATAATGGCATAAAACATAATGACACTTAGCTTAATATAAAATAATGACTTATTGCAATAATATTAGAATACACGGAAGACCCTATCATGAGTCAAGGAAACTCTCTTTCTTTGACTCACATTTAGGGTCTTTTATTCAGGACTGTGTGTCGTTCTAGAATACGGGCCTAAATGTGTTTTAAAATTAAATTTAGACTTCGCTAAAGCTCAGCGATAAGTTCAAGACAAGTTACTATTGTATTTTCTTCAATTCGTAGTTTAAATATTGAATAAGTATAGGTAGGTACCTACTATTTGAAGTCTATGCGAATCAGTTTTTGAAATAAAACCACTTTTTAACGTAGATATTCTATCGCGCTTTATTCGGTACCTATTGTTGTCGACCATGGTTGCCGATTTGGTGTTTGCGACCAGTCAAGTCGAGACCACGGGAGCTGCAACGCACCCGAAACGTCAGCGCAAGTTCCATAATACAAATAGTTAACCGCCATAAGTAAGTCCCGATAACACAAAAACTATGGTTTCATTTCAATAGTATCGGAATATAAAAACAAGAATAAGTTCATTTTGTTTTACTTTATTCCCCGAAATAAATGTATTCGGTACCTATTGTTGTCGACCATGATTGCCGATTTGGTGTTTGCGACCAGTCAAGTCGAGACCACGGGAGCTGCAACACACCCGAAACGTCAGCACAAGTTCCATAATACAAATAGTTAACCGCCATAAGTAAGTCCCGATAACACAAAAACTATGGTTTCATTTCAATAGTATCGGAATATAAAAACAAGAATAAGTTCATTTTGTTTTACTTTATTCCCCGAAATAAATGTATGTTGAATATTTGAAAATGCTTCAATGTAGTTAAATGTTTCGATATAAAAATACGTAAATATTGTGTAGGTATGTAGGTATATTGATTACTAAATATAGGTACATATAACGTAAATAGATATAAGAGAAATGCTCTTAGAAAATAAAGCAATATAAAAGCTCAATATGAATGACGGATTTAGTCTGAATCGATCAGAAGTCAATCAAAATGAAATTTCCAAATTTCTTTCTTTTGAATAATGGTCGTCCCCGGCAAGGTTTCGTCAAATCTCAACAGATTACAGCGTATATGGTGAGACGCGAGCTTATGCCGGGGATTAGGTACGAAAGCGAGGGTAACATTCCTCTAATATGTTCTTTAACATTTAATAAAGTGATTTAATATGAATTCTCGTTATAGTATGAGTGCCGCGATGTAAGACTATATGCCCGCGGCACAATAACTCAGAGAAAATGTATCGTTTATTTTTACTACGTAGCTATTTAATAAGATGGACAAAATCGGATCGAATAATTTTGTCTAGTAGTATCATCATTAGACTGACGAAGGTCGAAATCTTTCTGAAATATTATGCCGAAAAATCTTCTGTTATGCTGTTTCACATAACTTACATTTTCGTTTCACTCAACTTCATTTAATACCTAAAAATATACATATTTGAATTCATATTATATGTACCTATACACTACTATGAGATGTATGTATGATGACATATAGCATATAGGTACTATGAGATGAGGCATATCTTGCAGGTTAAACACACCAGTGAGGAAATTAAGGTAAGTGCCAATAAACGTGCGGAACCTACGGCACGTGCGAATGATGGCATTGTTGTCATTTTTTTATTTAGCAACCCGGTCACGGCTAAGACTATAAAAGTAACTGTTGATTTCTGAGAACATCTTTCTCTATTAAAAGGTAGTTTAGACGCGCACGCCCTCCTCGCGACAAGCAATCTATTTATCTAACTACCCTCTTTATGGTTTTCCTCCGCACTGGGTAATATTAGTGGTCGTATTCCCTATATCTTAAAACGTAGCTTGCTTGACATGGGCGATAAATGTGGGAAAAGTGCTCACGAGACTTATTATCTTGTAAAATGTATACTCGTATTACCTGAAAATATGGTATAAACTGCTCTATACTTATCCCAGTCAAAATACCCCTATGCAAATTTGTTACAATTGATCCCATATTCAAATAAGATAAGCTTTTCTCTTTGGCATGCTACTTGGTTATGAAAATTAAAGACATCTCAAAATTTATTTGATTCTGCACATTTTTTCCTTGATCAAATAAACGACTTCCCACCGGAAATTGAGAATGTAAGCTACGACGAGTAAGAATAAAGAGTTTCTTTTGCACATTTTGAACGAAGCGTCTTAATAGATATCTAAATGTAAATCAGTTCATAGGTATTTTACGGTGCCCACTGGCACGAAAAGTTATTGGAAAGTTTTAGTATAAGTGCGAATAGTGAGAGGACCAAGATGGAAGCCATCATCATTTTCATCCTCCTACCTTATCCCAAGTTTATTTGGGGTCGGCGCAACCTTTGTGACTTTTACATTCATCTCTATTTGCCGTCATCTCAATATTCACTCCTTTCTTAACCATATCGTCATTTACACACTCCATCCACCTCCTTTTAGGTCTTCCTCTCGCCTTGTAGCCATCCACTTTTATAGATAATGCCTTCCTTACGATATTACTTTCATCCCTACGCATTACATGTCCGAACCTGGACAGTTCCTCGTAGCTTCTCCGTGATTGTTGCTACTTTAAAACTTTCTCTAATATATTCATTCCTAATCTTATCCATTTTTGTCACACCACACATCCATCTCAACATTCGCATCTCGGCTACATGCAATCGTCTTTCATCTGAAGATGGAAGCCATATATTGCAATTTCTATTGTTATTTTATTTTATTTTTTTATTTATACATTTTGGTCCGTCAATTGACTGCACACCGCTAGATGGTACAAAGTTGAAGTGCAGTCCCTCTTTTTAACATTGTAAAACAGTATAAAATTTCAAAAACTACTCTTGACCATTCGACTATGAGTAGAGAGCCTCCATGGTTCGAAAACGTACAAGTAGAGTTTCCACTGGGATGACGCCATGAAATGAAAAAGCTATTAACGGTCAGTTGTTATTGTCAACAGTCAACATATTGGTATACGTAGGTCACACTATAAGTTTTGCAGCTTAAAAAAACAACATGTTATAACCAAAATATTATGTTTATTGCTTTTCAAAATACTCTCCTTTACATTTTAAACATTTTTTCATGCGATCGAACCATTTTTTGAAACAGGAGGACCACAGATCTAAAAGGCATGTTTTCTACGTGCTGAGTGAACGCTATAATGCCTCTTCGGAGTTGGTTAAAGTGAAACCTCTCATCAAATTTTTGATTTTGGGTAAAATACAGAGAGCACAGGGTGCTAGGTCGGGGCTATGCGCAGGATGGGTGACGAGATGTACTTTTTCGGAAGCGGAAAATGACTTCGTTTTGTTGGCCGTGTGTGAAGAAGCGTTGTCTTGATGTAGGAGAACGCAGCTTTTTGGTCGTCTTTCGCGAACTTTTTATAACACCCTGGGTAAACAAATGGTAGAATACCACTCGGCATTAACACCCTTTTGATCTTCAAGTGGAATGGTGTAAATAGAACCCGTAGCTGAGAAAAAAACGCGATCATTTTTTTACCAACGTTTCTCGCCTGCCTCACTTTTGTTGGCCTGTTCTTATTTTCAAACACCCATTCACAAGATAGCTGTTTTTTTCGGGTTCAAAATAATAAATCCACGTTTCGTCTTCTGTGACAATGTCATAAACAGCATTAGAATGTCCGTGGTCGTACTTCAGTAGCATCTGTGAGCACCATTCCAGGCGAGCCCGCTTCTGCTCCGCTGTCAGTTCATGAGGGATCTAACGACAACAAAGTTCACGAACTTTCAATTTTTCGTGTAAAATTTTCTTAATTTGGCTCATATCATTCTCCAATAGTCCTCGAATTGTCTCATAGGTAATCCGCGGGTTTTCTTCTATTAGCCGCTTAACAGTAGCCATATTATTTTCGTTGACGGCAGTTGAAGGCCCGCCCTTCACGAAATTCGTCATGTAAAAAAACTCGACCTCTATCAAATTCAGCAAACCATGGCCTCACAGTGCTCAAAGAAGGTGCTTCTCTCCCAAAAGCATTTTGAAGACGAGCAGCACAGTCCTGCGGAGAGAGAGAAAACTTTTAAAACCATAAAAAATCATCGTTCTAAAATCTTTTCGACTTAATTCCATTTTCGTTGCGTACGTAAAATTTTGATGTGTGATAAAAAACAATTGACAAGTGATTTCCCGCCAATTGTTTTTTTTTTATTACTAAGAAGGTTGCAACTAGCTCCGATTAGCTAGAAGTGTAAAACTTTTAGTGTGCCCCATGTATTAACATCATGATGGTATTTACACGACAGGTAAGGCAGGCTCAAAGATTTGAGCTAACAACGTGACAAGCACACTGATTTGTTGAAGACAATTCAGACGGCGGCGAATAAATGTTTAAAAATTTTAGGTAGGGGTCACAACACGAGATACTAAAGGCTAGGCTAGTACTGTCATACCACTGTGTGTGTGTGTGTGTGTGTGTGTGTGTGTGTGTGTGTGTGTGTGTAAAAGATGGTAATGTGGAAGATGGTAAACACGTTAATGGAAGTCCAAGTAGTGACAGTTTTTCTGACTTTACAGTCGGGACTGTACTGAAAGCTTTCTTCAAAAGTGTAAATCAACGGGCAAAAATCTACTATCAGCTGAATTACGAATACGATGTCTCTCAGTATTTTTCTTTTTTTAAACTGTTGGTGACCTCGCTTGAATCTATATTAGGTACTAGTGTTAAGTTTAAGGAAAAGTTATCATTACGTATGATTGAAACGTTTGAGATACTACTGATATGAGTGCTGAACATAGACAACCCTCAGAAGTTTCTCTTAGCAGGCGGTCTTGCAATGCCTTTGCCCACGGCAAACTAAAAATAACAATAAAATCAAAAAACATCTAACAAGGCCAAAATACACGATTTTGATGTCTGATCTTTGTAACAATAAATATTATTTTCAACAAATGTATCAAACGAAATAAGTATGTAGGCGGCTTACGTGGATGCTATTTTTATATTATTATTTGAGTAAAGAATATCACAAACCATATTTAGAACCAATTGTAAATTGTCTAAGAAACCAATAGACATTATATCCGTCGGTGTAAAAAAAAAAAAAATTTTTATCTAGGTAAGTAGTTGAAACATTTATTTATAGGTAGGTACATAAAAGAAGTCTTCCCTAAATTATATAAATGTTGTATACAACTATAATTACAATTATCAGAAAATTTACATGTTTTCTCTATGTTTTCTTGATTTCCGATAAAATTAATTTAGTAACAATACTTATCATCTACTTAGCGTCGTTACCTAACAGGGACTTTCTTCACTTCTTTCAGTCCGAGGTTCTTCTCTTTCGTTTACTCTTTCTCTTACTTTTAGACAGGTTAGGTTAGCTTATACTGCTTTTACGGAAGCGACTGTCATCTGAGCGCCTAACCCCGAGAGTAAAGCCTGCATCAGAGCCTCGTCCGTCAATCAGCATGGAGTACTAGCTTGCAGGTGAGGTTAGTTTCGGTCCCAACGGTCTTGGTGGGACTTCATGTACACATAGTAATTATAGATAATATTTAATAAATCATTTTAATGAATATGCGAATCTAAATCCACTGTTGTGTGAATAAGTAATAATAGTGTAACAATCATAATATAATTAGATTCAAAATCATAGGTGGTTCCCGGCAGAGTAGAATTTAGGCCACCCCTTCTCCTCCCATGCGGTGTCGTATAAGGCGACTAAGGGATAGGATAGGGCTGTTTAACATCAGACAGATATATACATATATACATACAGCCCAGACTCAGCCTCAGATACGTGGCTCGAGTCAACAATAGTACCCAGAATACGGCAATAGGCTCACCCCCTATTACGTGGGACCTAATACAATGATTGGTGAAATATGGGTGTTGATTCCCCTCTGCCTAACCTTCCGGCGATAAATGCGTGATTGTATGTATGTATGTATGTATGTAGGTATGTATGTATGCCTAAGGAAACAGTTTGCTATTTATATATTGCTATTATAGAACAATCAAAAATTCGTTCCAAGGTAATATCATTCGTAATATTTATAACATAACCCTTCCTTGACAATCGGCTAAAAAGGCAATACAGAATACTTATCTACTACAATATTTAAAGTACCTATTCATGTGTTACAAATTTGTCTATTACACATTATGTTTAGTGTTCACCATCATCAATCATGTGTAGTAGATACTGAATACCGTATTTCATCGGAAAATATCGTACCATTACATCCGTTACAAATGTCGCTGAAAAATATTGAATGATTGTTGCGGATGTTTAGTATTACATACTTATATGTAACCTATAGTTAAAGGTATACGGAGAAAAGTAGCTGAATAGTATTCTATCATAACTTGTAATTGACTCTACTATGTTCTCCTGCTTCTGTCTCTACTATAGATGAACTTTCTGTACATTAGTAGAAACACTAGATAAGGGTTTAAGTGTTTGTGTATTTTACTAGTGTTTTATCATCTTCTATATTTCGTTCTTGTGCTGTCACAGTACCCGTTGTGTTCATACATTTTTAGTTGGTAAACTTACATGGGCCAGTAAAACCACCTACCACGTACGAGACTATTTGCTTTTCGCCACCTTAGTGGTATAAAAAGTCAGCAACTCAAGTGTCAGCTGTAGTAAATCTATCAATATATCACTGTTATCATTACTTTCATAATTATGACAGAATCACTACATTTAGCTGCAATGCCGTTCATTACAAAATAAATCAATAACTTGAATAAACATTGGTAATGAGTTACCTTTTCGTGTCCTCGTTTCTACGTTTATGTATCTTGGCACTTGTTGATTGAATAGTGTATAAAGTATAGGCTACATGGTATTTCTACAATCGAATTAAAAATTCCTGACTTGGGAAGAACGACTAATTTATAGAAAATGCCACATTGCGTACTTTTATTCCTACCGGTTGATAGTTCCTTTTATATGTGCCATCAGGAGAACCCAATGATCGATGCTAACTTTTAAAAATAATATTAGGAGTTGCGTACGAGGCGGACCGCGGAATTATTATTAAGCCGATAGCCGGTCTTTTTAAACTCTTTCCCTCTTGCGCCAGAAGTGCATGAGATGCGATCCGGTACAAATTGGTACCCAGAGGTTTCTAAAAGAAAAAGAGCGCTGTTAGAACAAAACATAGTACCCACTTCATGTTCAACAATTTTTAAACACAAAATAATAAAACAATCCCCCAAGGTTCTAGAATAAAAAATGCAACTCAAATGTTTGGAATAGCGATCTCCTCGTATGCAGTCCTTTGGGGGGATGTAATATTACGTGTAAGTATATATTAAAGTAAAAAGACCTATTTTATGTTTGTTTTAGACGACAAAACAAGCGCCGCAAATGTTAAGTTAAACTTTAAAAGAGTATATTTAACGGCGAGTTTCGCCTCGTACCACAATTTATTGCCTCACCCAACCTATTCATGTTTGAACATTCGGTTTTATTTTTGAAAGTGTATTGCTTTACAATTCCTGGATAAAATTGTACAGCGTTGAAAATAGGCTTTCGATCGCTTATTTTACACAATTAAACATTTTTTTATTGGCTTTTCTTATTAATTGTTCTTTGTGAGTGACAAAATAAATATGGTTATTGAATAAACGAATGAACCTGTTACTTTCTACGTATTAAACTAACATATTTATTTTACATATGCTTGTTTGATAGTCCTATGTGTATGGAGCCCATTGGGTGTATTAAGCCAGAACAGGGAAGTGTTGATGATGAACGAAGCTCTGGCGCTGGCTCTACTCTTGGGGTTAAGGGTCATACGGCAGTTGCCCCCATCAGAGCCAAAATGAACCAAATAAAATGATAGAATAAGAAAAGACAAATATTAGATAGTATACATAGATTTTTTTGGAGGTCTCCAATCAATAACACAGTAATATAAACATCAACGGTGGTTAAATCGTTTGATGAACACCAGCGCAATCGCGCTATTCACGCAAGCGTCTAATCAAAATTAAGAATCTGCCGACGTCACGCAAGTGCTGCCTTTTAAGGGTTTGCAGTAGGCACCACGCTAAATCGGCTACCGTCATTACTTCACCCCGTTGAAGGTTTTAAGATCGATAAAAATACTTACCAATCAAATATAACTTGCAATTAACTATTTAAATCTACTTTCAAGAATTGATTAAAGCTCAATTGGAATTAAATTACGAGAATACTATATCACTGATTACGGGATTATGGGACTATTCAATATTAGTCAAGTGCAATCCGCGAATGATCTAACTGCAATGTTTCGATATCGTGGTTGTGGAGGTGAGATGGTAGTCGCTTCACAGAAAATATCGAAACTCAGCCGCGTCGCAGTTAGACTGGAAAAGCAGACCCCGGACTCCGAGACTCCGCAAAGAGGATGATGATGATCCGCGGGTGATGTGTTTTCATTGTGATGCTATTTATGCTTCAACTTTATTTATGGTACCTACTAAAATGTATTTGGAAATCCAAGTGATTTTCAAATACATTTTCAAAGTCGTAAAAGATAGCTTAAACGAACTTATATCAAAATAGCAAGGGACAAATTAAATGTTGACGTTCTGCGTTTTATTTTTACGAGTACATCTGCAATGTTTTTACGACGGACTTGATTTCTGATACTCATCATCATTTATTGATTCAATTCTAAAAAACTCTAAATATTTTAGCTATTATGCAGTTTTAAATGCAACATTTGTAGCTGTTTTTTATTACCCAAAATATTATGTCAGACGTGATTACATCGAAATTGAACAAAATAAAACCATAAAGCCAATATCAGATCTCTTGTTAGGGTTGGTGAGGAGTAAGGCAAAAGTTTGATACCATTGACAGTGACCCAAAATAGCTCTTGTCACCACTTGAGAAACCCCTGAGACATATTTCTATTACGGTCCGTCCTGTCGGTCAAAGTTATGAGGTTGACCGGCTAGAGGTATGTTTTAGGCAAGGCTACCCCATGAGTGTTGAGTCTCGTGAGTGTTGTATAAGATGGCAAAGGTATAGAGTTATTTATTCAACCGACAATAAACATACATACTGCCCTTCAAAGAGTGGCTCGACCCGCATTACGTGGGACCCGAAACATAGCTCCATAGATGATATAATATGTGGATGTTAGTATATATTATACCTATTTGAATCTCACCTCAAGACAGCGTGCGTGTTAGTCGGTTCCAATCCGACATAAATGATGATCCAAGGTCACTGGGAAATTTGATTGTAGTTGCACGGTATTTCCAATTTTTTATTTTCTCAAAGCTATGATAAGTACATCAAAAGATACATTGAGAAATCCAAAATTGCATACCTTAAGCCGCTCCTATTTTTTTTTTTTAATTAGGTTGAATCCGTTTTTCCTAAAAACATTCGAACGCATCAATTGACTTTAAAATACTAGGGATCTTATTATTTTTTGGATCACTGTAGATGACGCTGGTGGCATTAGTTTTTTAAAATATCTATATATATTAATAAATAAAAATGTACTTTTTAAATTTTAAACTCCTAGAATTTCAAAACAAAAGAGAAATCATAAAATATCAGGTTACGATCATTGATTTAAATTGTTACTTAAGTAACTCTCATTGGTTACGATTATAAAGATCTAGATTTCCTAATACCTTAAGGTGGATGACCTGTATTTAGGTATTATGTTGGCAAATCTTTAAAAAGATATCAGGCTAGTAGCAAATGTAGCAATGCCTCCAGCTTTTATTAATATTGAACAAAGGTTCGAGTCACATCCAAAACTATGCACTTTAGAATACTATCCGAGCGACAGTGCTTTCGATCTACTCTCAAATTACAGGGTATTTATCTGACGCAAGGCATCCTAAAGCCTAAATGTCCGTGCAAGCCTTTTTGTGCCTCGTTCGTCTCTACGCGGTTCACACGAGAGAGGTGACATATCTATCTATATCTATCTATCTATATACTATTATATAATTGTAAAATGGTCGTGTCTGTACATTGGAGATATTTAAAAAAAAATGCTTGGGTTATGTTATGTTAACGATACTGAACACGAAAATATTTTTTATGAATTTCCTGTCTGTTTGTCTGTCTGTTTGTCTGTTTGTCTGTTTGTCCGCGATGGACGCAAAAACTACTGGACGGATTTTGATGCGGTTTTTTTTGTTAGAAAGGGCTTACTCAGACTTAAAATCTTACGTTTGTTTGATCGCAATCGGTTGAGTAGAACCGGAGTTGTGAACAATATTGATATTATACGGAATATGAGTGGCAATATAGATGGCGCTTTTTATTATTATTGGACAATTCTGCCGTCGTAATTAAAAAGGGCACAACTAACATTTTATGCCAAATTGCGTTATATACATATTCGGAATCAGGAAAAAAAGGCCTATCTGCCCAATTTTTTGTGTATTTTTAGCAACAAAATAAACAGAGATAGCACAAGTTTATAGGGCACAAATGCACCATTTTTCAAGTTTTTGTAAGGAAAAAGGTCACATTGTGACATATGTCTTCTATTTTATAATTATGGTTTTAACATTTCTAATTGAAAAGGCATAATCGATGTATTTCAAATAGAAAGGGCTTATGTGGTATTTGTGCTAATTTTTTTACCAATACCACCGTAGCAAGAAACGTAAAAGAAAAGGCACAACTGGCAGTTATGCCTTTACTATTTACTCCACACCATATAATTTCATATGAAAATATACACACTAGCGGAAATGCCTTTCCTACTTAACATCTGTGAAGAGAGTGCTGAAGTGAAGGGGGCGAGGTATACGTAGGATTGCGCGGATTGCACCAGTTGTGCCTGACGTGTCAAGACGAGTCCACGCCTGTCGGCGCGACGCTCTGGTAAGATTGTATTTTGTTACTTACTTCTAACTACCTTGTTCTATTGTACAGGCCCATCTCGCTTCTGAGTCATGTTTACAAGCTGTTTTCAAGGGTCATTACGAACCGTCTCGAGCGCAGGCTTGATGACTTCCAGCCTTCCGAACAAGCCGGTTTCCGAAGAGGCTACAGTACCATAGACCACATCCATACGCTGCGGCAAGTTATACAGAAGACCGAAGAGTATAATTTGCCACTTTGCTTAGCGTTCGTGGACTATGAGAAAGCCTTTGATTCGGTCGAGACATGGGCTGTGCTTGAGTCTCTCCAGCGGTGCCGTATTGACTATCGGTACATCGAAGTGTTGAAGTGTTTGTATAATAACGCCACCATGTCGGTCCGAGTACAGGAACAGAGTTCGAAGGCGATCCCTTTGAAAAGAGGAGTAAGACAGGGAGACGTGATATCTCCGAAACTGTTTACGGCCACTTTGGAGTAACGCCTTCAAGCTCCTGGAATGGAAAGGATTCGGCATCAATATTAATGGCGAATACATCACTCACCTCCGGTTTGCCGACGATATTGTAGTCATGGCAGAATCGATGGAAGATCTCAACACAATGCTCGATGGCCTCAACCGAGTTTCTCAACAGGTGGGTCTTAAAATGAACATGGACAAGACGAAGGTTATGTGTAATGCCCATGTTGTACCCACCCCAATATCTGTTGAGAGCTGGGTTCTTGAAGTTGTTGACTCGTACGTCTACCTAGGACAAGTAGTCCAGTTATGTAGGTCCGACTTCAAGAAAGAGGTCAGTCGCCGAATCCAACTCGGCTGGGCAGCGTTCGGAAAATTGCGTAATATCTTCTCGTCCGACATACCTCAGTGTCTCAAGTCGAAAGTTTTCGACCAGTGTGTATTACCAGTGATGACTTATGGCACTGAAACGTGGTCTCTCACTATGGGCCTTATGAGTAAGCTCAAAGTAGCCCAACGAGCTATGGAGAGGGCTATGCTCGGAGTCTCTCTGCGAGATCGAATCAGAAACGAGGAGATCCGTAGAAGAACCAAGATTACCGACATAGCCCAGAGGATCAGCAACTTGAAATGGCAGTGGGCAGGGCACATAGCTCGGAGGACTGATGACCGATGGGGTCGAAAAGTTCTCGAGTGGAGGCCACGTATCGGCAAACGCAGCGTAGGACATCCACCCACGAGGTGGACAGACGACCTTATCAAGGCCGCGGGAACGCGCTGGATGCGAGCCGCTTCCAACCGGTCTTATTTGGAGATCTATAGGGGAGGCCTATGTCCAGCAGTGGACTTCCTATGGCTGAAATGATGAAAATGATGAATTAAGAATCAAGATATATGGTTTTTGTAAACTTTTTTGAAATAAACGTTGATTTTCTTATAACTACTTTATTTTATTCGTAGAGAAGTTTAGTATTTTCTAATATTTTACTTTTCATCGTAACTAATAATAATACGATGAAAAGGCACAATTTAATAAAAGTGCCTTTTCATTGTAAAATTCAAAAATGTTCCTCAAAATTTTACATTGAAAAGGCATATTTCCTTGTATATGTCTTTTAAACGTAACATGATTGATTTTATCCTATTTTTTATGTTAAGATGAAACTAATTATGCTAATTATTAATTATATGCATTAAAATTATAATAAAAATTTGCTATGGTCATATACGTACTATACAAATGCAAGTATTACCATTCGCAGAATTTTGGAAAATATAGTTTAGTGGGGTATTTTTCAACAAAAACAAAAAAAAAATTAATCTCTATTTTCTCAATATTTACAAAATGTTAGTTGTGCCAATTTTAATTACGACGGCAGAATTTGTATAGCAATTTTTATCCGGGCAAGTATATTAGTTTAGTAAATTTATAGATTTTATTTTTACATACACAATTGTGTAAACCAATACGTTTTTAATCATGAAATTAAAATTTGAATTTTTAGGATTTATAGTTACAGAATCATAACTAGATGGCGTTCTCGCGTTTAAATTCAAGCTATCGTTTGGTTTCAAACTCCCGATATACCCGAACTGGTATTTTGTAATTCTTTTTAATTTCTAATTTGTCAATTGTGAAATAGATCAAAATCGTTTTTCAGGCAAAGATAAGAGCTTAACGAGAAAGGAGAAGGAGTGGGTGGGAGAAGGGCAAAGGTATGGGGACTGGGGACTAGAGAGTCGAGTAGATTTCAGGTAGAAAGATTATTATTACGTGTCCTACCTCTTCTAAAAAATAAAGGTCCTCTAATCAGCGTTCAACGCGCAACTCTCTGCACAAAATTAATAACACCACGCGATTAACGACATCCACGCGGGCGGAGCCGCGGGCAACAGCAACAGCTAGTAGTTAATAAAATTCTAACATTCTGAAACATATTTGGTAGCTGCGTAGCGCATCACGGATAGCTTAATTGTGGAAAAGTACAAGTGATTTATTCAATATGCACGCATAGCTTGTCGTAGATATGAGTTCTTGAATGTGGATAAACACTTTATATTATTACCATATACATAGAGTACTGAGAAACAATTACACTAATGCAAAACACGTTTCTGCCTGAGTCAGTATTTTCAGAAACGTTAGTAAGTTATAAACTGGGAAGACACAAACGTCAAACGAAACCAATATAATCCACAATTAGCGCAAAACAGGAGAATTCAAAGAAATTAAATTCTATATTGAAATATTTAATTTACTAGCTATGTCTAAAATTTTAAACAGTCATCAGGTTGAGCAGGGCCAATTTTTAACAAGAAAATATTACGCTATTTTAGTAATTTGCCAGCATATCTAGCTATTCGTATGCAGAGAGCTTTACAAAGAGCGAAATGTCGTCGTCGATTTGGTATAAAAGTTGTAAGTATAGGAGTCGTTCGTAGGCCGATATCTAGAGCGTCGGCCCACCACTCTCGAGCAATCTGTTTACGTAACAGCCCCGTTATGTTCGGAGAGGGTTCCCGTAGTAGACGTTAAACATATTGCCTCATAAATCGTGAGAATCCCGGCAAGCGCTGTACACCCGTACCGGTGTCGATTTGACTACGTTTCCTTTACGATTTCACCATATTGAGCGATCGAGCTCAACATTTAAATATCACTACATAAATTTACGCGACACATAACCGTTATGCTCTCTCAGCTGTAACAAATATCAAATAGTCAACCCAAACGATCCTATTTTGATCAATTCGGCAAAAATGTTATTTATATCGGGTTACTTCATTCATATGTATTTTTATTTGATACGGTTAGTCAGTGTGAATCGAGAACGTCCGCGAAGCCTCATTTTAGAGTGGCGACACCAAAATTTAAAAGACTATTAATTAAAACGCGCCTGAATCTGAAAAGTTTTCGCAGTGGCTGCTAAAAAGTCAAAATTAATGACTTAATTTACCTATTCCTCGTGTATGACATTGAATTTTACTTTACTATTTTGTAGTTCTTGAAACGGTTGAAAGTATATTTGCCTCTTTATATGAATTAGTTGAGATATAATTGAATTTTAAATAAGCAAGATCTTTTGGACCCAAGTCAGGGTGTTGGATGTTCAGCTGCGAGCCGGTACTCCTGCTGTTTAACAGATGAAGATCAGCAGCGAGTTTTCTGCTCGAGGTTAAGTGTCAGACAATGATTGTTCACGTAAAAGCCAAGATAAGGCATTTCAAATTGCAAAAGCGTAGGAGAGCGGATTTCTGGTTCCAGCACTCCCCATTATCGTCTCAGTGGTTATCACGGGATAATCACTGAGATCGTGATAATTAGTCATATTCTTGTAAAATATTTCATTCCATGAAATGTGGCATAAATATCTCAATGCCAAGATGTCTACATTGGCATTGAGATATTTATGCCACATTTTCACTGTAGGTTTTTTTATGTAAGAAGTATTAGGAAGGTATCTTTATTATTATGATTCTCATAGAACAAAAATGGTACATTTCATGTTTTAACGTTTTCGACTGTTTGGAGTTAAAGTGGTCTGTTAAATGCAATGTGTCACACTATTTCTGTTGCTGACTATCTTTACCTTCGCAACACTGGTGCGTGAAATAATAATTACCTGCATAAGTTTCAAAGTAATTTCATCATTCAATTAAAAAATCATTAACCCTTTGATGTTACCTATTTCTGTAGTTCAGCAATATTGAACGACAAAAGTAAAGTTCAGAATAAACTACCGGTAAAAGTGAAAACTTCCAACTGCGCAGCAGGAAGTTCATAATTAAAATGTAATTAAGTGTTTTACAAAATATTTTTATCGGAAATGTGGGAAAGGCTGTTACACCTCGAAGTAGGTTAAACTTAGTTTTGTGGGTAAGTTGGTTCAAGATTAGACATCTATACGAACACGCAAGCGCCGACATGCTCGCCGTCGTCGCACGTTACAACTGTTGCAAAATTGCTTTTGTTGTTCGATAAATTAGAAATCCTTTCCGCACATTCAGGGTCGTAAAAGTTTTCTTTAGAGGGTGAGCGCCATATTTCCTGTTCATCTGCTTGCTATTTTCTTACGAACAAATTATGATACCTATAATAACGTAGAACCAACTTTTATGTTTACAACAATCTGACTTATTGTCTCGTCTAGATCACAAAATTAAAATATTATTTGGGATACATTTTATACAAGGATTTTTTTATCTAAACCATAAACCGGAGCCATCGGGGTTAGTTATGTTGGACTCCAACCGACTAAAACCGCACGTCGCGCGTCGTCCCAGGGGACGATGATGGATGATGCCGAGTGGAATATTACCTAAGGCATATCCCTCGTTCCGGCTGTCCTAGGGCCATCTTCGATTTCAAGTTGGCCCCCTCGGCTATGGGAACCACGGTGTCCCCTTCTTGCCCCCGGAAATGTTGAAAAGCAGATGATAGTCTTTATAGTAATAGTGACAAGTCAAATTGGAAATTTACCTCCAAAATATCACTAATCATGTTGACGTCAAGGTCTGAAAATAGAGTTAGAAAATATTCATAATCATATGCTATGTATTTGTATATGATTATTTATCATTCAAGCTTATGCTTATAATTATATACACTGAAGAACATTCCGGAGTATGAGACTTTCCATTCCAACTACATTTGCTCCATAATATTAAGCCTATCCCGTTCTTCTCGAAATTCTCAACGAAAAATAGTTTTTCAGTTATTCGCGCATAAAAGTCCAAGTTAGGTACGATGTAGAGCGAAAACCGATAGTTGGAAACGAAAATAGTAAGTATTAGTACATTATATTTATCGTGCAAGTAAAGGCGATCACTGGCCATCGAAACTCGAAAGCTCATGAGTGCAAATCCGGCTTTGTGGCAAACCCACTCAGAAGAAAATCCCGTTAGGTTTGCGTAGTATATTGTTCTAGTAGAATTCGAAAGTATAAAAAATAAATACCATAATAATATTTTCTACATAAACCCTTACCAGCAAATACGAGCGCAAGAAACGAAGAGCGCAAATAGATAAATTCATAATTTTGCGAGTTGTTTTGGGTGAATTGGACCCGCTAACTATAAATTATACCTTTTTTCTTATTATTTTTCGAAACAAATTCCATTACTAATAATGTTTAGAAAAGATGCAAAGTTATTACAGACTGGAGCCTCGGAATACGTCCCGTTGTGTATTATAACATTAGTCCATGCAATAAATTTTGCAAACTGTCACGTAGCTACGAGTAGGTTTCGCAGTTTTCAAATATATAACGTGGAATACTGTTAAAACCTGCCAATAAATTAATCAATTAAGCTAAGAAATTAACATGATGAGGATCAGTGATATATTCCCTGCGCATACCTTTAAGGAAAAAGGCCTATCTTAGCCATCTCATATCTTAGCCAATAGGCACATAGATGTAGCTAAAAGAATATCAACCGACTCAGACCTTCCGTTTAATACCATCGCAGCAACCCTTTTCACTTATTTGACTCTTACAAATCGTGAAGGATTATTTTTAGCTCTCCAATCAATATGGAAACCAATAAGCTGTTGCCTGACTCCAGTTTTTTTTTTCTAAGACCCAACGAAGCAACCATTAGGTATTTCAAACATACATCAATGTATGGTAAAACGGCACCGAATGGCTGTAAACACTGTGGGTGTAGGTGGAGGCATTTGCAGTACGTTGCCAACGCTTCATTAGAAGTTTTGATAACATTACAAGTACTCAACGATAGAAATAGAACGCTTGTTAGTGATGTTTAACTGCGGTTCTCTAACGAGCTAAATGATGTTTGACACTTTATCTAATTTGAACATTTATAAAAGCAAATATTTAACAAAATTCTTTGTGCCCTTAAACATTCAACATTTTCATCGCGTACAATTCCGCAGCAATTGGGCCGATTCGTTTAACTTAATAAATATTACCAGCCTCCTTCAATACGCACTTGTATTAAACTTTTATATTTATGAGCTCCGTCATAACGTAACTTAGCAACGTCACACTGTTCTTTTCCTGTTGGCTCTTAGGTTCTTACCACCGCTAAAATCAATAGTAACGCGCGTTTTTCTTCATACATAACTAATAATAACAGCTCACAATAAACAAGATTAAAAGATTCGTATTTACTTGAAGAGAAATAGGTAGGTATTTTATCTAGAATCACGCCTAGCCCGTCTATGTGAACATTACGAAGGCAATATGTATGTAAAGTCGGTATGTTGCCTCATTGAGATGATTTTCCGGGCCGGGAACATCAATAGAGCGTTTTCGAAGTCGAGTCCTCGTGGCCTAACCTGCGGCGAGATTCAGATCCACTAACATTTTATTTCACTTACCAACTTTCTTGATAGCCGATACCTGCTCATATGTTACATTTCTTCACAGGTTTTGATCTTAGGAGTTTTATCGTTACCTACTTCAGGCAGACCTTTGCGTGTACCTATATAATAAAATCGTAACAGAAAATTGTGAAAATAAATCCTTTCTACGTAAATATTTGTATTGAAACAAAACATTTCGACATTTTCCTTAACCAGTTGTAATTTTAGAGGCTCTAAAATTTCTCTTTTCAATACTTGTCCTTTAAAAGTTAAGTAATCAGAAAATGGACGGTGTTTGTCTCGAAGCTTTCAATACAAACTGTACAGTTAGTCTTTTGTATTAACAATTTTGGTGGCTGACTGGCTCTCATTGGTAAGCCATTGAGAGCCAGTTTGTCACCAGACATCGTAACGAGGTAAGTCTCGTGGGAACTTAAATTTTTACACCGTTTAATATACATCCGACTTCCTACTTATATAATATATCTAACATAATATTTCTTGTCCTACTAATATTATAAATGTGAAAGTTTGTGAAGACGTTTGGATGTTTAGATGTTTGGATGTTTGTCATTCAAGCGCACTCTAAGGCTTAACGGATTTGTTACCAGTAGACATTAGACATTATAGTCTGGAATAACACATAGTCTACGTTTATCTTGGGAATAGCTTCCCAAGATAAAACGGGTTGCGGGAACGGGATCAAAACACACACGGGCGAAGCCGCAGGCAACGGCTAGTTATAAATAGAACAGGAGGTAAGGCATAACGGAGTTGAAATTCAAATATCGTGTGAATTAAAAGACCTAATCAACTTCTGCTACTTCCTGCTAATTTAAGAGGAAGTACTTGTAATTTTTTTTTTACTATAAACTTCAAATGACAAAATAATTGTGAAACTAAATAGTCGTACAAGCCGTCGCAATTCTGCGCAAAAATTTATAAGTAAATTATGAACATACAAGTATGAATGAAATGCACAGCTGACTTGTCGTTCGTAGTTCTCAAGCAAAGGTGAGTAAACTCAGATAAGGGCGGAAGTGAGGGCAACGTTCCCGACGCTCTGATAAAATAACACCTGCCTGTGTGCTGTTCACTAACATTGCACACATATCTAATGAAGTTAAAAGAGCTCCAATGTGATTAAGCGCTAGGAACTTCTTTTTATGCTTTTGTCGTTTCTATTTGCCTATTCTGTGATAAGTTGCTAATAACGTTATACGTTAGTAGTTGAACTAACAAATCTGTGTACTGAAAGATGGCACCATCGGCCCTTCAATGTTGCCAAATTGTGCTATGAATTTGACATTGACAACCGTAGTTCTGATTTTAACCATTTTACTTCCAAATAGATCTATAATGAATTAATGATTGATAGGATTACCCAATGAGATTAATAACCATAACCAGATTAATAACATTAATAATAAGAAGATAGATAGTTGGCTCAAGGGCTTGATGCAGAAGACGGTTTTGCTAGGCACTGCACGCATAGTGAGGAAGTTCCTCTCCCTGGAGCACTAACCACCGGGCGGCGGCGCGGTGGCTTGGTCCCTGTACCCGATGCCGGTGGGACACTATTTTTTATATTTTTAAATATACTAGCACCTCTGCCTACCCCTTCGGGGATACAGGCGTGAGTTTATGTTATATTATGTTTAAATATACTTATTTTTTTTATGGATGTATTTAATAATGTAATTTATATGGATTTTAATGAATAAAGAAGAATAATAATGAGATTATAGATAGAGGTAGTTATTAAGTAACAATTTAAATCAATGGGGTTACCAAAATTTTATAATAAAATAATTCGACCTTTTCATAATACATACATTGTTGGCATATTTTATACCAATATTGACATCTATGTTTTAGGGTTCCGTGCCCAAAGGGAGATAACCCTATTACTAAGACTCCACTACCCGTCTGTATTGTCACCAGGATGTATCTTGTGAACAACAAACGCTAAAAAAATGTTTAGGCTAAATGGCACGGCACCCTACGTACGTATATGACATGTTTATGACATACGTCAACGACTGTCATATACGTCAAATCCCGTTTATTCATCGTTCTTTTCTAAATTACGCTGGCCAACAAATTGCCACTTGTGTGGGGGAGCTGTTCAAGAACCTGAACCGAAACTAACCCTTCATGGTCAACTGAGCCCACATCCCATTGAGCCCGCGGGCTCAGTTAACCACTAGAACGCCCAAACAATCGAAGTAACTAAAATGAAATCTTTATTGATAAGGCTTAGTTTGAGGGATTAACTAGTAGGTATACTAGTAATTAAATGTTATGTCACCTGCGTCACCAGTAGATACTTAAATAAAAAGTATTAACAGATTGTGGGCTCTAATCCCACTAAAAGCCTCTACTATCGACGTGAATACACACTTTATTGTATTCTTCTAGTAGGTACGTAAAAACTACATACATGACTTGCGGATTTCACGCCTTTTCATCACACTAAAAACCTGCCACCACAAAACTTGGATTGTTGGAGATTTGAATTCTCTGTAGTAAACAAAGTAGGTACAAGTAGGTGTGGTGTTTCACGACAGAATTTATAGTTTTACTGTCATTTCATTTCCGCTGGATAAAAAGTTCATGTCTAAATTCCCAGACGTATTTTACCTCTTGGCATGAAAGAGAATTATACAAACTCACTTCCGCATTTATAGTATAAGAAAGGCGGTACCTAGGTATTTTTATTTAAACTCGAGGGTATATTTTTCCTGATAAAGTTTACCCAGAACCTATACAACCCAGCCTAAGAGAGTAAGAAACATAATAACTGAAATACACATAAACTTTCGCATTTATAATACATATAGCATTATAATATAGAAAATACTTTTATATAAAACTGAATACATCTTAGCTAGCACGATACTCTTATTTTTGCTGCACTAAGTAGCTACCATTTTACTTATGAAGCGTGAATGTTTTTGTTGTTGCGAAAAGGGAAACTACAATTTTAAACTGTATGCCCAAAGATATTATATAAGAAGAAATAGATACGTTATTGCGCGAAAATCGTGAAGATCCGAAAACGAGTCAATGAGCAGTTTTCCAGTAGGTATAATAATCAGTTGATTTTTAAGTCATCAAGAGATGGCGCTAGCATAGCTTTTGGTAATTTTAGTATACTCTGTGGTTTGTTAATAGTATTTTTTCATGAATTTGCGACGTTGCGAAAGTTTAATTTCATTTACCCATATTATAATAGATAAAATATAATAAAACGCTTAATACTTTTCGCGTCACTGTCTGTAATTTAAAATAATAATATTATATTTAAAATAATTGTATCAGAAAAAAATACAGAATATTTATGTAAAGTAAATCATTACAAAACCGAAGAACATTTGTTCCATAACTTAGGGAACACTAAATGTGACACCACACTCTTCTTACCAAAAGTGCCGGCTGCGCCATCTAGCGCGTCTTTGGGAACCCTATAAATACCTACTGGAAAACTGCTCATTGGAACGTTTGCCTCTAGTACCGCGTGCCGAGCGGTGCCGGCCGGACGTTGAGCGGAAGCATCAGTGACTTAGAAAAATAACGAAAATGCTAGCTTTCTTCTTCTTTTATATAGTATTTTTCATGTCATCTCTTTTCAATCCATTGGTTAGGTAGGGAAGTGTAGATGAATTAAAAATGTGTGTGTGTGAGTTCGGCACATTTTTCTACGTTGATTTGTAAGCATATGACATGTCTATGTTATGAAATGTCATTGTGTATGCCTAATAGAACCTGATATGCCTATACAATTTGAAGCCCTGAAAGTGAAAAATAATTAAATTACAGATTGCATTCAAAAGACAAAAATGCGCGTGACTGACGCGTGCTGCAAGGTGTGATGGGCACCTTTGGATCGGGAGCCATCAAGAGCGGGTTAATCGCTTAGTACTGACATTATATTATATATTTAGGATTAAGTACATGATTTAATTATGAATTTTGTATACCTAGTCTAACTCTCCATGTGTGAATTATAATTTATATTTTCAACTTTGCAGTTAGCGCTTTCTTCGAGATAAGCAACATGGCGCCGCGGCGGATACAATACATACCGCGCCGCGCGGATGCATACCATTTTAATCTAATCTACTTCACTGTAGGTATTACAGCGATAATGTAAGAACCATCAGTTACATCCGTCTCACGCTTGGTCCGTATTTTTTCCTTGAGAGGAAATGGCGTAGTATAGTACATAAAAGCATTGAATAGAAGGCGCGGCGATTGACTTCGAGGGCCCTCGAAGTGAGCGAGTCGTGTGACTAGATGCTGAGCTCGCTAACTTTACCTGCACTGAATGCATGTACAAGTCTATCGTTAGTTGGGTTATATCTTTGCAAGTGCTGCACTGACATTGTTTCCATACAATAAATTGCTTTGTGAGTCAGTAAAATACCATTTGTTGCGGATGCATACGATAACATTTAAATAAATGTAAGTAGGTATGTGTAAGTAAGAATACCTACTAGTATGTTGTGAATTGGTTGCAAAAAATCATCTTTTCATGAATTTATAAAAGAAGAGTACATTATTTTGTCAAAAAATAGACAGTATCGGGTAGAAAATTATGAGTAGGTACAAAAAGTACGACGCAAAATGTAATAACCCGCTTAATATATCTACAATTAGTTAGGTAAGTTGTGTGTACGAGTTTTTAAATTTCGTGAGGGAATCGGTAACAATTGTCTATAGATACCTACAATCCCTACTATATAATAGGTATTATAAATGTGAAAGTAACTCTGTCTGTCTGTCTGTCTGTCTCGCTTTCACGCCCAAACCACTGAACCGATTTTGATGAATTTTGGTATAGGGGTAGATTAGACCTTAAGAAAGGACATAGGCTATATTCGGTCGCGATAACCGACATCCACGCGGGCGGAGCCGCGGGCAAAAGCTAGTAATTTATAATATAGATAATATCTTGCCGGGAGGAATCGGTAAAAGGGGGAAACAGAACTAACCTGAGACTGGTCCTGAATTTTATGTTCTCTGTAGACTTGGTTATGTTCTCTAACCGAGCTTATTTAAATAAAGAATAGTAAAAGAGCGTTAAAAACTGCCATTCTTATTTTATTGTTTTTATATATTTTAAATCATCTACTTTAATTGCTTTAAAATGAATTGGTTAACATTCGATTACCTAGGTTGTTTGCAAAACAAGAAAATATAGAAATCGGATTAACTAGATACAATTATGTACATTTTCTGGTATCACTAAGTGGCAAACAAGCACAAAAAAAAATGTGGCAAACAAGCACAGGGTTCCCCCGTGGGTTAAATTCTAACAACAAAGATACAGTTCTATCCTTTTCCTATAAAATAGAGAACAGCCGAATTGACCAACAAGGAATAGATACAGCACTACTTACTTTGTTAGTAAAAATTTGTTCGGTACCTACCGTAACTAGGTAGCGGGGGTATTACCTCAGTCATATGTTAAAATTTGAACGGTAATAATACAACCAGCCCGAACTAGAAGAATTTTTAACACTAGTTTATGCGAATATTATGCATTACAATTAAACTACTTTTGCCGGATTGAAACGTTATTTTTTTTTATTTTTTCACGCTGTTTTGTGGTACTGTTAAATGTACAGCTTTAAAACAGTTATCTACTAGTTATTAAGTACTCTATAGAATAATAAATACACCCATACGTGATTAGAACCCGAAGTCAATGTGTTTAATGTTTTTGTCAGTTGAGTGAGAAAATAATCAGCTATTTCAGTTTTTAAATTTTAGTATTACGTACTATACCTACAGAGTGGGGCAAAACGGTATGTGTTGCACATTATTGCAACACATAAAACTAAAGGAACGATACAAAATTTCACCACATTTTGAAATGACACACAAAGGCTCAGTCCTTGAAAAGACTTGAGACAACTTTGTTGCATGTCTCACAATCGCCCATTGTATTGTTCAGATCGTCGCGTCAGTCGTCGTATAGAAAAAAGTAAATTATACATCCTGATAACAATCGTATATTATTCTCAAAACATTAATAATAGTACATTATGGTACAAGCGTGTAAAGTTGGTGATTACCGCTGAGGCGACATTGTGGCCCGAGCCGTAAGGCGAGGGTCTTAAGAGAGCCGAGGACGGTAATCATCATACACGCGAGTGGCATACGACTATTTTCAACACACTTGCGAATAAAATAATGCTAAAAATACTACATAACACAATCAAAACACAATAGTAAAAATCTATTTGTTGTCATATGCGCGCGCATCTAACATTTTTTTTATTTGTTCTTTTCGGAACAGGCTAAGATGCTATCACCATGCTGCCTTGTCATCTACTTACTTATTTGAATTATGATTTTTTTTTCTCTATACTCACAGAGAAAAAAAAATACATTTTAGTGAAAGTTTTGTTTATTAAACACGTACTACAAGTTGAAATTATCTTTAAAATACGAAGTTGCATGAAATGAGCAAGCAATAGGTATATTAATTCGTTTGTAATATTGGACACGATCTTTTTTGTATCGAAACTGTTTTAAGAACAAAGCAACTTAATCAATGAAATTAAAAAAAAAAGAAGTCTATAACTCACTTGTGAATAATAGCAATGAAAAAGTCACAGTTTTATAATAGGTGTCATTCCGTGCTTAATTGTGAACTGAATTCCGTGCTCAGTGGTGAAATAAAAGCCTGTTTATAAGCAAATGTGTTGAAAACTATATTTTACAGTATTTCAAAAGTGTAAGTATACCTAATCTTATCTTATCATTGGTTCGCAAAGTGGTCCAAAAGTGAGACTGGTTTTCACATTATGCTATTCGAGAAATAATAGATAGAGGTAGAAAAACACCTATAGTTCATCACTACATAGTTGACATAGTGGTGTTTAACAGACATCTTAATATATAAAACAAAGACGGGTTCGTTACAACATTTATAACTCGAGATCTGCTGAACCAATATTCATGGTTATTGATTCGTTGGATTTGTCTCCGCCCTGAATAGCATAATAAATCTTAAAAACAATGAAAACTCGATATGTGTAATGAATACTTAATCATTTCAATTAAATGCTGATTTGTTTATTTCATGTTAAACATTTGTTGTCCAATCCTGTCAAATACTGTAACAACTATTCATGTGTGCGTTCAGAAATTTATTTTTTTGTAAAATGTCTCGAAAGTTCAGGTACTGTTACATTTGTTTGTTTTAGACATTAATTTGTGTAAATTATTTATTAATTATTTAATTTTTAATTTCCGAAAATAATACCTAAGATTTATTGTACAGGTTAACAAAAGTGTAATAGTACATTATGGTACAAGTGAGCAACGTTGGTGATTACCGGCGAGGCGCCATTGAGACCCGAGCCGCCAGGCGAGGGTCTTAAGACAGCCGAGGACGGTAATCATCATGCTCACACGTGCCATACGACGTTTTACAACACACTTGCGAATAAAATAATACTACAAATACTAAATCAACAATACTACAAATTAATTCGTTTTCCTATGCGCGCGCATTTAACAATGGCGGTCGACCATATTTAAAAAAAAAATGAGGTTTGAACTTAACTTTTTTTTTTCTGTACTTAGAGAAAAAAAAAAAGTTAAATTTGAGTGAAAATTTTGTTTATTAGATAAGTATTACAAGTTGAAATTATTTATTTAAATACGAAAATGCATCAAATGACCATACAATAGGCGTATTAATTTATTCGTACTATTAAACACGTTATTTTTTGTATCAAAACTTTTGCAAGAACATAGACAATTATAGACACTTCCTATAAAATTTAAAAAAGAATCTATAACTCACTTTTGTGAATAATAGCAATGAAAAAGTCACAGTTTTAAAATAGGTGTCATTCCGTGCTTAATTGCAGTAAAATAATATCACTTTTATGAGCAGGTGTGTTGTAAATGTCTTTTTATAGGTTGTCTTTAATTTTTCTTGATAAGCTATTCATATGTAGTGGTTATATACTCTGTGAGCTATTGTCTATGTCTCGAAAGTGGTTTTTTGTGGTTTTATGCGAGTGCACATTCAGTATCTGTATAATTAAAAGTTGTGTTAGTTACACCACTTATAAGTCAAGAACGGCTGAACTGATTTGGCTGAAAATTGGAGGGGAGATAGCTTCGAACCAGGAGAAGGACATAGGATACTTTTTAATTATTTTTTTTAATTTATTTATTTTTTCACTCAAAGGAAAATTCGAAGGTGAGGAAGTTCTCCAACCATCCCAACCGACATGCCACGTGCCGTTTGAATTTAAACGACTTCAATTTCCGATCCGTCTTGCATTTGCCATGACCATAAACAAATCACAAGGACAATCCTTAAAAGTTTGTGGTCTGAATCTAGAAAATTCATGTTTTTCCCATGGTCAATTATATGTGGCATGTTCACGGGTCGGGGACGGTGCAGCGGGAACGGGATCAGAATCTAACATTGAAATTTGAATAGAAGGTACAGCGGGAACGGTTCTGAATCTAGAAAAGCCATGTTTTTCCCATGGTCAATTATATGTGGCACGTTCACATTGTTCACGGGTCGGGGACGGTGCAGCGGGAACGGGATTGGAATTAACATGGAAGTTCGAATAGAAGGTAGGTATAGCGGGAACGGGTCTGAATCTAGAAAAGTCATATTTTTTCCATGGTCAATTAAATGTGACATGTTCATGCACGGGTCGGGAATGCTGCAGCGGGAACGGGATTAGAATCTAAAATGGAAATTTGAATAGAAGGTACAGCGGGATCTGAATACCACGCGGGTGGAAAATATGGCGGTACGAAGTTCGCCGGGTCAGCTAGTTTTTTATATAAAATACTTATGTGACATACTTCAATGATGACGCAATAATCCATGTATGTATTTAAATACGGTAAGCCATGACTCATAATTGAACGTTTTTAAATTACGAAACGATTATTAAACAGAACGGTGACTAAGGATCGTTGAAATCCTATTATTCAATAGGATACCTAATGTGTGACTCAGTTTATCGCACTGTCTGAGTATTACGAAATACAGTTACAGGTTTCTATTGATATTAACCAATACTTATATTGAGAAATTAAATCTTAGATAGGTGAAAAATCCTTACTTAAGCATAATCCCTACTTCCCTACTAATATTATAAATGCGAAAGTAACTCTGTCTGTCTGTCTGTCTGTCTGTCTGTCTGTCTCACTTTTACGACTAAACCGCTAAACCGATTTTGATGAAATTTGGTACAGAGGTAGGTTAGACCTTGAGAAAGGACATAGGCTATGTTTGGTCGCGATAACCGACATCCACGCGGGCGGAGCCGCGGGCAAAAGCTAGTAAAACATATGTAACAGCATTTACAACACACCTGCTCATAAGAGTGCTATTATTTCACCGCAAATAGGCACGTAATGACACCTATTATCAAACTGTGACTTTTTCATTGCTATTATTCACAAGTGAGTTATAGATTCTTTTTAAAATTTTATAGGTTAGGTTTCTATGTTCTTAAAAAAGTTTCGATACAAAAAATAACGTGTTTAATAGTACGAATAAATTAATATGCCTATTGTATGTACATTTGATGCATTTTCGTATTTAAATAAATAATTTCAACTTGTAATACTTGTAAGTTTTAACTTAACTTTGTAGTTGTAACAAAATTTTCACTCAAATTGAACTTTTTTTTTTCTGTAAGTACAGAAAACAAAAACAGTAAAAGAAGTTAAATTCAAACCTCATTTTTTTTTAAATATGGCCGACCGCCATTTTTGATGCGCGCACATAGGAAAACGAATTAATTTGTATTGTTTATTTAGTACTAGCTGTCCCGGCGAACTTCGTACCGCCAATTTTTTTTCAGCCCGCGTGAATTTTTGATCCCGTTCCCGCTGCACCTATTTTCTCACCTTTTAAAACTTCCCTGGGCATCCACGAATATTTCAAGACTAAAATTAGCCAAATCGGTTCAGCCGTTCTTGAGTTATAAACTAACAACGAAAAGTAGCATTGATTTATATACAGGGCGTCCCACGGCGATGCCACATGGAGGGAAAGTACCTTAAATCCTTAAGTTAGCTCATTTTATTTAAAGGAGACATCATTTTATTTTTAAAAAGAAACAAAACTGCATTCAATGATTTTTTAAAATTCGCTTGCCACACCCGGTAATCGAACCGACTAGAATCCGAAAAAGTAACATCATGTATTTTTATGGCATCTATCGATAGTGTCAATCATAAGGATCAAATCTCTCTAAGAACCATGGTAAATTAAACGAAAGGAAGTCCTTGAAACCTAAAATTATAAATTCAATTTGGCAAAATGTATAATAGATTTGTAGTATTATTTTATTCGCAAGTGTGTTGTAAAACGTCGTATGGCACGCGTGAGTATGATGATTACTTGTACCATAATGTACTATTATCAAACTTCATTAGTTAATCAGAATCAGAAAACACGAAGACAAATTGTGAAGTAGTACTAGTCCTTTATTATTTTGAAAAGCAGTGTTGCTAAGAAATGTTATGTCTACGTTTCTTTTTTAAGATAATGGTATAATGACGAATCTGTGGCGATATAACGCCAGGTGAAGTTATTATCTCGGTTACTTGTCTAACAACGTCGAGCTTGCTGTCAAAGCTACATTTTTAAATGGAAAAGATATAAAGGAGACACGAGAACCCTTCACTTCGCAGTTGACTAGACGCGAATGTGTCGTAAGTAGTTCGTTGCCATATAAAACTGTGTCAGATCTCTCACTCTACTGTTTACTGGAAAATACATATCAGAGACGGAAAGTTTTCGAGTTGAGTCCGATCCACGGCGATAGACGCCGAAAGCCTCCTACAGATTACAGAGCCATTTACATATGAAACGTTTCACTGAACGCTTGCACTCGACTTGTACTTTTATTCGTAGGTACCTACCCATATTCTACTTATTCTGCTAAATTCGTCTTTATGTAAAACGAATGTGGATACTTAAAAGACCATTCGGAAGATAAGTAGGATCATTTCCTTTGCCATTTTTTGCAGTCGAACTCAATTTATGCCGTCGCGTGGGTACGTATGTATCTCGAGGTGTTTCTGCGAGTATCTGCGGTTTTCTCGCGTTGAACAAAAGTTGAATTTGGATATTTTAAAAGTGTATATGTAGTTTGTGTGTTGTATTGTGTTTTTTTGTATTACTTTTCTGAATAAGTTTAGAAATACATTAAAACTGAAGCTGATTCATAAATTTTATCATTTATTGCAACAATTGACCTCATAGACAATTCTTAACGTTAGAATGTACACTCATTGAGTATTACAGTTTGTGTACGTTTTAACATTAAGAGTAAGCATTGCAGTTTGTTTCTTTCTATTGCAGTGCATATGGCGTTGTACCAAAAGCTCACAAGTATCTTTAGGTTCAGCGCCAAATATACTGAGCTAAATCCAAGGAACAAACAAAGATATAAGCTAACGATAAACTACAAAATAATACTAATTAAATACGAGTAGATATATTAAAATATACTATACTAATATTCATACACAAATGTCAAACAAAATGACATCGACATTCGAATAAAATTGTAACATCAAGTAACATAAATTGATAATAATATATTATATCAAATTAATGATAGCCATAAAATGTTTCCCGCAAACAACTTTTGTATCCTTTGAGCATGTAACATGAAAAGTTGGTGCTATATTTGATTTCTACCCTAATAAATAAAGAGTCGTTAGTGATTTGTGGTCGAAGGGTTCCGAATTTAATCTTAGAATGATTTTCTAAACATAGATCGGGAGTATTGATGGCGACCCTTGTTAACCTTAGAAAGGAAAACTATAAAATAAAATCGGTTTAATGTTTTATTTTAAATTTAGGTATATTGATGTTTATGAATATTTTTAGTAAATTATAATGTCTGAGGGTGTTGTAGGGGTGTATATTTTTATCATATAATTTTGTTGCACAGGCTCGTTAAAGTATACAATGAACCACATGAATAGATAATGCTATAAGAAGTGCTATAACAGTTTCTTATAGCACTGAATATTTTTGGCGAGTCACAGTCCACAGATGGCTATGTCAAACCTGGATAATTAACTTTGTGCTTCTATAATACAAAGGAACAATGCAAAAGAACCTTTGCATTATAAAAAAACCTATAAAAAGTAAAATAATAACTATTACATTATGACCTACTCTAAGTATTGAACCTTTTGTCATTTGTCTCGTCGGGGGACCGCTAAGTATCTTGGTATGCTCTATAACCCCCTGACGAACGGTCAGACGGCGGTCCCCCGACGAGACAAATGACAAAATGTTCAATACTTAGGGTAGGTCATAATGTAATACATAGTTATTATTTTACTTTTTATAGGTTCTTTTTGGGTCGGGGGTTTTGAAATTTTTAATTTTTTTTTAATGTCATCCTTTTTATAGGTAACCGTTAAATCGATTTTCATAAAACTTGCTGTATCGTGATGTATAAATTATGACCCAACAGGGGTATATTTGACAAATATTAGATTTTGTATTGCCACTTTCACTCCTCATATTTTTCAAATGGCTGAACCGATTTTTATGAAACGTAGCTAATCGGTTCAGCCGTTTGGGAGTTACGATGCTACAGACAGATGAAACTTTTGTATTTTTGTATGTAGCGACTGGACAGATTTCAAAAATTCTTTTGCCCTTAGAAAGCTACATTATCACATACCACTATAATGGTACGTGATTATGCTTTTCAAAAAAAAATAGGGATCCTTACTATAACTCCAATACTTAATATGTAAAAAAAATACCTAACTTTTCACACAAAAAATATCTACATAAATTGCCACGGACAACAGCTGTCACTTATAATTTCACTTGGACAAAGAAAAATCATCTCTGTCAATCAATTTACTCTCAATTTGTTATTTTTCTTATGTCAATATTGTCAAGATGTTTTGCTGCCTTGCTACTTGATGCCGGCAACTTAATAAGTATGAAATTGTCCGAAACAGCAGCCCCCTTAAATATCAACAAGACATTGAACGCACCGGGCATCTGCCAAGTGCGGTAGGTAATTATGTATGTTGGTCCGCCAAACCACTCATTAGACCTTATGGCTTATAAGGTCTAATGAGTTCATGAGTTCATGTTTAATGCTTCATAAGTACCTACTACAGGTTACGGGGATGAAATTTAATGGTTTAGGTCTAATAATTAGGTTGACTTTTGCTGACTCTGCCTGATATAATTTGGATTTATCTTCATAACTAGCTGATATCGGCTTGCGTAGATGTCGGTTATCGCAACTTTTGGTCATGTGACAGTTCTGCTCAACCAATGGCAATTAAATATATAATTATTAACTATAGGACCGTACTAATATTTAAATTTAAAGAAAGCCTATGGGTTAATATTGCCTTGCTATATTAACCTATATGCTTTCTTTTAATTAGTCAAGCATAGCACATTGGCTGGGGCTTTTCAAACTGGGACTAAGTTTCTGTGGCACCCAGAAACGGGATCAACGGGCGAAACCTCTGCTAGAGCTTTACACAAAAATTCAAAAATATTATGCCCTCTATATTTTTCATTCGTATTTTAAATTCACTACCTGCGACACGTAACACATGTATATAAAATATGCTTGTCTGCCAACTAAGTGGTATAAAAAAAATGTCAAAAAAAAACTTTATTATAAAGCAGTTGTGTTGGTCACAATAAAATACCCCCCTGATAACTGACTAGGTAAAAGACGAGGGAACGCCGTTTATGTAATGTTCTGGAGGTAGTAAACACAATCAGCCGTGTCCAATTCCCAGCCGTCGGCTATCAAAGTTATCACAGTTGTTGGAGCACGAGGAAGTATGTAACAGTGTCCCCACCTTAAAATATTTACCACTGAATTTCGGGTATTTCAAAAAAATCGCTTGTTACAGAGTTTGTAGAAGTAGAAGAAGGATTGGAGAGACAGGGTCTAGTTTTCGAGGTCGGTCTATATGATAATTTTATTAGATTCAACCAGTATAAATCAAGTCAGTGATACGAGTATTAAGCGTATCCTCCATTTCGTCCAATTGCCAAAGGAAATAGATAAGTAGGACCCTATTCACCTACTACTGCTGTACTTACGTCTTTCTTTAATTATTCGATAGTACCCAGATTTCCTATACCGGATCCAGAACTACTACAATATTATATCTTTCATTCCATCCTCTTCAGGAATCCTCTTTAATATGTTGTATTTCATTTTTGGAATTTTTTAAAAACAGTTTGACTTATTACGATTTCTATGTATATTGGAATTCGACACCAATTTTTCAGGGAAAGCTGTAACTTGAAACGGGCAATATTTGTGTGTAACACCGAGGGGAGTGTTGCTAGGGTGCGAGAAACGTGCGTCGGTTCGGCTGGCCCTCCTCCCACCTCCCCGCCTTTCTTTCCCTCGCCACGCGTACAAATCACGCTGCCTCTATTAACTTTGAGACTTTTCCCTACATACGTTCCCAATTCTAGTAGTAATGCTCATGATCTACACATTATTCTCATACATATTTCTAAAAGTTCCGCTTTCTCATATAAAAAAGTAAGTGAAAGAAAGGTCTGTAATATTACTATATTTAAGGAGCAAGATTTACTGTTATATTGTTTTACCAATGTAGACCTAATATTGAAAATTTTCAGTTAGTTGAAATAACCAACATTTATATTTTTTTGTCGTCTGGTATAAACTTATTGCATTTATTGCCTTATTATATTGCATTACACAATGATAAATCTAAGCATATTGCACATTAGTTACATTAAGATATAACTAAACCTAAACCTAGCCCTAACCATGCAGAATTTAAATTGATATGGCCATTGTCGATAGTTTAAGGTTTAGGATATTATCTGAGTATGTACCTACTCTAGTTTATTACTTGATTTTCAGGTCTGTATCAGTGTATGTATGGTCATCAGGACTAAATTGACAGGTATCGGTTTTCTCCTTTGGGTAATTGCAGAAACAATAGAACCCGTTTCATTGTCATCATCCTCCGAGGCTATTCCCGACTCAGTTGGGTTCGTTTTCAAGTTAAATATGAAACGCCCGAACTTTGACATTTTCCGTAAAGCTAAACTCTACAACCCACTGACGATACCGAACTCGTTCATTGTATGCAGTATTTTGTTTTTTGACAATCTCTGTGGCGTGGCGGTAGTGAACGCGGCCGCTACGCAGGAGGCAAAGGTTGTAACCCCGCTCAGTGCAAATATTTGTATGCATGAATATGTTATTTGCATTGATCTGTTCGTGCTTCAGAGACCACGTTAAGCCATAGATCCCGGTTGCCATATGAACATCTATGGCAGTGGTTACGGGTAGTTAGAGTCCTAAAAAGTCCCAAAAACTGTTCTAGCTGCAATACTTCAATCGCCATTGGGTTGTGGAGGTCAGATAGCAGTCACTTCACGTAAAATATCGAAATTCAGCCAAATCCACAGTTAGAGTGGTAAAGCGGACCCCAGACTCCGAGAGAAAGCTTCGGTTGCGACTAAGAATTAACGCTAAGATGAAGAAGAAAATTGTATAGGTACAGTTTTCCGAATTATAAATGTTTATTTGCTATACGTATCGTAGATTACATAATTTATTATTTGTAACCTCGGTTTATTGGTCAGAATTATCCACTGTTTCACCATGTAATATTTATGAGCATCTCATTAGCCGTTTACCTTCTCAATATTTTAGATGATTGGTCTATCATACTTAAATGTCTAGTGATTTGAGGGAAACATATTGAATAGATTTAGGAATTATTATATGGTTTTAAAAATATACCTTATATATAGCTTGGTAGATATCAAATTGACAAACTTCATAGTTGGACTCTATGCATAAAGACATAGACATAGACAAAGAGGTAGGTTCTTACTTTTTGTTGCATACTTGACTGTCAAGTTAAATCACTTTCTTTTTATTAGATGTCAAAACGGTAAGTTCTTAGGAAACTTCTGTGAAATGCTCAAAGCTTAGGCATAGAGCCAGTCATCTTTGGAGCCAGTCATCAAGAATTGAATTGAACTTACATTTAAAATAATTAAATAAATAATTAATATTACCCTTGGTTACTGTTAAATAATTAATCAACCCTTAATTAAACAATAAAACGTGATCTATTGTTCTTGCAATTACAAATAAACGTTACATAGTGGAAAAATTTGGGGTTAATTTTAATAATCACCTCGTATTATATATCTGAATTATCAGTGCTTGTACTACAATCTAGTCAAGTCTTCGCTATGTTAAGATTTTTAAAGAGTTACCAAAATCTTGTTAAGGCACAATATACGCCTACACTTTCAGTAGATACTAATCAAAGTAGCCTGATAAGATAACACATTAACATAAAATCACGCAATGGTATACCCAAAGGTGAACGTAGGTACCTATTATATATCATCAAATCATATTTCATATTTTTTAATCTCACCAAAGATATTTATATTATAGCTAGCTGTTGCCCGCGGCTCCGCCTGGGTGGATGTCGGTTATCGCGACCAAACATATCAGTTTTAGTTTTAGTGCCTATGCTACGGATTGTGTACTTATCGGTCAAATGTTGGCGTAGAGACCACAATAAATAGGTTTCTTATTATATTACCTACCTACCGACTGAGTAATCATCATATCAATAGCTCAACTTGTCGTGACAAGTCGAATCGCGTCAATTGGCCTAGTTAAAAATGTTCTTTATTTGAATGATAAATGTACCCATACATTTTTATAAGTAGGTACATTGATACTTATAGGCTTGCCCCTATTACGTGGGATGGGACCGAAAATTTTAGTTGGCGAAATGTTGGCTATGGACGCAACACCGTCCAGGGGTGTCACACTCGCGCTGCCGACCCCTTTGGGGATTTACAGGCGTGAGTATATGTATTATAGGTAGGTCGGTACGGTACCTACCTACTATACCTACCTTACCTAGTATAAAATGTGCTAGAAATTTTCTCTATAGGTACCTTTTTTTTTATACCACTTAGGTGGCAGACAAGCACACGGCCCGCTTGATGGAAAGTGGTCACCGTGGCCTATGGACGTATGCAACACCAGGGGCGTCACACTCGTGCTGCCGACCCTGAAGAAACCTTCTAATGCCCTTCTTGAAGAACCCCATATTGTAGTCGCTTGGGAAAACCATCGCGGGGAGTTCATTCACAGCTTGAGTGTGCGAGGGATGAAGTTTCTTTCATACAGCACAGTACGCACCATTTCCGGTCGCAATGTGTGAGGATGAATTCCCCACCTATGGCCTATGGCGCCCATGGCGAGATCACCTACGCGCAATACGCGTTTCTTGCGTGTCTTTTGAGGATAGCACGGTGCTACGGCAGTGTACAAGCTCAAATTCTACGAGCCTTACGAAATCTTTTAGGTATATTTGATATACACACACTCAAACCTATATATATTCTCGAAGAGGTAAATAGAGACTTATGTACATATCCCAAACTATTTAAACTATTTTTTTCAGTCCCAGGTAATTTGTTTGTTTGCTAACTTTGTTATCAATAACTAACTAAGCTAACTTGATATTAAGTGATTGCTGATGCCTACGATAATAGACGTGGATGTTACTGATCCTTCATAATGGATCTCTAGTACCTGTTCTTTCTCTAGTACGTGTTCTGTGCCCTAGAGAAATCCTCAGCGAATCATTTTTGAACATGTACAGAACCCACCGGTTCTGTACCTAGATACGTCCGCGGGGCAAACATGAAATCTGATCATGTCCTTCTTCCTATAAGCTATTTACTGAGCTAAAAGGTTGACGTTGTTCATGTTATCGGTATTCTTATGAAATCCGAACAGCGATACAGACTCTTTACAGGTCCCTGGCTCTATTGATTGGGTCATGTTATCAGCTACTTGCTTGTTCAATTCTGTCATTTGCGATGAGTCTGCTCGTTTAGATAAGCTTATTTAGAACGACTGTAACGCACATACGTAGTACGATCTCCTACGTTAAATAGAAATTAGATTATATCAAAATATGTATTAAAAAAATCGAATCTTAAAATTGTATTTACATTTTTGTGTATGTACCTACCCTTTTTTGGTTCATTAGAAACGTAACAATACTAATATAGTATTATTTTTATTGTTGTTGGTTTTTCTTACAATACCACATGAGGATCCGTCACATATGCTGAAACCAGATATTCGAGGAATACGAAGATCATGAGCAAAATCAACGTTTAACTAGTATAAGGCTAGGGGCAATGTTAGGGTCAGCCTCTACTCTGACCTGTTGCGCTGAATTACCTGTGTTAAACACTTGCAATTTGACCTCAGTGAAACTAAAAGGAATACTTATTAAGTAAACTTGCCCCACCATCGGATTTGTTACTTACTGTACTAATAAAGGGGAAGTTCTAATATTGTTGAGTAACAAATCGTAGGTTTATGGTTTCGTCATAGATATTCTGCTGTATCTGGGGGCACGGCAGTGCCCCCGCCAAGTCGAGCAAAAAAGAGCGGCACGGCGGTAACACTATTTTCTCGAAGCACTTCAGGCCATTTTCGACCCCCTATAAGTTCGTTGTGGATAAACCAGAAGCCTGAATCTTCGGTTACCAAGTAGGCACTGTAAAAAAACTTTATATTTCAAATTTCATTAAGAACTGAAATTTAAGCTGGGACTGCGACTGGGACTGGGACTGGGACTGGGACTGGGACTGGGACTGGGACTGGGACTGGGACTGGGACTGGGACTGGGACTGGGACTGGGACTGGGACTGGGACTGGGACTGGGACTGGGACTGGGACTGGGACTGGGACTGGGACTGGGACTGGGACTGGGACTGGGACTGGGACTGGGACTGGGACTGGGACTGGGACTGGGACTGGGACTGGGACTGGGACTGGGACTGGGACTGGGACTGGGACTGGGACTGGGACTGGGACTGGGACTGGGACTGGGACTGGGACTGGGACTGGGACTGGGACTGGGACTGGGACTGGGACTGGGACTGGGACTGGGACTGGGACTGGGACCGGGACCGGGACCGGGACCGGGACCGGGACCGGGACCGGGACCGGGACTGGGACTGGGACTGGGCATGAAAACATAATATAATCGCACAGCACAATAATTACCAACATTAAATTAGATTGTTTAGTGCGATTGCCAAGTCAATTTATTATATTTAAAACATAAAAACTTATTACGTAATAACTTAGGACAGAAGGTCCCTGAAGTAGGGACTGAATAAATTAACCGACTTGGTATTACATGGATCTCACAACTTTTGCGGTAGAAGAACCGAGGGCGGCGAGCTTGGCATTTTTTTACAAGTATTGTTTTTGATGGGATATACGAGTATATATTCCCTTATAGCACAGAATTTTATAGGTAGAATGAATATACATGGTGAATTTTTCAATTGGGCGTGGATGACCAAATCTGAAACTATTATAAGGAACTCAAGGGAGTTTTAGACCTGGGTTGTAGATATATATATTATGTAATGTGACAAGCAAGTGTGATTGGTTGTTATATAGACAAATAGGTAACGTAAGAAAGAAAAAGTATTTTGCTTTAAACCAAGCATTTTATTTTGATTTGTCTCAGTCTAAATGTGATATAACAAAAGTTCTTAATCCATAATCCAATCGTAATGACAATTAGTTGCCATAAATTCATATGGATGAAAATTAAAAAAGAAATTAAAAGTAGGAATGAGTAAAAAAGAAAACAAAATGCTAACAAGAAAAGAAATTAGTAGATACTTATAATATTTTTATTAGATAGTAAAGAAGACTAAACGAGAACAGTTAAATTACGAACAAATAAGAAGTAGGTATAGCTTTCTGTGAACAAATATTTTATTATTAAAACGATTTGAAATAATTTTCTGTAATTTTCTGTAATTTTCTTGTAGGTATTTTTATACAACGCAGTCCAATTTCGTGTAAACGACAGCGTTGGTAATTTCATTCATAAATAAAAAGCAGTAGAGTGCGAAGAGTTGTATACAAATGCCTGATTTAAATGTGTCCTTATTAGAATTTCATTAAATCTGAATTGCTATATTATTGCCATGTTCTGTGATTCAACCACTTGCCAGGCGAATAAGTACCTGCAGGTAGTCTGGGTAAGCTTTATAGCACACTAATATTTATGAGCGCCCGCTTTGCCATTGCGCTCCATCCGGGCAGAACCTCATTAATCTAGACGTTGACTCATTGCCCCTGATAGTAACTGCACCTAACCGTTCAGATGTTTCCGTTCAAACTTCAGAGACGGTTTTATTACAACATAGAAGTTCTTAATTAAGTTGATTCTATTGGATTACTACTTAAATTTGAAATTCTATACAGAGATAATACTACCTACCTACTTTTGAACTACTTTTGCTCGTGTGTCTAACCCTAATATGCCTAGTTGATGATTGATGGTAAGCTATGTGTTACATAAAGAAGTTTTTCAATCCCAGGCAAAAGAAGATGGACAAATGAATTACCTACAAACTTTGAAAAGTTGCATCAAAATTACACGCAAGCTATGATGGTATGAAACATCTAGAAGCGTGCATAAGGGGTAAGATAGACTCCTATGCCACCGCGTGGCGCCAAATATCCTGGCTTCGTCCATTTTCGTAACTGTCATTAACAGGATGAGATCCACTTATGATTATACAGTCGTAACAATATCTTTCAACAATAATACAGTTAATAATATATCAAATCTGCCGAGCATACCGGGACGGCAACTTTTTAATCAACGCTCAATATTAGCTAGTCATGTATAAGAACTTTTCGCATGTATTGTTTGTATTAAGATGACCTCCATTGTTTCAATTGAATTCTTTTTATGATTCCTCCGCACTAGCAATTTATGTTAGAGGGAGTGATTTATAATAAGCGACGCCGGCCAGGGCCAAATTCCATTACCTTCGATACATTGTGAATGATGGTGAATCCACTGTGCTGGTATTTATAGAATACGACCCACGCGTTGTACCTCCAATCTGCGAGTAACCAAACCTAATAATGATCTATTATAATTTATATTACGTTGTTAAAGTAAGTTGGTTTAAAAAGTTGTCATGCAGAAGTTAGAAATTACAAGACGTAAGAATTCTATAGATTACGCATTATTATTGTAATAAAAATCCTGTGGGCAAATTTTTATAAATTATATCACGACAGTAATGATCCCAACTAAGCTTCAGTTGGTTAAGATATAAGTACATTTTAAAATAAAAATTTGCTATCAACAACAAATACAAGAATTGAAATGAAAATATTTTGTGGAAAATGGCAGTAAACAATATTGCAGTAGGTACATTACTTTTATGCCGCATGGTATAACGTCGTTATTTCTATTGGAAGCACAGTGACAAACGGATTGCGACATTGCGAGTTATAAAGTATAAAACAAATGAAGAACTTTTTTTATTTATCACGAACCCCAGATCCGTAACATGATAAGATACGAATTGTAGGTAATTTTAGTAGAGAAATCATTTCAATAAATTCAAGTAAATTAATAGCCCTAATTATATATTAGCCATATTTAGAGGGAAATCAATCTCTATTAAAATTTTGAAATGAAAATTTTTTATTCAAAATTTTTAGTCATTTACTTAATGAAACCTAAAAAAGCAATATTTTGGGTAATCTTTCACTTCATATGATATAAACTATGGTACAACTAAGTGCCTACCACCCCTAGTCTCCCCATGACTATGGCTGCTAAAAAGCAAACGATTACTTAGTGTAAAAAATGAAATGATACCGAATGAATCACTACCGCAGGGTTATTAGCTAACTCGCGATAGCAAAACGATAGCAATATTTGCGCGGTAATCGCGCAAAAACGGCAAATTGGTATTACGTAACTCAAAGCCGAAACGAAAGCAAAACAATCGACCGTGCTGCCTCTACCTTACAATAGGAGAACTAAAAAGTGCATTTTATCGCAAAGTTATCGCGAAACTTTCTTGGCGCGTTACAAAATTGGTATTACGTATCACATTTGACAGCAAGCGATCAGCGAAAAAGGCGCGATAAGAAATGACAGATCGCGTTCAGTCATGAGGTCCCTTTTTAATGGCCGCCATTATGAAAATAATAAATACAGAAATTTTCATTGTAAAAAACCAGTGGTATTAAATCAAGAAACACATATGAATAAGTCTTAGAAACAAAGCTATCGCGAAAATGTAATAAAATAACTGCCAAAACTTTTATTTCTATACTTATTGACGTTTGTGACGGTTGTGATGATTGGGGACAGCTGTTACAGAATAATATTTTTTTTTTGAAGGAGTAATATACTCTATGGAATATTGTTTTCTATAATACATCCCAGTGTTCTTCTCTATGGAACATAGTTCCTCTTATTCCTTTTCGCTACCTTTTCGCGTTTGGTGCTAGTATCGTAGCAAAAAGTACATCCTTGGCGATCTGATCGCAAAGCCTTACGTAATACCAATTTTTTTGACGTATCGCGATCCAACGCGCAGTGATCTCGTTCTTACTGCTCATCGCTCGCTGGTCGCGAAAAGTTAGCTAATAAGCCCGCCGAATGCGTTAAAATATTGTATTTTCAAATTTCTTATTATTAAAACAAAGATAAAATACATTACCAATAATAGTAGCACAAAAGACCGCTAAAGTTTGTACATGTGCTTTTGACAGTTATCACGAATTAACATAGGATCATAATATATAGGTACCTATACGTTTAATTCTAATAAAAGTTTTATTTCAATATTGTGACATTCGCGTAAATTTGCGACAGTATTCGTATTACAAACCATCCATAAAATTGAGAATGATTAATCGATTTTCGGTTTGAGTTAGTCTACTATTACAAATAGTTGAGTACCTACTGTTCATGTTACAGTACTACAGCTACTTATAAACATAAGATGTAATAAGACTATAATATAAATATACCTAAGTGTGGTGCCACTAACCCATACATTCGAATAAACTTGTTGTGTCCTAGTTTTCAAGGCTATTGAAGTAGGGGCAAAAAAATAACACTTTGAAATTATATATAAACTCTGGTATGGCGCACAAACTTGTGATGAGTTTATTATATACTAAGGTCTTGGTACCTACTGTACATCATACAAACAAACATTGGTTATCCATAAGAAAAAATAACGCAGGTGCGTAATCTTAAGTGAACTGCGCTGATGTTACTGATGTTAGTGTGCAGCCCCCAAATATTGCAAAACACCATTTGAAGTGCGGAAGAAGAAATACAATAAAGTAAAACAAGTTCTATCGCTTATTCTTCTCGTATGGAATCTTTATACACTTTTAAGTATTTGGCAGTGGAACATTTTATGACTAAAGTTTTGTGCGAACCCATAACACGATGACAAAAACGCTCATAATAGCTATATTAAACTTAATTCAACAAACGGCTAGTTTCCTCTCCAAAGTACTCTTTTATGTAAATTTTATTTGAATAATTAGATATGAGAATTTCTGGAACCTGAATTAAATAACGAATATTTACGACTTTAGAATATTTTCACCAGCTATATTCTCGCTGAAATGGCCGTCACAAAATCGGTTGATATTCAAATCAACTTCATGAATTGCAAAGGTCAATTAACCAAGATTCAATTTGAAGTCAAAGTCGACAAATGGAAACGCAATTAAGTGTTTCTTTATAAAGCCATTTCTATGCAGCATATATCTTTAACGAGATTTGTTTCTGTCTTCGTTACAATAATGTGACGTTTCAATAAAAATCATGAATAGTTATATTTTATATATTCTTTTAACAGAACAGAATTTACTAAAATAAAATAGTGACATAAATTAGCATAGGCATACTTTCAATTACACTCAGTTAAACGAATTTTCACTTACGATATACCGCTTTAGTCTTCATTTTTAACCGACTTCAAAAAAGGAGGTTCTCAATTCGTACCCAATTTTTTTTTTTATTTTTTTTATTTTTTTGTATGTTTGTTACGCGATTGTGAAGCCAATTCTAGACGGATTTTGAAAATTCTTCTTGTGTTCGTAAGTAGATTATTCCGAAGTGGTCCCATTTAAATTTCGTAAAGATCTGATGATGGGTTTCCGAGATTAGACCAAGGAACTCTTCAAAAAGTACCAGGAAATCAGCCGCGATTGCTGCAATGGCATATTATTGCAATGTTTCTGCCATTACACATCATAACATCACGCCTGAGTCCTTTGAAGGGTTACGCAGAAGTGTTCAGAATATTCAGCTATATTTCCGGTGTATATGCATTGATTTTAAAAAATCTTTTTGAATAATGATTTAATATTTATTTTTGTACCGTGGCCGGTTCGATCTGTATTGCAGTGTCAGCAGCGCATGTACAGTCAGGTCACTATACATGCGATGTACAGTCGTGAGACTGTACAAACTCACTAAAAAGAGAAAAATAAATTCATTTTTAACAAAAAAGTTTAACCGACTTCAAGAAACGAAAAAGAGGCACTGAAAAGCGAAAAATAACTCAATTTACAGACTTACAGATTTATTAGAAGTCGGTGCCAGCCAACTTTGTTTGTTGTGTCTGAACTACTATGATGCAATCAATTGAAATATGGCCTCTCTTGGGCTAGGCACCGACTTCTAATAAATCTGTAAGTCTGTAAATTGAGTTATTTTTCGCTTTTCAGTGCCTCTTTTTCGTTTCTTGAAGTCGGTTAAACTTTTTTGTTAAAAATGAATTTATTTTTGTATCTGTCTCCCTCATCACGAAGAGCGAAGTAAGCGAAGAAGGATTGATGATGATGGAACAAATGTGGAATAGCGTGATAAGGGAACGTTTTGGTATAGAAGAAGATTTGTGACCAAGATAGAAATAAAATCGGCCAAGTGCGAGTCGGACTCGCCCATGAAGGGTTCCGTGGTAGCAAAGGCGAAAATTGTGGTTTATGACGTATTAAAAAAAACTACTGACTGGATCTCGTTCGAACCAATTTTAGTGGTAGTTTGCATGGCAATTTACATCATATATTTTTTTTAGATTTATCATTCTCCTATTTTAGAAGTTAGAGGGGGGGGACACACATTTTTCCTCTTTGGAAGTGTCACTCGCGCAAACTATTCAGTTTAGAAAAAAAATTATGTTAGAAACCTCAATAGCATTTTTAAAGACCTATCTATAGATATCCCACATGTCATGGGTTTGATGAAAAAAAAATTTTGAGTTTCAGTTCTAAGTATGGGGAGCCCCAAAATTTTATGCATTTTTTTTATTTTTGTGTGAAATTCTTAATGCGGTTCACAGAATACATCTTCTTACCAAGTTTCAACAGTATAGGTCTTATAGTTTCGGAGAAAAGTGGCTGTGACGTACGGACGGACAGACAGACAGACAGACAGACGGACGGACAGACATGACGAATCTATAAGGGTTCCGTTTTTTGCCATTTGGCTACGGAACCCTAAAAAGAACTTTGTGTCCGAGGATTTGAACCCCCGCTTACCGTATCCTCAAAGTATCGGTCATAATCACTAGACCCATTCCATATACATAATGCTTCAAAAAACTTCAATGCTTTCATGTCATTATCAAGGGGGGTCCCTTTTCTCTGAAGCTTACTGTACGACACCGCATGGGAAGAGAGAAGAAGAAGAAGAAGATGGGGTGGCCCACATTCTAATCTGAATGATTAGAACCACGCGGCGAACTAAGCAGAGCTTGTATTATGGGTATGGGAACACGATTTTTTTCTTCATCTTAACTTAAGTCCCATCCGAAACTTTCACCTCGGAATCTGGGGTCCGCTTTACCAGTCTAACTGCGGATTTGGCTAGGCTTCGATATTTTCTGTGAAGCACCTGCCATATCTCCTCATAAGAGGTGTCGAGGTAACGAGTTCAGGTAATGCCAAAAGCACCTAAAGAAGTAGTCACCTTCTGACACGCGGCTCACCGCAAGCCACCGGCAAGCCGCATTGCCGGTGGATTGGGTCCTGTAAGAAAGAAGAAGGCGCTGCTATGTGCGTCGGGGCGCTGCTATTTGCGTCCGGGCGCTGCTATGTGCGTCGGGGTGCTGCTATGTGCGTCCGGGCGCTGCTTGGTGCGTCGGGGCGCTGCTATTTGCGTCCGGGCGCTGCTATGTGCGCCCGAGCGCTGCTACGTGCGTCCGGGCGCTGCTATGTGTGTCGTCGTGCTGCTATGTGCGTCCGGGCGCTGCTATGTGCGTCGCGGTGCTGCTATTGGCGTCGGGGCGCTGCATGGTGCGTCCGGGCGCTGCTATGTGCGTCCGTGCGGTGCTATGTGCGTCCGGACGCTGCTATGTGCGTCTGGACGCAGCTATGGGCGTCGGGGCGCAGCTATGTGCGTCCGGGCCCCGCTATGTGCGTCGAGGCGCTGCTATGGGCATCGGGGCGCTTCTATGTGCGTCCGGGCGATGCTATGTGCTTCCAGGCGCTGCTAAGTGCGTCCGAGCGCTGCTATGTTCGTCCGGGCGCTGCTATGTGCGTTCTGGCGATGCTATGTGCGTCCGGGCGCTGCTATGTGCTTCTGGGCGCTGCTATGTGCGTCCGGGCGCTGCTATGTGCGTCCGAGCGCTGCTATGTGCGTCCGAGTGCTGCTACGTGCGTCCGGGCGCTGCTATGTGTGTCGTCGTGCTGCTATGTGCGTCCGGGCGCTGCTATGTGCGCCGCGGTGCTGCTATTGGCGTCGGGGCGCTGCATGGTGCAGCCGGGCGCTGCTATGTGCGCCCGGGCTCTGCTATGTGCGTCCGGGCGCTGCTATGTGAGTCCGGGCGTTGCTATGTGCACCCGGGCGCTGCTATGTGCGTCCGTGCGGTGCTATGTGCGTCCGGACGCTGCTATTTGCGTCTGGACGCAGCTATGGGCGTCGGGGCGCAGCTATGCGCGTCCGGGCGCTGCTATGTGCGTCGAGGCGCTGCTATGGGCATCGGGGCGCTTCTATGTGCGTCTGGGCGCTGCAATGTGCATCCGGGTGCTGCTATGTGCGTCCGGGCGATGCTATGTGCTTCCACGCGCTGCTAAGTGCGTCCGAGCGCTGCTATGTTCGTCCGGGCGCTGCTATGTGCGTTCTGGCGATGCTATGTGCGTCCGGGCGCTGCTATGTGCTTCCGGGCGCTGCTATGTGCGTCCGGGCGCTCCTACGGGCGCTGCTATGTGCGTCCGAGCGCTGCTATGGGCGTCCCGGCGCTGCTATGTGCATCCGGGCGCTGCTATGGGCTTCCGGGCGCTGCTATGTGCGTCCGAGCGCTGCTATGTACGTCCGGGCGCTGCTACGTGCGTACGGGCTCTGCTATGTGCGTCCGGGCGATGCTTTGTGCGTCCGGGCGCTGCTATGTGCGTCCGGGCGCTACTATGTGCGTCCGGGCGCTGCTATGTGCGTCCGGGCGCTGCTATGTGCGTCCGGGCGCTGCTATGTGCGTAGTAGTAGGTACTCGTCGGCCACTTGAGACACATCAAGCCCTGGTGCTTGGATGGATTTGTAATATTTGCAGTAGCACCCCGTGCTATCCTCAAAACACACCCAAGATATAGAGCGAGTATAGAGCACATTTAAGGTCCAAGATACAATTTATGTCCCGAGCAATTACTTGGGTTGGTTTAGTCCAACTACAAATCGGCCGATCTTTGATATTTTCTCTGCTAATAGCAACAAATACCATCCGCGGATGGCCTCCACGTGGCCTGGTGCAGTAATATCCAGGAGCAGTACCCGGCCACGTGGCCTGGTGCAGTAACATCCCGGTACAGTACCTGGCCACGTGGCCTGGTGCAGTAATATACGGGTACAGTATTCGGCCACGTGGCCTGGTGCAGTAATATACGGGTACAGTACCCGGCCACGTGGCCTGGTGCAGTAATATCCAGGAGCAGTACCCGGCCACGTGGCCTGGTGCAGTAACATCCCGGTACAGTACCTGGCCACGTGGCCTGGTGCAGTAACATCCAGGTACAGTACCTGGCTACGTGGCCTGGTGCAGTAACATCCAGGTGCAGTACCCGGTCACGTGGCCTGGTGCAGTAACATCCAGGTTCAGTACCCGGCCACGTGGCCTGGTGCAGTAACATCCAGGTACAGTACCTGGCCACGTGGCTGTTGACGTGGCGCAGCAGGTTGCCCCGCCACTGGAACTTCTTGTCGCACTGCGGGCACGGGTACTGGCGGCGCGCGTTGTTCACTGACGAGCGGATGGCCTCGACGTGCGCTTGATGCTTCTCGGGGTTCGACGGGTCTTCTGGGATACTTTCGGTCAGTTTCCTGGTGGGGGAATTGGTATTTTAGTGATGTGGAGGTACGAGGTGTGATATTCCTCCAACACAAAAGGAGGATCCTCCGACCAGGCAAGGAGATCACACCTGGCGGGCCGCGGCCCAACAATTGCCGTTGGGATGTTGTAGATATATTTTACGAGCGCTGGAACTTTGCTTTCCCGATGCAGAATCTGTAGCGACGTAGTAGTTCGGCTTACTGTCGTTAGATGGCGCTGGGTGCATGTGGTATGGCGCTGGGTACATGTGGTATCGCCACAGTGACTTTGTTTTTACTTAAGAATATTAGCAACCGAAACTACTAATATTCCCCTCTAACTCCTTCAGCTAAGTCACCTGCCACTCCTGCCAGTCAGTCTAGATTGGGCTCTCGTCAGTAGTGTCATGTCCAGGATTCAACCCTTTCCATCGTAAGGCGGACGCTAATTATTTTTTCACATTGGTCTACCCTCGCAAATGTTCACATTACTACATATTACTTATTAAAACAATAGCCTATGTGCTATCTCATAATATAATCTGTCTGTTGCTCACGACAGAAACAGAATAAGGTAGACGGCCAATAGGTAACTATATGGCGGCCTAAAGACTTTTTAACCGCAGCTTTCTGCTTCCGTCGGGCGGCGAATGGACTGTAGTATAGGTAGGTAGGTGTCGATGCTGGCGGGTGGACGAAGATGCCGATGCGGAGCGTAGGATCAGGAACGCTTGACTTTTCTCTCGATGCGGCTTGCTGACCTGCAGACGGGTACTCTTCAGGGATCTTTCCAGTAAGTGAAACTTCCAACTAGTGATTTCTGACTTTTCTTTATTTAAGTGTGTTCACTAGGGCTGCTGGTTCCGGACTGAATTCGGGAGGCAAAACGGCCGGTATTTATAGGGTACTCCGACCAATCAGAGCCCTTCTATTTCTACCTACATTTGCTCCAGCCAATCAGAGGCTTTGTTTATTTGTCTATCTTACGTTTTTCCTCTCGAATTCTATTTTAACAATTTTAACTTATAGCTAAGGTTTTATCTTTTCAAAATAACAAAAATTCCTACTTAAATATACAAAAATAAGCCTAAAAATTACAAAAACATTCAACGGTCCTCGCTACGGTAAAGGTCCGTGGTACTTAAGCTTTGCGGTGTTACCGCGAAGGTGGCGCCGCCAAGCGGCAATGAATGGAGTCTTATTCGCACTCTTTATTTCCTAATTACAAATTCTTATTAGATAAACCTTATTACTATTTCTTACATACTATTTACTTATTACTATTTACAGTCGTGGGCGTTGTCGCTAACATTCTCCCCCACGGTGCGTAGCACTGCATCCTCGGGCAGCGACGATGTAGCAGGTACCAGCACGATGACTCGACGTGTCGGCCGTCGGAGTACTCCACCCGAAGTCCGCACGTCCAATATCCTTTTTTCATTGACATAGTGTAACAAACTAAGACATTATTATTGTATTAATTAGTCACATGATTATCTCGGCCACGGTTACTATTTTATATATTATTATTGACATATATTGACATGCCTTTTTTCTGACTATTTTATATTATTATTGACATATATTGACATGCCTTTTTTCTATTTAATTTGTAATATTTTTAATTTGTAATATTGCAATGCCTGAAGATGGCGCTAAGTCTTAAGCACTACTATATACTTGTAACACCAATGTATCTACACTTAGTGAGCAATAAATGATGATTTGATTTGATTTGATAAATGCCTTGGGAAAAACCTTTAATGATAGTTTGTTGTAAGGAGAAATTAATAAATAAAAATGAATTGCAATATAAATATTATAATAATAAATATATAATATAATTAATGTTATTTGTGTAATTTGTAATTTGATTTAATGACTCGTGTAAAGATTTTTATGTAATTTATAATTGACAATTTTATTTATAGTTATACAATTGTGTCAATTTTAATGAAATAATTATATTATTTTTGATGTTCTATTTCGATAACTAATAATGTTAATTTAATGTTTTAATGTTTGCATGTCATGACAAAATGGCAAAATGTGTCTTATGCTCATAAATTGTTTGTCACCTTGTGTTTACCACATTTTAAGCAAATAAATAATATTCTATTCTATTCTATTCTATTCTATTCTATCCTGGTTCTTCCGTCTGGTCCTGGATACGCCTTGACGACCTCGCCTCGGGGCCACGAATTTCTTGGCAGCGTCGCGTCGACTATGAGCACGATGTCGCCTATCTTCGGATCGTTCGTTTCCTTACCCTCTAGCTTTCGAGGCATCAAGAGGGGTAAGTACTCTTTGATCCATCTCTTCCAGAAGTGGTCCGCGAGCCGTTGCGTAGTTTTCCAGCTGGGTCGTCCTATTAACTCGGTGTCGTTGAACTCGCCGGGTGCTGACATGCCGCATGACCTACCCAACAGGAAGTGGTTGGGGGTCCATGCTGACGGGGGTGAGGGGTCTTGAGTTGACGGTGTGCTCTACCTCGGTTAGAAGCGTGTGAAGCACTTCTTCTGGCGGCGACTTCTCTTCCAGGACCGCTGCCAACGCTGTCTTGACTGACCTCACTAGTCTCTCCCAGGCACCTCCCATGTTCGGACAACCAGGAGGGATGAACTTCCAGGTGATCCCTCTTTCTTGCGCGGCTTGCTGCAGCTCCTTGTTCGCCCCGACGAAGTTCGTACCGTTGTCGCTGAAGATTGTCTTCGGAGTTCCTCTTCTTGCTGCCATCCGTCGGAGTGCCATAATCATAGAGCTAGTGCTTAAGGATGGCACTAACTCCAGATGTACAGCTCTGGTGGTGAGGCAAGTGAATAGTGCCCCCCAGCGCTTCTCTCTTCTTCTCCCCACGGTGACGTGCATTGGCCCGAAGTAATCGACGGCGGCATTGGTGAACGGGAACTGATGATGCTGAAGGCGCTCTCTTGGTAAGTCTCCCGCTGGTGGTATCCCCGGCGTACCTTTTCTTGTCTTGCACCACTGACAGCCGTGAGATATAGCTTTCAGTGTTGTTCTCAAGCCGAGGACCCAATACTTCTGACGAATCTCGTTCATGACCGTCGCGTTGTTTGCATGCAGGAACTTCTTATGATAGTGTTCGATGAGAAGGCGCGTGATTTTGTGCCTTCCATCTAGCACAACAGGATTCATTTTTCTTTCGCCTTCGTCTTGAAACTTGTTTGTTCGGCTTCTTAGTTTCATAATGTCGTCTTCACTCACGTAGACGTCAATTTTCTTTATTCGACTTGCATTTTCTAAGGGTTTCTTAGCCTTCAAACTTCTTAAGTCAGCCGAGAAACTATCGGCTTGACTTATCTTCAATAATAATTTTTCTGCTTTCTTCAAGTGTTCTTCATCTAGAGGTACGTATGACTGCTTGTTCGCGCTGGCGGAGACTCGTAGCTTACTGGGCTGGGCTCTCTTCTGTGGCTTCCAGGGCTCGTCCTTCTCTCGGGCGGCGGCGGTGGTTGCCTTGCGGGTCTTCAGGCGGCTGACGAAGGCGATGACTCTCGCAGTAGTTCGCAGCAGTCGCTCCCAGCTTGAGAAACGCTCCAGGTCGAGTAGATTGTCTGTTGCTTTCGTTGCCATTGCTTTTACTTCTATTTTTTCTTTTAGCAGCGCACCCCCTTGCTTGAAGTCACGGCGTGGCCACTCTTCTTCTGGCTGGCGGAGAAATGACGGGCCCTGGAACCACCTGGCGTTGCCGTCGAACTCAGCTGGGACACCTCTCGTGGCGTCATCAGCTGGGTTTTGCTTGGTAGGCACCCATCTCCAATTTTCAGGCTTCGTTTTCTCTTCTATCTCTGCCAGTCGGTTTGCCACGAACGTCTTGAACTTTCTAGGTTCTGAGTTGATCCATTGCAGTACAGTGCTGGAGTCGGTCCAGTAGGTCGTCTTCAGTACTTCGAGCTCCATCTCTTCTACGATCGACGCCGCTAGCCTACTACCAAGCAAGGCCGCTTGTAATTCAAGCCTTGGGATAGACACTGGCTTCGTAGGCGCGACTCTGGCTCTGCCGGCGATCATAGAGACGTGGACTCGTCCCCCGGGCTCTGTTGTCCTCCAATAGACGACTGCTGCATAGGCCTCTTCACTTGCGTCGGTGAATGTATGCAGCTGTCCGCTTCGACTGCACGGTGAGATGCACCTCGGGATCTTCAAACTTCATAATTTCGATACATCTTCTAGGTATCTTCGCCAGGCTGCTTCTTGTTTCTCATTGATAGCTTCGTCCCAGTCCGTCTTAGTACGCCAGATTTCTTGAATTAATTTCTTCCCTTGTATTAATACTGGCGCGGCGAATCCCAATGGGTCGAATGTAGACATAACGGCGCTCGTGACTTCTCTCTTGGTCGGAGTCCGTTGCCCACTCAGCAGCTCTCCTGGCGTGTTGCGTAGCCCAATGTTGAAGGCTAACGCGTCTTCTTTAACCAGCCATCTTAGACCGAGAGTCTTCTCTTCTTTCGCGAGTGGCAGTGAATCTTCTTTATTTGCTTCTTCTATGTCAGGCAACGCAGTCGCGTAGTTACTGGCCCAGCCCTTGAGATGAAAGCTTGCTCTTGCATGGATTTCTTTAACTTGCTCGGCTATCTTCTTTGCTTCTTGGGTTGACTCGAAGCTCTGGAGATAGTCGTCCATGTAGTGATTTCGGCTGATGGCTTTCACTGCTTCGGGTCGAGTCTCTTTGAAGTCTTCTGCGTTCTTATTCATGACGTATATTGCTGTCGCCGGTGATGACGCTGCTCCAAAGATGACTGACGTCATACGATACTCTTCTGGCTTGCCTGTCCTCTTCTCACCTCGCCACAGGAACCGAAGGCTGTCCCGATCCTCTTCTCTAATCTTAATACGAAGAAACATGTCTTGAATGTCAGCCATGATTGCCACTGGACCTTCTCTGAAGCGCAGCAGCACCCCAAACAACGACTGCAGTAGATCTGGGCCTGGTAGTAGCACGTCGTTGAGGCTCTTCCCGTCGTACTTGGCGGCTGCATCGAAGACTATTCTTGGTTTCTTCTTGATCGGGTGAATCACGGCGAAGTGAGGTAGATAGAAGGTTCTACCTTCACTGACGACGTCTGAAGCCTTTTCTGCGTAACCCTTTTCTATAAGACTCTTGATTTGCTTCTCGTAGGACTGCTTGACCTCGCTGTCTCGATCTAGTTTCTTCTCCACGTTCACCAAGCGTCGTAGAGCTTGATTGTAGTTGTTAGGTAAGGACTCATCTTCGCTCCTCCACAGTAGGCCGGTCTCGAACTGACCGCTAGGAAGTTGCTTCGTTGTCTTCTCGAGGATCTCCAGGGCTCTTCTGTCGCTGTCGTTCGTTGGCAGCTTGTTCTGAATCCCAAGTGATTCTAGTTGGAAATGCTCTCGGATGACGTCTTCCATGGCTTCATCTGCTGTCTTGGCTCTACCGTAGTGGATGAAGTGTACCGCAGTGCTGGAACCCGTTTCACACCCATGTAGCACCCACCCTAGACTAGTGAGTGAGGCTACGGGCTCTGATGGTTTTCCTTTCTTCAGTTTTCTTGTGACGATAAGGCCCCAGTTGTCTTGACCTATCAACATCTTCGGTTTCTCGGTTGTGTAGAGAAGTTGATCTTCAATCTTCTTTAAATGCTGGCAGCTGGTAATAGTGTCCTTCTTTATTCTTTGTTCTGACAGGTTGAGATCGTCGATGGTTCTCGCAGTGATATTCTTCTTGTCTCTTCTGAAGGCACCTTTAATCCTCAGTTGTATCTTCTGGGAACCTTTGATGATCTTCGTACCAACTGTTTCGATAGTTAGTGTTTCTTTCTTGCCCTCAGCTCCAATCTTCTCTGCCACCGCCTGGTCTAGAAGCGTGATGGTTGAGCCTTCATCCAGCAACGCTAGCACCCGAGCTTGTCCTCTCGGCCCGTAGACGTCGACTGGCACGATCTTCAGGTATGCTTTTTCTTCACCGATGGTGTTGTGAATGGAGGCGACCTTTCCTTCTGATGAGCTTCTTTCTTCTTTCTTCTCAAATGGCTTTGGCGGCTTGTCGGAGTGTAAGATAGTGTGATGCAATCTTCCACATTTCTTGCAGTTTGGAGCTTTACAGTTGTTTCTTGAATGCTGGAACCGTAGACACTTGAAGCAGGTTCTAGCTTTCTTCACTATTTCCCATTTTTCATCAATGTTTGCTTCTTTCAGCTTCTTGCATTCTATCAGGAAATGCTCTTCTTGACATATGGGACAACTCTTCTTGAACTTCTCTCGTTCAGTTTCATGTGAAGACTCTTCTTGAATCGTATGCACGGGTCTTCTTGTACCCCTCTTCTGATCTGAAGGCTCTTCAATTGGGGCAAAGTCACCGCACATGTCGGCTTCTACTTCCAAAAATTCTTCAATGAGTAGTAGCTCTTGTAAGTCTTCCTCCCTTCGGCTTCTATGGTAGGCGAACCATCTGAATTTCATAGCTGGAGGCATCTTCTCAATGATAGCTTTCAATGTTTCAGGAGAGCTGAGGTACTGCGGCTTCTTCAAGGCTTTGATCGTTTGAACGGCGTTCTTGACTTTGCTTGCGAACGTACAGATGTCGCTTGGGTTTTCAGCGACTTTAGGTAGGCTCTTGATTTTCTCTAATTCCGCTAGTGCTAGTGCCCCAGGTCTTCCGAATCTTGATTCCAGCGCCTTGAGTACTTCGTAGGGATCTTCAGCGGTGAACAGTAGGCTCTGGACGGCTTCCTTTGCTCTTCCCTGGATCGCTCTTCTGAAGCGTGCCATGTTCTGTATATTAGAGAACGAGGCAGCTGTGTCTTCGAAGGTCCTCTTGAACGCCAACCATTCTTCACAGGAATTGTTGAAGTGAGGGAGTTCGACCATCTTCGATGACATTGGTATGGTATGGTATGGTATGGCGGGCTGGTTTCCGCAACTCCACGTCATGGCGCGGTTTTTGCGTAAGGGTGGGCATTTTATTCCAGCCACCCCAGCTCGCTGAAAAACGCCAGCAGGCTGTTAATGCTGCTGGTGATCTCCCGGAGCGTACCTGTGTCTGGGAAGTACTTAGCCCTGTATGTGGCGGTTGCAGGGCAGTGTAGGAGCACGTGTGCCGCCGTTTCTTCCTCCCTCATGCAGGCTCTGCAAAGGGGGCTGTCGGTGATGCCTAAAATAAAAAGGTGTTTATTAAAGGAGCCATGTCCCGTGATGGCAGCTGTAGCCGTGCGTAGCTGCAGTTTTGACAGTTGTCTAAGACGCCTGGTCAGTCTCTTCTCGAGCACAGGGAGAGCCTCCCTGGCCTGCCTGCATACTTCCAGGTTGGTCCAGTAGTTGTTGTGTTGATCTCTCGTTCGTTTCTCCACGATTGTTCGTAGGTAGGCGAAGGGGATTGGTATAATGGGCTCAGGTCCTATTGCGACCATATCTGACCCTCTTCTGGCAAGTTCGTCTGCTGCATCATTGCCACGCGAACCGCTGTGTCCCTTAATCCATTGCAGGGTTATGTTGTTGGTGTGTCCTATCTGGTTTAGCTTGAAATGGCACTCCAGTATCAATCCCGAGTTTATAGTGTGGCCGTTTAGAGCTTGTAGCACAGCCATGCTATCTGAGAGTATGCGTATTGAGTGACCCATCACTCTCCTGGCCGTTATTGCTGAGGCTGCCAGGATGATTCCCATGCATTCTGCTTGAAATACTGTGTTGTGGGTCCCCAATGGTTTTGAGATGGCAATATTTAGGTCTTCTGAGTAGACTCCAGCACCAGTGCCACTATCTGTTTTGGATCCATCTGTGAAGATACGCATTTCTGCTAGGCATAGTGCCTCACATCGGTGGTCTTCATGAAGTTGGATTTTGTACTTCTTGTCAAATATATGCTGTTTAGGTACACGATCATTTATTGCTCCCATTATGGGAAGCTCCTTTATGAGGTCTGAGAGCAGTAATGTGTGTCGTGTGTGCCCCTCGCTCCATAGATTCAGAGCCCTAAGGCGTATAGCCGCAGCTGTCGCTTCCTGGCGGATGAACAGATCCAGGGGCAGGAGACCAAGCATAGCTTCCATAGCCGCTGTAGGGGTGGTTTTCATGCAACCGGTGGTTGCCATGCAGGCCAGTCTTTGGGTCCGTTGTAGTTTAGCCGATACTGTGCTGTTTTCAGTTCTTGGCCACCACACGATAGCGCCATACGCTATCATGGGGCGGATCACTGTTTCATAAATCCATAGAATGATTTTAGGTGTTAGCCCCCATTTTTTGCCGATCATTCTTCTGCACTGCCAGAAGATGATTGCGGCCTTCTCTAATTTGTTGTCTAGGTGGCTGTTCCATTTTAACTTGCTGTCGAGTATTACGCCAAGATACTTGACCTCTTTTGACAGCTGAAGTTCAGTGTTGAAGAGTTTGGGTAGTCGATATTCACCTAATACCCTTTTGTTCGTAAACATCACTAACTCTGTTTTAGTCGGGTTCACCGATAGGTCGAATTCCCCACACCATTTTTCCACGGTGCGTAGGGCCTGTTGTGTAAGGTTGCAGACTGTTCCCGCTGCCTTTCCCGAAATAAGGATGGTAAGGTCGTCAGCGTATCCTATTGTATAGTCCCTGTTTTTGTTCAGCCTTGTGATCAGGTCATCTATCACTAGATTCCATAGCAGAGGAGATAAAACTCCTCCTTGGGGGCAGCCTTTGGCTATCAGGGCCATCTGGTCTTTGTCCCCAAGGCGTACCACTCTTTTGCTGAGCATGTTTGTTATCCAATCTGTTAGTACTGGTTCCGCTCCGTGTTTTGCCAGGGCAGCCTTAATACTAGTAAAGTTGGTTTTGTCGAAAGCTCCTTCAATGTCTATGAACGTTCCTAGGCAAATGCTTTGGTGTTCGATCGCTTCCTCTATTCGGCTGACCACCAGATGGAGGGCCGATTCCGTAGACTTACCGGAGCTGTATGCGTGCTGGTTTGCGTGTAGGGGTATCTGTTTTAGTGCACCATCTCTCAGTTCCCTCTCGCATAAACGTTCCATGGTTTTAAGCATGAAGGAGGTCAGACTGATTGGTCGATGTGCTTTGGGATTTGTGTAGTCACCCTTTCCTGGCTTCGGGATGAAGATTACACCCACCTCCCTCCATCTTTTCGGCACGTATCTGTGTGCCAGGCATGCCTTGTAGATACTTTCCAGTCTGCTTGTGACTGGTACTTGACCCCATTGTAGCATAGCGGGAATGATCCCGTCGGGGCCGGCTGCCTTGAAAGGGTGAAAACAGCTAAGGGCCCACTGGACTTTCTCCAGGGTGACCACTTTGTCTGCATACTGCCAGTCTTGGGCAGTTGGAGTATTGTTTTCATCTTGCCAGTTGATCTGTGTTGAGAAGACGCATCCTGGGAAGTGGGTCTCTATTAGGACGCGTCTAGATTCTTCTGGCGATGTTGTGAGTGAGTTGTCACTTTTTCGAAGGGCGGTCGGTGCCGTCAGACTCATCTGTGCTAGGACTTTCCTTACCCTGTTTGCCTGCTGGCAGGATTCTATGTCTCCACAGAATTTACGCCATCCCTGTTTACTTCGATATCTGATGCATTTTTTGTAGCTGGATTTGGCTGAGCGATAGGCGTCCCAGTCTTCGTCCGCACAAGTGTTCATAGCCCTGTTGAACGCCTTCCTGACCCGCCCTCGTTTACGTTCCAGTTCTGGGCCCCACCATGGCTGTCTGCCTGGTGTTTTGGATGGAAGGGTTTCTGGGCATGCAATGTGGTAGCTGTCTATTATAGATTCGGTTAGGTGATTTACCTGCTCCTCAATTTGTGTGACGTTCTCGAGAGTCTGCGGGAAGCGCCGTTCTGCGAGTTTGTTTACCAGGTGTCGCTCAAATTTTACTTTGTCGGTTTTCCTGGGGTTACGTTTTGGCAGAGTTTTCAATGTCTCTGCTTGTAGCTCAAAGCGGATCCACCTATGGTCCGAGCAGGATGCCTCCTTAGAGACGTGCCAACCTGTAATGGTCTCCGCTACGTTTTCTGTCGCTAATGTTAAGTCGATGATTGTACGGCTCTTTTTGGTAACAAAAGTTGGTTCAGAGCCAGTGTTTAGAAGGGTAAGATTGGTTGTAAATAAATATTCGACAAGTGACTTACCTCTGTCGTTTTGAGTGCTCATACCCCATAACGGGTGATGAGCGTTGGTGTCTGCACCGATGATGACCTCCATCCTCTTTCTCTCGCAGTGGTCCACCAAGCGGATGAGGTCTTGCGGGGGCAAACCCTCCTTTTCGGGCATGTAGACTGAGGCGAGGATGACCACCTTATCCTCAGCGTCCAGTTGTGTCTGAAGCCTTACGGCAGTGAGATCTCTGCAACAGAACTCTGTGAGGACCTGTGTTTTCAGGTTATTAGTGACATAAATACATGATCTGGGATGATCATGATCGCCGTTTATTATAAGCTTACCTCCTAAATTGGAGAGCCCTTGGATATGACCTGCCCTAATCCACGGCTCTTGGATCAGGGCTATCGCCGTCTGTTGAACCTCCAGCCATTTGCGCAACTGAGCCGTTCCATCTCGGCTGTGCTGGAGGTTTGCTTGAAGGAGGCTAATCTTGGACGAAGGGGACGCCATCGGTGGTCGTTCCTTCTTCGTCCCCCTCAAGTTTTAGGCCCGCGAGCATGTCCATTGAGTCGGCGTCATCCCCCAGGAGTCCGGATATCGAAGCCAGCACTTCGTCGGCCTCCTCCATCTCCATGGATGCGCCCACCTCTTCGACGCTGTCGGGAGTGGGATGTGATGCCTCTGCGGGCATCACTTGGTCTGGTTTGGGAGTATTCGGCCGAGGTTCAGACTCCTCCCTGGCCGGGAGACTTTTCATCTCCTGTCTGATGGTGCCCGTTGATGGGTCCCATCCCAGAGGGACATCGGTAAACTTACCGGACCGACCCTGGAACTTAATGTACACCGTCCCCACCCCAAAAGATAGACGGCGTCCAGCCTTCATAAGGGTCGGTATCTGGTCCTCTGGGACTCCGACCACCAGGAACCACGCAGCAGTCTGCTTGACCGCGTTTAAGAGGTCCCATGTTGCCACCCCCACCTCAGGGTTCTGGAAGGACATAACGCGACCAATGTCCATCGCGTCCTCCAGAAGCCCCTGTTCATCCGGAACTAGTATTCCGCAGCGCACTCGTCGAGGGATGTCCGCCTGGTTTTTCACGACCAACTTGACGTTGGCCGTGAGCTCCATCTCGGCGACGGCACGCTGCAGCCAGGTGCGCGTATGATCGTCCGCGCACCACAGTTTCAGAACCCCCTCAGTGAAAAGCGGCTTCGCTTTGAACTTCGGGGGTTGTAGGTGTCTCCGAGCCAGGGCATCACCGAAGATACGTTTCTGTATGCCGGTGAGGACCTGCTCAGATACGTCCCTGCTGATGCGCCCTGTGCGTGCGCATGTGACTGCGACACTAAGGGGCGAGCTAGCGGCTTGGGCGTAGCTTGGTTTGGCGGCCTTATTGGTCTGTTCTAGCCTCTGCCTTTTGTACTCCCTCCGAGGCGAGATCGTCTCATTGAGAGCACGTTTGGCAGAGGGTTGTCCTTCCCCTTCCGGTCGCCGTTTTGCCTCCTTCGCCCTATCACCAGTCGGCGGCAAATTCCGCTCCCCAGCGGCAAAGTTGAGGTTAGCAGGGGCCTCTGTCCTCGTTGCCAAGTCAGAGGGCCGTATTAAAGAAGGCAGGGAAGCAGCCCTTATACTAGCTGCCACTCGTCTCTGCTTCCTGGTCTTGCGGACCTTCCACTTCTTCGGCTTGGTTGGTTCGGCAGTTGCCTTACCGCCCGCGCCTGTGGATAGGGTTTGCACCCTGGTCTTGTTTTTCTTCCCCTTCCTCTTGGGCAGTTGCCAGCCCTCCGAGAACGCGTCCTCCAGTGGGCCACTCGTCCCTTCCTGCCCTGGGGCAGGTCCAGACGAGCAGGAAGCCACCGGGCTGACGCTGCGGGGGCCTTCCTTGGGAGGAAGGTTATGAGGCATAAGAGTCGACCTCTTATGCGTATGGGGAACTACACGGGTGCCCGTAGATGGAACCACTGAGCTTCCCGCGACAATTGTGTTGTTTCTCTCCCTGGTGCCCGTAGATGTCACCACTGAGCTTCCAGTGAGGGTCGACGTTCTGTGTTTTTGTGTAGTGTTTTTGCCAGCTCCGGTGCCTGCAGCCGAGGCCGCTAAACTGCCGGTTGTGGCCAAGTGTGCGCTGAAGGCGCGTGTGGTGTTGTTGCCCTCCCTGGTGCCCGTAGTTGGAACCACTGAGCTGCCAGATTGGGCGGTGTGGTGAGTTGTGTTGTTGCTCTTGCCGGTGCCCGCAGCCGAGGCCGCTGAACTGCCGGTTTGAGCCAAGTGTGCGCTGAAGGCGTGTGTAGTTTTGTGCCCTTGGCTGGTGCCCGTAGACGGGACCACTGAGCTGCCAGCTTCAGGGCTCTTGGGTTTTTTTTGTTTTTTTGGCCTATCCATAGTGTGTATAAATTTACCTTCATCTCTTTAGCTTCCCACCCTCCACGGAGCCCGCAACTGGGAGTGCCTTACTCGACTTAGTTCGAGGGGCACTAGGACTACCAAAGAGATATAGGGGTGCAAGGCTGGCTTACAGCGCGACATCGGGAGCTCGAAAGGGTTGGCGTTGGGGGCATACAAGAGGCCTACCCCACAACGACTAGTCAACCCTCCCTTACTCCGTCAGCATGGCTTTCACCTACCACGATAGACATCCGAAGATGGCTATCGCAGACCCTACACCCCTCGCCGGTGGCCCACAAGTGGGACACCTTGGCCTAATTTCCCCAACCTTGGCTAGTGGTTGAGGCTACCGTTTAGCCTGAATTCAGGGCCAAAGAGGGCGTGTTGCCTCACGGACGCATAACCGCCAGCGCCGTTCGGCTCAACCCCCCAGGATCCCTTCCTCCCTGCGTACGGCGTTCGACTGCGCAGGTCCATGACGCAGGTGACTACCCAGTCACAAGGGTTATTTTTAATTTCAGGGTTTTCTTCCCCTAGCCAGATTGTCCGGTTATGGCGCCGGAGGTTCGCCCTCGCGCTTCATATTTAGCTGCCACAGTTCCGAGGTAGATGGATTGAGTGAGGCTCGTTACGAACTGTAGCATTGTCCGGAGGGGACGACCCGCAAGGAGGGTTCCAGGCGGGTCCGCCCTCAGGTCGCGACGGCAACCTAGGGGGCGGCGAGGACGTATATGAAGCACTTGCCGGTGCGCGTCGAGCAGCCTAGCTTCACTCACCTAGGCGTACGCTGTTGTCGTCTTAGCTTTTAGTTGAAGGTAAGTTCCCTGGCTAGAAGTCACCCCACTAAGGACTATCACCGACCCCCCCCCCCCCCCCGATGACATTGTTTCATGCGACTTCTGAGAAAGCTCTTTAATAGCTTGAGCTAACTCCTGGATGTCGCTCTTCTTTTCTTCACGTTCAGAAGACTTTCTTTCTTCGGTGGACCCGACCCCTGTCTCGACGACCCATTTCTCAACTTGGGTTATTTCGTACGACTCTTCTCCAGCATCTTCTTCTTCTGATTCTGCGGCGATGAGTTCCAGCTTAGCCCGAGCTACCTTGGACCGCGCCTCGGCTAGCTCGAGCTCCCGTAGTGCCAACGCCATCTTCGCTTGCACTTCTGCTCTCTTCCTATGCGACGAGCGGGACGGTGTGTCCGTGTTGCGGGTCGACTTCTTAGGGTGAGGCCGCTGCAGACAGTCTTCATACTTCGATGTCGGTGCGCTTGCTTCGTCCCGACGTGAAGTGACACTTCGCTGACTATCTTGCAACGTTGTATGGCTGGCTGTGATGGTACTCTGCTCCTCAGAATCTTCAAATTCCTCTTCAATGATGCTGGGCGGAGGCGCCGTGCGTGTCGGCTCCCCTGGTGCAGACTCCAATCTTGACCCATCGAATGATTGTAGTCTTGCTTGCTTCTGAATCAACGGAACTGGTTTCTTTCTGCTTACTGTACTTGCGGACCCCGCAGTACCCGTGGTTGATGAACCGGTGCTCGTCGTGGCGGTGCTCGCTTCACTCGGCGTATTCATGCTCCAGTCCGACGAGGTGGTTTCTTCTGATGTCTTCGATTGTTCTGATCCTGCTCTTGTGGTTGGCATCTTCTATTCTTCAAGTCTTGACCCAATCTGGCTCGAAGGACCAAAAATGTTGCTCACGACAGAAACAGAACAAGGTAGACGGCCAATAGGTAACTATATGGCGGCCTATAGACTTTTTAACCGCAGCTTTCTGCTTCCGTCGGGCGGCGAATGGACTGTAGTATAGGGTAGGTAGGTGTCGATGCTGGCGGGTGGACGAAGATGCCGATGCGGAGCGTAGGATCAGGAACGCTTGACTTTTCTCTCGATGCGGCTTGCTGACCTGCAGACGGGTACTCTTCAGGGATCTTTCCAGTAAGTGAAACTTCCAACTAGTGATTTCTGACTTTTCTTTATTTAGGTGTGTTCACTAGGGCTGCTGGTTCCGGACTGAATTCGGGAGGCAAAACGGCCGGTATTTATAGGGTACTCCGACCAATCAGAGCCCTTCTATTTCTACCTACATTTGCTCCAGCCCATCAGAGGCTTTGTTTATTTGTCTATCTTACGTTTTTCCTCTCGAATTCTATTTTAACAATTTTAACTTATAGCTAAGGTTTTATCTTTTCAAAATAACAAAAATTCCTACTTAAATATACAAAAATAAGCCTAAAAATTACAAAAACATTCAACGGTCCTCGCTACGGTAAAGGTCCGTGGTACTTAAGCTTTGCTGTGTTACCGCGAAGGTGGCGCCGCCAAGCGGCAATGAATGGAGTCTTATTCGCACTCTTTATTTCCTAATTACAAATTCTTATTAGATAAACCTTATTACTATTTCTTACATACTATTTACTTATTACTATTTACAGTCGTGGGCGTTGTCGCTAACACTGTCTGTGTGCCAAATTTCATCCAAATCTGGTAAGCCGTTTTAGATGAAAAAGCAATAAACCTACATCAATCGATAATGAGTAAAATGTGCACTAACCTAAGTTTCAATTGTATTTGGTGCTTCGAACTGGTCTTCACGTGCTTCTGAAGATTGGACGTCGTGGTGAACGACAGTCTGGAACAGAACGATAAGAAAATTGTTGCTGCCGCGCGAGCTAATGTTCGACGTTCATTTGAGTCGCGAGCCAGAATATAGATATGAATTTAGTAGAGCGGGGTTGCCGCGCGCGGCAGCTCAAACCGGCTGATAACCAGAATCGACAATGTGATACCCAAGGGTTGATTAACGATTCCACGATACGTCATTAGCACCATACAACTGTATGATGACTTTCGTTATTCATTTTTAGGAGCGTAGCTACTTGCCGCGCGAGCCAATTCACTGACATAAAAAAATCGGCCAAGTGCGAGTCGAACTCGCCCATGAAGGGTTCCGTAGTAGCAAAGGCGAAAATTGCGGTTTATGACGTATTAAAAAAAAACTACTAACTGGATCTCATTCGAACCAATTTTTAGTGGTAGTTTGCATGGCAATTTACATCATATATTTTTTTTAGATTTATCATTCTCTTATTTTAGAAGTTAGAGGGGGGGGGACCTTTGGAAGTGTCTCTCGCGCAAACTATTCAGTTTAGAAAAAAATTATGCTAGAAACCTCAATAGCATTTTTAAAGACCTATCTATAGATATCCCACACGTATGGGTTTGATGAAAAAAAAAATTTTGAGTTTCAGTTCTAAGTATGTGGACCCCCAAAATTTCATGCCTTATTTTTATTTTTGTATGAAATTCTTAATGCTGTTCACAGAATACATCTTCTTACCAAGTTTCAACAGCATAGGCCTTATAGTTTCGGAGAAAAGTGGCTGTGACATACGGACAGACAGACAGACAGACAGACAGACGGACGGACAGACATGACGAATCTATAAGGGTTCCGTTTTTTGCCATTTGGCTACGGAACCCTAAAAAGGTAGGTATTAGATGGTTCGAATATGTAGACAGGATAGACGAAATCTGATTCTTGAGGCAAGAGAAAATGGGTGAACTGTTGACATTAGATTAGATCTAGTCACATGCAGGAATAGAAATTGAATAGAACATCGTATGAAAACAAATTATGAAAGTAAAAGAAGTGAAGTAGAAAAGAACAGGCCCTTGACTGGTCTATGTCTTCTAAAAAAATCATTCTTCTTCTACTTCCTCCTAGCGTTAATTCCCAGTCGCATCCGAAGCTTTCAGCTCGGAGTCTGGGGTCCGCTTTTACCAGTCATAGCTACAGATTTGGCTAGACCTCGATACTCGTATTTTCCGTGAAGCGATTGCCATCTGACCTCCACGACCCAATGTTAACATTAGGCGATATCGAATCTTTGCAGCTAGATCGTTGTTTTTAGACTTTTTAGGGCACCAACCCGTAACGACTGCCATAGATGTTCTTATGGCAACCGGGACCGACGGCTTAACGTGCTCTCCGAGGCACGACCAGATCAATGCAAATACCCATATTTAATGCACACAAATATTTGCACTGAGCGGGGATCAAACCCGCGCCTCCTGCGTAGCGGCCGCGTTCACTACCGCTACGCCACGGAGGCTGTTCTAAAAAAATCATTCATTTTGTAATTAATTCATTATATGAACAGTTATTTGTAATTTACTGTTATAATATACATTGCATTCCCAACTAAAAGTAAAATACAGAAACAAACCAGTAATCGGCAATTGATGCAGTTGAAACCTCTCGTGAAACTTCCATTGAATAAAAAAATAAAAATGCTGTGTCTAATGTGCAATGAAATTAATTTCGATGCCGATTTATCCGAGTCCGCATGTTTTTAACGTATGGAGTGGCGAACAGGCTCATATTTTAGCAGCCGCTACCTACTCCATTAGTGACGCGGGAACCCCAACCAATATGGCGGGGCGAATCTGCAGTGACAGGGGCATTCACCCCGCGTGCAACCAACCCCTCGTTTTTGTTATAAAATCAATATATTTGGAACAGGGTTTCCTAGTTGCAACAAGATACCGACATACATGTACAGGGTGTCTCTGGCATTAGTCCGCGTGACTGGCGTGACATTTCGCTGTCCGAATTTCTCTAAAACTTTCGGTGTCGGAGACAAAACGATTACTAATCTTAGATAATAAATAATAAATAAATATTGCAGGACATTCTACACAACGCTATCTAGACCCAAAGTAAGCATAGTTTAACTAGCTCGTGTTATGGGTTCTAGAATGCGGATAAACATACTTAGATACATTTTTTTTTTGTAAATACATACATATAGAAAAATAATTGATAAAAAAAAAAATAAAAAAAAAAAAATATATTGATCATTAAAATAAAGAAACATAAGAGTCGATTTTGTTTTGTACTTTGCTACGTAACACTTCATATCACGTCATTCTTGAAAAAGCTTGCGAAAACCAACATTAACTTTTTTAAGTTTCTGAGTCTTATCTTATATATAAAACTCTTAGTCCTGACTGACTGACTGACTGACTGATTGACTTAGAGACAACGCACAGCCTAAACCGCTGGTCCATGAGACTTGAAATTTATAGAGAGTGTATGTTTTGATGCGTGGAGGTGTACTAAGAAACGATTTTTCGAAATTCAGACCCTAAGTGCCTAAAAAGTGCCAAAAACGTACTTTCTTATAACTCAAGAATGGCTGAACAGATTTTCATGATCTTTGGTTTATTGAATTTGGCTTTGTCGCCGAATAGCAATTATCACAATTAAAATGTGGCAAATTCACGAAATAATGTAATATTAAAGAAAATAAGAAATATTATGGCGCTAATATCGCTAGCAAAATTGTTACCATGACAACGGAACTAAAGTGATGGTGTCAACGCTAAGTCACATTTTGATCTGTCAAATGATAATATTTATAAAAATGTCACTCTCTGAATATTATGCAAGAATGTGAAAAATATTGTGTAAGAGTTATGTACTGCAGTTTCTTTATTCAATTGATTGGAAATAGAAAAAAAAAACATATGATAGCAGCGATGATAGCTATCTAGAGCTATATAAAAGAATATACCTGTATATAAAAGAAAGCCTAAAAGTAATACAGCACATTATCATCCAGATCAATCCTCACTTACAAGCTCTCAAACAGTAAGGTATGTGAATTTAAATCTATTGACGCCGCCGATATAACACAAGGGGCGGCTTCATAGCTAGAAACAAAATAACAATTTATATCAATGGCTAGAAACGTTTCACCAAATAGACGAACGCCTGGCTTCTAGAAAACTTCACTTTCTTTCTTGATGAGAAGTATACTAAGGCAACAATAATAGAGATGGCAGAACACAATTCAATAACTTCCACTTATCAGCTGTGGGCTCAATTACTCAAGCACAGAGCACTTCTGATTAAGATGACAAAGAATATAATACAAAATGTTTATTTTCTTAATATTATTTTTAGATAATTATACAAAAAATAAACCACCACAAATTTCAAGTATGTTGTTTTATTTGTATTCATTTTTGACGTATCACATAGTAATTTATGTATCCTCAGCATTTACCAACGCATTGGAGGACGTCTTCAAGACACTGGAGTAGTTACATCTCGCACCTTCGGTTCGCCGATGACATCATCATAGTTGCGGAGTCGCTAGAACAACGGGGCGAAATGCTGCACAGCCTAAATGGAGCTTCTCGACAAGTCAGCCTCGGTGTAAACTTGGATAAAACCAAGATTATGTTCAACGAACATGTTGTACTGAGACCGATTGCCATCGAAGGAGCGACACTCGAAGTTGTTCAAAAATATTATCTACCTGGAGCAGGTTATCCAGCTCGGTAAAACCAACTTCGAGAAAGAAATAGCCAGAAGAATTCAACTGGGGTGGGCAGCATTTGGCAAACTACGTCGGGTCTTCTCCTCCCCCCTGCCGCAATGCCTCAAAACAAAGGTTTTCGACCAGTGCGTTCTGCCTGTTATGTTACCTATGACCTACGGTGACGAAACGTGGCCACTGAAGGTGGGGTAGTCCGTGACCTAAAAGTCGTGCAGCGGGCTATGTAGCGAGCTATGCTTGGAGTTTCTTTGAAGGATAGAATTCGAAACGAGGTCATCCGACATAGAACCAAAGTTACCGACATAGCTAACGAAGATCCAACTTTCTGTTTTGGAAATTAGTTTCGAAAACAGAATTATTATTCTTTCTTGGAAACCAGGTTCGTTAAAAGAAAAATAATTCTGCTATGGAAACCGGTTTCCAAACCTTCGTTTCCAATCTGGCCGTAGGGCTGCAGAATAAGCAAGCTAAAGTGGCAGTGGGCTGGCCACATCTGCCGAAGGACTGATGGCCGTTAGAGCAGACGAGTCCTAGAGTGGATACCGTGAGAAGGAATACGGAAGGTGGGACACCTCCTAGCCAGCTGGACCGACGATCTGCGAAAGGTGGCTGGGACGTACTGGATGCGGAAGGCGGAGGATCGGCAAACGTGGCGCATATTAGGAGAGGCCTATGTCCAGCAGTTGACTGCAATAGGCCAATTGATGATTTTTTGTATCCTTAGCATACAACAGCAACCTTCATAGTTATGGTATACTGATGATATACGTACGTACTGGTTGACAGGGCTCTTAAAAGCAGGTGGAATCTCAGTTCTAAAAGAGCTTACGAACCTCTTTGATTCCGTCATCCAGCAGAACTTGACATGGAACTGTAGTGCGGTGGTACTGTTCTCCAAAAAAGGCTATAAGGTCTTGCTGAAGAATTATAAGACTCCTGAGTCATATCTCTATAGAAGTTTTGTTCTTGAGAATCGTCTTGAATAGTTGTAAATTCCAGCCACTGGAGCAAGCCGGGTTTTAAAAGGGTTATAGTGTTGCAGCCAATACTGTTGAGCAGATTATACAAAAGACCTGAGAGTATAATCAGCCGCTATGTATGGCATTTGCAGATTACGAGAAGCCTTCTGACATCATCTAGACCTGAGCATTTCTGGATTGTCTACGACAGTGTCGTGCTGATACGATATTTTCATTGCTGAGATGGTAATTTTAGATTAGAAGACGAAACCCAGAAAGAGATATAGGTACGTCGAAGGGTCGACAAGGGTTGGGCAACATTGGGAAAATTCGTCGAGGTTTCTACTCCCCTGTTATGACTCATGGGGCCCAAATGTGCAAACTGACAGCATATGTCCCCAACATACGGTGGAGGATCGAGTGCTATGGCATACTTTGGGTGAGGCCTAAGTCCAACAGTGGACTGAAATAGGCTATTGATTGATTGATTGATAAGAACGAAATGTTAGGCAATAGTACATTTTTTCTTACCAGTCTTTTTCTAGCCATTTACTAGCTATTGGTATAAAGATACTAATAGTATTTTTATTTTGTTGTAATATTCTAAAAATCTACCACTTCTTTGTAAGACAAGGCCGATGTTTCTTACAGTTTTCATTTAATATTTTGAAAAAAAAAAACACTACTGAGAGAGCGAAATAAGGTGTCGAAAGTTTATACAACAATTACTATTAGAACTATCGGGATACTTATATTTATACAACAAGTCCGTCAGTTTAGAAAAAAATACTATTGGTGATGGTAGTCGACATCCACGCAGGCGGAGCTGCGGGCGAAAAGCTAGTTACTTCATATAATTTAAACAAGAAATGATAAAAACACTAGTACCTCTCTTTAATCGCGAAATAATCATGAGTATTTCTAAATTTTCTAACTACGTGTAAAATTTAACTTTCTGGGTAGTATTTTCAGACGACTATTAAGTTATTTTAAAACTCATATATAGGTACATTTATAATCAACGAAGTGACAAGTTAGTTCCAGGTTGCCAAGGAAAAGTAGAACAAGGCAGAAAAAAATCAAACTCACCATCACCCTTTTCAATTGCCTGGCTACGATAGAGTTCACAAATTATATAAGTAAGTCACTGCAACCAAAATATAATTTCACTAGTGTATTACAATTAGCTAATTCAATAATAACATGTGCTGGAAAGTTTTAGCCTTCACTATTAATATTAATGGGCTCATATAAAGTGGCAAAGGCTGTACGTGACAAATGGTATTAAAAGTCAAGACTAAAACCACAAATAGTGAAATATTATGGTCCATTAAAAAAGGAAAAGCTATCAAATGGATTTACGTACTTACTATATAATGCATAAATACAAAAATGGAATAATACTATTCTTGCCAAATAAAGAGCAAGCAACCCATTTCCTGGTCATTTAAATTACTTATATTTACAGTATTTATACTTTTCCCTTTACTTGTGCTATAAGACCTCGCTTCATGCCAAATATCATAATTCTAGCTAAACGGGAACTACCCTATGGTTTTGAGTTTTGATTCCCTTGCATTTGGTTTTGCTACATAAACGGCTGTATACTTTGATGGCATTGGTTTAAAAGTAAGATTTTTCACGGCCTGAAGACATTGCATTGCGTATTTGGTATATGTTTCAATTTGGTGAATGGAATGGAGGCATTCCTATTTTTCTTGAAAATGCCTACACATATTCCCAAGGAAAAGGTTTTGACAGACAGCCAGATAGGCTACGAAGTGATCCTAAGTGAGTGAAAAACTAGTTTAGTTCTGTTTTCTTTCCTTTTGAGGTTTAAAACCCGAAAATTAAGCTAAAGAAGTTGGACGTCTCGCGGTAAATATTTATTTTATGTCAATATGCAAATAATATATAAAATAACCCATGCCCCTATACGGTTATTGTACAACGATATAAAAGTAAATATCATTATAGATTATTACAACGTGGGTATATAAGCATAACGTGAGATTCCATTACATCATAAAATTATGTTTGTACTCAAGTTTCTTGAAGCCTACAACACTCAAAGCGTGGTTCAATTAAAATGTAACTCTAGTACATGATACAGAAGATAAATTTTGTATAGTAAATGAAGCGAAGCGTCGCGTCGGCTGGCCATTACCAAACAGTATTCAAATGAAGTGGTCACATGGAGTTCGGTCGGTCCGTAATGAAGTCAGTTGGGATCATGTGCGGCCACTTGTCACACAGCGTAATCTTTCACTCCGAGTTCACTTAAAGCGCCACCAGAGTGTATCGATATGTTGCCTTTCTCTGTTTTGTATCTAATTTCATTTGAAGTACATACTTATGTTATTCATTATTAGAAAAGTGAAAAGTTAGTAGAAAGCGACAACAATAAGATATTAGAAAAAATGGTTTTAAAGCTGTGCCGCATCAAACAGATATACCTACCATTCGCAACCAATTTCTGACAGTTGATACATCTTTACCGTTTCTGGAAAGACTTAAGCTCGGTTGCTCTTATAATAAGTTTAATACTAAAAAAACGGTTCCCCCCCGTTTCACCGAAATTTTTATGTAATAATTTTGTTTCGCATAACAATGCATAGCATAAACTTCATTTCGCAGAAAAAGGTTTGGCATACCTACACTTATTCGTCATACTTTCATAACGCATAATTTTGTAAGTCAGAATCATCTTTTGGCATAACTTTTAAAGCATATTAATCAAAAAGTAGAACCGTGCATACAGCAAGCATCAGACATGCAGCATGCTTCAGGCATGCAGCATGCAGCAAGCATCAGGCATGCAGCAAGTATCAGGCATGCAGCATGCAGCAAGCATCAGGCATTTAGCATGCAGCAAGCATCAGGCATTTACCATGCAGCAAGCATCAGGCATGCAGCATGCATGCAGCAAGTATCATGCAGCAAGCATCAGGCAGTAAACATGCAGCAAGCATCGTTTCTGTCACAGCTCCGGCGCTGTGGGGCTCCGGCGGCCCCACACGAGCTTATCGTCGCAGATGGTTGTAACTCCCACCACCGCAGCTTCGGCTTGGGTATATATAAATATACAGGGTGGAAGATTTTAACCTTACCTGGAGGGAAAGTTCTCTAAATACTGGAGATACCGAATTTCACTCTAAGAAAACATTCCTTTATTTTTAAAAAGAAATAAAACTGCATTCATAGATTTTTGAAAATTCGCTTGCCACACCCGGTAATCGAACCAACTAAAATCCGAAAAAATAACATCCTGTATTTTTATGACATCAATCAATAGTATGAATCATAAGGATCAAATCTGTCTAACAAACATGGTTAATTAAATGAAAGGAAATCCCTGAAAACTCAATTTTCAAATTCGATTTAACAAAATAGAGAACTTAACTCAAGGATCCATCACCTATCATATTAAGAACTAGCTTTTGCCCGCGGCTCCGCCCGCGTGGATGTCGGTTATCGCGACCAAACATAGCCTATGTCCTTTCTCGAGGTCTAATCTACCCCTATACTAAATTTCATCAAAATCGGTACAGTGGTTTGGGCGTGACAGACAGACAGACAGACAGAGTTACTTTCACATTTATAATATTAGTAGGGATAAAATTCCATATTTAAATTACTTGTCCCTGTTTTTCATGGCTGGCCCTCACTGGCCAGCAGAGGTATTTACCTACTCTCTCGACTCAAACCGACTAAAACCGCATGCCGGCTCAGGTTAAATCAAAAGTCTCAATTAAAGTGTTATAAGACGAACCAATAAGGCAATTCTCTCGCCATCTCCGTTGCCCAGGGTGCGATGCGGTGTACCACGAAGTGCTTTCCAAGCCCAACCAAGTATACCTCGAGACACGTATCTTGGACCTAAATCGACATAATAGTAGCGTCGCCGTCGGTAGCTTAGTGGTTAAGGAGTCGGCCTTACGATCGAGAGGTCCCGGGTTCGAATCCTGACCATTACACTACAGACGTGAACCCACTCCTAGTACAAGCAATTTAGCTTACTTGGGGGGTTAACAGGAATATTAGTAATTTCGGTTACTAATATTCTTTATAAAAAAAAAATCGGGAGACTTGACTACCTCATGCAGTCACACAATAACGTTACATTCTAAATCGGAATCAAAGTTTAGTCATTTAGTACTCATTTTACTAAATAAATGGCGTTATTGTTGATAAGGTATGTGATGGCACGTTGAGCAAAAGTACTGTATCTGTTGGAATGGAATTTATAAGTTAAGATTTTATTGACTTCCTTTCATTTAATTTACCATGTTTATTAGAGAGTTTCGATCCTCATGATTGACACTATCGATTGATGCTATAAAAATACAGGATGTTATTTTTTTGGATTTTAGTCGGTTCGATTACCGGGCATGGCAAGGGAATTTTCAAAAAACTATTAATGCAGTTTTGTTTCTTTTTAAAAATAAAGGAATGTTTCCTTTGGGTGAAATTAGCTATCTCCAGTATTTAAAGTACTTTCCCTCCAGGTAAGGTTAAAATCTTCCACCCTGTATATATAATAATAACACTCTAGGGGTAGGGCAAACAAGACTACGTGAAGTCGGATTTGCAGCAATTCATTTCTGTCACTAACTTTTTTGTAACAAATTTTAACTTTTCTGCCAACTGAAGAGTATGCCATTGCTAATTCGGATATATGACCATTCTGCCAAAATACGATTCTATTAAATAAATCGTTATGCCTTGAAAATGTTCGAATAAATAAAATTGTGCCAAATGAGTTATGCCAAATGAGTTATGCCAAATGAATTTCGGAGTATTAAGTTTCTGCCAGATGGAGGGAACCCAAAAAAACACTAGTCCAGTTTCTCAGTTCACCTTACTCGCTGCACATAAGCACATTTTTCTTATTTTTAAACTTATAGGTTCACTTTCTTGTCCATTTATCTATCTTTTTGTCAATCTGGTTTCGTACGGCAATCTCAGGGCGCGAATTTGACTCGCAATTCATTGGTTTTTTAACATAATCTAATTGGTGCATACCACACGAGATGGAGAAACTGTAATAGGATAAATATGCAATTAAAATGTCTACGCATTTTTGCGCATCTGATAACATACTCATTTGGGCCTGTGTTTGGATGGGTGAGGTGGCTGACCCGAGTTAGTTAATGTAATTGTAATCGTAATTAAGTTATATACTTCGCATAAAGCAGAATTTAAAAAATAAGCTTAAATTACCCACCTCGATAGGTGCTCTAATACCACGGACGCGACTGCAAGAAATGATCCGTAACAAGACAAAAACTGACCAAACGTTTTAGAATTTATAAAGGAAGTTCTGGGAGACATTGGTTTTTATAACAGAAGCTCTATAAAAGCGTGACCACTGCGTGACTGAACAGCGAAGCAAAAACTCGGCGTGACAATCGTAGCCCCGTGTTTCAACGTTCCATTAAGGAAGGATTGCTTCTCTTTGTCGCTTGCTTTACAGACGTAGAACGTTAATCGCGAACGTTTTATAGCGTTCTGTGACAATATCGTGATAATGGTTCCCTTATGGTTTAATGTTCTTCTGCTTTATAAATATAGGGCATAGCGTAATCACAGTTCAAGAGCCTGGGAGAAATATCTGGCTCCACATAAAGAAAGTGATCCCAGAAGGGTTAGGCACAGGAACATCCATATTTATTTATACCTATGAAGAAGTGCAAGGCGCGTACGTGTATAAAGTGGAAAGATGTTTTTCATACCTACCCCAAGAGAAAAACATGTATGTATCGATCCCACATAATAGGGACATTTTATTTTACTTGCAACAATCCCCTAGGCTCCCCGACTGGCTCCTGTGGGGGGTATCCCCCACTGGAGCCAGTCGGGGTGGACTTATTGGACTCAAACCGACCAAAACCATCTCGGGCCATCAGCTGCCAGTGGTGAGATTGCTGGCATATCCTTTGAGCACCCCGGCTGACCCAGGACCATAGAGCTCCCTCTTCATCTTTCCCCACTTAATACGGACTGTGCGTATTGTCATTCATCTTTACCGACTGCCGTTTGACTTATGCCCTAAATATCTTTATTCTCTCACATATTGTTATTTTTATATGTATGTAAATAAATATAGTTAATAAGGTTTATAAAAATCCTAGTGTCCTTGCTTATCTCATCATACACATGTTTTGCAAACCTAGACGTGTAGAAAGGTTCTATAAACTATGTATGTTGTATGTAATCAATTCAGTAAAAGCTAATCAAAGCAAATAATTGTAGGTATAAATTAATGTAACGGCTACATTGGTGCTTTATTTCGAAATTATGACATTCATAAGAGGTGAATGGGTGCTTAGGTTTAATTAATTAAACAATTTTGTTTTTGTTTTGCAAATTAAAGCAATTCAATTTATTAATAAATTGAATTGTTTTAATTTGCAAAACAAAAAACAATTCAATTTATTAATAAATTGAATTGCTTTAATTTGCAAAACAAAAAAAAATCATTTATTACTTTTGCTCACTACAAAAAAAAACGAGTTTGATTTATTTTCATGTTAGATAGAGAGATAGATAGATAATTCTTTATTGTACACCAATAGATTTACAGTATGTCAAGTAGGTAGCAAAGTATAGGTATAGCAAATTATTATATTTAATAATTTTAACAAATTATTGATAATGGTCAAGGATTTTATTATTTTTGACCTAAATAACTGATTCTCTTTATGTACTTACCTAAAAAACTTAAATTCACAATCGTTTTCTAAAGAAAAATCGATTTTTAGCAAATTTGTATTACTATTTTAGCAACACTACCTCATGAGGCAATAAATCCCTCAAATGCCTATCGTCGAAAACTTTCATCGTTAATTTATCCCGATCTACGATAGTATACCTCTACACAGTCCCTCGGGTATAACATGCGTGATGTGAAATAAACATTTTTTTTTTTTCAAAGTTTATGTACCTATCTGTAGTTTTTACGCGTGGTTTCGTCCCGTTTGGTCCCATCACGTCTCCTCGAGAGGACTACAATTTTCTGGGTGATAGACAGACTAAGTTATATGTTAAGAATTGATCGTCTTAGCGTAGAAATCCGAAATTTCTGAGAAGTTTATTTGAATCTTTAAATGAGAAGAGAGCAAAATGGTATTTATATCTACGGCGTGGGTGACACTTTGAAGAAAATTTAGGGATTATTTGTAAATGAAATAGAAATAAAACAGTACAGCAAACTTAAAAATAGCGTTATGTTCCGTAATTATAGAAAAAAGTAACGTAAATCACAGAATTCCAGAGACAACAACTGCTAATTCTTACTTTTTACCATGTGGAATCTACTACATCACTGACTTTTTCTTATAACATCTAGAAATATTTTAATTATTCTTATTATTAAAAATAACCAACAAGCTTATAAAATTAACAAATATTAAACATTTACGTAATTTTTTTTCAACAAACTTCATCATCATCGATGATAAAGTTTGTTGAAAAAAAAATGAATGAATGAATTTAAATTACAGTTACAGGTATTACCGCGCTATATTAAAGGTGTGCTGGGACCAGTGTCGACGTCAGCCTCTGGCCACAGTCATAATAGAACATAATCGTGTTAATAAGAGAGACGCTTTGACAGGCTAGTTGAAAATGCCTGAGACATTGCGTAAAACTTTGCACGCCTCTCCCCTTTGAGTAAAAGTTAGAAGGCTAGTAATATCGAATGAAATGGCATTAAAGAGTTATACTTAAACGGGAGCAGGTGCAACTAGCGACAACCCATCGCTCTACCGCACCGGACTTCTCACGCTCCGCTTTCCACCGTTACTAAAACTTTCTTTTTGCAGCGTTTTTTTAGAATTAAAATATGCTTGTTCGTTTATCTTAATAGCAATGTTGTACGGAAGTATGGCCACTTTAGGAGACGGACAATACATCCGTATAAAAGATTAATGTATCTTATATGTAAATTATCTACATATTTCTTGATTAGATCATAAATTATAAGATGCATATTATTAAAATAGGTGTTGAAGAGCATAATAAATTAGCATTAGCCTAAAAGAAACTCATTATGACTCAGTAGCGACTGTATAGTGATACAATTTAGATAGTCACTCTGCCAATTATAGCTGTGGATTCAAATTCCCTATATTATTTTTTATGCTTATCATTTAACATTTCTGAGCCTGAGTTTAATTTATGTCTGTTACTTGTATATTTGACAATTAATGCATCTATGACATCTATGACATATGGATGACTAAACATCCCGCACGTATTGTTGTATACGAGTTTGGCCATACATAGGTACTATGGTCAAATTACGCATGTAATTAGTTGGAGTAAAATTATTCTCTTACATATTTTTAAAATTGTCTGATGAAGCAAGAAGTATACTATTGCCAATAGAAAACATAAAAGTATTATACCTACATTCAAGTAGGTACCTAACAATAATACAGATCTGTAAGTTACAGATTTTCACAAAATGTAATCGAGCTTAAGAAGGGTTTCGGTATATTTTTCCATGAATCCGTACAACTTACTTAAACGTATTTTTCCTATTAGCCTATTACGTATATACCTACAAGTTGACGTATATTATGTATATTATGTAGCCTCTGTGGCCTCTAAGGCGTTGCGGTAGAACGTTCGACTGCTACGCAGGGGAGCGTGGATTCGATTCCCGCTCAGTACAAAATGTTTGTGTGTATGAATTTGTATTTACATTGTAAAGGTATCTAAGTAGGTATCTATGTTTATCCGCATTCTACAACCGATGTGCTTAATTCTACTTAGTTTGGGTCAATATGTCTATTTACAATATACATTATAGGTACCTATTTTTAGATAGAATAGAAATACATATAAGTATTTAAGAAGAATATGTTTATTTATGCCTACCCTACACAGCTTCGCCCGTGGCATATCTACTTCGAAACCCCGTGTCACCCCTTTAAACTATACCTATATGCTCACAATTTATTAATGTTCATAAAACAATAAAGATTTGTTGACATTATGATTACTGCTCCGCTCCCTTGAGTTGAAGCATGATTTTTTTTAAACTTATAACCTTTCTTGAATAACGGACTATTGAACACAAAACGATTTTTTCAATTCAAAACAAACAAACGCTTCAGTTTGATAATGTTAGTAAAGATTTTATTATTAATATAAGGTGTACCCTCATGGTACCCCAGTGTATCTTTTATGATAGTATATTATGATGTACGCAGGTGAAGTTACAGGTTAAAGCTTGTTATTCCTAAACTCATCAAAGCTGATGCTACACTAAACAGTGTTTTGCGCTGCGAGAGAGAGTGTAACAAGATGAACATGGTATGGGTACATTAATAAGCGAAATTCCAGCGACTACGTGGGTACATTACTTATAATTATCTGCTTCACAGCGATTAAGAAAAGCGATTACGACATAGTGTACTCACCTTCATACATATTTACCTACCAGTAAATTGTCTAATAAATTCACGCATATTTCTCTCTTATATTCATACCAATATTTTTTATAGGCAGCTAGGTAGCTATCACATTGGTTATGATAACATTGATAACATCATTCCTGTCCTGTCGCGTAAAGCATCAAGGGAGCATAGTGATATTTGATATGTACTGTGTAATTTATTCATTTTAAACTTTATTGTACACTAATAAAACAGTACACGTATGAAAAGCATTAACACAAGAAAATGTACAAATGGCGGCCTTATCGCTACAAGTGATTTATTCCTATGTAGATCTATACCCAAACTTAGCATAACTTGTAATATGGATTCCAGAACATGAAAAAAAAGAAAGACACAAATTATAATACAATGAAACATCCAAACCAATGCAAATAAACATAATTATATTACTCATCGGGAAACGAATGTGCAACCCCTAGAGAAGTAGTTAGTCACGTGTAGACATAAATATGAACATTAACTGTTTTAGTTTAGTTTAGTTCATAAGTTTAAGTCGCATCGGCCGTTAATGTAGCCTAAGTCTTAGAGCGAGTTAATGTGAGTAAGAGACTATCTGAAACTAATACACGTGACCGAGATAACAGATTATGTGGTACAAGCGAAACCCCACAGACAGCTGATTACACAAAATTGATTAAGTGTGAACATCATGACATGTAGATAAACGGACATAGTTAGTAATAATAAACAACCTAAATAATGAGCAAGGAGCGAGTATTTAAACCGTACCAGAGCGATTATACATGCTAACGGCCTCCTGCACGCTAACCGAGCGGCCCGAAAAGGTTAAATATTGACTTACTATAGGTACGACTATACGACCCTGCTATTTGGGTATCTGCAATCAGCTTTTCGAAACCATCAATCATCTATTACGAAATTTCTAGCAATTTTAAATTTTATTTGTGTTGGTAATTTTTGATTTTAAATAGACGATTACACAGATTCTTTAGATGACTCCGTAATTGGTAGAATGATAGATTGCAATATTTTTATTTTAGTTCGTTTGTGGAAGTTCAATCTTGGGAACTAATTTTATAAATTTCATATAAGGAATGGTAGCTTAGTGCCTACCCTACACAGCTTCGCCCGTGGCATATCTACTTCGAAACCCCGTGTCACCCCTTTAAACTATACCTATATGCTCACAATTTATTAATGTTCATAAAACAATAAAGATTTGTTGACATTATGATTACTGCTCCGCTCCCTTGAGTTGAAGCATGATTTTTTTTAAACTTATAACCTTTCTTGAATAACGGACTATTGAACACAAAACGATTTTTTCAATTCAAAACAAACAAACGCTTCAGTTTGATAATGTTAGTAAAGATTTTATTATTAATATAAGGTGTACCCTCATGGTACCCCAGTGTATCTTTTATGATAGTATATTATGATGTACGCAGGTGAAGTTACAGGTTAAAGCTTGTTATTCCTAAACTCATCAAAGCTGATGCTACACTAAACAGTGTTTTGCGCTGCGAGAGAGAGTGTAACAAGATGAACATGGTATGGGTACATTAATAAGCGAAATTCCAGCGACTACGTGGGTACATTACTTATAATTATCTGCTTCACAGCGATTAAGAAAAGCGATTACGACATAGTGTACTCACCTTCATACATATTTACCTACCAGTAAATTGTCTAATAAATTCACGCATATTTCTCTCTTATATTCATACCAATATTTTTTATAGGCAGCTAGGTAGCTATCACATTGGTTATGATAACATTGATAACATCATTCCTGTCCTGTCGCGTAAAGCATCAAGGGAGCATAGTGATATTTGATATGTACTGTGTAATTTATTCATTTTAAACTTTATTGTACACTAATAAAACAGTACACGTATGAAAAGCATTAACACAAGAAAATGTACAAATGGCGGCCTTATCGCTACAAGTGATTTATTCCTATGTAGATCTATACCCAAACTTAGCATAACTTGTAATATGGATTCCAGAACATGAAAAAAAAGAAAGACACAAATTATAATACAATGAAACATCCAAACCAATGCAAATAAACATAATTATATTACTCATCGGGAAACGAATGTGCAACCCCTAGAGAAGTAGTTAGTCACGTGTAGACATAAATATGAACATTAACTGTTTTAGTTTAGTTTAGTTCATAAGTTTAAGTCGCATCGGCCGTTAATGTAGCCTAAGTCTTAGAGCGAGTTAATGTGAGTAAGAGACTATCTGAAACTAATACACGTGACCGAGATAACAGATTATGTGGTACAAGCGAAACCCCACAGACAGCTGATTACACAAAATTGATTAAGTGTGAACATCATGACATGTAGATAAACGGACATAGTTAGTAATAATAAACAACCTAAATAATGAGCAAGGAGCGAGTATTTAAACCGTACCAGAGCGATTATACATGCTAACGGCCTCCTGCACGCTAACCGAGCGGCCCGAAAAGGTTAAATATTGACTTACTATAGGTACGACTATACGACCCTGCTATTTGGGTATCTGCAATCAGCTTTTCGAAACCATCAATCATCTATTACGAAATTTCTAGCAATTTTAAATTTTATTTGTGTTGGTAATTTTTGATTTTAAATAGACGATTACACAGATTCTTTAGATGACTCCGTAATTGGTAGAATGATAGATTGCAATATTTTTATTTTAGTTCGTTTGTGGAAGTTCAATCTTGGGAACTAATTTTATAAATTTCATATAAGGAATGGTAGCTTAGTGGTTAAGTAGTCGGCCTTATGATCGAGAGGTAAAGGATTTGAATCCTGACCATTACCCTACCAACACTCCTAACACCAGCAATTTAGCTTAGTTGGAGGATTTAGAGTGGTAGGTACCTACTAGTAATTTCGGTTACGAGTATACTTAAAAAAAATAAAACCAACTTAAAGCTATTTTTTTTATTTGCAGCTTCACTCATCGTTGGTGCAGAAATAGCGACTATTCATTTAGACGAAGAGGACTTTAAACTTGACGGCGCGCGGCGCTTGTTTGGTAACACGAATGATAGTTAAAGTACTACTTACCATTAAGGAGGCCATTTGCTTGTCGTCTGTGGACTTAAAGGAATATATAACTCTAACTAATCCTTCTGGGAATAGAACGTTGTGAAAACTAAGCAATAAATCTTTAAATGCGTGCTGTGCAGTAGTAAACACGTTCCGAATGGGGTCATTAATCAACATTGTAGACTATGACCACTTGAACTTAATCTACTCAAGCTCTTCAGGAAAGAGCAGACCGCTGTTTGAGAGTCAGTATTATCTGGATAATATATTTCTAAGGTTAAAAACTGCGAGGCAGAAATGGACTAACGCGAGCCATGTCCGCAGAATGCCATCTGATAGTGAACTCATTTGATTACACTCTTAAATCCAGAAGACGGAAAGTAAAGACTGGATTGGATGAAGAATCCTTTGTATCGAATTCTTCAATAGCGAAGGATAGAAAGAAATTGAGAGATTTGGAGGTGACCTTTGCCTAGTAGACTGATCAAGTGGTATGAATACAGAAATATGAAAGTTAACTTATTCACTTCCCCAAACAGCGTCCATCAAAGGTACTCGCAACCACCCTCTCATAATATTTTGCTGACGCTGCTATCGCTATGGACACAACATTTTGTCTCTGCCATCTGCTGTCCATAACGGGTCATAAAGTCACTGTTGTGGGTCTTTCTCCTTAAAGTTCATGCTCCTGCGACACTTTAATAGCGGACATTAAAATAATGGTACAGTTTAATGTACTTGCAATTTATTTAACACTTACGCAGTACGAGGTGTTATCATTCCTCCACAGGTAGTGTGTTATAGTTTCAGCTTCACTTGCTATTTTTTATTAGTGACTAAAAATAATTATCTTTTTCAACACACTTGCTTATAAACAGGATTTTATTTCGCCGCAATTAAGCACAGAATGACACCTATTATAAGACTGTGACTTTTTCATTGCTATTATTCACTAGTGAAATGTAGACTTCTTTTTTTAATTTCATTAAGTTGCTTTGTTCTTAAAAAAGTTTCGATACAAAAAAGATCGTGTCCAATATTACAAACGAATTAATATACCTATTGCTTGTTCATTTCATGCAACTTCGTATCTTAAAAGATAATTTCAACTTGTAGTACGTGTTTAATAAACAAAATTTTCACTGAAATGTATTTTTTTTTCTCTGTGAGTATTTACCTACAGAGAAAAAAAAACATAATTCAAATAAGTAAGTAGATGACAAGGCAGCATGGTGATAGCACCTTAGCCTGTTCCGAAAGAAACAAATAAAAAAAATGTTAGATGCGCGCGCATATGACAACAAATAGATTTTTACTATTGTGTTTTGATTGTGTTATGTAGTATTTTTAGTATTATTTTATTCGCAAGTGTGTTTAAAATAGTCGTATGCCACTCGCGTGTATGGTCATTACCGTCCTCGGCTCTCTTAAGACCCTTGCCTTACGGCTCGGGTCTCAATGTCACGCTTGTACCATCATGTACTATTATGCTACGAGTTGGCTCTATTTTTACAGGGTCTTAAACTATCTATTATAAGTCTAAAAGTAAATAGTTCATAAGGTTCCTATTAATGTGAGTGACCAACTAAAAATAACTGTGGTACTTATCTTTCTTAAAATAACATTTAAATCTTTATTCTGGTCTAACTATAAATTCTTGAGGATTAATTTCTCAAGAGTTTATATTTAGACCACAATCTCTTAAAGTATCAACGTTTTCCGTAATCCATGGAACAAAAGGATATAACTAGCTAAGCATTTTTGTTTTAACCTTTTGTTTGTATTATAAGGATTGTTCAAGACTCTCATGCCCTCCAAATGTAAATTATTACCCACTATAATAGAATGATCTAGAAAAATCAGAGATCACATAAGATCTGTCTAACACAATTCACGAGCTTCCACTACTAAGGAACACATTTAGCTGAAGACATTTAGCTATTTTTATTATATCAGTCTAAAGTCGAACTTTATACTGATATAATAAAAAATGTCCACTTGCATTTGGTAAATTCATCTCACTCACTTTGAGTAATGAGTATATCTAGCTGCCATGTGAAGGCGGGTAAAATTCATTATAAAAATACATATTTCATGAAAACTAGGTACAGTACGATTAAAATTAGTTGAACATTCGGTCAACCTCGGTAATTGTCGTGAATCCCTCGTCTCTTACATAGAGTTATCAATTTACAGATATGACCTTTAATTTATATTACCCGTTGTCATAATGAATACAATACAAGCACGATATGAGCAACAAAACCTCCTTTGTAGCTCAAAACTAACACAAAAATATTGAAATATAAGAAAAATAATGGATTTATTTGACGTATATGATACATTTATGATTATGAACGCTAATTTCATTCATGAACATATTCGATTCTATCAAATTTCATCAAAATTAACTTACAGTGTAGTTATGTATCATGGCTTCAACAAATTTAAAGCGTGGTAAAATAATTGTTGCTCAGTCTCGTGAAATTGTAAATAATGTATGTATGTAACTATTTTAATAAAGAATATAATTTATTTAAAAAAGAAGAAAATTTACTTTCTACTTTTTAATTGATAAATTATCAACAAAAATCGGTAGAAGTCGGTTTCTTAAATTTCAATTAACATTAATCCGATGTAATATTGTACTGTTACTTATGTACATCAAACAGTAAAATATTGACTTGTATCTGTTACGGCTAAAGGTAGGTGTTCTACAACATTCTACACAACGCTGTCTAGACCCATGGTAAGCTTAATTAGCTTGTGTTATGGAATCTAGAATGCGGATATACATACTTAGATACTTTTTTTTTTGTAAATACATACATATTATACATAGAAATACCCAGACCAATGCAAATATTTATATTCATGCATACAAATATTGGCACTGAGCGGGGATCGAACCCGCGCCTCCTGCGTAGCAGCCGTGTTTACTACCGCTACGCCACAGACTTAACATAACATAAACTTAAGATTAGCCGGCTGAACTTAGGTTTATCTTCGAGAAGCAGCTAAAGTTCGATAACAAACATGTTAGTTTGCGTCGGGATATTCCATGTTTAGCCGGTTAATGTGCACATTAACCGAAACGAAACGGTTAAAAATGTATTCGTTCTACCTTTCAGTTCAAATGATTGATTAGGCAACGCCTGCGGCCGGTCTATATTTAATTGCGTATGGCTTTGCGAGACTTCAATTTGTTGATGGTCATAAAAAAAATAACCACGAAGGCCTAATCTATCCAAGTCTGATTGAGCGGAGTGGACACTTTGATGTTTGCACTATTGGCGGCATAGAAAAGCTGAAATGAGAGTGATTATTCCTTTCCCATTTCCTTCTACATTTTTAGCCAAGGGCCTGCGGTTAGACTTAAGTTTAGCCGGCTAAAGATAGAAGAAACTAACATTAACACCTCGTTGAAGATGAATCTAAGTTTAGCCGGCTAATCTTAAGTTTATGTTCACACCTACCTTTAGCCGTAACATATCTATGTATTTTTATAAGCCGTAACATATACTTGTATACATTAAATAAAAAATATCGCGTGCATTACCTCGATTTCTTATATCTTCAAATTCATTAATTATTGCAGCTTCAATAAATAATGAATTTTCGAATTCATGTCGCTTCTCTATAATTTTCTTAGGTCTGTGGTTAGTAATGTCATCTTGGCAGATGGTATGCATTGCGTTTAGAATACTTCAAATTGAATGCTACATAAAAGAAATCGCGGTAATGTATGTCGTGTCATTTCCGTCTCCGAATTTACGCGATTATACCCGAAAGAAGCCGAATGTTCAACTAATTTTAATTGTACTGTACCTACTCGTAATTTGTGCAAATTGGGTGTTAAAAGTGTAAATGAAAAATTATTATACGAAGCTTGGTTTAGGTAAGTCACTAGTTCTGGTAAAGCATTCCAGGTCTTAGCGGTTCGGTGACTCCTTCTTTTGCCGCACCATTAAGACCTGGAATTCCTTACCAGCACACGTGTTTCCCTCTTCCTACAGTCCCGATCCTTAGCGGGGCGTGAAAAAGCATTTGATGAGGCCGTCAAGTCGAGTGCCACTATTGTAACATGGTACGTGTCTATAATGTTTTCTATATATTCATTTTAATAATTTCGCCACCGAATACCTCGCCCCATCCCTACACTATAAGTATTACTTACATAAAACTCTGTATATTTAGCACAGTTATTTTACCATCCAAGTGCACGAGTTATTTAGTTTACGTAGGCGACAACTGTCACGACACAACTAAAAGATAAAGAGATAAAACCTTATTGTCAAAACAAAGGCGGCTTCGTTAAGATAGCTAAGTCCAAGACATGGCGCTAATTGATGTTAAGGCGGTGGCCAAGCTGACCAGGGCCAAACGGGATAAGGAAATCCCGGCATTAGCCTTAAGGTAGCCAAGCTTAGCCCCGGTCTTAGCGGTAAATACAACAAAACCGAAAGGTCGGCCCGATATATGTGTAGTGATTACTTACACTTCGTGAGAGTATTTTTCTGTTTTATTTACAGGTATCTGGGATTTGGGATAGACTGAATGTGAATGACGGAACTAAATGAAGGGGTACAATTTGAAACAGGCTATTGATGTCTTCTATGTTTACTAAACAAGGCTGTTCAGAACATTTTATGTCACAGTTCCCGGGATGATGAAGAATAGTTATTGAATTTTGATGTCAATTTGTATGATAGCTACAAAAAAGTAGTGGTCAGGTTGTGGTCTTATATGAATACCATTTTCTTCTAGTCAGTTTAACAGTATAGGCACATAGATAATGTAGGCAAACTATATTTGAGTTGCTTTAATTGTTTCGGTTTTTATTATGCTACGTTTACATACTCGCGGCAGAGCGAAGGAAGTGGCGAGAGAAGTGGGCAGAGACGTGGTGTGAATGGTATATTCGTCATGCCGCGAGTACTGCCACGTATGTTGCGCAAATACTAGCGCGATGAACTATACGAGACCGCTAGATGGCGCTAAGCTAAATAAAACACGACTTTCGTTATTGCTCCTCGAATATTTACTTTTAAAAATATTTATATCGATCTACGGAAAGTGTATAGTAGTTGAAAGTGATAGTTTTTATTAATAATCTATTTAATTAATTCGCTATGCTGTAAAAGCTTATTGCGTACACTGCTATAGCGTTGTCCTCCATACGTTTACGTCCGTCTCCGTTGCAGGGCGAATACTGTAATGCGGACCAACGCGATGATGGGAGTGTGTGAATGCTAGGGCATTAATCGCGCGAATATTTCTGGCAACACGATGAGCAATGCGAGCGGCAATATGTAAACGCGGGGTTAGGAACTAGCGGCTATTGCATCCGGATTCCAACGATTGCCGAAATTTTCTTTCACATGAACCTTGTCCTGAACTGACAAATACGAACACAATGGAAAGTAATAATCCAAATTGATGGAGCCGTTCTCGAGTTTTAGGCTTAGCAATTCCATTTTATTGATATTCGTATAGATTGTACAGTAGAACGAGATTGTTGTGTAATATATATGTTAAAGAATAAATATTTACTTACCTCTCATATACTAATTGTATCATTCAACGTCACAATCATATTGTCTTCTATAGCAGCTGTCCTGAAGCGGACACTTTTTTCGACATCCACTAAAGTTACGATATTTAAATTCATTGAATCAACGGAAAACCATCACTTTGTAAGGTATGTTAAACACTAATTACAATTATATCTACTTCTGTATTTGTCGCCATTTGAAGTCGTACAATTAAATTATTGATGCTCCTTTTTCACTCGAAATAAAATGTGACAGAAAATTCAAATTTGGAATGTTCTTTTTTTTTTCAAATAATATCAAAACCAGCCAGTGTCCCATAGACAAAATTACTTTTTAAATTCAAATAGAACCATCCACGAAATATAAATCGATGAAAATTGGCTTACAATCAGCGAAGATAAAACGGTTTATCTCGTCGAGGTTAGGAATTAAAGCAGTACACTATATAGAACGTAGGTATAGTAAACGTCATATAAAAATTAAGATAGTTAAAACTTGTACAAAATAAGTAGATTTGATTAAGTAACCCTCATCAAATTAATATAAACTATTAAGACAGTCATATTTCTGCAAGGATTTTTCGGCAAGCGTGTTGGATCCCGTCGGAGCAGAATAGCGCCACCCCATCTCTTCCCGTGGGTGTCGTAGGAAGCGACTAAGAGATGGGCTTTCCATCTAGCCGTTTTTACGTGATTAAGTAACAGACAAACACAAATTTCAATTCTGCTTCACATTACGAGTATATTCAAAAGCCCTCGAATTGAACTAAATGTAGTTCTTTTTTTATCTACCTACTCCGTCCTTCCTGGAACGCTGCGATACACTCTGTCAGTGGGCAAAAGTGCGACAGAGAGTAGTACACAGGCTATTATTTTTCCCGGGATCCTGAGGGTCACATTAACGAAATCACTGTCGAGGTCACCTTTTAAGCAAACATTATACACGTAATTAAGTGACCCCTCTACTCAGAGATACCGTCACTTTCTACTAATAATATAAATGTTTGTTATTCAATCACGCTCAAACAGCTGAACTGATTTGACTGAAATTATTTACAGGAATAATAGTTATTTGTTATACAAGAGTGCAAAGTTGCTTTTTAACCGCGTGCTCAGTTTTGATGACCGAGCAAGCGAAAGATTCTAAATTTGAATCACGAGCATAGCGAGTGATTCACAAATTAGAATCTTGAGCGTTAGCGAGGGAATCAAAAGAGCACAAGGTGAAAAATCTTTGCACTCGAGTGCAACACGTAACTTTTCATCCCACCTCAGCGAGGAAATAATGAAATGCTTCTTCTTCCTAGCGTTAATTCCCAGTCGCATCCGAAGCTTTCTCCTCAGAGTCCGGGGTCCGCTTTACCAGTCTTAACTGCGGATTTGGCTGGACCTCGATATTTTCCGTGAAGTGACTGCCATCTGACCTCCACGACCCAATGGTGACATTAGGCGATATTGAAGCATTGCAGCTAGACCGTTGTCGTTGAACTTTTTGGGACTCCAACTGCCCGTAACGACTGCCATAGATGTTCCACTTCCTTTCCGAGACGCATGAGAAATGTTTAAGATCATCGGTGAGACTAGTACTAAAGATGCCAAGGCATTCCACAGGCTTCTACGATAGTTCTTTTGCCGTCACAGCGGTACGCCTGTGGAATGATCTGCCAGTGGAAATAAGACGAGCTCAGACATTAATGATGTTTAAAAGAATGGTCAAGGAGCACTACTTGTCTAGTGTGTCTCATGTAACTTAGACAAGCACAGATAAGTATATTTTCATCACATCTATCTGTCTCTTTAATAGTAATGTAAGTAGGTATGTATAAGTATTTTTGAGTATGTATGTATATTTTGTGTATATGTATATATGTATAAACATATTTAAATATGTATTAATATAATTATGTATTTATATAAGTATGTATATGATAGGTATAACTTTAAATGAACGCCAACAACTACCAAATACTCCAACCAACATATATTTCCATCCAAAGGTTGCCTGTAAGAAATTGCGTAAAGCGTTAAGGCCGCCCTTTGTACTGCTCTTGTCTTCTTAATTTCTGTATCATGAATATTGTAATTGGCGTACAATAAAGTATATAATAAATAAATAAATAAATAAATATGGCATCCGTGACCGACGGCTTAACATGCTCTCCAAGGCACGACCAGACCAATGCAAATACCCATTTTCATGCATACAAAATATTTGCACTGAGCGGGGATCAAACCCGTGCCTCCTGCGTAGCGGCCGCGTTCACTACCACTACGCCACGGAGGCTGTATAATATGTGTATTAATACTAATAATTAATACTAATAATAAAATACGAAATAATAAAATACGAAATAATAAAAATTTAACAACAATGTTCAACAATATGACGTGAAAAAAAATGATGTGCGTAAAGCAAATTTAAAATAAAAAGTAAGTACACCAAGGAGGTTCCGAGTCTGAGTTTTTCATAAATTAAAAAAAAGTTGTATGATAAATTCGGCACCATAGAGGTAGAAGTAAATAGGTTTAATGATGTTTTGAGTTCACAAACCTAGTATACACGATGTTCTAAATTCAAATTTACTTTATCCTCTAGTAGTACGAGAGCCCACGACTAAAATTTTTGTCTCATAGCAATACAGCCAAAACCGCATCAAATCGATAGATACGATTATCCTGAACTCGAAAAAACCAATATCAGACATTTTCCGCGTAGCGTTTGATCTGACCGAATTTTCAAAATTGTCAAAGAATTTTACCGAACTGCATCATAGCAATATGTCTGATTTGCAGACTGTAGTTGAATGATAGTTCTGAGATACCGGAAACATATTTTTCAGACGTTAGTGGTGTAGCGCAAACCCGTAAAATCACTTAAAAAAATTAAAAATGAGACAAAAAAAATGTCTCATAGCAATACGTCTGAAAATCTTTTTTATTAGTAAATTTTGGTTATTTGATGCGAACAAAACAATTTTCAGATGGAAATGTGAACGCATTAAATTTTGAGACCGTTTTGAAAATGTTAACAAATTTTACCGATCGGTATCATAGCAATATGTCTGAAAATTGTTGGACATGATAAAATAAGTTGTCCACATGTGCAAAAAATTTATATCAGACAAATTAAGTGTAGCATCTTCTCTATCAGACAAATTTTCGATCATTTAAAAATCGTATTGAGGCATCTTGAATTCTCTGTTACAAACCAATGAATACGTTGCGACCCTGAATTCATTACATGATAATTAACAAAGAATTTACCCGAAACCGTAACATTGAAGTTGAAGGACTGAAATAAATCGCACAAAAGGAAACTGGGATGAAGTTGAAAAAAAAACACTGCTACACTTAAAGTGTCTGAAAACAGGTTTTTGGTAATCATGGCAGCAATACGAAAAGTTAAAAAAAAAAATTATCCGTATTGCTATGATACAGGTCGGCTAAATTTGTTGACATTTTCAAAAATGCGCTCAGGCTATGTGCTACGCACAAAATGTCTGAAAACAAACTTTTTCGTAATACAATTATAAAATCTATGTACATTTTCACTATCAGACGTATTGCTATAATACCGACTGCCTTTTTTTTTGACACAGCAGAAATGGCCTCCCACGCAGTTGCTACACTTTCGACCGTTACTACACACCTAGTCGGGTTCAGAATCATACAATCTAACGATTTTGTAGGGTTTTTGCCGTATTGCTATGAGACATGGTTTTGGTCGTGGGCTCTCTTACTATAGAGGATAAAAACGACTTTTACGCTCAGATATCGAAGAGAAAAAATACTCTTTCCGAGATGGTGGGATGAAAAGTATATTATTATAATTTGGAATAACACATAAGCTACTTTTTAACCTAGGAATAGGTTTCCACGTGTTGCTAGTACAGCCATGGACTATAGCCAGTTAAAGATTAGAAGATATAACATAACATAAACTCACGCCTATATCCCCGAAGGGGTAGGCAGAGGTGCTAGCACGATTATACCTACTTATATTATAAAGAACTTTGAACAGATTATTGCAAAAGTATTATCGATATAGGTACAGCTCAATGTTAGACTATGCACTTCCTATTATTATTGTAGTTGTTAGTAGTTGCTAGTGCATTAAAAGAACTTTAGTTCCTGTTGATTTATTATGGTAGCTAAGCTACTTGTTCGAATAACATAAACTTGCGCCGTTGGTTTTCTTTCCCTTGATGAGTATTGTTTGAAACTTGGTTTTGCACTGTCTTTTATTATTTCCGGCAGAGACACTGGATGGACGATCTATCCGCAACGTTTGTGGGTTACTTCACTATTATACATAAGCATATTTGATAATATCACAGTATAAGAATATTATCCTCCACTAGTATTTAGTGTGTACATAAAAAAACTTCATTTTTGTACCATATTCAACAAATAACTTTGAACTTTGAATTAAAAATAATATCTTGTAAGTACATGGTAACCAAAAGACATGCATACGTAAAGTGCCCAACTCATAACCATACGACTACTTAGCCTAGGAGCCTCTGGCGTAGTTTGATGACAAAAATAAAAGTATGCTGCCAACGAGTAGGTAGGTACCTATAAAAAAGGATGCAGTTCTAACTAGAGTATACAACAGTGTCTAAATCTTTCATAAAAGCTTTCATAAAAACATTCCCACACCAACTACATATACTTAGATATTCCCAGTTTCCGTTTTTACAATATTCAGCCTCCGCTAATATTCTACATTAAGTACTGAACTTGCCAGACAACTAATAGCGTAAAATGACATTTGTTTTCAAGTTTATGTGACCGTCAATATAATAAAATTGATTTTAGTCGATCTACCAACTGTGGGCAACTTTTCCCTCTAACTAAAGCTAATATTTAAGGAGCCAATTACTGTCATGGTAGTTGGTAATCGAATTAGTACCTAGTCTACTTTTACCAAGAACCTTCAAAAGTAAGTTGATTGCCAGTTTCAGTAAAAGCTTTAGCTTATGAGCAACGTATGAAATATTTTTAATATATTACTTTTCGAAACCAACTGAGTAAGTAATTGATTTAGAAATGGTTGGTTAAGCTTACTTTTATATTCATTTGAAGAAACTTTTTGTAGGAGGTATGACACGACGGTATATCCGTCCCAATCGAACAGTCCGACTGGGGAAGTACCTCCGCCCCGACGGTGAGTAGGGTAGCCAGAGCTCACTGGAGAGATTTTGTGCTGTCAATGGCAAAACCAAAAGCTTTCTCCTACTTATCTTTCGCGCTGACGGCACAGAATATCTTTGTTCTTACAGGGTTGGCAGCACAAGTGTGACTCCCCTGGTGTTGCACTCGCCCATAGGCCAAGGTAACCTCTTACCATCAGGAGGGCCGTGTGCTTGTCTGCGACGTAAGTAGTGTAAAAAAACTATGAAGGTATAGGTCGATAGTTACCGACATTGTCGATAATTAAATATTAAACTCGTTCTACCTCTGTGATAGAATTGTAAGACTTGGCAATGGAACTAGCTCAAAGGATATACCAAGGTTGAACCGTGTTTGCACTTCAATTATTTTTGTAGACGGTAAGGCTTGAATTTAGACCTATCTAAATTCGGGGTTTAGGTATCTATGTTTTTTAAAATTCAGACTTCACCAGACTTAATAAAAGCAATTGCTGTATTAGGTAGGTACTTATAGAACGGTACAAAGCCGATAACAAGTTTTTTTTATTGATATAATAGGCTCGTCTGTTCGCAATGACATTTTGTAATCATTAGTAGTAAATAATATGTATTTGAAACCTATTTACGGTAAATTTAAAGTTTTTGACGGTGGAGGTGAGCGCTGATGCATCACAAGGTGGCCACCCTAAACCTACATCTGGGTCGCAAGTCCCAGTCGCCGTCACGGTGTTCCTCTCTGTATCACGCTATGGACCCGGCGACCGCACGGTGAATCCATGGAGTGCTGAGAATCGGATCTTTAAGATGAGCAGGGAACTTTATTAATTTTGTAGTTCATAGAAACAAAGTATGCCCAGTGGGGTTGCAATTTTCAGCGGCCAAGACCAGTTGGAATCCCAGGGTTATCCTACCTACGGTGCACCTAGATCCTAGGCAACACAGGCCGACGTGAAAATGTAACGTTAGAGTTATCCGTCGAGGTGCATCAAACATGGATCAACGTAACGTAATCCATACTAATATTATAAATGCGAAAGTAACTCTGTCTGTCTGTCTGTTACGCTTTCACGCCTAAACCACTGAACCGATTTTGATGAAATTTGGTATAGGGGTAGAATAGACCTTGGGATAGGACATAGATATGTTTGGTTGCGATAACCGACATCCACGCGGGCAGAGCCGCGGGCAAAAGCTAGTCTATCATAAATTTGAAAAAAAAAAATTGAAGTTTCATAACGTACCAACATCAAATACATCTCAAATCTATGCTTTCCAATTAAAAACAAAAGCATATCAGCATATAAGTATAGCGTAGGTATATGCTGACGAAACCCTCATTACACTCATTACTACGATAACTATATCATCTTCCTAAATTGAAACTTGAAAAGGCTGCATTCAAGACAGAACTTGATAGGTATAACTAGCAATAATCCCGCAAACGAAATTTCAGTTTTTAGATGATATTTCAAGTAACGAGAGGACAGGTTGGATTGCTCAACTGCCCCTAGAATAATATTGCTGTGGATTCAAGCTCCGATCTGGATATTTCTCCACTTTAAATATACACTGATATTATATCCATTATTATGTACACAGTCTAGCAGCCATAGTCTAGTTGAGACCAGGAAACTATAATAACAGTTTTTTTTAAGTAGAAGAATAAAACTTTTTTAACTTTATTATGTAGGTACCTACCTAGTAGGTGAATGATTTTGAAGTTTCACAATTTAAGTACATAATTGTGAAACTTCAAAATCTTTCATCTAACTGCTTTAAACTTACTATAAACTGAATTTTGCCACTCCAGATGAGCTATAGAAAGCAAGCTTATGCGATATTATCCGCTGAAGTGACCACATATCGTTGATTTCAGAGCAAACCAGAACACATGCCCAACTAATTTATGAGTGTGCAAGAACATTCATTGGTTTGGACCGGTCAGTGGCGCGGCAGCCCGCCGATTTACCAAATTGCTTTGGGATCCGATTGGTACCGGATGAAATTAACCATTAATTCAATTATCAATCACACGCCCAATAACAACACCATGTTTGCATTAATGGTGCTATCTGACTAACTCGAATACATTAACATCGTGGAGTCACAGATATCCGTTCTAAAAAATGTATTTAGGACATATTTGGTGGTAGTAGGTTACTCTGTCTCTGATTTGGAGCGATTGCCATAAGAATGACTCCAAAACCACTAATTTTAGTGTACCCCGGACTCCAAAGTACAAAACCTGATAGCTCAGTCCAAAAGTCTAGCTTAACATCCATAATTGTAAGGATCATTTCACCTTCCACCACCAAATATGTTGTAAATTGAGACCTACTACCAACCCAGAGAGGAAAACCTCCGTCATTGCTTCGTCCATCAACTAGCAGGTATTTTAGCTTACATGGAGGTTAGCTTGGGCCCCGGAGATCATCAAGTGGCCCTAAAAACATCCCTGAGCTATCAAGTTATTACTGCTTACGTAGAAGTGGAGAAGAAATAAACTGTTCTGATGCAGACCCGTTCTCACCTAACGTGGAAAGAGGGTCACCAGTTTACAGCGCAGTAAAAACCGAAACCGCCTGATTTATTTACAGCATCATAAACATAAATACGTCAGAACAAGTATCCTTTACGACTTCAAGCCTCATTTACTGAGAAAGCGCAACGTTGGCGTTTCACTAAAGACAAAAGTTATAAACTTCTTTTAGCTTTTTCTGATTAAGTTTGTTGCGGGTTCCAGACAGTTCCGCACTTTTCCTGTACACTTGGTGCGCGCATTGCATGGTAGGTAGCTACTATCCCCGGCAACCTCCTTTATAGAAACTTTAGAGATACTTACAGAAAGACAGCAGAATACAAATATTTTTTTCTACCTTCTTTATAAAACAAACTTAGTGTGCTTTAGTATAACTAATATGTAATAATAATTAGGGGGCGGGGGGGCGGGCTAGAAAACCTCCGCGTGGTGCACCCTGGGCAACGGAAGTGGCAACTCCTCCCTAAAAACTTTGGGGAGGAGTTGCGGCTTCTGGCCGATATTCTGCCGAGGTCGAAACGACCTGAGAGAAGGAAAACTCGAGATAAACCCTTTGCCAACCCGTCTGGCCAGCGTGGCAATAGTAGGCTATAAACCCCTCACAAATGCACAGACGCCCAATTAAAAGGCCCCCAGTTCCCGGTGGTCCCGCTATTCCCAGCCATGGTAGCGGTTCGGGTAACGGCGGGGCGGGGGGTGCTAAGAATCTCCGGGTTACGAAAGGCTACCGTAAACAACAAATACTGCTGGCAGCCTACAACTGCAGTACACTGCGGCTGGAGGAGCACCTCACCGAACTCCAGGTGGAACTGGGTCGCATAAACTGGCACATATTGGGGCTGTCAGAGGTCCGAAGAGAGGGTGAGGACACGACAACCCTTGAGTCAGGCGACCTGTTCTACTTCAGAGAAGGTGATGTGCGCTCCCAGGGAGGCGTCGGCTTTCTTGTAAAAAAGGACCTCATCAGCAGCGTTATTGAAGTCGGCAGTGTGTCGAACCGGGTAGCGTACCTTACCATAAAAATCACGAACAGTCATTCGCTGAAGGTGATACAGGTATATGCGCCGACCTCGTCCCACCCCGACGAAACCGCCGAGGCCGTATATGAGGACATTGCCAAGGCAATGAATCATATCGCCAAGGCCACCTACAACGTTGTTATGGGGGACTTCAATGCCAAAGTGGGAGTACAAGAACGCGGTGAGACGAAAATCGGACCTTACGGAGTGGGGTGCAGAAATCGCAGGGGGCAAATGCTAGTCAGCTTCCTCGAGTCACAGGGGCTCTTCTTAATGAATAGCTTCTTTAAGAAAAAACCCCACAGGAAGTGGACTTGGCAACGCCGGGACTCTGCGATAAGGAACGAGATTGACTTTTTCATAACGGACAGTAAGCACATATTTAGAGATGTCTCTGTGATCAACAAGTTTAAAACTGGAAGCGATCATCGACTTATCCGAGGCTCTCTAAATATCAACATCAAGGCTGAAAGGTTCCGAATGATAAGGTCAACCCTCCGACCTACGCCGCTCCAAGTAGCTCTAGGGTCCGAAAAGTTCCAATTGGAACTTCAAAATCGTTTCGCAATGCTGGAAACCCCTAGGGGCATTGACGAGAAGGCCGACATAGTGGTCAAAACATTGCAGGAAGTGTCTCGAAAGTTGTTTCCCGGAAAACGCAAACAGCAAGAGTCCAAGCTCTCTCCTGAGACTCTCGAACTTATGAGAAAGAGGCGTGAACAACCATCCACACAGTCGTCTTCGTCGGATGGGAGAGCCTTAAACCAACAAATCAAAAAGCTGATACGACGCGACCTCCGACGCTCCAACACACGCGCCATTCAGGAGGCAATTGAGCGTAATAGGGGGTCGAAAGTGTTCGCTCAGCAGTTGGGGAAGCCCCATCTGACGAAACTTAAAACTGAGGGTGGCATAACGATAACCTCAAAGTTCGAGATACTCGAAGAGATCGAGAAATTCTATGGACAGCTATATGCATCACGGAAGAGTAAACCGACGGGACACAGCGATGAAGATCACAGAGCCCCACTCACGCGCCACTACACCGAGGATTTGCCAGATGTCGAGCAGTGCGAGGTAGGGGCGGCTCTCAGGCAACTGAACAACAACAGGTGCCCTGGTGATGACGGAATTACTACTGAGCTGCTGAAAGCAGGTGGCGCTCCAATCCTGAAAGAGCTAGCAAGTCTCTTTAGTTCCGTCATCCAGCAAGGGCTAACACCTAGGGCATGGAGCGGGAGTGCGGTGGTACTGTTCTTCAAAAAAGGCGATAAGACCTTGCTGAAGAATTATAGGCCCATCTCACTCCTGAGTCATGTCTACAAGCTGTTCTCGAGAGTCGTCACAAATCGCCTCGCGGCTAAGCTCGATGAGTTCCAGCCACCTGAGCAAGCCGGGTTTCGAAAAGGCTATAGTACCGTGGACCACATCCATACTGTTCGGCAGATTGTAGAAAAGACGCAGGAGTACAACCAGCCGCTGTGTATGGCGTTTGTGGACTACGAAAAAGCCTTCGACTCTATCGAAACCTGGGCTGTGCTGGATGCCCTGCAGCGGTGCCGTGTCGATTGGCGATACATCGAGGTGCTGAGATGCTTGTATGACACTGCCACAATGTCCGTCCAGCTCCAAGACCAGAAGACGAAACCCATTAGCCTCCAGCGTGGAGTGAGACAGGGAGATGTTATATCTCCCAAACTATTCACCAACGCATTGGAGGACGTCTTCAAGACTCTGGATTGGACTGGGCGGGGCATCAACATCAACGGTGAGTACATCTCGCACCTTCGATTCGCTGACGACATCGTCATAGTTGCGGAGTCGCTGGAACAACTGGACGAAATGCTGCACAGCCTGAATGGAGCTTCTCGACACGTCGGCCTCGGTGTAAACTTGGATAAAACCAAGATTATGACCAACGAACATGTTGTACCGAGACCGATTGCCATCGAAGGGGCGTCACTCGAAGTTGTTCAAAAATATATCTACCTGGGGCAAGTTATCCAGCTCGGTAAAAACAACTTCGAGAAAGAAATAGCCAGAAGAATCCAACTAGGGTGGGCAGCATTTGGCAAATTGCGCCGGGTCTTCTCCTCCCCTCTGCCGCAATGCCTCAAAACAAAGGTTTTCGACCAGTGCGTCCTGCCTGTTATGACCTACGGTGCCGAAACGTGGCCACTGACGGTGGGGTTAGTCCGTGACCTAAAAGTCGCGCAGCGGGCTATGGAGCGAGCTATGCTTGGAGTTTCTTTGAAGGATAGAATTCGTAACGAGGTTATCCGACAAAGAACCAAAGTTACCGACATAGCTCGCAGAATAAGCAAGCTGAAGTGGCAGTGGGCTGGCCACATCTGCCGAAGGACTGATGGCCGTTGGAGCAAACGAGTCCTAGAGTGGAGACCGCGCGTAGGAAAACGGAGGGTAGGACATCCCCTAGCCAGATGGACCGACGACCTGCGAAAGGTGGCTGGGACGGACTGGATGCGGAAGGCGGAGGATCGGCAAACGTGGCGCACATTGGGGGAGGCCTATGTCCAGCAGTGGACTGCAATAGGCTAATTGATTGAATAATAATTATTATGCTTTTGTTATCGACTTTTGTACCAGTCAGTTGTACGTAAAGTAAACTTTGACTTTTTATCGAATAAGGCCTTTATTTTTTATAAGCCGTTTTGCATTCCTCTAAGTACTTGTACCTTCTGAAAAATTAAATCTATAGAGTAAAATAGTTTCAATAATTCTATGCATCGTTTAAGTTGAATTAATTAGGCTTCTTAACTCAATACTTAGACCTTTAACTCGATGTTGAATGCATGTTTCCTTAAATAAATATGGTTGATATGCTTATCGCTGGTAGCAATCGGAAAATGAACAAGCACTTACTGAGTTTGGCTAATCGTTTTGCTAACATTAAAACATCTATTGAAATTTTCAAGTTTATTAGCTAATTAATATTAGCTAATTAAAATTAAGTTCTAGAATCACAATAGATGCATTTGATCATGGCTTCACCTGCAATCGACTGGTAGATTAAATATGAAAACCTCTAGATATTATCATAGCGAGATAAAATATGTTTTAGTTTTTGAAAAGTCAGCAACTTATAGCGAAGCAGCTAACGTCGTTTCTGAAAGGTTCAGTTTTTATTTAGCTGACGTTCAAGCTATCAAAGAAATATTTTACACTGAAAAGCTGAACAAGCGCTTTTAATTAAGCCTGAACTAGTCAGTAACGAAAAAAAATCAATTTATATTGGCAGTCGCAACATCATGCGCCGTCTGGAGCGCTACTATTGGTAATTTTATTTCATACATATTGTTGTTTTTCATTTCACTTTACAATGTTCGTTCTTTTTTTTATACCACTGAAGTGGCAGACTAGCACACGGCAAGTCACGCCAACATTAGTCGATCACGATTTAGTTCAAGTTTATTGTAATACTCAACTATCATATCCAGTCAAAACAAGATAAAATTATGTTTCAGTGACATTTACCGATCGGTTAACACCCCATTATGTTTTCGTACCGCTAAGGTCAAGTGTAAGGTTAGCGGTTACCATAAGCTAGGGACACTTCGTTTGTTTAAGTTCTAACACCACGTAAGTCAAAATTGCGACTATTCAGGAAAGTATAAAATTGCAACTTTTCAGGAAAGTAAAAATGCAGTTTTACATAGACACTATTAATGTACCATTTTATAATTTTTGTAAATATGAAGTATTAGATCTCATACGGTACGACGGGATAAAGATATTAGTAAAAAAATTTAACTAACCTAAATGTGTATTAAATGACAAAATGAGGTACGAAAGTGTACGAAGCCAAAAAATTAAGGTTAAAAATACCAAGAAATTACTAAAGTGGTGTTAGAAATTAAACGATGACTTGTAATACCATTAGTAATACATCGTGATCTATCTTTAAAAGACATAACAAGGAAGTACGGGTACTGGAACCATAAAAGACACAGAATATTTTACCGTAGCTGTGTCTTCAAAATAAATGGTGTAGGTAGCAAAAAAAATAGACTATTTGTCTTGCAAATTCGCTATAATTACATCATCATCATCATTATCATCTTAGCTTGGTTCCTGGTAGTATGCGAGGCTTCGAAGAGCACCGGGTTCACTTACTTTTTTGTACCACTTATGTAGCTCCTTTAGAATTGGTTTATGTGTCCTTTAATGGAAATGACTGCAATCTAGTCTCCTAACTCCGAGGAAAAAGTGTACCTCGTGTACTTAGCATGGGATGATTGCAAAAGTAATATAGGTATGCCTTTTACGGGATCAGTATATCATGCGAGCGGAGCCGCAGGCAAAAGCTGGTTAAAATTAATTAAAATTAAAATCAAACCAATAGTAAATGATAACCCAAACGTTAACACAATTAAATTAGTTCAGCCGCTGCAGACATCTGTGTGCACCACCTAATGATTTAATTTATAAGTGTAGAGTTCCACCATAAACTTGGAGAAAAGAAATGTAGTTTACTTACTTATCCACGTATTGTCTAATGTTTGAAATGTTGCTAACAGCTTGCGGTCTTGTTCATAAGAACTTCGGAAACTACTGCAATTACAACTGCTAAGTCTTTACTTATCGCTCATATATTGTGTTCTGTAAATTGAAGAAATGTAGTTTAGTTAGGTATCAACATACATAACATAACATAAACTCACGCCTGTATCCCCGAAGGGGTAGGCAGAGGTGCTAGCACCCACATTTCGCCGTTTATGTTTAGGTCCCAATGTAATAGGTGGCGAGCCTATTGCCATTAACCGGGCACTTATAAACCTGCGATAAATACACACATAACTTCGAAAAGCATCGAAAAGTCATTGGTGTGTGCCATGGTAAAACCTGGGATCGAACCCGAGACCTCGTCTCAGCAGTCCATTACCCATACCACTAGGCTACCGCGGTTCAACAAACGATCAACAAACGAATTATTAACTGTTTTCTGATAAATTCATACTAGAGCCCTCCTAGACAAGTGGCAATTCGTTGGCCGGTGTATTGTGGAATATTTATATTCCACAATACACCGGCCATCCTTATAAGGATGATGACGAGTAAATGGGATTGATACGTATTTTGATTTTTTGTTTTTTTTTTTATATATATAGGATACGTCAATTTTACTTCGCCTCGCCTGATGGTAAGCTGAAGGCAAAATCTCTGAAAAGAGGGTCACCATTCGTCGATCGTCTTCAACGTACGTCGAACCAACAACTAAGTATTTGGAAGTAAGACGGCAGTCGATCCTATAAAAGCAGCACAAGCCCAATTAAAAAGAGGAGAAGGAATAAACGAACCCTGGGTTGGGAGTATAACTCGAAGCCCAGCCCAGCCTCGAACACAATACCTACAACCAAGTGCCACGACGTAAGATGATGATGATTTGTTCATACTGCTCTCTTAATAATAAGTAGATACACTATCTCGTACTCAAAGATAGTTAATCATCACGGTATAGATGGAAGCTTGATTATTAATCATGGCTCAGTCATGGCATGATATTTCAGTGGCAAGTATGAAGTAGACAAGAAGGTTCTGCATATGAATACACTTTCACGTTCCTTATCATATACTTCATCGTTAAATAGGTATTTTAAAAACATGAAGAGTGTGCTCGAACATTTTACATTATAATTACCCTGACACGCACATCCTATTAGGGTTCGGTTCTCTATTAGTAGAAGCCTTTATAACTTAGTTATGACCGTCGATATCAGAGATGTATTATTTTTAGTAGCCGTGTCTTTCTAAGCTCAATCAAATCCTACTAATATTATAAATGTGAAAGTTTGTAAGAATGGATGTGTGGATGTGTGGATGTGTGGATGTTTGTTACTCTTTCACGCATAAACGGCTGGACCGATTTGGTTGAAATTTGGTATGTATATAGGTTATACCCTGAATTAACATATAGGCTATATATCAGCGATGAACGGGATCAGAATTCCACGCGAGCGGAGCCGCGGGCAACAGCTAGTTTATCATATACAAAATCTTACCCATGATCCCAGTTGCATCCGAGACGACCACCTCGCAGCCTGAAGTACGTTTTCTTCATTTCCTTCGTTAATTTCACTCAGTCTTCGGCATCCCGGGTAGTAAGTGCAGTCTAATTAGCTTGAACTAAACAAGGTAAGGTATGCACGATAGCCGACCTAGAATATTTTCATTTCACTGAAAATTGCACTTAAATAGCAATTTTCAGTTTCAATTTTCTGTTACCCTACTCTTTGCATTAGCTAGCGTTGTGTAACTATAGTGTAGCGGTTTTCATGCTGAGTGGTGGTCTGACCTCGGTAAATCAAAAGCTATAACAACACTCTATGATTAGATTACTTTGTTTAGGTAATTTAAGGTTTGACTCCCCAAATAGTTACTCCGGAGTCCCAAGACCGTGATGTTTTATAATCACATAGAGGAGCGTTGTGAAAGACTTAGTGACCTAGTTCATGTATCAGTTTTATAGTCAGGCATTCATTTTATTGTATTGGTGAAAAATATACATTCTTATTGGCAAATGCGACTGCCTGACTGACATGAGGTTCCAGGTTCAATGCTCGGTCGGTCATTTTTTTTTTTTTTTTTTATGTAGGACACGTCAATTTGACTTCGCCTCGCCTGATGGTAAGCTGAAGGCAAAGTCTCTGAAAAGAGGGCCACCATTACAACATCGGTCAGTCATTGGGTTTGTTTTATTAGGAAATGCGCAATAGCAACATGAACTTAGGAAAAGTGCACGGTTGACAAAAACAGGCTTGACCTCTATAACATAGATTCGAAATCCATATGGCACAATGGATTTGTTAATACAGCTCTGCCTGACTCTTTGTGCATAAATAGGTGCGAGTAAGTGTATAAAAAATAAGAAACCCCAAATCTATGGCAGAGAGGGAGCCCTTCTACATGTAAACTAGTTGTGATTTTTTTCTTCACTTTATGATGTCGGATATACCTAGTTGAATACGTATTTCCATATTATGAAGAGTAGGCCTGAATATAGATACCTATATTTCCCAACAGAGATATGTTTAAGGAATATTAAAATATTAGAATGCTCTCCTATACTTACATTTCTTTTTTTGTTTAGTTATATTTTACGCGAAATCAAGTGACATAATATAATTCAGAAAAAATAATTAGGTATACCCTGTTCTACGAATCCCATGTTTTTTTTACATTACCCACTAAAATTGACGGATGAGCCTTTAATTTACGTATTTCTCTCGGGGTTGCTGGGTCAGACCGACCGCAGTCGCTCCCGTAAAATGTCAACCCCGGGCTTCGATGCGCAAGTTTTCAATGTGACTGGGATTGATGCTTAAATGGAGATTTGACTCTCACAAATTAAGGAAATAAATAATAGAAGATGATAGTCACTCTCCTAAAAACCTAGAAAAAAAAAATCAAAATATGGAAACGGTAGAAGAGCGGACTCTGAGCTCCAAAATACAAGTGAAGGAAATGAAAGCTGAACATTTTTAATAGCTAAACACCATTTATTTTATGGACCTTTAAAACATTTATGCAGGTACTTACCAGCTGTGTGCAGTCTCACTGCGGTTTTTGCCAAAAAAAAGAAGAGTAATGTTTTCATTTCATTCATGGGTGGTTCTTAACAGAAACGCATCAATTACCAGCGACGGTAATCGGTCACTATATGTCCATGCAGTGAAGTAAAAAGCTTAACTTTGAAGTATGAATATTCTTTTAATTCACAACACATTGCGTAAAAAATCACCCCTATTACCAAATATCAGTCGTTCAAATAAAATCAAATGAGTCCATTTTTAAAGGATTTACTAGGAGCCATTGAAACTGTCTCGAACTCAATGATGTGGTGAAATCCAATAAAATACTTGCAAAGTTTCAAACCTAAGGGCAATATTAGAAGTAAGACTTCTAAGATTTTATTACAAAGAAGTTCTTAGGTAAACTTAATAAAAGTAACTTAAAAATACATTATTATCTCCCACGCCTGACAGTAACGTATAACCATATATTACTAAACTTTTGCAATATAGTATTATTTTCCTTAGAGGTCATAATAATACCTATATGTTATTACCTACATCTATGAAACCACCAATACAAGGAGTAAATCATAAAATAGGTACAATAGTTTATTTCCTAGACACATCATTATCTTGTAATCATCAATTCATTTGTAATAGACGCAAGATATATTTCGCTTCTAATCACTATAACCATATATCACAGAGCAATTCACCTTCTCTTTTTTCTTAATATTCTAGATAAACAGTCAGCGATCTGAAATTGCAAGACGAATAGAGACAAAAAAAAATTCTACTGAATCGTGTTCACGAGCTCGTGGTTTAAACTAAAAACAGTTATTTTTTTATCTCACTGCAACATCGGAAGCCGTAGCGATACAAGCCAACCAATTTAGTTTCTAGGCCTCTCTTGAATTTTGTTGCAATAAGTCATCATCAATATGATTGGTAAACTACGTGATTACGTTACGGCAGAGGACTTTCCAATAACATTGTACAATTTAAGGAAAGACTTTTACAACACACTAGCTCATAAAATTGCTATTTTGATTCTCAATATTATATAGCAATTTTATTCGCAAGTGAGTTGTAAAAAGTCGTATGCCACACGTGTGTATTGGTGATTACCGTCCTCGGCTCTCTTAAGACCTCAATGGCGTGGCGCCTCAGCGGTAATCACCAACTTTACACACTTGTATCATAATGTACTATCAACTAACTGCATTGAGTCTAGTTTACAACTTTTTATACGTATTCTGTACAAATAATCTAGGAAACCAATAAATGGCTAGGACTGTAATGAATTTCTACTTTTACTTTTTTAAATTACCTATCCGAAGAATATACAGTCAGCGTCACAAGTAGAAAGAAATATAAACGACAGTGCTCAAGTATTTTTTTTAAATCTGAGAATGATCATCTACTGACACTGACTATACCTACGTATGATACTTACCTACTTATAGCAAACAGTATGAACTACTCATTAGTTAGTCTCAGAAGATTAGGGTGATTAACTTCTAATCTCAATGCTATAAAGTGTAAAACATTTTGTACAAATGCGTCGATTTACAGTTATCTAAGTAGCTTTCTTGATAAGCATGAATGAGGGCTGCAGCGCTTTTAAAATTAGTTACACATTTCATTCGTAGTTAGTTCACCTATTCATCGTACCTATCCATTATCCATCCGATAAACTGTCAATAATACCTTATTTTGTGCGGAAACTCCCATAAGCTACGTAACCACCCCCTTCGGCTACCTTCGGGGGTGGTTATGTCGGACTCGAACCGACTTTAATTGCACACCGCCTGTAAGGTGTGTGAATGTAAAATGACCCAATAAGGCATATTCCACGAACCTGAAGTGAAATTTATTGATATCTAAGTAAAAAAATATGAGATAACATGAATTACAGGTCTATATCTTAGCTATCTTAGCTAAATTGCTTACGTTAGAAGTGCTCAGTCGGTAATGTAATAGCCAAGATTCGAACTGGAAACCTCTCAATCGCATAATGAACTCATAACCAACTTAACATATTGAAGTCATAGTTTGTAGACCATGTTTTATGTTTATTTCAGATGAAGACCAAGTTATCACTTAACATATCAACATCAAAAGGCGAAAAGCTAATATTATTATCTTGTAAATATCGGTGAAAACTTATTTCAAACTCGAACTAGAAAACATTCAACCGCTAAGACGAAAGCTAACAAACGATAAAATAACAAACGTTACGCGGCAAAATATGATAGCAATGAATATACAAAGAACGGGCCTCGAAAGAAGTACACAATTGAAATATTCCGCCGAACAATCAAGATCGCTTCTGCCTGAGTTCCCATTGTTACCAGGACCGAAACATCATTATTGTCAGCGAAAGTCTCCGCTTTTACGAGAAGAAAGCGCAAAGCCATTGATGGTAGGTAAATAAGGTTGCTGTTGTACAAAATTTTGCTTATTTCAATATTATTGTCTTGTTTATCACAGTTTCGGGCTCGGTATCGGTCTTACAGTATTCGAAATATAATGAATATGTATTATTTCAATGATTAATTAGAAAATTTGTGATAGAATTTTGATTTAGGAATGCTTCCATTTCTAAATCAATTTAAGAATTATTTGCTATGTGTTAGAGTTAATATATGTACAAACCAGCCTCTAAGTAACATTGAAACGACATTCCTGCCCGATCCCTTGTTGGGTCCGCCTCTTCTTGTAACTCACCTGTGTGTGTATTTAATAAGTACCTACCTAAATATCTCCTGCTCTTTTACACACGATTATACTTTTTCTTCTTTCTCGTGATCTCCTTCTTCTGGACTGCAAAAAAGTTCTGTATGAGTTAAATATTACCTACCCTTATTATTGTTTATTTTATTTATTTTTATTTTATTTATTTTATTAATCTTGAAAACTTACAGCTAGATACACAAATAAACAAGGAAACATAGTATGCATAAGGCCAATTACAAGTTTATATATTACTTACTTAGTTACCTATATATTTGTGTGTGTGTGTGTGTGTGTGTGTGTGTGTGTGTGTGTGTGTGTGTGATTTGTGAGGTATTTGTGTATTGGGATCTGTTACCAGAATTTTTATACACTTTTATGTCAAGAACCTGCTCCTTTCAAAGGAGTCATCATACTTAACAAAAGCATTACAATAGTAAGCAAAGGTTTGCTTCACAGATTTATTCAGTATTTAATGTGTGGTGAAGATATCTCCTTCAATATTCAAGCAGCCGTAATTCACTTTGAACCGGTAGGTACCTATCTTTTAATGGAAAAATTGATTTTGAATTATTATAACTGAAGTTTACCTCAATGGAGCAAAGGCTGAGATTAATCGGGCTGTTCATAAGATTTGGCATCGATGCAAATTCGAATAATTGAGAATCCATGCTCTAATTTTAGAAAATGCGAAACAATATCCCGGAAAGACCGATGCAGTATGCCGCATAGTGCTAAATTCAAATTAAATAGCTTGTATGGTTTCTGGGTTACTGGTCTACAAAGATGCAATTTTTGGAACATGCGTATAATTAGAATTACATATTACATGCAGAAATATCCAGCCACACAAATGCAAAGAAATATGTAACCGCAGTAGACTCAAACTCGCAACCTATGCCATAACATTCAAATGTTCTATCTATCGCCACGCTACTACTGACAGAGGTCATCATAATAATTTTGCTAGTCAGAATTATTGACAACAAAACCTCTAACAGGGTTAAGATACAATATACATGGCTATGCTCCGCAGTCCATTGTCGTAACATCAGTTCAAACCAAATACAAATACAATATTGTTTGAATATGATCCCAATCAGTCAAGTCGTTCAGAAGGTTCATATTATTTCATGTCTGGGGTACGAAAGTGCCCACAACATAATGTAAACTGAACAATGATACATTCGCGACACCTCTAAAGATCAAATTACGGTAGACTTATGATCTCCGTTAACAATAGACAATTTCCTCCTCGTGGGTGTTCAAGAAGCGACTCCGTGTATTTGACTCACTAATCTGATCCTAAATTTACACCAAGTTCAAGTTATTACACTTTTGTAAATTTAAAAAAAATGTCTCGACAAATATCAATCATTAACGTAGAAAATTACTAACCTCCACTTAAGGTGATTACATACGCGAATGACTTTGACCATACAAATGCTCAAGGTCATTCGCTCGTTTTTCAGCCGTAAAAATCAGTAAAACTAATTTTAATAGATAATTTTATAGGAGACGATTACAAACTAAGAAGGTCACGTCATGCTAATACACTCATTAAACATATATCTGAAATTTTAGATTATTTGGATACATATTGTAGACAATATTTGGTTTCATAAGAAAGAATAGAGTGATGTTCATAGCCTCTTTTCAACTATTTCCTCCTTTTTTATTGAATTTATGAAAAGGTGAAGTTACTCTGTATGTCCTGTAGTATGCAGGGATGTAAATTCCAGATCTTTAGGTTTTATAGTTAAAAAGAAAAACGGTTTCGCAAATACCGATTTTTCGATGCTAATCTGATTCGGGGCCTTAAAGGATGATGGGAACAATGTATGGTATGGGCCCTGGGACTGGCCAATCAAAATTAGTGACACATCGTTAGAGAGGTATTTTAAGTAGAATAAGAATATCCATGACTCTAGTCTCTATTCATAATCCAATTTGAGGGAGTTTCATCATACAAATTCTATCAATTTTATTAATCATGGCAGGTATGTACTAATATCATTTTAACTAATTAGAAATTGCTCAGGTGTAGTAAATTTGTTTAAAGGGGAAAAATTAATATATGAATGTAAACTAAAGAAGCATACCGTTCTTCAAAATATAAATTAAAACATAAATAACTAAAATGGTTCAAGTCTTAAATCTTTCAAGTTTATCTATTTTATCTAAAATATCACCTACTATGTAATAAATCAGGAATGTTAACCGCTTCAAGCTACGTAAAAAGAAAGAAAAAAATCTATTTAAAAGAAAGACTCGCCAGAGGAAGTGACTAAACCCCAAACGGCTCTACGAATAAAATCACCCATCCAAACACAACCCAAAGGTCCAAGAATAAAGCACTATCCTTACTTTACTCTCTCCATTTTGTTAATATTACAAATTACTTACAGTCAAGGATTTCCTCATACCTTGGATATGTATGTACGTATGTCTATGTAGGTATATATTATAATACCTACCTATGTAATTATAATATTATGTATGCTGATAGAGTGACATCTATTTAATCACTCAAGACCTCAAAGCTAACGATAATATCAACTAATATTACCTTTGATCATTACTAGATAATTTTAATTTCGGTATATCGAATGAAACATCAAAAAGATTTCAATTATGAAAAAGTAATGGCTCCATGGATGGCGCCGTCTTCTTAGTTATCTTCGCCGGAAACTGCCGACGAGTGTTGAGTTTGATTTTAATCTTTCATGGGATAATCATTTTTGTTATTCATATAGGTACACATTTTGTATCCCTTAATTTGTATATTAAGTGCTCGCGAAAGAGATAGGATCTTAAGTGTGAGGCATTTCTTTGTAAAGTTGTCTTTGGCTCTGATATTTTTGTGATTATTATAGTTATAATAATATATGCTTTCAATGACTTCAGCCTCACAATGAAATTTTTGGATACTTATGTGTATAGAATATAATTATCTAATAATACCTACTAGGTCCTTAGGCATTATTATATGGCTAATAGGTAGCTATTAGCCGTATAATAATACCTACTGAATTTATATAATGTTGTATTGTTTAGTAAAACAATACTACGCTTTAAAATCTCGTTTCGAAATTCTCACATTCATTGGACCCGTTTAGAGTTTGGTTCTAATAAAAAACTGAATTGAACGGAAATGAAATAACGCTAACCGGTTTTTCTCCGGTGGGCTGGGAGGTAAGCTTCAACCTTTTTTACCTTTTTTGTCGCCATGGAGGCGCGGACTCTATGTAGTTAATATTTAAAGTCAATTTTATCCTTAACCTTAGTTTGAAATAGTAGATATTGAAACAAAACAAAATGTATTTAATTCAAACTGAAACTAGTTTCGATTGTATGAATGGGCGACTTACTTCGAACCGGTTTGTCCGGATACAATGGCTATAAAATATGCATAACCTTGTCTGCTAAGGAAATAGACATCTGTCTGCTAAGTGCAATTAAATTTTAGTAACAAGTAGGTAGTAAATGCTCGTACCGATCTTCATTTATCAAAATTAACATTTGTGATAAAGACATCTGAAATTTAATCTCAAGTTTGGTTTACAATTTGATTGGTACCTAAGAAGTAATTCAGCTTCATGTATCAGTTCTAATATTATATAAAAATAATAAATAAACAAATATTCTAAATTATTACACAGCAATATTCAGGTCTAATCTGTTTAGAACATAATTAAGAGCTATGTTTATAGCTCGTAATTATGTTCTTAAAAACGGATAAACAGATTTCGGACATTTTAAAAATTCATACCTACATATTATACATAGAACTATTCAGATCAATACAAATGGATATTATTATTTGCACTGAACGAGAATCAAGCCCAATGACGTGGAAGTAGATACACCAGTCGAGCGCTCTATGGCTCTACCTACTGCTACGCCACGCCATACAAGTCGTCAAAATTTTATTATTCAACCTAATGGTATTGCTTTAAAATATGTATATTAGCTTGACAAATAAAATTATTCTTTAAAATGTAAGTACTAGTAAAGTCGCATTGGTAGACTTTTAAATAGTGCCAAGTGTTGGTACCTATTACACAATTTGACAACACGTTTCAACACGTTGCGTTGATGTTTATCACTTGCAAAACGTAACTACAAGATGAGCATTGATCTGAATAACTTATATTACTGCAATACTAAGAATGGTCTGCCCACGCCATCCTTTGAATCATACAAATCTGTTTTATTCGACATAGATCATTATCATCGAGATACATATTAACATCCAGACAGGATGTTATACTTGTATCATTGTAAGAAGAAACATGTCTGTATCTGTACTTCTTAGTGGACCTATAAATCGGGAGCCCCAGATTCGATTAATCGTTTTCATTTTATTTATAGATATGATTTCCGGCATGGTGCATAATAAATTATACATATCGATCTTAGCCGCGAGCAAGGCACGATGTAATATAAATATGTGTTACTAGCTGATGCCTCGCGGCTCCGCCCGCGTACCTAGATGTCGGTTATCGTGTCTTTTGGTCATACTCTGGTACTACTCGAATGATTGCAGAATGCTGTTTGTTTATTGATTACAATATAAGGAATAATTCACATTCGGATTTTTAAGTGATTTGTGCAATCAGCAGCATCAGCGACAAAAGTAGATACCTACTTATGAATAATATAAAGGTACCGAATGGGGACACAGCTAACGGCATGACGCTCTTTTATAAAATATACAATCGGGATTAATGCAGATAACCTGCGACAAAATCCAGATTCGTGTTTAGATTTTCGTTTTAGTTTAGAACACACATAAATTAGTAACGTACTGCTATCAAACCCACAAGACCCGAGGTAGCGAGATGACCACTTAAAACACTGCTCTATTCGTGCTGATAACAAGTTAAACCAAATCTTATGAGTTTTATTATTTTTTTCTTGAAATTTATTCAGAAGTTCAATTTAAGTTTCTGATGAGATCGAAAAACTTAGTTACACCTAAGATGGGCAAGGCTCTACCTATGCTCGTATCTGCGTGCTATTATTTGCCAATTGTATTCACATCAGTCGCTAATTTTATAAAAAAGAAGTTGCATAATATAGATAATTAATTTCGATGTCATTTTTCTTATAAAACTATTATACATACATACCCTAGTAGTAAAAGCAATTTTCTTGAATATTTATAATAGGTATGCATTGTGTATTATAGTTTTTTTTGCATTATAATATGACTACTATAATCAGTGACTTTTGTGAACACATTCAAGGTGTTGTTAATTATATTATTGTTGTTTACATAGTTACATATTATATAAAAATCAATGGAATCAGTCAAACTGAGAGTAATCAATCAACAAGACTAGATCATGAACCTAAAGAAAAACACACGTTAAAAAACATAACTAACAGGAAGTATATCTTTGACTCATATAACTTGCAATAAACTACTCTAACGGTGCGCTCAAACATCCTACAATTTTCTATTTTATATTATAGATATCTACACAGCTGGTGTGGGGATGTGTCTGTGTGTTATGTTTTACGTATAGTTGCTAGTTAGGAGAAACGAATTCAAACAAAAAGTACATTTTATAATCGCCTGTTTTATTTTTTCCCATTTTACTGCTAAAACTCTTTTTTTTTTTTCAACATAAAATTTACACATTCATTATCGTACATCGATTAACATTCACAGTGATTTACATAATTTGTAATATATTTCAATTATGTTACTTTCAGGGGAAAATTCAATATCTTTGGATAGGTCGTGTATATATTTATCTTACACTGTATAGTTACTTATATCCTTGTAACATCGTATTTGAGTTTCAACAATCGAGATATATTTATATTCAGTATTCAAGTATTTGGCGATCATAGACGACACCATTCCATATCACGTTATAATTTACACTTACACTCTTCAACTAATCAGTCGCGGACCCTTCGCATTCGGATCCATTGTAACTTTCCATTATTTATCTAAATAAATTATATGATACAAAAAATATTACACTAACAACCTGTTTAAGTATAAATTACACATACCTTACGTATAAGATGATATCTAGCTTAGGATACAAATTTACAATTGTCATATAGGTATGTAAACGATGCGTTGTCATATCAGATTACACATCGGTAGCACAGCCATCCCGAAAATTGTCATCGGCCGATGGCCTGGTGATGGTGAGGACTCGCTTAATGGCAGCTACGGGTGGTAGCACTGGGGGCGCACGCTGCCACACACGAAGGGTGCGCGCGCCGCCCACGGGCAGTCCATAGTCGGGCGGGTACGGCGCGTCTGCTGATGGCGGGCCGGCAGCATTCGTCGAGGCCATCGCGTGTGAACGGGGGAAAGTGCGACTCATATATCCCAGTTCCTCCTGAGATCCATCCACGCTAACGTTCTCTATTATCGGCGTTCGGTCATTATAGTACGTAGGAATCGCTGTACTTACAGCCCTAGCCAAATTACTTGCTTGATTCATTCTCATTTGGTCCCAAAGGCCCGATGGATATAATGAATCGGAAGCCTCGCGGGCATATTCTCCGCTTCCTGGTCGTATTGCACTGTCCGGCCTCGTATCATTAATTAAGTCCGGATCTATAGTACCCGAAACTGTAGGAGACACAACCACTGGTCCATTAGCGGTTACCACGCTTCCTCTTCCTTCATAATGGTTTGTTGTATAAGGTATGTCGTTAGACCTTGGAGGTTTTGTAACAGGGTTACATTTAGAATCATTATGTGAGTCCTGTCTGTTAGCCAGTACGGCAACATGAGGTCGATCTGTGGGCGTTGGATGTACTTCATTACCAGATACGACTCTGTCAATTGTATTTGGAGTTTTACTCTCACAAGCCGGTGGTGGACGAAACCGCACAAAGGTGATAAGAAGGGCTAAGGAAATGACAACTATTACTAAAAACAATGCTGCCCCCAGACTTGCTATTTGAGCACTTCCCAAGGATGCCATTCCAACTGGCGGCTGTGTCACATGCACAGTGAAATTAGCCTCAGCATTGCCGCCTTTATTTTCAGCCACACAGTAAAACTCGCTGGAGTCAGATTCCTGCGTATTTGTCAATATCAAAGAAGATTTTTTCTTCGAGTCGCCTTCTTCGAAAATGTAAATTTTCTGATGAGAATTGAAGTGACTCCCATTTTGGAGAAGTCTCCCATTCCAGTACCAGTTTATAATTGCACTCGGCATGGCTTCAGTTCTGCAGGTAATGGTAGCATTTCCCCCAACTGCAGCTTCAACGTATAGGCTTACGGGGAAAATTTCAGGCTTACACGCAAACTCTTCAATAGGCAAATCTGAAAATGGCCTGTTTGCTAGTCGTGCCGGTGCGTAGCAACTAGGTGTGGAAAGCAATTTACGCTTGGCTAGCCACAGTTTGAGGTCCCGTAGCCGACAATCACATGTCCAAGGATTTTCAGATAAGTCTATTGCTCGGAGCTTTTCTACTTTCTCCAATGAGCTTAGTGGTAGTTCACGTAATTTGTTATGATTTAGTTTTAGAGATTCCAATGAGCGCAAATTCCTAAACGCATCTGGGGCTATATCTCGAATATCGCATTTAGATAGATCAAGTTTGACAACGCTACCCAGATTGCTCAAAGCGTCAGAATGTACTTTTAAAATTGGGTTTGTAGCCAATGTGAGATCTCTTAGGAAAGGTGCATCCTTGAAGCTGTTTGAAGGTATTTGCGTGAGTAGGTTATGAGAGAGATCTAATTCAACTAAATTTGTCAAGCCTTTGAAAGCTCTATCATGAATTTGGCCAATATTGCAATTACGTAAATAAACCCTTTGTAAATTAACCAGTCCTGTTCTGGCAAATGCTTCCTGCGGGAGTATCTGAAGATTGTTTCCAGATAAGTCCAACACTTGTGTAGCGGGGTCCACCGGCTCTGGCACTGTGATTAAAGCTCTGTCCATACACTCCACAGTCTGCTTACCCCCTTTCCACTTACAAGCACACACTGCGGGACAAGAGCCGGGGAGCGCGATACCGGCTAATGTTGTTTCCCACACCATCACACTCATTGTCACTATAAACCACCTCATTTTGTTTCCAATCCAATTTATTTTCAGTCACCATAAAACATTTCTTTCACTAAACGTCACACTTGATTTTTGTGTGAAAATAAAAATATAGTTACTAATAGTAAACTTTAATGATTTGTCACATTTATACGTCGGTATCGTATCACATCACTACTCGAGAAAGTTGGCAAGCGGCACATGACGGCACGGTGTGCACGCGCGACGACTCTACATCAACTGAGAGGGAAGGATCGTCTGGTCGTCTCGGTAAAAGAGCTCGACGCATGCGCTATGACGTACCCCCTCGCCCCGCTCTGCGGCTCTCCTCGACCACTGAGTTGAGTAGCCCTACTCGAGGCGAACTGTTGAAAGAATTCCAAAAGTGTAATTTTCTACCTGGCTCAGGCTGCGGCCGATCATCCCACTCGCTAGCCCGTCACGTTCATTCATAAATACCTGAGTCACAATCGCGGCGGGTCTTACTTTCAATGCCGGCCGGAGATGCAACTAACAATACCAGCCCGCTCGACTGCGACGCATATACCGCTCCGATTGTTATACAATACGCATCTTTTTGTTAAGACCACGTCGGGCTCGGCGTCAGGTAGACGACTAATTATAAATAACAGTCTGAAGGGATGGCAGGTTTAGGACAACAATAGCACAGGATGTGTCGTACAATGAATGCGACATATTCATTCATAATTTTGAAGCGACCGATTTTAAGGCGATTTTGGTAATAAGAAGGTTTTTGTAAACAAAATATCCGGACAATTATTCCAACTAACAAAGACAGAGAGAACTAACGGTTACCTACAAGAATAATTACACACGTTGTACAGTTTAACTATATTATAGATACTTACAATATTATAAACATTCTGCAAAATTTATAAACAAGACATCAGCCAACTATTCGTTGGACCCCCTACCTAAGTGAGTGTAAACCTGCTTCATTTACCTACAGCTGTTCATATGAACCTAGCCTTCTTCAAGTAAAGCAATCTTCACAATAAGTTGAAGTTCTATAAGGGTTCAAAGGAAGCTAATAAAATGAAATTAGTGATGAGGGTGGCGCGATATGCGGCACGCGGCTGGCACGCTCCGACATGTGCGCCTGCGCAGTCAGTTCAGTGATCGTCAGCTGTGCCGACACCTGGTGACGCATACCGTCCATGCCGCGCCGAGACGCGTGTGCCACACCACCCCGCACATATGCTTCCTTTGTAAGGTTTCCACTTCGAGCTTTCTAATACAATTAGCAGCGCCACTTAGTCGCCAATTTACCTATTATATTTCCTTTAGCATAATGTAATATGCGACATTTCAAAGCTTCCATAAATAATATTCCGAGTTACCTACATGATTAATGTTTAACAGATTTATGAATTTTAGATTAGATTCATCAAAATTTAATTAAGGAAAGAAGTAATAAATTTTAAAACAGTCTCTTTTAATTGCATCGGGAGCATCACAGTTTCATAAGGAAAAAAACTCATAAAGGAAAAAAAACTCTTATTTCAAATGGTACTTTTATTTGCATTTACACATTTGTCATAATTATTATACTTATTCGATTGCAATACCACTGCAATACTACTAATAACTGTTTGTTTTCCTGATAAAGAAAAATAAATAAATAAAATAGTGCAATCAAACTCTATAAATGACCTTATCCCAGCCAGCTGCCACCCTATAGAATTTGGAGATTTGTATATGTATATATAACAAATATAGTTAGGTATAACCCTCCTACGGCAAAACACAATTAACACAACTTTTGCATACTTACAACATCATAGGTCATGGGTTAACTCTGATGTAACAGTGGGGTAGGAAAATGTAGGTAGGTATATAATAATGTAACCTACTGTTAAAGGAATAGTAAAAAAGGAAGTAAGTTAAGTCCTTCCATCTGTAGTCCCACAGCATGTGCTGCCAATATTATATGAATATATATGATAATAATAAATTAGTCAGCTTACTACAGTACCTACATTGAAAGTTTATTTACACTCCGATTCGTTTGTTGTAGTTTTTTTTTTCATCTTTTTTTTCTATCTAGCAAAAGGCGCCCAACTCTGCATTTAATGCTTCCTAGGACTTATCGAAGGCCTCGTTTGCATACTTTAAACTGGTACTATACTGGTAATTGATAGATGAGGCTCTGGTGCAAGCTTAAGTTTCTCCTTCCAACGTACGCTATTGGGAGGAGGAAGTGACCCGAAGAGCAAGCTTTGTATTCAACCTTTATAACCGCCGAGAGACAGTTTCTTAACTACAAGTAAAATATCTAATCCCACATGCAAAAAGAATCACAGTCGTATTACATATAAAGTAAGCGTACATGCGTACATAAACGTAAGTACATACACAACTTACAATGCACATGCTCACATTGATCAGGCGACGGTTTTCTGGAGGGATAAGGTTTTTGAAAGCTCAAGTGTCATTCCGGGAACTGGGGATTTTTTTCGTTCACAATAGTATTAACATTTTTCACCAAAATTTAGATGGTTTAGCCTCCAAATGGCAGTATCTAATCGTACACCTTGATTCCCTTGAAGCCGATATTGGAAATTTTATAGATGTTCTATGCATTACTGAACACAACATGATCGATTCCGACAAAGAATTACTGAAATTAGAAAACTATAATTTTGGATCGGTATATTGTAGAAAAAACAGACGTGGTGGGTCTTGTATCTTAATTCGGAATACGGTCAAATGGAATCCCTTAAAAGAAATAAATTCCTATTCAGTCGAAAAAATTATAGAATGTTCGGGAGTCATTTTGATAGAACATAATATCGTTGTTATATGCGTATATAGACCTCCGAGGACCAGAGCAGAAGATATAGATGTATTCTTCACCAATTTCAATTCTTTACTCCATAAATACTGCTATAATAAGGCGAGAGTAGTTATTTGCGGGGACTATAACATAAACATACTTGATGATAGTGACGAATCGAGTAGATTCAAGGATATGTTGTGTGGATATAACATGAAGCTAGGCATAAATGAACCCACACGGCTGTCAAGCGGAAGATGCTTAGATAACATTTTATTTAATGTGCGAGGAAGTAAGGCTAAAGTTATCGATTTGAAACTGTCAGATCACACAGCGCAGGTACTGACATGTCCGGTAAAATCATATAGCCATCTTACAACTTGGTACACTGATAAACGGCAGTACAGTAAAGAAAACCAAAAAAGATTTAAAGAGTTTATTAATTCCCTAAGTTTTAATGAAGTCTTTACCTCTAAGGATCCAAATCTAGCTTTTACTAGCTTTTATGAGGACTTCAAATTCCTGTATGATCTCTGTTTCCCTATAATACAGGTTAAACGTTCCAAAATTTCCCGCCCAAAATGGTTAACAAAAGGTATCAGACTCTGTTGTAAGCGCAAGCGCCAACTTTTGTGGGAATATAGAAAGAAAAATACTGCAAATACAAAAAATCGCTTCATGGAGCTATCATTAAGACTAAATCGTATCATTAAATTAACACAAAGGTCGCAAAATGATAACTTTATTCAAACTGCTCTTAATAAGTCTAAAGCAACTTGGGCTGTTATCCGCGGTAATCAGAATAATGCACTAAATGATCAAATTGACCACATAAAAGTAGACGGCAACATTATACAAGAACCTTTACAAATTGCAAATTGTTTTAATACTTTTTTCACTGACCCAATCCACCAAAGTTTATCAATTGACCACAAAACAGAAATGACATACGAATTGAATTCTATATTTATGACGCCCACTGTGCCTAATGACATACATAAAATTATATTAAGTTTGAAAAATACAAATAGTACTGGATATGATGGTATATCAACTAAAATAATAAAGCTCGTTTCCGTTGCACTATCCCATATACTGAGTCACATCATAAATTTGTGTATAACGAATGGTGTTTTTCCTGATCAATTAAAATTGACCATAGTCAAACCGTTGTTTAAGAAAAACGAAAGAGACAGTATGCATAATTATCGCCCTATAGCACTAGTGCCTGTTGTTTCAAAAATTTTTGAGAAGGTGATACATAACTGTATCTATAATTACTTTGAAGACCATAATTTATTTTGTACCGAGCAAGTAGGTTTTAGGAAAAATAAATCTATCGATATGGCAGTCTATAGGTTTTTGTCCACGGTACTAACAAACTTAGATAGTGGATATCAAGTGTGTGCGTTGTTCATGGATCTAACAAAGGCCTTTGATTGTGTTGACCATAAAATTTTATTACGAAAATTATACGCCTATGGAGTAAGAGGTAATGTCTATGACTTAATAAAATCATACCTGAGCAATAGGACCCAAGTCACTCAAATTACAAAGATATGTAACACATCAAAGAAAGTCGTTGAATACACATCAACGTGTAGAAGTGTTACATTTGGTGTTCCGCAAGGTAGTGTACTTGGTCCACTGTTGTTCAATATTTATATAAATGACCTACCTAAAGTAACTCATTATGACACGGTTTTATTTGCAGATGACAGTACAATTGTTTTTACTGGGAATAATAAAGTGCAATTAGAACGAGAAGTAAATATGACATTAAATAATACAATTAATTGGTTGACATTAAACAATTTAAATATTAATATTGATAAGACAAATCTTATGACATTTAGAAATAGAGTGAATAAAATTCAAAATATCGACATAAATTATTTTAATAAAAAGATTGTAGAGGTTAGCACGACAAAGTTTTTGGGTCTGAACATTGATAACAACCTACGTTGGAAAAACCATATTGAATCACTGTCTAAGAAAGTTCATTCATTTTCATATGCACTTTACATGCTAGGAAAATCAGCTAGCCAGGCAACCGTTCTGACGGCTTATAATGGTTATGTTGCACCTCTCTTGAGATATGGTATCATGTTCTGGGGCAACTCATCCGATAATGAAGACGCATTCGTGGCACAAAAGAGGTGTATAAGGTCTATATGCCATTTAAAACCGACAGACAGCTGTAAACCTTACTTCTCACAGTTAAAGGTATTAACACTACCATGTATATACATTCTGGAGGTGCTGCTATTTGTAAGGAAAAACATGCATCTGTTTACTAAATTAAATAGTAAAAGAAAAAAAAATATTTTAAGCATCCCATCAAACAAATCGACATTAATGAATAGTAGCTTTTTGTGTATGGCTCCTAGAATTTATAATAAATTACCAAGAAAAATTCAAGAAATATCAGAACTAAATATTTTTAAAAAAGAAATTAAGATTATTTTGTTAAATAGGTGCTATTACACAGTAAATGATTATTTAAATGACAACACACTGTAGGTTAAGTAAATTTCAGTTATGACCTCTAGTATATATATTAATCTATGGTTATGACTTTGACATTGTTATTTTATATTGTGTTTTAATTTTATTATTGTTGACATTTCTACTTTGCATTATGTTTTAATTTTATTAATTTATGACATTTTTATTAGATAAGACTATTGTAATTGACTAATTAATGTATTTTGCATGAAAATTATTACTACTGTTATAAGAAACACGGACATCTAAAATTTTGACAACATATTATACTTAATACTTAATTATTAAATTCCCATTTTTGCTGTCAATTCTCTAATATGAGATTATTGCATGTCAATTTGGCTGAAATATGGTGAATCTAATGCATAAATTGTAACAACTGTGTACCTACCCATATATCGCAATAAAATGATTTATGATTATGATTATGATTAATATATGGCGATAAAAGGTATAGGTGGCAACCCTATCAAAACGGGATCCAATACCGTCAACGACATATTGTAAGCAATGTAAGCATGTTAGCGCAATCCTACTGCGTACCTAACTCAGGATTTGAAGCAAGAAAAATCAAGGTAATATTCCACAAAACTTTTTTAACAAAAAAAAATTGATAAAATTTACACTAACAATTACTTGTTACCTTGAATGTCCAACTCGGTGGGCATATAATTATAGACTAGGAACTAGGAACTAAAAACTAGGAGTAGGAACTAAGTATTCGTAATTCTAATTAAGGTGCTGGAGTGAGTCGTTATTTTGTGAATAAAAAATGACAATTGCTTAATCAGTTCAGGCCCCCTAGTGTCAAATCGTTGGCAAGCGTATTGTATTTTTGATCTTTACAGGTTTAACTTCACCAGTGCTACCAGTGCTAACAAAGAGCAATCTTTACTTGTCCTAGATACTGGAAAATAGCTCCAGCACCTGTTAGCACCGAACTGTAATTTTTATTTCATCATCTTCAAACATTTTTTTTCACAAGTTGTCATTAATTAATAATAATATAATGAATAACGTATTACTAATATAAAATGAACAATAGGATCTGACACTTACTTACGCATACCGTTCACATCGATCTATGTATACTAAATATATTGAATGGATATTCAAGATCTAATATTGAATGTATATTTTAAAAGCAATTCTCCCTGTACTGCAGCAGTAACACAAAAAATGTTCCCATTGAAGAAACAGAACACGTTTAAAACAATAATTTCACATTCAACAGTCGGATAATTTCAAAACAGTTTTGAAAGTTATTATGATAACATCAGAATAAAAGCAAAATAAACGGAAGCTGAAGATAATGTAAACGTTAATTTCAGATATTAATAATTCTCCTTATAAAACGTAAACAGTAACATATTTGATTACACACGGACTTCCGGTTTAAAAGTATTGAGTATCAAAAATGTAGGTTCCAGAATATGGGAAACTTAATACATGAGAATATAATAAATTATATCCATGTAGATCATTTCATTATACATGCAAATTTTGTCCTTTTATGCTAGTTAGTAAACCCATGGATTTTTAGTAAATCATGTTTTTAGGGTTCCGTAGCCAAATGTCAAACAACGGAACCCTTATAGATTCGTTATGTCTGTCCGTCCGTCTGTCTGTCTGTCCGTCCGTATGTCACAGCCACTTTTCTCCGAAACTATAAGGCCTATGCTGTTAAAACTTGGTAAGAAGATGTATTCTGTGAACCGCATTAAGAATTTCACACAAAAATAAAAAAAAGCATTAAATTTTGGGAGTCCCCATACTTAGAACTGAAACTCAATTTTTTTTTTCATCAAATCCATACGTGTGGAGTATCTATAGATAGGTCTTTAAAAATGCTATTGAGGTTTCTAACATATTTTTTTTTCTAAACTGAACAGTTTGCGCGAGAGACACTTTCAAAGTGGAAAAATGTGTCCCCCCCCCCCCCCCCGCCCCCCTCTAACTTCTAAAATAAGAGAATGATAAATCTAAAAAAAATATATGATGTAAATTGCCATGCAAACTACCACTAAAAATTGGTTCGAACGAGATCCAGTCAGTAGTTTTTTTTAATACGTCATAAACCGCAATTTTCGCCTTTGCTACTACGGAACCCTTCATGGGCGAGTCCGACTCGCACTTGGCCGATTTTATTTTAATTTAATTGTATGCCCCTCCAAATGATAAGCCATCAGTGTAGTCACAAAGTCTTGCAATCTCGAGATACTCGTAAACTCGTGTAATTACTAACTATTGTAACACTTTCTGAGGGACAATTTTTTTTTATTCTTTATTTATTTATAGGACTTTTATCTTACGACATGGCAGTCCTATTGTAACAAAATAACATTAACTATAAACAAAACTTAAACTAGGTTTGATAGTGTGTTGATGAGATGTGTAGAAACACATACATATTAACAACTATTGAACACTTCTTCATTCATCGTCACTCCTACACATTTCATAAACACACTTCGCAGTGTCTGAATGAGGTGCAGATAAAATAGTCTAGTATGAGCCTAGGTATGTTCTCTATTCTCATATCAAAATTAAAAACTAATTGTGCTCTAGCATGACGATTCCGTTCACATTCCATGAGCAAATGTTGGACATCGTCTATTTTGCCACATGTTAAACAGTTGGCGTATCAACTACTCTCATCATGTGTCCAAACTTTCGTGATGGAATGTGACCAGAACGTAGTCTCCATGCTGTAACTACTAAATTCCTGTTTAGTTGTAATCCAGTATTTAATAGGTACCAGTCAACTTTATTTAGTTTTTCAGACAACTTGCACCCTTCTTAATAATCATCATTATCATCTTTATGGAGATGCATTTTTCTGATTGCATCCGTGGTCAACTTGACAATCATCTAAAATTAATTAAGGCATGCATTGACACAAAAAATCTATAAAATTAAATGGCAGTGTCAGTGGTATGACAGTGGTTTTGTTAATAAGAAAATCGAAATAAGAAAATCGAATAAAATAAAAGAATCGGGGCCCTAATATAATTGAGCCAGAAACACCATAGATCTACATACACTTTCATATTAATTACATTTAAATAAAATATTAAGATTTGCTTTTTTTGCTCAAGGTATACCCTCTAGACATTTCTTTTTAAAGATATTTTTATTCTTCTTTCGATCAGTACAAAAGAAGTATAATAGATATTGTTCACAGTTTCTTAGACATTCTTTATAAATAAGATTTAATTGAAGCACAGTGACTTGAAAACTAGAGTAATGAAATACGAAGCGATGCCTCAGATGCTTTTTACTCCTTTGAACTTAATTTATTACCCAGAAATAATAGAACAAAACGTAATTAATTGTTAATTACTTATTGCTGTAGTTATTTTCACACATATTTTTGTTTTGATATTTTGCATCAAAACTATCTTAGAAGACACCATACTACCTACTATAGCTCATTTATCTAATAAAATTGTCGGAAATAGTCACAACACAAGGTTGTTACACTGACAAAGCCTGGCTAATAACCATCATATTCATAGCCACATTAATCTATAATGATAATTCGATTGCTGTACGAAAAATTAGTAGGTAGGCTCCTAATGTAAATATTTCTAATAATACATATATTTAGATAGTTCGATTTTATGATAACAATAATTCTGATGCCCTATGTAAGTTATTATTATATTATAATCCACTCATATGAAGAATGTCATCATTTAAATTTTAAATTAAATAATTTAATCTCTTTATTTAATAAAATCTAAATAGATATATAATAAACTATAATAATTAACTGTAAAAATTTAAGTTAATTATTATAGTTTAGTTACGAAAAACCTTTGATGTTTTTTTGAGAAACGCAAAGCATTTGTTAACGATAGAATTTGTTATTGGATTTCGTTGACTGCTGCATATTTCACTATTATTGTTGTTGCTTGTATTGATAACACCAATTCTTGTTGGCCAGAAATCTGACCAATAGCAAAGACAGAAACCCGAGAAAACGAGTGTGTGAGACGTCTGTAAATATTAGACACAATACACCGTCATTAGTTAAAACCCGAAAAAGCCGACATGATAAGGTATTAGGAATCATACGTGAGGCTGTAAGTTTGGCGGTAGCTAGAGCGAAAAAAGGATTAACTACAAACCAAAGAAATGACATTGTGTTTGTAAAGGAAGGCTACTCAAAGAAATCATCTCAAAAGCCATATTCAATTTTAATACCTGCCGTTGACTGGACAATACTCGTAGACACGTATGAGAAGCACTATAAAATACCGGAGAATATCTGTGCCTCATCATCCAGACCCGATATATTCCTTTTTTCACGATCGCATAGGCGTGCAGTGCTTGTAGAACTCACAGTACCGTGGGAAACTAATATACCTAAAGACCACGCTATAAAGACAAACAAATACTTCGACTTGACTAACGAGTTAACCAAAAACGGCTACGTGGTTAAACTCTACGCCGTAGAAGTAGGAGCAAGGGGAATTCCAGCTAAATCCCTGTACAACTTACTTAAAGACCTCGGATTGCCAAGAGCTTCAGTAAGCTCTTTACTAAATCGAATATCAAAAGCGGCATTGATAGGATCTTACCAAATTTGGATAGGTGGGGGGGAGGGGAACACTACTGACGGTGGAGGTGAGCGCTGATGCATCACAAGGTGGCCACCCTAAACCTACATCTGGGTCGCAAGTCCCAGTCGCCGTCACGGTGTTCCTCTCTGTATCACGCTATGGACCCGGCGACCGCACGGTGAATCCATGGAGTGCTGAGAATCGGATCTCGATATTATGTAACTTTAAAGATGATTACCCAAGTTCTGGGAAATCAATCTATAAACAGTAAATTGGGATGTTTATGTTTACGTAAATAACGCCCCGGGTTAAATCTACTATAGTTCGGTTTGATATATACCAATATACCTATACAATATGTAAATGTTCAACGTCTTTTGAAATAACGCAACCACAAATATGTAAACCTACACTTTAAACATGTATTGTAAAGGCTCCTCATACTCCTCACTGAATTTAAGACACGAAATAATCTCAAATGATCAAAGCGTCTCTTTGGCAATGCTCCGATTCACTGATCTGCATCCATGAATGAAGTTTTGTGTTCCAGTTCCAGATCAGAGAAAATGTAATAGGCACGTTGAATTTAAATACACGTATGTATAAATCCTCATTTGAAGTAGCAATCTCATACATCAGTCGCATAAAAATCGCTGACTGGAATATTTCTACGATCCGACATTCCGTCGTTGTGTCCGTAGATCGCGAGCATTCAGGATCGTAGCAGTCCAAATTTATCAATTCATTTTATCAGTATATAATTTATTATAAGTCGCTTCATGCTAAACTCCTGTCGAAAAAGGAACACAAGCTAAGTTGTATGTTCAAGTACGAGTAGTACCTAAATAAACAAACAGCGCGAGTAAGGTCAGTGCTACAGACCTGCTAAATAATCCGTTTCAGCCGTCCGCCTGCAGCTAGCGGACATCGAACCAACTATTTTATTAATCTGTGATCGAACGCTGACACGTGCCAATATGCTGAAGTGCCAATGCTGTATCGATGCAGGTACTAAACGCGTATATTAACATAATAGCAATCAAACTAAGAACATCACGATAATTAGACACGGTATCTGTATCTAATTCTTTGCAAATTCACCAGTCCCTGATGGTCATTGTACCTACCTTATATTCAGTGATTCTGAGGCATCAGATTAAGTATCATAAGGAGGTTCAATGTATTTTACAAAAATAACACAAAGCAAATAAGTGAGACAGTCGATCTTCCCAAGAGCAGCTAGCTCACTGCACTCCAGAAATACTTGGACACCTGACGAATAGGACCTATTGACCGGTAGCCCTTGCACCTCTAAATTCTCTACTTTTATAAATTTCATATTTTCAAAAACTAAAAGAACCTAAAAGAAAGAAACTAAAAGAAACTAAACACACGATGACTGCGATGCAAAGGAATTGCATGACGTTTTCCTTACTCTTATCTAAACTTTTGTAACTTTCCCTACGAATCTTGGTCCTGAGTCTGCACCTTAAATTGTAAATTACATAAAAACATTATGGAGTGTAATAACCTCCAAAATATGACTGGTACCTATAATGGGACGGTCTTATCGTGGACTGCGATCTTTTACGGACGACCTTTGGATAGACCGTATTCAAATGACCCCTGACTGTATATAGTACGGGTTTGTTAGCTGCGGATATACTTATTTTACTCTAACCTAACGTGAGGGTTAAGAAAGTGCTCTAGGATATCAATGAAAAACAATCTATACAATAATATATAAAAGCGAAATACCACTCACTGATTATGCACGAAATCTCAGAAACTATAGCACCTACAAACTTGAAATTTGGCAGGTAGGTTCCTTATACGATGTAGACATCCACTGTAAAAGGATTTTATGAAACTCCACCCCTAAGGGTAACTAGTGTTTACATAAATTTATTGTAGGCACTAGTTGCTCTGCGGCTTCACCTTCGCGGAAACTATTTAACGAAAGGTATGATATATTCTCCTTCAAGTTACTGCCAAATTTTGAAATAACCAAGTGAAGGTGTGAAAACGTCACAGACAAACAAAGTTACTCCTCCGTTATTTGAATAATTGATGAAACTTTGTGATTCTTCTGTGTCTTTGAAAATATCCTCCTTTTTTTAAAAAAAATCATGATTTTAGCATATTCCTTGTGTCGAACAACACTTGTGTCGAACGCGAAATACACAAGTTAAGTACTTATAAAAAAAAGTTTCTACCCTTTTCATCAAGCAGCGTATTAAAAACTATGGAGGAATGAAAAATATTACTAGTAGCCGGAACTGGTAACGGAACTGAAACGGAGCTGCTGCAGCCTAGAATAATGTTCTTTTATCCACATAAAACATTATAGGTAGGTACCTATAATGTTTTATGATTACAGATAAATCAATCTTAATATGCTATAGAGATTTTATATCTAATTTTTACTTTTGTACAGATCGGATGCTGTCTTTTCCTCCACGCCATAATTATAAATACTTTTTAAGAAGCCCGGATATCAGCTGACGATTAAAGTCCAGTAATAGCAATAGAAAACATTATTTGATATTGAAACTGGTTTGAATTTCTCTGATTTTAACCATCCACCTAAATACCTAATTGCATTTGAATGTCGCTCGCATTTACGTTTATTTTTTACTCTGTCTCCTTAATGGTCACAGCGTCGGCAATTAACAGTTAAACGGGCGTCCCAATTTAAAGATTATGAGATAGTTCCGGTGGTCAGTGGCCGCAGCAACACTCCTCGAAAACTACTAACCGACCAGTTTGGTAGGCACTCTTGAAGGATACAATTATTACACATCTGTGTCATTATTCTGAATAACCTCTTAAAACAAACGCTGTGTACATTACTCATCCGTTTTTATATAGCACATCGGATAGAAGAGTGAGAATTAAGCTGATATTGGCTTGCTTCGGTTTGGTAGGGCGTGCTCTATATCGCATGCCACAATTCTCTGCTTTTGATTCTTTTGATCAATATAGAATATTGAAGTCAAAATCCATCAAAATCGAAGCTATATGTATTAAAACTATTAGTACTTATAATATTTTACAAGTACTAATAGTTTTATTTACTCAATAAAGGTACAAAACTGACAGTCCGATGTGTGATAGAAAGAACGCTCTACAAAATCAGACTCTCAATTTTCTTCTTGCCGACGCGAAGTGCTTAATGATAATATTGCTTTGTACTATAGTGCTCACAAGAGTGATCACGTCTATTGTATCTGATTCATTATAAACGTCTGCGCGCTCTATATCAAAACAGGAAGTAAAAATTATTAGCAATTGAAAACGTTACTCAAAAATTGCAATTAACTAAAATAACCCTGCAGAACTGAAGTCTTAGCACTGAGCCACGGTGACATCCAAGGATTGAAACATCAAACCAACACTACTTGGGTCTACCTCTTTTGCCGGGGTCAGGCGGAGGATGCACGGCTAGATAGTGGCGGTAATATAGTGTCATCATCATCTTAATCCGGATCCGGATCCGCCTATCTATCATTATATTTTACCTATAATTTTTTCCGTGGACGACTGCGGTCCGACCGTCCATCAGCAGACCTCGGCGTACAGGTGAGATTGATTTGGGCCCCAAAGATCTTGGTGGGACACCATAATACCCAAGCTTCGCCCCGAGATTTCACCCACGTAAATCCTGCTACCGTGGGTATATCGTATAATTTTTTTCAATTCCTGGCGGTATTAAAAAGCTTTGGGTTGGATGGATATGGACACAACTAATATACATACAATTTTATTGTATAGTTTAGAGTAAACAGTAGACTACAGTCATACCGAATTATGCACTACATTCAAACGAGTTTAAATGGCAAGACTTATAGCGTGACTCACTTGAAAAGCCCATTAAACAATGTATTGTTTTGTGGCATATGTAGGTCCGGCTTCGAATTATAAAGTGACACAACGTTCTCATGATAATAAAAAACATTTCGAACAAAGTGAGATAAATATCTCTTAAGACTTTAAATAGATAACTATACTGTAATTAGTCTACGTTTAAGTAATACATCTTGCAGAGAGTGTTGAAATGTGCATTGGTAACTTAGGTAGATTGTGGTATGACATCATGTAGCTTCAGAACGATTTGATCTCAGATATAATTGTGTTCATATTCATAAAATAAAGATGTTTCATTGGATAAATGGTAGGTTTGATACCGCGTTAAGTTTTCACTTGTTGTCTTGAACCAAGAAATAATTAACAGACCTAATTACATACCCAAACTAAGAATAACTTTTTATTTTTAAGGTACTAGAATGCGAATAAATATACTTAGCTACTGTTTATATAAATAAATACATGATATAGTTTATAGAAACACTCATACCAACGTAAATTGCATATTTATAATAAGCGGGAATCGAACCCGCGACCTCTGACTTTCTGTCAAAACAAAATAAATACATGTACCTACTAATAGTCTTCTATTGTCTGCTATCATAGTCTCCTATTATAGTCTTCTAAAATTTGTGCCCCGGATTAAAAGTTGTAGATTCGTCCCCTGTACAGGTGCCCATTGGACACCAGTTAAACGGTTATCGATTTCATTCCACAGTACACGTACCTATTAAGTAATCTGTGGGCCGTACCATCAATGGAGGAATTCTTTTTATTTCTGGAGAAACCAACAGGTTACTTACCTGTACCTACTGCGACTTCTCTCATACTTGTTTGATATATATGTATTTATTTATTGGCAATGCAATATTCCTCTGGGTTTAGAAGCGTCTACGGTAACAAACGAGCAGCGTACTCGTTTGCAATAAAAACTCAGTGTTACAAAAACATTCACTTTACGAACCACACTAAACCTTTTGTAAAATGTTTTAAAGCTGCCTGATGTGAATCCAGCACTTTGGCCTTTTCAAGCTCACCAAAAGGAGTTAACGAAATCGATGAGAGAACCACAACGAGCTTTCAATCTTTAAATCTAACATAAAATCTATGTATAAGCACACAAATCGAATTTCGATCGAGTTTATGTATGAGCCAAATCGGCTTAACAGTTTCGAAATGGAGTTGGCTTTAACAGCGCTTACTAAATGTTCACCGGAAATACATAATTATACGATACAGAATTAAATACAGTATAGATACATTACGTTGTCGTATGTTATTTTTATGTGAAGTACAGAACGATTGCCTTTCCCACGGCCGATGGAGGCGGCGCTGCGCGACTTGACTTCGGTGATTTTGGGTCACCTAAACAAGTTTCGCTCTCGCCTCGACCTTTATCAAGGTTTCTTTAATATAATTCTGCTCATATTCCTATTTCATTTTGATAATGACGTAACGAAATTCATTTCCATGTTTTTAACGGCACAGACGCGAGCAAATATCGGCTGATAGACCGTCCCGAGACCATTAAGGCTCAATAACTGCTATTCGACGCACAGCGTTTTAAATTTCGAGATCGGCGCATGCTAAGGATAATCTGAATAAGGAGGCCATTTTAGAGCTCCCTATTTTAGATCTGAGGGCAACTGGCACGATAACGTCAGTAATAGCGGCACTCGGTAAATTAAAAAGCATGAACTAACTTCGAACTCGTTACAGATGAATGGAACCAGATATTTGGATTATAGTAAAGTGCTTACATTAAAGCTTACTGTTGTAGATCGACTGATTGTTAACAATGGTAGGAGACCGTATCCGTATCGAGGAACAACAATGTGTTGCTAAAGTATAAGTTATGCTAATGAAATGTATAAATTACTTCAGGCCCAGCGTGTGACGCATTAAATACATATACCTAATATATCTACAGTATCGCATCAATAATATGGCTTGTTATAAATTGAACATAATTTGGAGCAATAGCAACTATGACAAGAATACTTCTTGTCATATTTTAACGAACATATTTGATCTTTTTAGGATGATAAATAATATCTATCGTAGTCATTTCCATTAAATTAATATTACTATAATATATTTAGTATGGTTATATACCACCAGTGTATTTTTCGTTATTTTTCATTTTGTTTGACACATGCGCATGCAGTAAGAGAGGAGAGAGAAAACGGTAGAGGAGCTCAAATTCACCAATCATAGAACCAATTCACTAGCACCAGGGCTTCATTTCTCTAGCAACTTGTAGTCAAAATATATGCCGGTATACATCCACTTTGCGACTGAGAGAACCACAGATTCTAGCAAGCCGTCATGAATGCATGCACAAGCGTCCGGCTTATTTCTTTCGAATGGACGGTTCTAAATTCGAAAGAGTGGTATCTGTAGCTTATCTGTAGCTTTGAGCTTTAGTAACAGTATATTACATCGATGTCTGTTAGTCTGTTATCCTTATTACGTAAGTTTAATCGTCTAACAGTACCCAATTGCACTAGGAATTATTTTGTACACCTTCACGGTATACAAGTCGTACCTGTAGCTAGTTCATCTTGATTTGTATTGTTATTTTGCACAAACACCTCATAACCAGTAAACTAATCTGACGCCTTATAAATATCAATTGAGTAGATACTGTAGTCAAAAAAGTAAACCTGGAAACAAGAGTGTTTCAAAATTAAATACAGCCCAGCATTTGCTGGAAAAATTGAAACCGCCCTTTGTCGGTTACTGTGCGTGTGTAACGCGATCTCTAAGGTATTTTTAATTTGTAACGCCATGTGTGCTGAGTGTGCTATTGTTGCTTAATACCACACAATAATAATTCAATATATTTCGTTTATCGTGAATTATGTAATAGTTTTTTGAGGTCCAAACCAACCTCACCTGTAAGCCGTGTATCTACACTTTGCACATACTGAGCTACTTTTAATTCACGTATACTTACAACGTCGTCGCAGATAAACTTAATTATTAAATAAAATTATAAAATAATGTTCAGATTTAATATTCAGTTCGACATAAGCAGAAACATGAAAATTTTAACTACGACATTATTCAGTACCTTCCCAATACAGCGCCTTATTAAGCGATTCAAGCAACTTTCCGATGCAAATACAAGAGACTTCATTATTTTATATTAATAAAAGACCCAGATTGTCCGTTTTCTCTTTTATCCTTCTACAAATATTTTTTCTATTTGCTTTCAACCTAGAGCAAGTGACTACGCAGCGAAAGCTGTAGTTTGCATCTAAAATCTTTTAAGTAAACGTTTTTACAGCTACTTATATAAAATTTTACAAGGTAATATAAAATGTAGGGAAGTATTTTTTTCAATATCGTGTAAAATCGACAAGGAAGCGAGCCATGAACATAATTTTGCCGTTCCCATTTTATAATTCTTCTTTATAGTATTATCAAAAGTTTACGCGGATATTACTCATTGAAATTTATTTAATGGATTTAATCTAAATGTATGGTGTAGGTATTATTTTATATAAACACTATTCAACGTTTCGATTACTTTTCAGCAGACATGGTAGCTACCTGAAGTTCTTTAATTTGTTGAATGAGCTTGTTATAATACATCAATAACGATAACGTTATGTACTGACGATAGATTGATATCCGAAGTGAAGCAATGTTTATAATGTACTGCGGTCAAGGTTAACATTTGATTACCATTTATAAAATAATCGACCCTCATTGTAGAGCACATAAGACAGTGTTTATTCTATTTGTTATTTGACTAACAAATGGTCTGACATAGAATATTGTCACACCTTTGGACCATCAATCTTACAAGTAAATAATATACTTTCATATTTAACCGGCGGACTTGCTTGAAAGGTTTAGTTACAGTAGAGGAAACTCGTGAAAGGTATAACGACAGCACCTCTGCCTAACCCTCTTGGGATATAAAGCGTAACTGTTTATATGTATCAATACAATTTGGTTAGTATTCATTTTGGACTACGTCAACATACCTCAAATAAAGTAGTTAAAGCCCAGTTATCTGTCGAAAGCTTTTAAATTACAAGGCCATATTGAAATGTTGCGAAGCGAGAACAGCAAAACACAGCAAAAAAAAATAAAACAGCATATTGTTGTTGTTACGATAATTGAATGAGATGCCTGTCTGTGACAGATTTGACAACCGTTTTACGCCTTACTTTTATTTCCCTTTTCCCGTTTTCGATTTCAGTGACGGTTGAAATAACTCTTTGTTTTAATTTCAACAGGACATTCCACTGTTTACATTTCGATATAAATTTACCGAGTGAAAAGTTTTATTCTGGTTTATTGACCCTTATAATGTTCTAGGACAAGCTATCTGTGGATTTGATTTATGCACTTTACAGAGATATTAGCAACATCATTTCGGCTAACATTCCGGTTGCAAAATTTGCATTCTTTCTCTACATTCTGTCTTTTACGGGTACGATTACCGTCTACAGTCTTACAGTAAAACTCACTTAAAATTAGTTAATACACGAATTATAGAATTAATAAACGTTTTTTACACTCGAACGCTAATATCGACACTAAAGCTCTTTGCAATAATATTAATTTTGCTATGAATAGGTACACCAGTCTAGCATTTAATAACATTTTAAATTTCTTTGACCTCATCCACAAAACAGCGAGTTCAAAAATCGAATTCAGTTACCAAATCAGAAAGTTCACCAAATCAGTTTCATTGCGAATGATTTTTCGTCCACTTGATATTGTTAGTTAATGTAGAATTTAGGGCACGTATTCCAACAACGTAAAGCGACATTATAACTGTAGTTTAGAATAATATATTAGTCTGTCCTCAGATCTAGATATAAATCGAGATTCATGATTCATACTGAATTACGGGCCTAAATCTTATAGCTGAATTTCAAAACATGTATGTCCAAAAGATTTTGCAAAAAAATTGCCTAAATATTGACTTTTGGTGTCAGTGACGTTCTAGTAACCCCTAATTCTGTCCTTCAGTAACACAAACTGAAAGCTCTTCAAGTTTTTTTTATTATGTTACATCCGTTGACTTTGTCACTATGCTGCAGCATGTCCTCATTACGGGCGAATACAGCCCATGGAGCTATATTCAAATAGGAGAGAGGCCTATATACCCACACCATAGACATCTATTTCCTGAAATAACACTGAACTTTTTAGAGGTCAGAAATCTTCCTTCAAAATGTTCGTAACACGTAATATGATATCTATTCTGTGCTAATACTTGGTATGCATTACTGAAAGTAAAAACATTAAAAAAGGAAACGTAACTAACAATATGTAAATATGTATATCGTAAGTGGTTTTGTATAAATTTATACCCAATGAAGATGTCGGCAAAGGCTGTTTGTGTATTTGTTTTGTAAGCAAAATTGTTATATGGATACAGGTTGAATTTGAATAATCATGTTTAATTCCCTCAAACCTCGTATTTACCGCAGATATGAAAGGTATATAATATATAAATCAATATTTCATTCGGAAATTATTTTTTTAACATTTCCAGCTTGCATATTTATTAGGTATAGTAGCTTATTTCGAATTTCAGTCAATCTCAGTATGAATTTTTCTTTGACTCAACCATGAAAGAGTAACTTGTCGTCTTTTTAGAAAACATTATGTATGTAATCTTCCATCCTTCTTTACCTTATCTGCTTTCCCTATCCGCTACGAACTGTAGCTTAGGGTAGCTTACTATCAGACGGTCGAGTACTTGTTTATTTATTAATTTTGAATAAAACGGGATAGGAAAGTGAAGAACACTCTGCTAGTAACTACCCAGTTTTTTATGGGATGCCTAGTATGTAGCATTGACACTTTTTCTTTTGATTTGCCAAATCTGAGCGCTTCTGTGTCAGTAACAAATCAAATAATTCGATTGGTTTACATTTATTCGTATTTATCATTGCTTTATATCTATTTATTTATATATTGTTTATTTATGAGGATACTTTTGATGACTATGATTTGTACACAATACTTCATATTCTCATAATATATTCAGATTGTTACGATAACGGTTCATAGCTATGCATTGTATGGTATGAGCTTATATTGATAGTTTTTTCATTACAACAGTTGAAATTAAATAATTGCGAAGCACATGTAGAGTTAGATCTATTGCGCAGTAAAGCCGGTTGGAATACTGATACCTAATAATCCTTGTGTCGAACGATACAACGAGAATATAAGATAGGTAAATTTAAATGTGATGATATCCCAAGAGTATTTTTTTTTATACCACTTAGTTGGCAGACAAGCACACGGCCCACATATATAGTATTTGACGTTTTTGACATTCGTTGACGCCTGTCATATACGTCATATTCCATACATTTTGTATTCTATTCTACAAAACGCCGGCCGACAAATTGCCCCTTGTCTAGAGGGGCTGGGGCGTCACACTCGCGCTGCCGACCCTGAAGAAACCTTCTAATGCCCTTCTTGAAGAACCCCATATTGTAGTCGCTTGGGAAAACCACCGCAGGGAGTTCACACACATTCTTAATGTTTCATTCACTCAATACACTTGAGACAACTAGCGAAAAAGTGCAGTGTGGACACCCAAAATTAGCGCGACTGTAGAATAAACTTGTGCAGTGTATGAAGCAAATCACAGATCTCTGCCAGCCCTGATAAAGGCGTGAACTTACGTATATGTCTATATTTACCAAACAAAACCTGAAGACCATAATTATAAAAACACAAATGAATGAGAAATAAACCGAAATAACCAATATTCCATTATCAAAACGAAACGAACGAAAGTGAGGTAGGTAGGTACCTAACTCTGCTATTTCCTCACCACACTAGATTAACGTTAATATAATTTATCATAGCACTAACGTTTGCCTATTCTGCGAATGTACATAACTCGACCATCGTTATCGAGTACCCAGTTCCAATCTCTCGCCCCAATTACCAGGCTCCTTTCGTACCCAATTCATCCATTCCTATCCCATTAACTTGGGTCACCCACTCACCTTTTTCTATCTGATTATGTTTGAGTATTATGTCCAATATATTATCCTACAATTACTATATAACATAAATAGACAATCAGACTATGTATTAAAACTATGGCTGAACGAATCTGCGTTTAGTTTCGCAAAAAGATAGATTTTTATTTAGAACTGGCTACATACTTTTGTTTCTGCCTCATCCGTGTCACGATTCCTGTTGCATCCGAAGCTTGCACTTTGGAGCCCAGAGTCCGCTTTCCTCTCCATAATTTGATTTATCTTATTTTAGCTTTAGCCGAGGATATTGCCCAACTTCGAGAGAAAAGTCTGCACCGGAGCGTCGTTGTCCGTTAATCAATGGGTGCATCGGCTTGCAGGTTGGCTTGGGCCTCGAAGTTCTTGGTAGGGCTCTATATACACCATAGGCTATTTGTATCCAGGAATATATATTAATCGTAGTGTAATTTATATAGTAGGTTTAAAAAAAAACATTAAAAATCCCCGACAAGAAGAACCGCTCTATAAATGAGGCTTTTTGGAGGTTTTGTTTATTTTATTTGAATTTGAACGTTGATTTAGTATCCTCAATAATTTAAATCACAAATACCAAATGATGCAGCGGTTTTGCAGTGATAAAATAACTGAAGCAACCAAAACTGTCCCCCTTGACCAACTGCATCGTGAACGTGTGCGTTCGTTTCGTATTAATTTAACTGAAGCGTTGAAGTTGGTTTAGTTTTACTAAAGTTCTTTCTGCGATATTAACTAACTGAAATCCACCGAGTAGGTACTCACGTTATTGTTGATATTAAAACTCGTGTCCAAACAGAATAATTTTGATGAGGGTAAGTGTTAAGAGAATGGGAAGTTAATGCTAATTTGTAATTAAACAGTTAATTAGGAAATCTATAACACAAAATGAATTTACATATGTTAATATTGCAAATATCGTGTGGGCTTGCTTACAAACTTTAACTCAAAACAACTACCTACATAAAATGAAGTTGAATGAAAATGTACTCGCATGGATAGTGACGACTAATAAAACAACCGTAAATTGTGAATCACAGAATTTAAAAAGAAACTGAAGCGTATGAGCATGTTTTAGTAGAACGCACTTGAACATCAATGATATGATGATTTAACCCTACTTGGAATGAAGAAAGCTAAACTTGAGGCGAGATTTAGAGAATGTCAATGATACATTACTTATTAAATTCCATTCATTAAGAGAATGGAGTCAAAAGTAAACACTTACTTGCAAATAAGACCCTCTTCCTGTTAACTCATTTAAAACAAAAATAAATGTAGGTATTAATGAGATCTTAACGTAAAGGTGAGGCCTGATAGCGAAGTATTTCTATGCCTTACCAGTTACCAAATACGTCACGACTGTTTGCTATTCTCATTGTGAACAAAAGCGGCGGCGGTACACACCCAACCAGGGGGACAAAACCAACATCCTTCACATCACGTCACGTATTTATAATCCCACATTCGCTTCCTGCTTTTTGTTCGATGTTATTCTAAGGAACTTAAAATCTGCAAAGGAATCATTTCACACAGGCTGTACATCATTTAAAAGAATTACTTACCTACCTGCGCTCCGTCCGAAGTAATTATTTAATTTACAATGTAAACTAGGTAGTGCGTTGTTGCTAATTTAGTGTTTACTTTCTGCGAAACTTTGTAGGTATGTAGTTAGGTTTACATTAAGTAATCATAATTAGTACAACAGAGTTAATGCAAATATAAACAACATACATATTCAATCCAATTTCTAGATTGAATAGAAGGATACAAGTGTTAAAATTGAACGACATTATTATTTAATATGTTATATATATATTCTATACTCCTAGGAAATGTATAGAATGCCGGAGTCGTTCAGGCAATGTATGAAATGATATTCAATGTTTAAACTATTTTACACTTTGCCTAGGAAATATATAGAATACCTAGGCATTGTATAGAATGCCGGTCGAAGCATAGGTAATGTATGTAATCTATTTTTCTTCTCTATGATTTAGTTAGATACTAATCTTTTGAGAGCTAATCCTATTTTCAACATCCACCAGCAGACAGTGCTGATAAGACATGTATTGTGTTCTATTGGTAGGTATGCCTAAGTACCTACGTGTTTTTTGCGTAGAATGTTTCTCACATAGCAGTGAAAGAAAAGCTGCACATTGCGACTTGGATAGATTAGGTTAGAAGGCTAATGCGCGAGCGGAGCGGAGCCAACCACTCTCTTACCATCATGTCCATTATACACATTGCCTGATGCGCTTCGGGCATTTAATACAATACCTAGGCAATATATGAAATTAATCGTATTATACACATTGCCTAACATTTATATTCTTAGGGTAAGAGGTCAATCTAGACTCTAAAGAGAAATCACAATCGATAATACATAAATCTGTTATTACCTAATTGTCTTTGCTTTATTCTTATGATAACACGCTAATCGCAATATCAAGTGAAGAAAATTGCAGCCTTCATACAAGAGAATAATTGTATGGAACTGCATTGCATGGGAACTGCTTAAACAGCTATATAGAAAAGCAAGAGTGTTGTAGCTCTGCAGTTTTCACAATAGAAATCGTAGGATTATTTCCATTGAGTCCATTATTACCGTGGTCTTTAGGCGTGTGCAACGCCAGGGGAGTCACCTTCACATGTGACATACTTATTTCCTTGGACGTGTGTACATGATTCCTATTCGTTTTATGAAACAAGTTTTGTGTAAGCACAAGCGTTTCACACCAGCAACTAAACAATAGTGATTTATATCAAGGTTTCTGGAGCAAGGCAAGGCTGAAGAGAAACTTAATTGTTTATTTCACCGTCACCCTCCCGCAAACACCAGCACATTATGTAGACACATATTTGAGAAGACAATGTGCATATTTAACGAATAGTTCACGCGTGGTCAGTGTTGGATAGTTCACAAATTTCACGTAAGTGAACTTCCAGGCGGGCCGCAAGTGTCTCGCTGACAACGCCCGCCCCGCCTGCCGACCTGCCCATGTCCCGACTCACCGCCAACAAACAATGCACCTCCGGGAAATGTTACACATTCCCACTCTATAATATAATAGGTGTTTTATTCACAGCAGTGTAATAAAATTGTTGTATTGTAGTTACCATGAACGTACTTATATTACCTTAAATTTCGTAACAGTTAGGTATAAGGATACGTGATTTTTAGAAATGTTATTTACAACAAAGAACGTACTGAGTGAAGTAGTCATGGTAAGTGGACAGTCAGGCCATACACTAACCGTAACCGCCGTAACGTTCATGATTGTTCTTGTAATAAAACAATTGTCTCGATTGTAGCCTACAAAGAAATTGTTGACAGGAGAAATTTGATTGCTCCAGATAAATCAAAATTAAACAAAGCCATGGAATAAGAAAAAAACATTCAAAAAGTCGGGCGATGGACGGCATGTGAAACGACAGAGCATACCTACCTAGTTGATTATTATAAAGTTCATGTGTTCACTTGATATTCATTATTTAGTCATAGAAAGCAAAATACATCAGCATAATAAGTTATAATAAAATTATAACCCATATGCGAAGAGAGGATTTAACTAACATTAAAAATAGGAACATAAATAACTGCATCCTAACTCGGATTTGAAATTCTATCCGTAACATTTGGCACTAACGTTTGATAGTAGCAGGTGAGGTGACCACTTTCAGAGCCATAATTTAAAGGTAATGCGTAAACTCCGGAAATTCCTTGTTTCAGCAATGGGTCAATCAAATTAAAGCGTAATTCGTATTCGTTACGAGTCAGCAAGTTTACACGTAGCTTTCCGGGAGCGGCTAGTAGCTCTCTCACAAATTGACTTGCGGGCTGCGGCACAAGTTTGCAAGCGTGAATGATACTCTACTGATTCTACATGACATCACAGGCATCACTTGGAACGCAAACTTTAGTAAAGTTATTTTCGAATATTTTAATCAATGATTAAAATGTTTAAAATTTTAATCTTTTAATCTTTCATTTTAATTATTATCAATTTCAATTATAAAAATTCGCGATTCATTTTTAATGTCATGAGCTTGGAATATAGGTACCTACTCTAGCGAGCCAATGTAGCTAACTAATAATTTGTATTAAAATAAAATTTATTGTACCTATTGTTTAATAATTTATTCGGTTGATTTTCAGTAGATAACAGAGATCACAGCTCCAATTTATTGTTTAACAAAAAAGATAATGAAAGGCATTTGAACCAAGATAAAGTTCCAGGTAATTTTTATACTCTACACTATATAATTTTAATATTTATTTTCATTTAACATTAACATAGGGTTATAGTCTAAATATATACAGATAAACAAAACTAAATTTAAAAAAAACTACACTACTCACTACTCTACACTAAATTCTGATCCGATTACTTGATATTTGAAACTAACTCATTGTCAGTCTCAGATATAAAATGCATTGTTTGCAGGCTCGTAGTTACATTTTTTCCCTTAAAAAGTACTAGAGTCTGTTAAAGTATGTACCTAATTAGTAAACTCATCATTGCATCAAGTGCATTCACGACATACACGTATAATTTGAAAGACAAGACAAATCTCGACCTAAGCATTCACCGTCATAAAAACGAATAAGGTTTGCGTAAGTATTTCATAGTAAGTTTAGAATAGTACCTAGATACAATATCGCTCTACGTATACAACGCTATCTAAACTAAATAAGAATACTTCCGCTACATCTGTAGGTACTGATGAATGTGAGTTCTTATTCCTTTTTTAACGTATATTTGCGTATAGTAGGTATACTATGAGTCAGTGCTATCGCCACAAAAGCTCGTTTACATTGCGATAAACCACAGTGACAAAGGAACAAGGTTGAATCGACAGGTTAATACGTGTCTTGCCATAACTCTGTGTGGGTGTTTCTATATATCACACACATGCTTCAATGTGTACACGTTAAGACAGGATGTGTCGCACACAATAAAGGCTCGTAGAGCTCGTTGGTGCTTGATTGTTCACTCATTCGAAAAGTGTATGAGCTGCTTTACCGAATGTTATTCGGGCGTTGATATTTGATAAGTTCAAAGGCAAACAGCGTTCGATATTCTACCGAAAGACTGAACTGAGTGATTTATTCATTAATATTTCAATGATGAACTCGTCTATTGTGGGCACTATTTTACTCATAAATGTATTTAACCATTCAACGAATTTACTCAGTAGGTACCTACGTAGGTATACCTATTATCATATTACCTGTCTTTCGGCAATAACGTAGCAGGTAAATATGAAACAGTACCTACAATAGGTATTATTACGACCTATTCGTGACCCAGATATAAGTTATTGAAAAGCTGACCAGCAAAGTATTGATGTTGAACAAACAAATATACTTAGACGTTAAGTGAGACCAGAATATAAAATCCTATTAACCGTTATTGAATGAAACCTACCCAGATTTTTTTACTTTAACTTAATTAAAGATTCTGAAAGTCTTCCTCTAGTGCGATTAAGTAATATGCTTCTCATCAAAACGGTGATAAGGTTCTAGAAATTTGGTTTTGTAAAAATCGTATAAGCGTAAGAACTAAACGAATTATTTGTTTAAACTGAGTTCACCCTTTTTGAAGAATTGAGGGCTTTCCTCACATGAAAGTAATAGGTATCATATCCAAAAGCCAGTTACAACAACATAGGTACATTTTTTACTAGCGGATCTCTCCAAATCCTTCTCTCCAAAGTAGTGGATTAATATTGATACCAGTATTAGTTACAGCCTTACAGCCAATATTAGTTGTAACTAATATTGGCTGTAAGGCCTTACAACCAAAAATTAAGGCTATTTCTATCAGTATCGGAAAATTTACTGAAATTTGGGAAAAAATTGGCTTAATTTTTATTGCCTGCTTTATTTAACACTGGCTTCGCCTACTGTATTGCGGACTTGTAACTAAATGTGAATAATAGTCACTATATATAAATAATAAAATAATATAACAAAATAATAATCACTATATAAATTATTCGTTGACAGCCTCTGTGGCGTAGCGGTAGAGAACGCGGCCGCTACGCAGGAGGCGCAGGTTCGATCCCCGCTCAGTGCAAATATTTGTATACATGAATATGGGTATTTGCATTGGTCTGGTCGTGCCTCGGAGGGCACATTAAGCCGTCGGTCCCGGTTGCCATACGAACATCTATGGCAGTCGTTACGGGTAGTTGGAGCCCTCAAAAGTCCAACAACAACGGTCTAGCTGCAATGCTTCGATATCGCCTAATGTCACCATTGGGTTGTGGAGATCAGATGGCAGTCGCTTCACGTAAAATATAGAGGTCTAGCCAAATCCGCAGTTAAGACCGGTAAAGCGGACCTCAGACTTTGAGGTAAAAGCTTCGGATGCGACTGGGAATTAGCGCTAGGATGCAGAAGAAGATAAATATTAATTACTAGCTGTTGCCCGCGGCTCCGCCCGCGTGGAATTATGATCCCGTTCATCTCTGATATATAGCCTATATATTAATCCAGGGTATAACCTATATACATACGAAATTTCAACCAAATCGGTCCAGCCGTTTAAGCGTGAAAGAGTAACAAACATCCACACATCCACACATCCATTCTCACAAACTTTCACATTTATAATATTAGTAGGAAGGATAGGATATTATTATAACCTACTATGCTATATAAATTAGATAAATATCTAGATTATCTATAGAACTTTCCTTGTTGGAGATCAAATCTTGTTAACGGTTGAAAGTAGATATATTATGGACGTACCTAGGTACCCCTGTGGGTTCCTACCCCTAGGGATGCCTACCTACCAACAAAACGAATTCATATACTTACTAATTATGTACCATATTTAATCGATCGCAAAAAGTAATGCTTGAGAATTAGTTTTTTTAGCACAAATAAAACATTGACATGAATTTGTCATTAAAAATATCGGCCCAAAAATCTAAAACCTGTTATTTATACAAAACAATTAAGAAAAAAAAGTAAGTGAGAGCCTGACGCTTACCTGTCGAATGAATATGCTAAATAAATAAACTACTTGTGTGAGCCTGGACCGTGAGATCATTCCATTGATAAATACTGGCCGTGGAGTCCGAGTTAAAAGGGAAATGGTGTTGGAATGTCTGTTGCGGTTAGGGTTGCTTAATGCCTGCCCCCTAATACTGCACTGACATAATATGGCAAGATTGAAGTATTTTAAGATATTTTTGTAATACGTATAGAGACAATTTGTATAGAAAAGGGACAATTTCACTTAAATACATTTTCATTTTGTAGTCATTAATTACTTTATTTTGGTACTATTTAACTAATCCTTGTTTTTTGGCATACTCAAAACTTATTTTCATTGTTTTCGAGATAGGATAGTCGGTATAAAGTTTTTAAAATTATGGTTCTTTTTCAAACTGGTTCTATGTATAATGTATATGTGCTATAGTCGGCAATAAACGTATTACCCTTTAAGTCTGTAGAGTACCTATAGGTAGATATATTCCAAGGATTTTTACTCTCAAGACGTTTAAGAAAATAACTTTCAGCATCACACCACCTGGATGAATACTGCATACCTACTATGTACTATTTAACTTCGAGTACAGAATGTGAGTGAGTAAAAATTGTATTCCGTATTAACTACATGCATATTTGTGTTGGAAAAGCAATGATCTACCACCAAACCGGATCCGGACCTCATAAATCGGTTTCGTTAATGTAATCAAAAAAATTAAACTGTAGTGCCTGTTTTTAATGTAAAATTATCTTAAGCTAGCCTTCCGCCCGCGGCTCCGCCCGCGTGCATCTCGGTTGACGGGACCTTTGCTCATATCTTCGGTTCTACTCAACCGATTGCGATCAAACAAACGTAAGATTTTAAGTCTGAGTAAGCCCTTTCTAACAAAATAAACCGCATCAAAATTCGTCCAGTAACTTTTGCGTCCATCGCGGACAAACAGACAAACAGACAGGAAATTCAAAATAAATATTTTCGTGTTCAGTATCGTTAACATAACATAACCCAAGTATTTTTGTTTAAATATCTCCAATGTACAGACACGACCACTTTGCAATTATATAATAGTATAGATTATGTTCTTATTGTACCTATAGGTTCAACTTGAATGTAACAGAATCCTATCCTAAAGCCCTCTTAATAATTCTAGAGGGCTTACGAAATAGATATATAAACGTACTTTTATCTGCATGACCTTAACCCCTATCGTACACTAAGAGGAGATTCGTACACCAGTAGGACAATAATGGGTCGATGGTGACGTTGTCCCGTACTTTGAATTCAGGCCGCGTGTTAGCATCGCACCAATGTTCGGCAGTTTGACGGGCAACGTGCCGTGCCGCAGCATAAATGCTCGACATAAACAATGTTACCGGGGTAATGCCACTTGCCTGAGAACCGTACGTAGTTATATAACCCTCTCGTAGTGTGTTTTTAGATTTCGGACCCAAATATACTTTGTGAGAGATGGAAGGCGGAGTCTATTGTGTTGAAAGTAATAATATGTAGAAAGTAACCTTAAGCCGATAATAGGGTTTTCCACATCATGCAATAAAAACCATAAAAAAAAATTATAAGACTTCTAATAACATGTAGGTAACTAAGTATAAATCACTAACCATTTCATTAAAAATCATTAACTTACTTGTGACAACCCTAGATGTTGGTGTTAATGTAAAGTTCCAATCCTGCCAGCGTGTCGTCGGCGCCGGCACAGGCTCTATAATAATGCCAGTCTTACCAATAGCCCCAATAGGTGACAATAAAGATTGGAGAACTGTTACTTCGAACTCGTTTCAGTTACATGTACGAGTTCGAGACCGCGTGAGACTTTTTGTGTTGTGTCGTATGTTCTTTGAAATATTCTTCTTTTGCTGCAAAAATATTCTCCTTTTTACCATATTATTAAGTCTTCTAAGAATCTTATTTATCAGTTTCATAGATTTATATAAGAATCCAGGTTTCATGTTGCAAAAGCTATTGCATTAAGTAAGTGAACAACATCCTTGTTAAGGTATAAATAAATAGATTTTTGTCATTTTTTCAATTATGTTTTTTTTATTTAATCTGTGTTGAACGTTGTCAGTCAATTTTTTATTCATAATTCATAACACTACAATTAAAAATATGTACCTACCGACTATAAATACCATATTGGATGCTAGAATTTCATTTTAGGTATAATAGAATTGAAAGACAAAACACACTTAGAAGTGTTTTATAGATGTAACGAAAAATTTAAAAAACTTATGTAAACGTTCATTGCTACGAAAAAAGGATTGTAATTTTTTTACTAGCTATTGCCCGCGATTTTACTGGCGTCAAATACTGATCACGTTATCTTAACCCACTGGTAAGGAAGAAAGCATAATATGTACCTTCTAGGCAGACTATAATAATCTATCTCTGTGCATCATCAAAGCTCAACAGATCCAGTTCCGCTCTCCAGGTGTGACAATAAATCCATCTAACCATTCACATTTTTGAACTTATAATAATAATAATATAGTGTGTTTAGTGTCCGTAATGATCGCGTTCTTATCTCATTTACAGAATTTTAATAATAATAATAATCATTTATTTCTCAGATTACATTGATCCATTTTGTTAGTAATCACTTAAAATTAGAGTTAGTATGCACATTAACCAATATTTTTAGACGTACGTAGATAATCTGACGAGAAGCAATAAGGCAGTCAATTACTGGTGCAACAAACTGCGCTACCGGGTTCTACGCAATGAATTTCATTGAGTAAAACGTGAAAACTCAATTTAGTAGTGAAAATTCGCGCAACTGAACTCAACTATTGAATAATTTTAGTTAACTAATTAAAGTATTCCATACTTTATTTTATCGACGATTGCAATTTATATAGAACTTAGATGTCAGTTACTTATTACTACTCATCTTAGCTCTATCTAACATTACACACTACAAAATTTAAATAAGTTAAATAAGTATCAAGAAATTCTTTTGCATTTCTTTGAAAGAACGCATAAGCATCATTACTACGTTATTGCATCCGGCATGACTTGTCGTCTCAAAGTAACGGAAATAACTTATCAGATACGCCGCCGTGGCTCGCAGGGACTCGGCCGCTGCATTTAAATTCACCGCTGTGCCTGCAATAAAAAATACTAAGCTACAGCTGACTCAGCCGACCATCCCAAAGACGTTAAACAAGCCATGATGCTTGCTGTCGTCCGTGCAGCATACAATGACGGCCAACCCGGATTATTCTTTATGCTAGGAACAGGTAATATTGATAGTGCTGTGGCGCACCAACTTGATAAATCTATCGATGAACCTTTTTATATCTACGATTTTTCATTCAAGAATGAGAAAAACTGTAACGAAGTAATAGTAGCTATATAATTTATACTCTGAAGGTATTCTTATTTAAATTTACTAAAAAAATTAACAAAGCAAATGTTTCAAAATTCGGTTTATGTAGGCAAGCAATAATGTGAAACTGGGATCCAACGAAAATAACTCTGTGAAAATGCTTTGTTTGTTGCAATTATTCTTTTACCCTTAATGTATAATTCAAAACTCAAGTCAGTTTAGAATTTGACCTTAGTTATAAAAAAACAATGTTGGTAATCCCTACTAATATTATAAATGCGAAAGTAACTCTGTCTGTCTGTCTGTCTGTCTGTCTGCCTGTCTGTCTGTCTGTCTGTCTGTCTGTCTGTCTGTCTGTCTCGCTTTTACGACTAAACCGCTGAACCGATTTTGATGAAATTTGGTATAGGGGTCGATTAGACCTTGAGAAAGGACATAGGCTATGTTTGGTCGCGATAACCGACATCCACGCGGGCGGAGCCGTGGGCAAAAGCTAGTATTTTATATTCCATAAATTACTTCGTAATTCTGTAAAACGTGGGCTAAGATACATGTTATTAGACAAACGTGGGCATTGAAGCCGAGTCCCCTGCGTAGCAGTTGAACGCTCTACCGCTACGCCACAGTAGTCATCCAACTCATTCAACATAGAATAAAACTTGGTATCATTGATAATTTTTACGTCCTGTGTACATCGATAACCAAAAACACCTTTTGGTGCCGCACTAGTGCTGTTTTGTAACAGAGATTGAAACTTGTTGTGGTAACCATTGACTATGCCTACGTTGAACAATTAAACGATAAAACGTGTCCTATTGCTTCAATAAATTTGATTTGATTTTTAGAAATACCCAGACCTGGTAAATATTATTATTATTATTGTATTAACAACAATACTAACTATATTCTACTTGGTGCAAATTGATTGTTCAATATGGGTATTATGGGTCGATATGATTTAGTGATCCAAATACATTGATAAGTGATAAGTGATAACTCTCAGGAGCTTTAATTTCGTTTAGATAGTAGATATCTTACACATAAGGTGGGCACAAGTACCTACTAGGCATACAGACTGGGACTGGGATATACCTATCGCTCGTTGTATTGCGGTCTATAAGATACCTAGGTTTTAGGAGACAAGAAAGACATTTAAGTTTCAGGAAGTTAAAGACAAATTTTAGGTTTAAAGAAATTATTTCTGTATAATACAAACATAGTACCTACATAGTACCTACTCAAAATACATATAAAGGGAGTAAAGAACTAAATTACCCAGTTTCTAAGTAATCGACAAACATCGTGGAAATCCCTAGCGAGACGGCAATATCGCTGCGATGGTATGTGATTGGCGCGCGGCGTGGGCGGCTGCATAATGAACCGACGGAGCCAGGCAAGTGGGTGGGGCAGGTGGGGCCGGCCCGGGGTGAGGCACCGCGTCTCGTCCCGTTTGACGCTAGATTGGAATCCGCACGAGCCAGCGCCTTCTGCCTTCAAATCCGTCAACAACTACAAGTATATCCCGAACCTTGATCGTTATGAGAAAATCTTGTTTTGTTAATGGAAGTAGCTTCTTTGCAATCACGAGCTAAAATATATTAACGATAGCAGCTTAGTACTGCTCGATCTTTCCATTGTAGATATTTGGTATAATCGATCAAGATATAGAAAAGTAAATCGACTTCGAGCGGGACTCGAACCCCTCGATCACGCCCGAGGTCGATTTTCTTTTCTATATCTTCATCATATTGAATAGTGAGCATAATAAATGCTTTAAAATTTCATTTAATTATTTGGTTTAGATTGATAATTAATATCAAGGAAATTGCCTACTTCATTAAAACTTTACAGTTTAGTAAATAATATGGACAAGCAAATAGAGGGGTTAAGCTTCCCGGGAATCTAAGATCGCACAAAGAATGAGTTATGTAAGTTGAAAAATAATCAAAAAATATTCCTTAAACATAAAATCTCTTTAAGGCAGCACCACGAATGGCCAGTCAAAGCGCCCCGGTGCTAGCTACTTTTCCCCTCGATTGCGGCAACCGCTTCCGGTGGCCTTCCGGGTAAATTCCACACTCAGTTCGAAATTTCTTCCAACGTAGTTCTCTTTTATTTTGCAGTCTGACTTCGATCGAGGTGGATTCAATCTCTAAGGTTTTTATGTGAGTACTGCTTGCTTATAACTTCTACATGATGATCTTAAATCAAAAGAAGTACTATTTATAAACTTAATGATGATGAATTTGACTAAACTTTTGCATACATATTAGACTATGACCAAGAAAGAATACTTTTTATCTCAAGCATACGTTCCTGTTGAACACAGATAAGGCAAGCATTGCATTGAAACAAATTACATTTATTTTTATACGTACGAAGCATTTATTCATTAGTATCTATTCATTACCAACGTTAATGCTCTATAGCGAACAATACCTAACCACAGAACAGATAATATCATTACACTATTTTCGTCTAAAGCTAAAAACTAGACAATGGTTCCCACAATATAGCGTGGATGGACTATGTAGGTAGGTGTATAAAGAAATTTGTACGTAATACATCTCGTGGTAACCGACACAACCAACTCACCTGTGTATATATAGCTCTTTTAATTTGGTGGTTGAAAGAGGTTCGCCAACACCGTAGCTTGGGGAATCTACCCCGAACATTAGATATTCTGTGAATCTACCCACCGAGAGACAGGCATGAATTTAGTCAACAAACTACACTTGTAGATATTTATGTAGTTAATGCGTTTACAGTTTATATGTATCCTGGGGATAGCCTGACTAAAAGTGACAAACTAATTTGACTTTATACGTTACTGTGCGGACACCATTACTTCCTAAATGTTTAATATCGATGAATTATTGAGCTAGTTGTTTTTTTTTCTTTTTGATGAGTCTATTTAATTATTTCAAAAACTACCTTTCCAATATATATTTTAAATAATAACATACATACATAACATACATGTATGTATATAGTATAGTAATTTACTTTTCCTTAATACATATTTGCTAATGTTGATATCTCCACTCGATAATATTGTAGACCTAGATAGACGTCTTAATACTATTTTGACCAACTAAACAAAATCATATTTTTTATTTTCACAAACTTGATGGGAAGCCAATGAGGTTTGGTTACATTGTTACTGGTTTTCAGTGCCAAATTTCAAGTTATCTAGATTTATAATTTTTTCTGTTTCCTTACAAATTAAGGAAGCAGAAATGTTTCCCCACTGCAGATTGCTGAACTACGCGTAAATATTTAAAGAAAAATGTAATAGTGGTATTAAAAGTTATATCAGCTGCTCTCTAATTCAATGCTGGCTAAAGTTTCCTTGTAAATATACACAGCTAGTAGCTTTAACAAAAAGTTAATATGCAATATTGACACAGTGTAAGGGTGCCGAAGGGAATTGCAATATCACCACTTTGCCTCGCTCGCTCCGACGACAAACAAGCCATGTATTCTGCAAGTTTAATGATTTTTCTCTGCTCACTAAACTTAATAAAATGAGTTTTTCAGCGTGAACGAGGCCGACAAAAACTTTGAGCAGAGCGTTGTCCTAAAATAATAAACATTCTAAGCCTGTGTCGTGACCTCATATCCTTTTAACGAGATTTTTGTTTAAACTACTGATAAACTCAAACTTTATCAATATTTATAACTTTAGTAGGTATGTTAGAACAGCCCCCTAGACAGGTGGCAATTCGTAGTACCTAGTGGAAATTTGTATTGTAGAATAGAATGACGAATGTATGAGATTTGACGTCTATCATCGCACTTCTCGTCATAGGCGGGGAATTCATCCTCACACATTGCGATCGGAAACGGTGCGCACTGTGAGGTATGAAAGGAACTTCATCCCTCGCACACTTAAGCTGTAGAACGAACTCCCCGCGATGGTTTCCCAAGCGACTACAATATGGGGTTCTTCAAGAAGGGTATTAGAAGGTTTCTTCAGGTGTTGCACTTTCCATCAGGTGGGTCGTGTGCTTGTCTGCCACCTAAGTGGTATAAAAAAATGTCATAAACGTCAAATCCCATACATTCATCATTCTATTCTACAATACAAATTTCCTCTGGTCTAGGGGAACAGAAAACTCATTTTCAATATCGCCACAAAGGGCCTCAAAATATTAATCTGTTTACCTTTCCACTCATTTAACAAAAAGCCATGTAAAGTAAAAACAAGGTGTTTTTAAACGATACAAAGACAAAAAAGTGTTAAGGTTGAGCGCGAAAAGCTTTACACAGCAATTAACTTCATTTTACAAAATGAAAAAGAAAATATTTTTGACGAGTCAACGCTACACATTAAATTTAATCGTAAATAATTCATTTAATAGCGGCATTTTATAAATTTTATACTCAATTCTCAGAATTGAGCATCAAAGTAAATTTGTATTAAGTCGAATGAAAAAACAAGATTTGCTTTAACATAATTTGACCAGCAAACAAGAGAGTCAAATAAATCTCAATGAATTTGGATACAACCACCCACCACCAAACTCGTACCTACTCCATAAAAATCTCTTACATGTTATAGGTCGTACTTAATACAATATAATATCGTCCTATGTTGACCTCATTTATATTATAAATGGGTTTTATAAATATGGACAAGTGGGGTGTATAATATGTTACTTCGTATATTTTTTCCACCATTAAAATAAAGATACATATATCTAAGTCGTAGGGTGTAGGCCGTTCAGGTATATCTAGTATTCGCCTTTAAAATTATGAACCATGATACTTACTTCCTTAAAAAAAAGGTTTAGTTATTAATCACTTAATTAAATCAAATGTCAATTTTGTAAAGTGTCTTCACTAACTTATCCCTGAGATAGATAAGTAGGTAATTGAAGTAAATAAATTTAATTTATCAGGTCTATTACTTTTTGAAGTCACAAACCTATTACGTAATGTCGATATTTTCGATATGTGGGGAGTAAAGCTTTTATAATATGTACTAACTCTATAATAATAAATCTTTGACACTGCAATGTACGTAAATATCAAACACCATAGACCACAATATATATTCACAAGCGTACCTAATACCTAAGTTATTAAGGCATGTGAAATCTTAGTTATAGCCTAGATTACACATATACGTAGTGCAAGCAATATTTTAGGTGGGAACAAAGCCAAAACTGACGACTCTCCACTTCGTAGAATTGTTTGTTTTCGTCTTAGTCAATAAATCCTCAATTTGTATAGCCTTGTTTCACTGCAGCCTGTGTGAGCTACATAGTAGCTCAGCTAGTAGTAGGTAGCTTATTTACTTTCAGAGTATTTCATAGTAAATGTCTCATGTACAGTAATTCTACCGAAGTTATCGAGATCAATTAGGTATCGGTTAAAGTTAGTGACAGTAGTTTTGGAAAGAAATGTCGCTAAAACTTTTATTTGCGTCTGTAATGGATTACCTATGTTTTTTTCATCAACTCAAAAACCGTCTTGGGTATATCAAAGTTTCATCGCAATTGAATGAATATAACATCAAACAAGAGCCAAGAAAAATAATTTATATAAACAAATATAAAATAATATAAAGATAGATATTGTATATAAAAGAATAACTCGAATTCTATTCAACTGTAAGTCGTGAAGTCAAAGTAATAACAGTCCCAGCAATTGTTAAAATATGTTCGTTTCAAAATAATAATGTATTAAGTTGGTTTCAATCTACTTAGCCTTTTGTAATATAAAAAAGTAGAAAGATTTCTTAGTGCTGGCATTTTCGTTGACAAAGCCCGGGGTCTTTACCTTAAGCACTAACATAACAATGAGAACGTGTCCTGTTTATAAATAGTCTTAAATTTTATAGACATAATAAATAGGGATGGATAATTCGAAACGGACGAGGCAAAATTGTGGTTTATTTGTGAAGCAAGTAGAACTAGAACATTTGGCATGAAAGCAATTAGTATTTAATTATCAGTGGCCGACACCTAATTCAAATGGTCCAACAATGTTAGGTGCTCGTTAGATATTAATACAATAATAGTTTATCGAAACGTAGCAAGTGGAAAACTGTGGTCTCTGCCTACCCCACCCACTGGGAAAGGGGCGTGACTATATGTATGTATGTTATCGAAACGCACCCGAGTGATGGTACAATAATTAGTTACTAAACATTATTGTTATAGTTGTTTAAAGTCTACAGTTGTATACTAAATCAAAGAAACGATGGTGAATTCACGTGAAAAATGAAGCCTGCTCTGAAAGCTGAAAGATTCTGTGATAATGTGTGTTACTTTTTAATCTCAGGTCTGCATTAATACTCGTATTGTGATGTGACACATATCACTACAAAACCTACTCGAGCTATGTCCAGCTCGCAGGTTCTTCATACTTTCACAGTGATACAAGCATGTAGCCAACATAACCATAGGTACTCGTATAGCCCACTACGGGAGATTTACTTTTCTTTACTTACTTTTCTTACCTTTTCTCACACACCTCTTATCCGCACACGTTTCCCCTCTCCAGGTTACACACGAGTTTCACCTTCGGTCTTGTAAGCGTTCATTAGTTCTTGTCAATAAGAAAATAAATTCATGTAATCTTTTTTCCAGGCAGCTAAAATTGTGAAGTAAGTTTAAGATGGGTATATCTATATAGGTACACAAACAAGTTAAAATGTACCTATTTATCATCCTGTGTAGCGTAAACAGGCCGAAGAACAAGGTATTTAATCATAACTCCTAAACATTCCAGCAAGCGACTTCGAATCCTTTCACTTTCAACTTCAGAACAATACTATGTTTACTATTCGGTATATTTACGTAAACAATTTTAATTAGTAAACTTTTGCAGTCAAATTAGGAACGTTCCTATAAAAAATAGGTCAAAGATATCAACTCGGGGCTGGTAGCTTTTAATCCTTTAAAAACCTCTAGGAACTGTAAGCGTCGGCGTCTCCCGGGTCGTAATAACACTAACTCTTATAAACTAGGATTATACCACTCTCCGTAACACGACTTAAATTCAAATATGCACTTACTTAAAAATGCTGCATATTTTGAGCACATAGCTTGCAGACTCTCATGGTTTAAAGTATTTATACTCAGAGCCATCTCTAGGATTTAAGTTAAGTGGAAGCTCTGAAGTAGTTGACATTTAATTTTGATATTTTATAAAGTTAGCAGAGTAAAAAATTTAAAGCTATATAACTAGCCGGTCATGAAGTCTATTCTATATATACTAATAATACATTATATATTAATAATATGAAATCTCATTATAAGTTCTTAGGTCGCATGATCACAGTAGGCTTGAAATCTATCGAAATCTGGGCTTAAGACGGCCAAAAATATCCACAAAGAAAAATGAGCTCAACCTTTTCCAAATATTCCAAAATCCTAAAATCAGTAAGCTCAATTTAACGAGCGATAACCTAGAGTAAAAACATACACGTTTTCTTTATCGAAGTTTTTAAATAACCATATTATCTAACATTTAGTTGATATGAAAAAGTGTCTTCATTAGACCAGCTTATGATAAATTTAATAGCTATAAATAATGACTTAAAATATGTATATTATATCTTCTTTTACATGCCAGTCAGTGTATCTTAACAATACTTACCTACCTACAGTTCACGTTAATATTTGACCTAAACAACAACTTTACAAATATATTATAGTTAATTTAAACAACCCTTGACCGCTATTTCGACCGATATTGCACTTGAAATTACTCCATTTCCGACGTTGTCACTCTAATCGCTCACAGGCTCCGCAACTTGATTGCCTTATATCCACACTAATATTGAAAATGCGAGGCTTCCGGCGACTGGGACCACAATTAAATTTATTTTAAATTTAATATTTTTCTTCCGGCGACTGGGACCACCCATAAAAAAGAACAAAAAAATTATAGTTAAAACCAAAAACAGTACAGTCAAACAAAAAGACATTTCAAGTAATAATTAAAGCAAAATCTGATCAATTTAATAATATCATTGGCTTTAGTAATTTCTTTAATGTACACCAATAAAACAAATTAAAACTACAGTAATATGTCACCTTAAATACTAAATTCGTACATCATGTCAAAATTAATCAACTAACTCGCCCCGCCGCGCCGCCTGTCACCGTAACAGGGGCAAAGCATGACGCTAGCGGCATTGCCCCGCTGTATAGCAACGGCCAAACTCTGCCCCAGGTACGAGGCGAAGCGAATGTCACCGGTTTTCTTGCAGCGGTTACTGGAGACAGGACGGTACGGCACACGGGGTTGGGGTATCAGTCGATACAAAGGATCTCCGAAGTATGTCGTTGAGAGCATGGTGATACGGAAACCTACCCGCGCTTTTTCGACAACTCCATGGAGCCGCAGGTGCATTTATGGGGTTCACAAAATTTTGCAGCCCAGGTGGAGGGCCACTGCCACCCGCAATGAATTGTCGTCCAATAAAGTGCCCAGGTAAGGTGAAGGCAGCGCGTGCAGCCATGCCCCCGATTCCGGCTGCGACACCGCCCGAAGTCTCGCCAGATCGGATTCGGTCCCCGTGGCATCTCCACCAGCCCCTCCTAAGCCTTCCAGCAGTGCCATCGTCCCAAGCGCGCTGGACATGAGGCGTGACTGGGCCTGACGCCGCCGAACTGCGGGCAAGCCATACTGTCTCGGCGTCCGCTGCAAAGGGCACGGTTACTCTGCCACCATTATTATGGAGGATGGCAGTAACAAGGTCCGCAGCGCAATGTGCCGATGCCAGCATAGCCGGCAAACCCACATCCTGCGCGCGTTTCACCCAATACCTCCGTGACAGTTGGGGAGAGTCGCCTGTACCCATTGGTTTTCGTTGAGCCATACATTGAGGATCGACTCAACTGTGGACTTGAGGATGTCATCGAAAGCCGCGACGTCTGCCGAACAAACCCAGGTTAGCGCGGTCCGCAGCAGGTACGTCAGCTTAGGGAGGGCAAAGCACATTTTTTTTTTTTTTATATAGGACACGTCAATTTGACTTCGCCTCGCCTGATGGTAAGCTGAAGGCAAAGTCTCTGAAAAGAGGGCCACCATTACAACACGTACCATGTTACAATGGTGGCACTCAGCTTGACGGCCTCATCAGATGCTTTTTCACGCCCCGCTTAAAGGACCCGGGACTATAGGAGGAAGGAAACACGTGAGCTGGCAAGGAATTCCAAGTCTTAATAGTGCGGCAGAAGAAGGAGTCGCCGAATCGCTTGGTTCTTGATGGAATATTCTGCACCGTATGCGGGTGGCATCTAAGTCCTGCACGTGTTGTCCTATATAGGAAAGGAGAGGGTGGGATTACTTGGAAGAGCTCATCAGAACATTCACCATGGTAGAGACGGTAAAAAACCGCCAAAGATGCCACATCTCTACGCAACTGCAAAGGCTCGAGGGTGTTAGTGACCTCAGGATTCCCAATAATGCGGACCGCACGTCGCTGCAACCTGTCGAGAGCATCTAGTAAGTAGTTTGCGGAGCCATCCCAGAGATGCGAGCAGTATTCCACGCAAGAGCGAATTTGTGTCTTGTAGAGAAGACACCGCTGCTCCGGCGTGAAAAAACGTCTCACTTTGTTCAGGACTCCGAGTTTACGTGAGGCTGTTTTGATGATACTCTCGATGTAGTTTTTGTTGTTCAGTTTGCAGCGAACATCCATACCTAGGATATTGAGATTGTCCTGTAGTGGCAGTGGCGTGCTCTGAAGAGTTGGAAGGGGAAGGAAAGAAGATACCTTTGCTGTAAACGCGCATGCCTGCGTCTTCTTGGCATTGAACTCAACCAGGTTTTCAGAGCCCCATTGTGAAACGAGGTTCAGGGTCCGGTCAAGTTCACTGACGAGAAGCTGCCTCCTTTCCGCGATATCAGACTGCTTGGCCGCAGGATGTCCGTGATAACTCCCGTGTAAGGTGCTATCGTCTGCATAGCAATGAATGCCGCCAGTGGATAGCATGTCGTTGATATGCAAAAGAAAGAGAGTGGGTGATAAGACGGACCCCTGCGGCACGCCAGCATTTACCTGCAGCAACTCCGAAGTTCGACCATCACAGAGGACGCGAATACGGCGCCCCTGCAGGAAGCTAGTCACCCAGTCGCACAGTCCGGAAGGCAGACCAAAGGCTGGTAACTTGGAAAGAAGCGACTTGTGCCAGACTCTATCGAAAGCTTTGGCGATGTCAAGACTAATTGCCAGTGACTCGCCATGCTTGTCCATAGCCTCACCCCAAAGATGGGTAACGTACGCCAGAAGATCACCCGTTGACCGCTTCGGTCTGAATTCGTATTGCCGGTCATTGGTTAAGGAATGATCCTCTAGGTGACGCATGAGCTGTTTGTTAATTATGTGCTCTAACACTGCACAGCACTGAGGTGACGGCTATGGGCCGATAGTTGCCTGGGTCCGAGCGATCCCCCTTCTTGGGGATCGGCTGCACATTCGCCTCCTTCCAAGCCGATGGCACTGTACCCGAGATGTATGTCATCCGGTACAATCGCGTCAGCACTGGAGACAACTCCGCTGCACATTTTTGAAGAACCACCGCTGGAATACCATCCGGTCCGCTGGCTTTCCGGACGTCGAGTGACTGCAGCACACCACGGACATCGCGCTGCCTGATGCGGATCTCAGGCATTGCGTGGTCACAGACGGGTAATGTCGGTGGCTGCTTACCGCAATCACCAATGCCATATGCGCAGAAAGATTTTTGAGACGTTCTCGAGCGGTCAGGAGAAGCTTATTACGGGAAAAGATTGCCTCTGGCACCCCTTCAGGGAAAAAATCATTTATGTATAATATGTATAAATATCTAGGTATACTTATTCTAGGCATGAGTTTATTGCCTGCAATTCCAAAAAGATAGATTTTCCTAGCAGTCACTTTTCCATAGATTTTACCCGTGTTTTCGTTCTGAAAAATGCCTCTACTACTACCAGACAGAAAACGAAATGACAGATAGGTACCGGGATACGCTATCCCTACTAATATTATAAATGTGAAAGTAACTCTGTCTGTCTGTCTGTCTGTCTGTCTCGCTTTCACGCCCAAACCACTGAACCGATTTTGATGAAATTTGGTATAGGGGTAGATTAGACCTCGAGAAAGGACATAGGCTATGTTTGGTCGCAATAACCGACATCCACGCGGGCGGAGCCGCGGGCAACAGCTAGTTTCTTAATAAAACGGCGTCATAAATATTTCAATAGGCTCAGTTTTACGAAACCTCGATTTTAGCAAAAAAATTGAGCCTATAGCCGTCAAGTGGGCACTGTGTCTTAAGCTGTAGGTAGGTGTATTCACTGACGGATGAAGAACAGCCCAGACATGACAGATGGAGTTCCCGTATTCGAAGGCGATCACGGGATAAGGCTGTTCTCCATCCGTTCGCCATATCCACCCACCGCAAACCAACACTGTCTAGGAACAAATTGATACTCTAGTGTCAATGTAGGGTCCGCGTTTTTTCGCATAACCTTTAAGTTATTTTAAGGGAAGCCCGAATATGTTTCTAATACCTACCATTGATCCATTCCCTGAGCCTTTATCCAACTCAGTTAGGATCGAACTTTAATACTTACCGTGGAGCGACTGCTACCTGACCTCCACTCCTATTTGAAGCTATGGCGCTAATTTTAAACTAATAGTGAATGTTGACTATCACTATGATATTTTAAGTAACAGAGGTGATAACTTAGAATACCATCCAGGGTGCCACCAAATCGCATACAAAAAAAATCATTCAAATCGATCCAGCCGTTTAGGAGGAGTTGATGAGTGACATATACGATAGATGACATTTTTCAATCAAAGAGTATTTTCTTTAAATTAAAACTAACCTTTTTTTGTTTGACTGTACTGTTTTGGCTAAAACAATAAATTCTTTGATACATTTATAGGTGGTCCCAGTCGATGGAAGAAAAATATTAAATTTAATTGAATCCGGCAACTGGGACCGCGGTCCGAGTTAATTGCGGTCCCAGTCGCCGGAAGCCTCGAAAATGCAACAGTAACAAGTCGATCAGTGAGTCTATTGATTTTTTAGCTTTTCACGATCACTAAATAAGGGTAGAAATTGAAATTAACTGTAGCATCAAATCGTATGTAGAACATAGGGAAATTTACAGGAAATTATGTAGACGCACCTTGAGAAACTTTTGCGTATCCGAGATACATACATACAGTCCATGACGTATTATTATTTATTATATAATACACACGGCATGTAGGAACATCGCGATTTTCCAAAACGACTACCTCTTTTTTTATTTACCATTTTAGAGTACGGACAATGCATGTATAGTTTGTGAATCATTTTATGCAGTCACATCTCTTCCCAACAGGTAAAGACATCTTTATTTATTAGCATACGCCTTTTGCTTCTTCAGTTTTTGTAATTACCTATGTTCATAATCATAAGCCTTTCAATAAAATTGGCATACGTACGCCTAGGTCGACCCAATCCCGATAATTTATTGTTTTATACAATATAGGTACTTATGCCACCTCTTCTCTATTACTAAAATATTCCCTATTGAATGATAGCAACTATTCATGATGATAATATCATCTCAGCCGGTGAAAGATCATAGCGAAAACCAATTAGTACTAAGACAAAATTCACGAATAACGAATTTGAATATTGGTCCAGTAGTAGTGCCTGCTGGGTACAGAAGAAGAAAATTAAATTAAAGCAATCAGTAGGCCTTCACAAACAATTTAAGTCATCATTTATCATACTTCATCTCTGCCCGAAGGCACAAATTAAAATATTTCCAACCAATAAAAAACGAGTTATTCCGGTTGGATCCCCAAAGATGATCCACTGCCGATTTTTATTCATCATAGGCATAACCCTAGCACATTCTTACGAGTTGTGGGTCAATGGCTGGGTCAGGTTTTGGATGGGTGACCGTTGTTTACATTACGAGGTTAAGCTTAATTGAGTGGGTCGGGTTTTGGATGGGTGACCGTTGTTTACATTACGAGGTTAAGCTTAATTGAGTGGGTCGGGTTTTGAATGGGTGACCGTTGTTTACATTACGAGGTTAAGCTTAATTGAGTGGGTCGGGTTTTGGATGGGTGACCGTTGTTTACATTACGATGTTAAGCTTAATTGAGTGGGTCGAGTTTTGGATGGGTGACCGTTGTTTACATTACGGGGTTAAGCTTAATTGAGTGGGTCGGGTTTTGGATGGGTGACCGTTGTTTACATTACGGGGTTAAGCTTAATTGAGTGGGTCGGGTTTTGGATAGGTGATGTATTGTACATATTTGAAAAATAAACAATCTTAAATGAATAAATTTAAAAAAAAAACTAAAGTAAATATTTAAAAAATGTAATCTTGACAAGTTTACAGGCTGTAATATGAAAAACAAAATTATTGCAATTATTTTTTGTCAATCGACAGGTGATTGAAAAATTAACTGATTGACTCCCTACACTGAATGAAACCATCGTGTTTCTAAGTGCCAAGTCTATTCTATATTATTCTTTGTAAAAGTGCAGAAGAAATCCGCCTTTATAAGGACTCAAAGATCCATATATCTAGACCCAAAGTAACCACACCAACTAGCTTGGGTCATGGATTCTGATATACGAATATACATACTTAGTTAAGTTTCCTTTTGTAAATACATACATAAAAACACCCAGGCCAATGCAAATAGATACATTCATGCATACAAATATTTGCAATGAGCGGGAATCGAACCCGCGACGTCGAACGCTCTTACGCTACGCCACGATCATCGCCGTATAATCGTAAATGTTCAGAGCCTCTTTTCTACTATTTCCTCCTTTTTATTAGGGTTCCGTAGCCAAATGGCAAAAAACGGAACCTTTATAGATTCGTCATGTCTGTCCGTCCGTCCGTCTGTCTGTCTGTCTGTCCGTACGTATGTCACAGCCACTTTTCTCCGAAACTATAAGGCCTATGCTGTTGAAACTTGGTAAGAAGATGTATTCTGTGAACCGCATTAAGAATTTCACACAAAAATAAATAAAAAGCATTAAATTTTGGGGGTCCCCATACTTAGAACTGAAACACAATTTTTTTTTTTTCATCAAACCCATACGTGTGGGGTATCTATAGATAGGTTTTTAAAAATGCTATTGAGGTTTCTAACATAATTTTTTTCTATACTGAATAGTTTGCGCGAGAGACACTTCCAAAATGGAAAAATGTGTGGTCCCCTCCCCCCCTCTAACTTCTAAAATAAGAGAATGATAAATCTAAAAAAAATATATGATATAAATTGCCATGCAAACTACCACTAAAAATGGGTTCGAATGAGATCCAGTCAGTAGTTTTTTTTTTAATACGTCATAAACAGCAATTTTCGCCTTTGCTACTACGGAACCCTTCATGGGCGAGTCCGACTCGCACTTGGCCGATTTTATTTAATTAATGAAAAGGTGAAGTTCTTCCATATATCCTGTAGAATGCAGGCGTATAAATTCCAGATCTGTAATTCTTAACATTAATAAGAAAAACGGTTTCGAAATTACCGATTTTTCGACGTTGACCTGATTAGGGGCCTTAATTGGGACAAGTTTCTTACAGCCTCAACTTTTCCAGACAGTGACCGACTGAAATTTTCCCAGTTAGAAGTTGATCAGTAACATGTTGGTACCACTTATCGGTTGCAATTTCTTTTGTTAGCCGTCGTTTTGGGTTTGGCAATTCCACACTATTAATTTTTATAATATTTACAATTTGCGGTCTTATCGCAGATCTGCGATCTCTTCCAGACAACCAGAGTAAGGACTTTATTGCCAGTACAGGTAGTTTACGGTGTACACCAAATCATTGCTAGGTACTTAATATTTGTATCTAGTTTCTACTTGATAATAATAATAAATACCTAATCACACATACATACCATACCTACATACCATACATATAAAAAATACTCAATATACAAATACAGTAATAAAATATAAACAACTAATACCATACACACAAACGCTATCTAGAATTCTAGACCCAAAGTAAGCATAGCTTAACTAGCTTGTGTTATGGGTTCTAGAATGCGGATAAACATACATAGATTTTTTTTTTTATATAGGACACGTCAATTTGACTTCGCCTCGCCTGATGGTAAGCTGAAGGCAAAGTCTCTGAAAAGAGCGTCACCATTACAGACACGTATCATGTTACAATGGTGGCACTCAGCTTGACGGCCTCATCAGATGCTTTTTCACGCCCCGCTTAAAGGACCCGGGACTGTAGGAGGAGGGAAACACGTGAACTGGTAAAGAATTCCAAGACTTAATGGTGCGGCAGAAGAAGGAGTCGCCGAACCGCTTGGTTCTTGATGGAATATTCTGCACCGTATGCGGGTGGCATCTAAGCCCTGCACGTGTTGTCCTATATAGGAAAGGAGAGGGTGGGATTAATTGGAAGAGCTCATCAGAACATTCACCATGGTAGAGACGGTAAAATACCGCCAAAGATGCCACATCTCTACGCAACTGCAAAGGCTCGAGGGTTTTGGTGATCTCAGGATTCCCAATAATGCGGACTACACGTCGCTGCAACCTGTCTAGAGCATCTAGTAAGTGCTTTGCGGAGCCATCCCAGAGATGAGAGCAGTATTCCACGCAAGAGCGAATTTGTGTCTTGTAGAGAAGGCACCGCTGCTCTGGCTTTACCCTAGTTTAGATACTTTTTTTTGTAAATAAATATGTACATATTATACATAGAAACACCCAGACCAATGCAAATATTCATATTCATGCATACAAATATTTGCACTATAACTCGTTCGCTAATATGTCAAATCGCACCAAATTATCTTTGACTTGCAATAAAACATAACTCACTTGACAGTGAAACCGTAGTTCTTATTTTCGCGATTTCACGGAATCGTTGGTTTTACTATAACTCGCTCACGACTCTCCTGATCATGTGACCTAAAATCAAATTAACTACGAAGCACAATAACTCCATATGCAATTTAAGCATTTTGCTTTATAGACGAAAGACGAAATGTAAAGAATCAACGGTCACCCATCCAAAACGTGGCCCAGTCAATTAAGCTTAGCCTCGTAATGTAAGAACGGCCACCCATCCAAATCCTGACCCAGCCAATTAAGCTTGACCTCGCAATGTAAAGAACGGCCACCCATCCAAAACCCGACCTAGCCAATTTTGCTTAACCTCGTAATGTAAACAACGGCCACCCATCTAAATCCTGACCCAGCCAATTTTGCTTAACATCGTAATGTAAACAACGGTCACCCATCCAAAACCCGACCCAGCCAATTTTGCTTAACTTCGTAATGTAAACAACGGTCACCCATCTAAATCCTGACCCAGCCAATTTTGCTTAACCTCGTAATGTAAACAACGGCCACCCATCTAAATCCTGACCCAGCCAATTTTGCGTAACTTCGTAATGTAAACAACGGTCACCCATCCAAAACCCGACCCAGCCAATTTTGCTTAACTTCGTAATGTAAACAACGGTCACCCATCTAAATCCTGACCCAGCCAATTTTGCTTAACCTCGTAATGTAAACAACGGCCACCCATCTAAATCCTGACCCAGCCAATTTTGCTTAACTTCGTAATGTAAACAACGGTCACCTATCCAAAACCCGACCCACTCAATTAAGCTTAACCTCGTAATGTAAACAACGGTCACCCATCCAAAACCCGACCCACTCAATTAAGCTTAACCTCGTAATGTAAACAACGGTCACCCATCCAAAACCTGACCCAGCCATTGACCCACAACTCGTAAGAATGTGCTAGGGTTATGCCTATGATGAATAAAAATCGGCAGTGGATCATATTTGGGGATCCAACCGGAATAACTCAAGTAAAATTACAAAATATATCTTTTTACCTGAGAATAAAATATAAGAAGTACTAACATTATGAAGAGACTTGTTTAATTTATTAGTTAATTATGGTCGGATTAAGTGCTACCGCATAAATAAAACAATAACGCCATGTTCCTGCGTCGACAAAAATTCCTGGAATGCAATATTATACAGATAGTAAAGTCAGAGAATCCGATTTGCATAAACATGCAATTAAGCTAGGAAAGGGACGTCCTTGCCTTGATAATATTGAAGAAGAGGCTACGGTCATTCATAATATTAACATAAACATTAGTCATACCTACACACAGACGTATACGTTTCGAGCATTTGAATTTTTAATCAGACCTCGTATTAATGAGCGTGATATTAAAACTTATGTATTCAGATATTAGCACAGCGAAATACAGAAGTTTGTTACTGCAAATTATCTTCCAAATACCGCTTCCTTCCTTTAAGTTCAATAGCAACTTCAGCATTTTTAATAAAGAATGTTGAAAAGACTACAAGAGTGTAATAAATATTGAGATTTCCGAGAAGAATGATTAGTATACCATAGTATGTGTTTTTTATAAGTAATTACCGCAACAGTCCAACGCACTGAGATCCTTGGACTATTATAAATAAATTGCCTCAGTATATTAACTGGACTGTAGGTAAATAAAAAATGCGTGTAATAGGGATATAAATCGAAAGTTTCAATAAAAACTATATACTCGTATATGACACCTCTTTGAAAGGTCAGGGCGAGAAAAGAAAATTGGTCAAGTGCGAATCTGACTCGGGCTGAGGGCTCCGTACAAAATCAATCTTGATTGATAAATAAATTTAAAATTGCTGTCAGAAAACTGTTGTACACGTAAATCAACGTGGGTCGGGGTCAGTTTAATAACAGCAAATAAATTGCAGCCACTTGGTTATTGTGGTCGCCTCTTTCCCCGTGGCGTAGGCAGAGACCACATGTTTCCACTTGCTACGACCCTGCATACAACTATCGCTTCTTCTACTTTCATAATTGTTTTCATAATGCACGTTGGTTTCGGGTAAGTACTCTTGACATATCTTACTATTTATTTGTCTGTTATTAATTAATATGAGACGAAGGTAATGAGACTATCGTTGAGAAGGACATAGTTTACAAACGCACCTGGGACCTCCTGCTTTTATTTTAGTAGTCGGTTAAAAATTCGTTGTTTCACTGTCGAATCTGCGGAATTTATTTTATGTATTTTGACAAAAGGACTGTAAAAATTTGCTGACACAATAGCCATTTTTATTTAAGTTTGTACTAAAAGAATATAACTTTTATGTATAAAAATTTTAGTATGATTAAATCATTTTTGCCAGACCATACCTCTTAAGCAGATTATATTATACTCAGTCACATTTATATCTATTACATTTGATTTTTAACTTTTTTTTCATTCTTGTGAAAATAAATTGATTAAGTCTGTAAACATTCTTATCAATAGTAACATCACCCTGCACTGACTATTGACAAACCCGTGCCAAAGTTAGGGTCTCAAAATAAACTAACATGTACGACGTCCTCGGCAAGATTTTCGGAGAAAAAGGAAATTCAAAGGGTAACTTGAATGTGCACAAGTTACCACCCTGAATTGTTCAAATATTTGAAGTAAAATGTCTTAATAATAATAAAATATTCGTAGAAGCAGTCTTTATAGTGCCGCTTTTGTCCTCATAATTAGTAGGCACCTACTTATATAATTAAGAACAAAGATAACTTTAGATTAATACGTTATTAAATTAGCACGAGTTAAGTTCTCAAATAAACTTTCTAACCAGAGTGTATCTTAAAATTCTTCATCATCATCATGTTGACGTTAATTCCGGTCGCATTTATTGCACAGTGGCTCCACTCGCATGGATGTTGACTATCGTGACTTCGGCCGTATCTTCAGTTCCACTCAACAAATTGAGATCAAACTTTTTAAAAAAAGCAATTATATTTCAGCTAAGTATCTAGTTATATGTCAATTGAGTATTCCTCCTAGACTCCATATTACGAAAATCATACCTGGTGAAATGTAGGTGTTACTGTTAATACACCTCTGCTTATCCCTTCGGAGATTTACAGACGTATTATGTACTTGCGCAATCACGAACATTAATTATTTAAAAAAAGAAAAAATAATAATACAAAATTTCGTTCATCTTACTCAAAATGAGTCAATCCTCCATCTACTTTCTCATTACTGTTTCTCATTTTCCTATCTTACTGTCTCTTGTTTCCTTGGTTACTTTTTAGATAGATTTTTTTACGTTTTATTTTACTGTCTAAAGTTTTTTAATTACCCACAGATCTTTCGTGTGATGTAAACTCAAATATAGGTTTGGCAAGAAAATCAGTCACGCGTATCACGCCCTTTCTTTAAATGAAGATCGCAATTACTTTGTTTCCTCAAAACTTTGTTTTGGTCAGATGCGACTCTTTTACTTGGGTTACACGATGAGTGAATTTGAAATTAGTGAAAATAAGAATATCATTTTTTCTGTCGAAAACCTACAGTAAAATAAATAACGGAATTTATTGTAATAGGTATAAGAAATATACTATTCTTTGGTAATTCAATCATTTTTAACAATAAACTTTTGTAAGTAATGTGATATTAATTATACATATTATAATACCTATATGAAACAAAATCATTCCATTGGAATTCCCCTTGTAAGTTTTCATTTGCATTTATTCAGACTTGATAGGAATTCCTTTAAGGGCAGGCCACACTGCCAGCTGTCGGGCGGAGCGGGCGGAGCGGGCGGGTGAAGCGAGCGAAGGAAACTACGCGAAATATTGACGAGCCAAACTAAGGGTTCACACCGAAAACTGGCTGGTTGAGCGGACGAAGCGGACGGAGCGAACGTTATCAGAGCTTTCGTCGATATATAACTTATTCGCGATTTAAGTGTCTATCGTTCCCGTAGCGCCACGGTGATCGACTTGCATATAAATTATATAGATACGCAACGTAAATACTGCCACTGCCATTCGAAAGACAAGCGTCGACTAGTCCGAATACTCGAAACGGGGCGGACGGGCGAACGAACTGGGCGAGCTAAGCTAGCGAAACGGGCGGGCGAGCGAAGCTAGCGAAGCAGGCAAAACGAGGTGAACTTCGCTGAGCTTCGCTGGACTTTCGTTGGCTTCGCTCACATCGCTCGCATCGCTGACGTAGCTTAACTCGTTAGTTGGCGGTGTGAGCCCAAGTATGAAAAGAGGTGAAACGATGTCGTCCGCTCCGCCCGCTCCGTCCGTCAGCTGGCGGTGTGGCCTGTGCTTAACCAATCTGTATAAATCAATTTGCCTAAACTTATGACACCTTCAGAGCAATTAGAATAGAAGTAGGTGCCTATCCTATGAATCTGTTACTAGAAACAAACACATAGTCAATAACCCTCTTATTGACTATGTGTTTGTTTATTTAATGAGCTAGGCATCTGATATGTAATCAAGAAATTTATAATCAAAACGTTACGTACATGTTACAAAATAAACGCCTTTATTAACACAGACCTATATAGCAAAACCCGCAAACAAAAACACCTCGCGGGTTCAATCTTTGAACCCAATTTTCACTACTGAAAATAACCCACAAGCAACTTTGCTTTACTGAAGTGGTGTTATCGAGAATGCTTGTAATTCATGTACTTACTGTACGAACTAATATTTCTACAACCAGAAATTTCCTTTTTTAAAAATTACCAAAAATAATTAACATATCGTGTTATGGTTGAACACTTTCAAAGCGAATCTGTTTGAAATTGGAACAACGTAATACTGGGCGGAACTACAACCAGACCGGCAAACCACCCCGAGGGACTTATTTGCAACAATCTCTGTTCACAAATAATATTACCAGAGCTGTTTCACGTAATATTAACTCCACTAGATACACTCAGGTACCTGCAAATAAATTTATTTTATTATCAGTTTACTTGATTTATTAAAGCCACTGTTGTTTGTATAAGTATTGCCTTTTGAGTTCCAGTCGTACGCAAAGTACGTATGCAAAGTTGTGGCACGGGATAATTTAACATTATTTCATAGTGCTGTTCTGCGCTAACGAGCTTCTCCGGGATTCTATTAGAATATATTTTTACAGGGGCTGTATTTTTTGCATTAGATTTAATTTTTGAAACTCACAATTTGTTTTATTATAATTTTTTTTATTAGTTCATGCTAAGAGTAGCTACGCATAACAGGAAGAATTTATTTTATTTCGCTCACAAGAACTGTGATTATGAAAATTAGCGTAAGTAGTTAACTTAATCTGTGTAGTGATTACGGTGTATATCGTTAAGATTTTCTCAGTTTTTAGTCTCTGATCTCTCTGAAATTACTATGATTATTTATTTGATTTATTATTTATATCTCAATTATCTCAACATTATTCGTAATTACAATTTAATCATCTTTTTCTTCAATCCGTCCTATGTAACCGTAACGGTATTTCACTTCAAATAAAGAAGATGTTGAAAACTAACTAGGTTAACAATCCTCAAATCTCATCATTACTATCCTAGCGTTGTACCCCCGGTTGCATCCGAGGTTATCGCTATGTTTACCGGGGGTACAAATCTCATCATTAAGTTAATGTTCGTAAAAAACATAATAGTTTCAAAGCAAATCCTCTGAAATCGAATTTCCGCTTGTAGCTAACTTAGATATGCCATACAACCCTCTACGAAATCTTTTTATCGTACCATTTAGGTAATGTTTTTATCGTAAGTATAAACGACCTATAAAACTTGAATGTTAACATATCTAACCTGGATATCTAGTAAATATCTACGCCCTTTGTTATTTATGTTTAAAGTATAGCTGTACAAATACAGACAGGCATAATATCAGACAAGCTACACTGAAAACACCCGACCACTCATCCTCAACGATTAGAGACGAGCAGCCACCTCAAAATAGACCAATACAGTCCATTCCCGTAATGTAAAAGGCCAATGAACGTAACAATATCGTAAAAGTGATGTAGTCAGGTCACAAACGGTGGGGGACACGTGAACGCAAGAATTTCCGTCATAATTCCGAGGAGTTAACGGGCTCTCGGGAATCACTTTCATTTTCACTTAGCGCCACCGACTGCTCCATAACCATTAAATCCTCTTGTTTACTACTTCTTCGTCGGTTCAAAGCCACTGGCCCGCTCCCCACTTATCTAACTTATTCACAGAGTAAACTAAACAGTAAACAGAAATGAACCCAGAGTACAGACATCGTCAGATGAGATACAATTTTAAATCGGCGCCTGTACGAATTTTAAGTTCCGTATAAATTAAATATTCAAATTCGCGAAACTCAAATTCCTTTTGTTATCGTTCTTACGTCTGTTTGTTTATATTCGGTGTTGAAATGAAAAATAGAACTCTTATCTTATATAAGGTTCGCATGATGAGCTTGTTCCTCGTGCGTTTCAATATTACTTTCAGTTGGTGAAATGAAATCTCTATGAAATCTCATCTAACAATATATTGTCCACTTCCTTTCATAAGCGTGGCTTGTTCTCTCTCAAATTTAAAACTGTATTAGGTATGTAGTTCTTTTAGCGATGGCACCATCGACGTTTGAAGAAAGATTTGTTTGTTTTTTGTAAGCGAAATTATTAGTATTCCTGATAACACCTTCAGCTAATCTAATTGCTTAGGAGTGGTTTCACATCGATTGATAATGACCAAGTGTCAAACTCATGACTTCTCGATCGTAAGACCGATTCCTTGATCACTACGCTACCGACGCTTTCCCACCAACTGGAGATATTTTTCAATACTGTAAATTTCTTTCAATAAAGAGTCATCTATCTATCTATCTATCTATCTATCTATCTATCTATCTATCTATCTATCTATCTATCTATCTATCTATCTATTTCAATCACATTTTACAGGCAGCACAGAGCATCAAAATGGCAAATTAAAGGGAAATCTGAAACCTACATTTACATATTACAAAGTTCAATTAAAGTAAAAAGGGTTCTGCGTTCTCGGTAACGGCTGAAGCGCCGCTGTAGGTTAAGTTCTTATTCAATTTAATATACGTTACAATCCCTTTGAAAGCTATGCATATCTGGATTGGAATCTACTCTACTATTAAATCTAAATTATAAAAAACATATTCAAGGAGAAACTCAATTCTACATACATCACTTCCAGAAAAAATTATCATACATACCTACTCTGATGAAATTGATCATGAACCACTCAAAAAATTACCAATATCCAATGGAACCACGGCCATCGGCTAGTTATAAATTTGAATGATTTTCATTGGTGACTGTACGTCGCTAGTAGAGCTCTAAACGGAATTTACAATGAACCTAGACTACTTAGACTTAAAGATTAATCCGATGCATAAATGCATAAACCACATAAAACTTACTTTACTCATACAAATAAATTATAAAACATAAACACCTTTCCTTAATTCCAGTGTTAAAGAAGGAAAAACATACTCTGCTTGTTAACAAAAAGGCTGTCACAATAAATACAAACTTTTTAAAAGTGGTTTTTATTTGCTAATTAGCTAACGTGGTAATTCTGTCACGTCAAAAGTGTTGCTATCCTAAAGGGGAGCATAAATAAGTACCTTGTCGACTGGACACTTCCCTTGAGGTTTGAACTTTGAAGGGGTTAAGCTAGTTAACTCATTAAAAACTGGTTAACGATGAGCTTGGGGATGAAAGTGATGTTCTACGCTAAACCGTTCCGTAGGTAATATAGATAACTACATAGTAGACTGAGTTTTTTATTTTAATTACTACACTATTTGGTAAATTTATATTATACGGGAAGGTACTTGAATCCCCGATTAAGCACTTAAAGGGGAAATACTGTAACAATACTTTAGCAGTCTAACTGCAGATTTGGCTGAACTTTGATATTTTCCGTGAAGCGACGGCCATATGACCTCCATAACTAGGCTTATTTAAGCCTAGTTATGGAGCATACCATATGGAGCATATGGAGGACTTGCACAATACCAGGAGTTTGACTATTTACTCCAAAAGTGACGACCTTTGACTGTCCTAAAATTTTTGAGACTAATTTACCTCACATCATTCTAGGGACGCGCTCTGTCAATCCCACAAACTTAAGTTCATTGGGTAAGGCCCAATGAACTTTGGCAACCTTATTAAAACTTTAACCCTGAAGAAATCCACTGTTCGTGATTTTTACAAGTAATAATAAAATTAAATTATACGAGACATAATAATTTTTGTTTCCTCGACGACGACGTTTCAATCGAACTACACTGATAATGGGGGTAGACTCTGGGATTATTATGATTGTATTATAACGAAAACAGTCTGTATTGATTAAAATGTTAATCTATATTCTCAACATTAAACATTAGGCCGCGGCCACCCCTTAACCGGGTCGGAGATTCCTCCCTTTATAAAACAACAACATCACGCAAGATCACCGTAAACAAATATATACGAATAGTGGGCTGTTCATAAGGCACCAAGAGGTACTCTCAAAAAGTGCATATAAATAATAACAATTACCTCGTCTATATAATATAATCACATTTACCTCGCATTCATCTTCATTAAGCTGTCTGTGAGAAATTGGACAAGGACCCCTATTGTATAATTCCGGTATTATAATGATCTTATGCTCTCTTCTATTATAATAAAGCTTCTCTTCGAAGTTAAAACGAAGCCTGCAATAAAATTGTAAAAATTAACTTTTTTACTATAGGTATAATAGCTACTAATTACTTTTATCTTAGATACACAATACAATACGTCATACCTAAACAAAGGTATATATACCTTAGTACGGATATATGACGACCAGTACAGAAATGACCAACGTGTAAATATCAGAATAAATAATTAGCCAGCATTTATTTTCGTTCAGTATAAATTTAGAATGAGCATTAATAAATTACTACGGGCGTGAACCGAATTCTGGTCTCATATAATTTACTGTAATAACTCTATAGATATTAAAACTGTCACTTTTAAGTTCACTCAACGAATAAAGTTTAGCTTGCTCGTTCCATATTAGATTTGGTTTGTGCTAGAAAATATCTGCTACCTGAGACTAGAAAGTACATTAAATTTTCAAATTTGTTAAGATTTATTAATGCATAGTCATGATAATAATGAGTTTAAGATATTGTGGTGTACAACAAGATTTTCTGGGTGAACACTAACCTCATCTGACCCAACTACTACTGGCGTAGGTTTTCCTATCAGGGTAGTCTTTAGGAAGGACTTCTCGCAAAAGCCGACTAAACTAAATAATGAAAAGGAGGGAGTAGGAGAACGGACTTCGGACTTCAAAGTGCCAATTTAGGATGCTACCGGTATTGGCACTCGAATACAGAAGAATGATAAGTACCTAATACTAATATACAATTTTATAAGACGAGTAATTCTCATAAACTTAGTAGGTACCAACTGGTCTATAGATGTCAAACTACAAAAAAGTTTATTCGTCGAAGAGCACGTATAGCCGTCTATTCCAAATGTCACGTATGGAGGGTCAGCGAAATGCCTCAAATACTCAGCCAAATCAGTTTGTCTTCCGTAATCATGGAATATCGTTATATCTTTAGGTTGGGGTGGTCAGATAGCAGTCATTTATTTAATCTTATACTACTCTGTACTTCCTCAAGTTATAGATTTAATATCAATTTTTGTTTTCTGTATATACCTTTCTAAATCTATAATTCGGCAATCATGTTTCTGGTCTTATGTAATAGGGGTTGAGCCTATTGCTATCTACAATATTATATATAAATTGGTTAAAAATAACATCAGGTGGGCCGTGTGCTTGCCTGCGACCTAGGTAGTATAAAAAAATTAAAAATATCAAATATATAAAATTTTCCGTGTCATCGTGTAAAGGAATCAAGCTGGTTAGGACTTAGGACTCAAAGCAGAGGAGCTTCAGCAATACATTATTATCTTATATATAAAACTCTTAGTCCTGACTGACTGACTGATTGACTTAGAGACAACGCACAGCCTAAACCGCTGGTCCTAGAGACTTGAAATTTATAGAGAATGTATGTTTTGATGCGTGGAGGTGTACTAAGAAACGATTTTTCTAAATTCTTTTTTTTTTTTTTTTTTTTTTTTTTTTTTTTTTTTTTTAATTCTTTATTGCACACATAAAATACAGAGATCATACATATAGAAAATTAAAAGTAATATGTACAAAGGCGAGCTTAACTCAATATGAGTTCTCTACCAGCAAACCCTTGAGTAGCAGAGAAGTAGTCAGAGTAATGAAGGGATGTGAAGTGTGCAAAAAAAAAAACAGACAATAAAAAGGGTACCTGAACAGGTACTTATATATACACATACATACACCTAAATATACCATACATATATACTATACATACCATATATATATGCCATACATACAAATACAAAATACAACTATATATAGATACATAAATAAGTATATAGATATAGACATAGATACAGATATATACAGACTATTGTGACAGGAAATGTTCCCTAGTTCTTCTCCTGAAGATGTCCAGAGAATTACTACCGCGAATGGTGTGAGGTAGTGAGTTCCAGAGACGTACAGCTTGTACCGTGAAAGATCGATCATAGCAGCTAGAACTGTGTGAAGGTGTGCGAAGGAGAAGAGAGGAAGAAACACGACAAGGTTTACCCCTGGGCACAAGATACTCAAAGCGTTCCCGCAAGTAAGTTGGAGCATTAGGATTATGAAGTATAGTATAGAGAAGAGTTAAGATGTGAAGGTTACGGCGCTGCCGAATAGGGAGCCAGTTCAGTCTTTTACGGTATTCTGTGACATGATCGTATTTACGAAGGCCAAACACAAAGCGGATACCCAAATTCTGCAAGCGCTCAAGTTTGTTCAGCAGTTCCTCCGATGCATCGAGAAAGCAGACATCAGCATAGTCTAATAGCGAGAGAAGCAGAGATTGTGCAAGAGTAACTTTAGTCTGAAAAGGTAGGAGTTGCTGGAGACGTTTGAGGGATTGAAATGAACAGTATACCCTCCTACTTACCTCCGCGATGTGAACATCCCAGGCAAGCATGGAGTCGATGTGCACGCCTAAATTTTTTACACTTTTAGAATAGTCAATGGCTACGGAGTCATACACTATTGGGGGCAGAGAATCATGATCCAGGAGGCGGAGCAAGTACCTGCCACCAACAATGAGTGCTTGAGATTTTTTTGGGTTGACCAGCAGTCCAAAGGATAGGGCCCAAGAATGAATGTTTCCAAGGTCATTGTTGATGGCAGCCACAGCCCCAGATAGTTCATCGGCTTTGAAATGTCGATATATCTGCAAGTCGTCTGCATAGAGGTGATAATGCGAGGTTAGGACCTTAGTGACGGAGTTTATGAAGATAGAGAAGAGGAGAGGAGAAAGGACGCTACCCTGAGGAACACCCGCCACTAAGTTGCACCAATCGGAGGAAGTGTCATTTACTCGGACCGACTGTGAGCGTCCTTGCAGGTAAGACTGAAACCAAGTAGTTGCAGAGGCAGAAACATTAATGGACGATAGAATACCTAAGAGGATGTCAAAATCAACTGAGTTGAAGGCACTGCTGAAGTCCAATAGGATCAAAACTGTAAGTTGTTTGTTCTCCATGGCCTTTCTTATGTCATCGGTTACTTTGACTAAAGTTGTTACAGTACTATGGCCACGGCGAAAGCCAGATTGGAAAGGACTCAACAGGCCATTAGAGGAGAGGTAAATGGTCAGTTGATCATGAACAACACTCTCGAGTACTTTGGACAGGATGGGAAGAATGGAAATGGGGCGGAATTGATTGTGTGATGTGGGATTGGAAACTTTAGGCAGAGGTATAACAGAAGCTTTCTTCCATGTTGAAGGAAAACAGTTTGAATATAAGGAGTAGTTTATAATATGGGTGAGGACAGGAAGAATCATATTTACTATGGGGAGAAGCATTTGGAGTTGAAGGCCATCGTCCCCGACCGCCCTAGTGGATATGGATTTAATATGTTTCTTAACATCTTCCTCTGATACCGGTTGAAATGAGAAGGAAGTATTTAATGGCAGTGGAAGAGAAGAGAGAAAATTTAGAGTATCAGATTTAACGTTACTAGGAATAGTAGTTGGAGGCGCTGAGAAATGGCCATTTAATGCATTGAGGTCCATATCAATAAGGTTGTCGTGGCTGACCTTGCCAATGCCCAGAGATTTTAGGAACTGCCATTGTTGAGAAGTGTTCAGGTTTTCAATCGAATTGTGAATGTGGTCGCGTCTTGCATCTCTACACATACGATTGCAGCGATTACGCAACTTCTTATAAAGGTTCAAACCCTCTACTGACGGACATTTCATATATTTATGCTTAGCCTTATCTCGCCTAGACATAATGTGTTTGATAGATGGAGAAAGCCATGGCGCAGGGTGATGTCTAACTCTTACCTTTTTAATGGGGGCATGTATATCATAGATGGCCAGCAATGTGCTGGTAAAGATAGACACCTTCCCATCCAGATCATTGCAGTCATAGACAGACGACCAGTCAGTTCCATCCACATCACCCCCCAAACGCTCCAGATCAATGTCTTTAAAATTACGAAGAAGTAGAAATTTACTCTTGCGTTTCGGAGGACGGAGTTTATAAGAAAGGTATAGAAGATCATGATATGAAAAGGGAGCAGATAGCTGTCCGTGTGAGGCCACCTTATGAGGGCTAGAAACTAGAATGAGATCCAGTAGTGAAGGCTGAGTTCCGGGAACCTTATGAGTGGCTTTTAAGGGAAGAATGTGCATGTCCACAGAAGAGACAAGGGAGCAGAGTTTACGGCTGCGGGAGTCATTCTTTAGGAGACAAGTATTGAAGTCCCCGAGGATAATTCTATGCTCGTACATTGACGAAAAATTTTCAAGTTGTAATTCAAAAGCAGAGAAATAATCAATGTTGCTCACAGGGCTGTAGTATACGCCAAGTAGTGTTTTAGTATGCTTGAATTCAATCTCAATAAAAAGATATTCAGTAAAGTTTGAGTAAGTACCTGGAGACTGATCTACAACTTTGTGTGAAATATCACCACGAAGATACACAGCAACCCCGCCGCCACCCTTTCCAGTTCTGTCAACACGCACAAGCTTATACCCGGGTAGAGAGTACTGGGTGGAAGGGAGTGGAGGTTTGAGAAAAGATTCAGATACGAGGACAGCATGAACACAGTCAGAATTGAAAGAAGCAAGAAGATCGGAATAGTGTGCGGGGACGCTTTGAGCATTTATATGTACAACATTAAAATAGTCAGGATAGGCTGAGAATATAGAGGACAGTTCGTTACAGAGCTGAACACCATTGTTGTTACCAGATGCAAAACTGTCACTAGACGCAACCGAAGAAGAACAAGAAACAAAACTATCATCTGAGTCTGAAGTATCATCAGAGTTTTCAGACATATAAAAAGTAATATATATATAAAAAATATATAAATAAATAACTAAATAATATATAAATTAACTATAGAGTATATAAAATTAAATAATAAGTCCAAAGTTTTACCTCTAACGAATCCTCCATGCACTCGCTAGTTGCATATTTAAACACAATTTATAAAATTAAAAACAAAATAAAAGAGAACACAAAAAAAAAAAGAGAAAAAAATCTACGCCAAAATACTAATATTCAAACCTAGATAATATACGTTTCCGAACGAACGCTACAATACCACAATCGTTGACAAGTTCATACGTCAAATACGTCAAAGACGTCAAAGTGAATGTGAAATTGATAGAATTATAACTGACCTCCATTATAAATAAATAAAATAACACTAAGAAACAAAAGTATAAAGTACATATGAAGGCAAATTCATTGCGTCTACTTGCGCGGCTTCCTCTGCGAAGCTGTACTGGTAGATTTCGTTTCGGCCACGGGATATCTTTTCAAAAGTTGTTGAAGTTCAGCCGCCGACTCAATCTTATGCCGCGTGTTATCCGTGACTTGGACAATAATTTTTCCATCGGAGGTCCAGCACTGTCTCACACCATATTGCTTTCGAGCGCACACAAATAGGTCGTGTCTGGGCTTTGTGAGGAATTCCGACAATGTTAGACCAGTGCCTTTGAGCTTGGATTTATTTCGCCATACTTCACTACGGGTTGCACGATTTTCGAACCTCACTAACAAACCTAAAAAGTGCCAAAAACGTACTTTCTTATAACTCAAGAACGGCTGAACAGATTTTTATGATCTTTGGTTTTTTTAATTTGGCTTTGTCGCCGAATAGCAATTATCACAATTAAAATGTGGCAAATTCACGAAATAATGTAATATTAAAGAAAATACGAAATATTATGGCGCTAATATCGCTAGCAAAATTGTTACCATGACAACGGAACTAAAGTGATGGTGTCACATTTTGATCTGTCAAATGATAATATTCTTAAAACGTCACTCTCTGTCACGTATAATAAGCAAGATGATCGCCATAGAACAAAAAAAAAAAAAAAAAAAAAAACGTGAAAAATATTATGTATGTACTGCAGTTTCTTTATTTAATTGATTAGAAATAGAAAAACAATCTAAAAGAAATAGAATCTTCAGTAAGTTCCACGGCCTAAAAGCAATGCTACAACACGTTATCATCCAGTTGAATACTCACTTACAGGCCCTGAAACAGCAAGGTATGTGAATTTAAACCTATTGACGCTGATACAATATAAATGACAACACAAGGGACGCTGGTTCATGAATTGTCTCACGAGTAAGCTCGATGAGTTCCAACCAACGGGGGCAAACCGGATTTTGAAAGGGTTATAGTATTGTAGCCAACATTGTCCAGCAGATCATACAAAGGACCTGAGAGTACAATCAGCCGCTGTGTACGGTTTTTGTAGATTACAAGAAACCCTTCATCGAGACCTGGGTATTTCTAGATTCTCTACTAAGGTATCGTGCTGATATGACGTATCAGTGCTGAGATGCCTACATGATACCGCCATAATGTCCGTCCAGCTCCAAGCTCATAAGACGAAGCCTTAAAACCCTACAAAGTGGAATGAAACAACGGAGATACCCACCGCAAGGTCGACACCCGAGGTTGTTCAAGAATAGATCACCATAAGGATCCAATTGGGTTGAGTTCGCCGAGTTTACTCCATATTATGACTTACGGGGCCGTAACGTGAAAACCGACAATGGGGACATACAACCAGAGAAATTGGGTGGAGGATTGGGTGCTGTTTCACACATTGGACAACAGTGGACTGCAATAGGCTAATTGATTGATTGATATGAACGAAATAGTATAATTTTACGTATTCAAATTTTTTCCTACCAGTCTTTTCTTGCCATTTACTATTCATGTAAAGATACCAATGTCTTACAGTCTACTGTGTCTGTATGACAGGACCGATGTTTCTTATTTCTTCTGTTTCAGCGTTAATTCTCAGTCGCATCCGAAGCTTATATCTCGGAGTCTGGGGTCCGCTTTACCAGTCTTAAATGCGGATTTGGCTAAACCTCGATATTTTCGTGAAGCGACTGCCATATTCTGACCTCCGCAACCCAATGGTGACATTAGGCGATATCAAAGCATTGCAGCTACACCGTTGTTGTTGAACTTTTTAGTGCTCCAACGGATTAACGTGCTCTCCGAGGCAAGACCAGACCAGTGCAAATACACATATTCATGCATACAAATATTTGCAGTGAGCGGGGATCGAACCCGCGCCTACTGCGTAGCGACCGCGTTCACTACCGCTACGCCACAGAGGCTTTCGATGCTTCTTACATTTTACATTTATTATTTTGAAAAACTCAGTTACTGAGAGGATGAAATAGGCGTTATACCACTTAGTTGGCAGACAAGCACACGACCCACCTGATGGGAAGCGGTCACCGTGGCCTATGGACGTATGCAACACCATACAGAACACAGAACATAGACCTGGAGTGCGGTGGTACTGTTCACCGAAAAGGCCAGAAGAATTACAGACTCATCACTTCTGAGTCATAATATCTACATGTTGTTCTTGAGAGTTGTCATGAATTGTCTCGCGAGCAAGCTCGACGATGCAAATGGATCATGCAAATGGTCTCACTACCATGGACCCCCAAGATCGTGCGAAGCGGAGGACGAAGAGCCAGAAGGCGGACCCTGAGCTCCGAGGTCATCTTGGCCACGGACACAATCAGGAAAATGTGTCTATACGCAAATGATGAGCACTGAGATGCTTATGATGCCGCCACAATGTCCTCCAGCTGTGTCCAGCTCCAAGATCAGAAGATGAAGCCCAAAAGCTCATATCGTGAAATGAGACGAGGGAGATACCCATCGAAAGGTCGACTTTCGTAGCTGTTCAAGATTAAGTGTACCTGGGGTCACCAAAGGATCGAATTGGGTGGGCTACATTCTACATTGGATAAATTCGTCGAAGTTTCTACTTCCCTGTTATGATATGACACACGGGGCCGGAACTTGGAACTGACAGTGGGGATATAGTAAAGCAGACTGATAAATGTAGGATATTGGTTGATGCCTAAGTCCAACAGTGGTATGCTATAGACTAAATGATTAATTTAAATGACATTGTATAATATTTAGCAATTATTGTAAATTTTTTCTTACCAGTATTTTTCTTGCCATTTACTATTATTAATAAAAAGATGCTAACAATATTTTTATTCTGATATAATGTTCTTAAAACCTACCACTTTTTTGTATGACAGGGCCAATGTTTCTTACAGTTTAGGCGTTGAAAGTTTATAACAACAAGTCCGTCAGTTTAGAACAAATACTAATGTGGCGGTAGCCGATATCCACGCAGGCGGAGCTGCGGGCGAAAAGCTAGTTATTATATATAGTGAGCCCGATTAGAATCCTGATAAATTGTAAAATACAATAATTAAACTGAGTCTCCATTTTGGGGTAAATAATACGAATATAAACAAATCATAAATTCAATACATTTGTCAAAGTTGAGTTTGCGAATTGTTCATAATTTGACATTATGAATGCACGTATTGCACGTGTTTATCCAAAGTTGGCAGACGCGAGCAAGTTACTAATAAACCATATTATTCTCTGTAATTCGGTCTACTGTGATACGAATATACATAAAACGGTATTCTTATCTCGTCCGAAATATCGAGCACGTACCAAAGTCATAATTCCCCGATGAAGTACCGCATGGGCAGGGAGCGCGCCCTTTGCAATGGTGAGAGTGGTGATTCACTGTTACGATTACCCGCATATACCGGAAACTCTGGGTCGTTTTTTCTTTAGGAAACAATGTAACAACTCCACCTGAGAACCGAGATGAAAGAAAACAAAAAAAGACCATTACGCGAAACATACCTGTAGGTACACGAATACGACTCCCCTTATGAGGAAAACGTACATCGATATTAAAGAAAATATTTATGTCCGCTTTATATAACATAGTTCCCTCTAAGCAGCTGCCATGATACTGCTATTCCATGTAATAGCAAATCTTATTGTACTCATTTATTTTTTGTATTGTTATGCTGATGTAAGTGACTGCTGTGGTTTTCCTGAACGACCACAATATAAGGTGCTTCAAGAAGGGCATTAGAAGGTTTTTACAACGTCGGCAGCGTGAGTGCGATGCCCCTGATGTTACCTACGTCCGTTCCATAGGCTGCAGTAACCGATTCTTATCAAGTGAGCTGTGGTACCACCTTAATTGTATAAACAAAAAAAAGGGGGATTGACTATTTTTCTACTGTAAGGTTGCCATACAATACATGAGCTATCTAATAAGATCTCATCTCATCCATGACTTTGATTACCGCTGAGTAAAAATATTTGTATGAATATAAGATTATGTTTGCATTTATCTGGTTTTTTCTATGTAAAATATGTATGTAATTACAAAATAAAATGTACCTAAGTGTGTTATGTGTATTCTTATTCTAGAACCCATACAAGCAAGCTACGACCGTTCGCTTCATTGAACGGATGCCGGGAACGTTAACATCGCAGGCATCCAGGCGCAGCGCGATCTTTTCTTCTTCATCCTACAGTCGCATCTGAAGCTTTCTCCTTGGAGTCGGGGGTCCGCTTCTTCCTGTTTAAAGGGCCTCATACACGGTACGATTCACCGTTACGATCCGTCGCTTCCGACCGTTCGAAACGACTAACTGTGGGTTTGGTTGAACTTCTATTGTTGTTGATTCCGTGAAGCGACTGTTCTCTGACCTCTACAATTCATTGGTGATATCGAAGCATTGCAGTTCGACCAGTTATTGGACTTTTTAGGACTCCAACTACCTATAACGACTGCCATAGATGTTTGTATGGCACTCGGGGCCGACGGCTTAACGTGCTCTCCGAGGTACGACCAGACCAATGCAAATATCCGTATTCATTCATATTTCATGTAAATTCATAGAGCAACACTGCGTTAGGCGGGTCTTCACATGATTATTCGTGTGACGGAACTGCTTCTGTTCAACGCAGCGGACGGCCTAAATAAATAATCCATCTTTAGAGCTTAAAGAGATCTTGCGTAGCGCATAAATCTATGGCTTTGCGAAAGCTGATTTGTTATTGTACGTGTTTGTTTTTTAGAAAAATATTTCAGTCATTCATTTTGTTCAGCAATTTCATGACCTCTGTAGCGTGGCTAGCTCTGGAGCGGTCAACTACTACGTCGGAGGTCGCGGATGCAATCCAGCGCATGTATTTGAGTGTTTACAATAATCTATATAATTTACAAAATAAAACGTATTTAAGTATGTTTATCCGCATTTTAGACCCAATATTATAAGCTAGTCAAGTTTACTTAGAGATAATAACGCTGCAAGAAAAAAATAGCTCAACCAATAACATGAATATTATTATCGAATTCAAAATATAATTTCTTATGAAAATGGCTAAGGCGTTGGACTTATATTCAAGCTAGATGTCCTAAGTTCGAACCTCGTCCATTAAAGTACTGGCGTAAACTCAGTCCTAATAATAGCAAATCTGTAGTCATCAGAATGTAAATAATAAAAGTAAGGTAAAAATATAATATTTTAAAATGAAATGAAAATCGAAGCTGACTAAGGCTGTTGGCCTGAAGTGTATTTCAATCCTTATCGGCCTACTATTCCCCTGAGGCGGCCTGAAGCCCTATTCAGTACCACCACGATTCCAAGACGCATGAGTTTAAATCGATTATTTAAAAAAAACTCTTTGATATTCCATAATATATGATCTGTCAAAACAAGACCTATAAACCTAAGACCTAATTTTATAAGTTTTCGTAAATATTGAAATCACAAACAAAAACCAAAGTATGAAATTATACATCGACCAGATCCAGATTAGACTTTCGTCTCTATAATTTTAATATGGTTATTATATGAACATCCATAAAGCTAATAGGTACATGTAACTTGAATCCCAGACGAGAAAGGAACGAACCTTTGATCGCTCTCTCGATATTACGACCCCACCTGCGACCCGGTGCATATCAATAGAAAAAGACATCTAAACCAGTCAGTTCTAATCTCATATTATTGATGTCTGCACAGTGGGTGTTACAACAAAAAGATTACTGTATTAAAAGACTAAAAGTCAAAAGGCTTATTGTTTTCAATTGGTATGTTGGGTTTTTCAGGAGCGGCTGCCATCTGACCTCTTAACCCCGAGACGAAAGCTTCCACTAGAACCTCGTCCGTTCTTTAGCAGGTGCACCGACTAGCAGGTGGCCGAAGTCTCAAGGATGTTGATAAGGCCCTCTATACCAGTACTAGTAGGTATTGGTGTAGAGGTGTGTTTTGTGTGCCTGTTTGTCATACTAGTAATAGTAGGTATAGCCACCAAGTATAACACATTTATAATGGGTATAATTGTTTAGATGGATTTAGATAGTAAGTATCATGTAGGAACTATAAAGTTTTGACAGGTAGTATTACTCAATAATGATTGGTATTACTAAACGTGATCACGAGATTTTGATTTTCAAAGATTGAAAGACTTTAATTTATTTCTTTCGGAATTTGTTTTTAATCTAAAAATAAAAGCATTGTCAAATGTCTGTCAAATGATCTGTAGAAGAAATAGACCAATATTTTATTTAATTGAGTTTTCAGCCGCGTCCAAATACTGTCTGCGTTTGATTTGTGACGTTTATTAGCTATTAAATGTGAGCAATTTTGCTGCAGATTAAAAACATTTAGATTATGTTTGAGAGCTTGGCTTACGAACGCTTCCAGTCACAGAGGTGTCACTTGTACGTTGCTACTTGCAGGCGGGAAATGCCGGATGCCTTCTCAACGTGAGAAGCACGAAAAGCAAGAAAAAGCACGCAGCAAGCAAAGAAAGCTCCTGAAATCTAATACCCAGTGCAAAATAAAAAAATGTATTAACGACTCGTGCACCACGAGCTGGTATTACGTAATAATATTTTTGCCGTAAAAGGAACACCAATCCAACATAGAGAATAAAACAACACTTACCTACCCACATTTAAAATTCTTTTTTAAGAAGCACAATATCCGGGACTAAAGTGTCCATAAATTAAAACGTTCGTTCCCTTGAGTCGAGTCTCAGTTTCTTGTCATGACAAATAATTGGCGCACGATGAAATTTATTACGCGAACAAATTTTGACAAATCTTTTTCGCGGGCCAGTGATTGAGAAAAATCTACAATCAACAGCGCCTTTTTATTACATTTTTACACTGAGCGTAAATAATACGAGGTACTCAAGCGATTGTGAATCAATTATTACTTTTGAATCTGGCTGAAAAAATATAAACTGAAATCGTATTAAATAGCGGCGATTGTCAATTTTCAGAATAGAATATTCTTTGTTATATGTACAATATGTACATGCTTTACCGTAGTCAAACTGTTACTATTTTCCGGCTCCTGATTAGGGTCACCAGAGCTACGTGGAATAGGATCGGCGACGCGTATGTAATGCAAGGCCTGTTAAGTTGTTGCAAGTATTTATAGTATCCGCGCTGGTAATCGCTTGTTATCGGGCAGACCGAATGCTTGTTTATCACACTCAATGATATATTATAAACTATAGATATGTTGTCCGCACTCTAAAATGGCGACAAAAAAATGATGACTTTTGGTCATCATTTTATGCATCAATCAGAATCGCGACCAAAAAAAACAATTATAATAATATAATTCGTAATAATATAATATTATTAATATAGAAACTTATGTAATTCATATAAATTAATAACATTGACATATTTTTAATAAGTAACTAAACTGTTTTCATACTTAGTGTATGCGCCATTTTTGAAAGCCGCCATCTTCTTGTATGACGTATCTATGAATATAATACATCATTGATCACACTAGAGTATTCTGACAGCCTCCATGGCGTAGCGGTAGTAAACGCGGCCGCTACGTAGGAGGCGCGGGTTCGATCCCGCTCGATGCAAATATTTGTATGCATGAATATGGGTATTTGCATTGGTCTGGTAATGCCTCAGAAAGCACGTTAAGCCGTCGTCGGTCCCGGTTGCCATACGAACATCTATGACTGTCGTTACGGGTAGTTGGAGTCCTCAAAAGTCCAACAACAACGGTCTAGCTGCAATGCCTCATCGATATCGCCTAATGTCAATTGGTTTGTGGAGGTCAGATGGCAGTCGTTTCACGGAAAATATCGAAGTCTAGCCAAATCCGCAGTTAAGACTGGTAAGGTCCCCAGACTCCAAGGTGAAAGCTTCGGATGCGACTGGGAATTAACACTAGGATGAAGAAGTATTCTGAAAATTCAGGTGTATTTGCGTCCCTTTTTTACGTGCAGTGAGTTACTGACCACTTCAAAGTTGATAAAGAGGAAAAATATCAACATTATTCCGAACAAAATGCTATGCTAAAAATATATTGTTTTTGACATTTGGGAAAATATTACGAGAATTGACCTACTGGAACGTAAGACCCTTGTGAAGCTTAACACAGATCTCAAGCCATTTAGTTGCTAGAGCATCCCAACTTTTATTATTCTTCTGATCATGGATTCAGGCAACTATTTCCAACCCTGCATTCAGAATAGAAAACCGCTTGGTATATAATAGTATACACGTAGGTAGTAGGTAATAGTATACAAAATCGGATCACTTGCTATTTATTACCAAGAAATGGTGAGATACCTACTGTATATTTGGGTTAATTTTACTCGTTTTTATTTCAACAAATTGCATGAATCAAGTATATCTCAGAACTCGGTTTCACCACTAATCCACAATTCGACATCTCTACAAGAGGACTACATCCTGAAAGTAGATTTCTCTTCCCCTTAGGGAGCAGACCTAATACACGTTTGCACTTCCATTTGCCAACACAAGACACTTGACACTAATCACGCTACCGCCACGTACCTCAAGCCGAGACAGTTTTATTTGCTAACATACCAAAACGTGAAATTATTATCCGTATCTATAATGTAGTTGATACCAGTAGTATTCTATTGGCCGTTACGTACCTACTTAGCTATTGGAATTTGGATAAGTATTTAGAAAATGTAATTAATTAACAGATGCGTAGTTTTGAAATACGTTTAGTAGAATAATAGCATACGACATAGCATAAGTTACTAAAATAAACCATTACTACAGCTCTCAGATCGGTATGGCAATATAGCCAAGCATGTTACGAAGCTGTAAAAATCATTTGAGTTCGACGTCGTCGTAAAGCTTGCTTTGCTTTGTTTACCGTGATACGATTCTTTAAATCCCGGGAATACGGATCAATAATCGTAACCCTAAACATAAAAAATAGAAAGCAATCCATAGTGTGAGTACAAATCCGATAAGGTCAGACGGCGCAATACAACAGTAAAGCGTCTATATTCAAAGACTGATTGCGGTAGTCAAGCCTTTAATGAAAACCGGCGCGTATTTTGTTTATTTTGTCATTCTATTAATTAGAGGCCTTGTTTACTGTTTCAATACGACAAGTCTTAAATAAGCTTCGCACGAATGAACTTTTATCAGTTTAATTTATTTATATCTCCGCGTAGAAAACAAATTGCTTTACCCACAAATTTTCTACCTACATGTTGCAAACATTTAATTATCTGAATGTGTATTTATACAAAAATTTAATCACCTATCCAGAACAGAAATTGCGAAGCTAAATTAATTTCAGCTAAATGTTTGATCCGTCGAACATTATTAGGTAAAGAGAGGAAAATTATTTCTTTAATATTATAAATTAAAGCAAGTGTTTCACTTGAGAGGTTCTCAGGTCGAAGCTGATGTTGCCTGGTTACCCTTATTTTTAATATTTGTTTACATACAATCTTAATCTTTTATTAAATCTACTAAGTGAAATCTTCAAAACAAGATTGAGAGCTAGAAGCGTATCGCTTAATTTTGCAAGAAAATCCTCCGGAAGAAAATTTTATCCCAAGTTTATTTCCATGTTACATCAGAACTCATTTTTCCGTTGACCTTCTCTCCATAAGTCAGTTCTTACCAACAGATACATATTACGTATCTTCTGGTGAAAACTTAGCACTACGCTTTTGAAGAACTGCTTCACGTAGAAGCGAGCCTAGTGACGGTAATTGGACCTTTGAGAAAACAAGATAGGAGAACTGTATTGAAGAAGAAATTCCAGTGATGCCACTACTACGCCCACTTCATTCCTTCCCATGATTACATACGTACATACGCTCACGCCTATTATCCGCCGTGGTAGGCAGAGACAATATCCCTCCTTCCCATGAATCATTTTCATTAATTAGCGTTAGCTGTTTATTCAATGTACCTAGTAATAAATACAGCCTATGAAAAAATGCTCATCTGACTGCAATTATCACGTCTCCAATTATATGAAAGCAAACCGACCTTCACTTACAGAGATAGAATACATGAAACAATTATATCATTTATCTGTCTGTATACCTATGTGAAATTTATTGAAGATACTATGTGGGAGAATAAAAAAAATAGCTTGAAGAGTTGCTATATCTCACACTGTTAGTTTAGAAGACACGGTACTCCACAAGTAACTACTCCTAATAATAAATGATAAAAAAGACATAAATGCCTATGATACATGACAGCTAGTACCTACTTGCAGTATATTATGACATAATATGTATTACTCGTATATATGAAAGCCTTTCAAGAGTTTATTTGATGTTTATCCTGAACACAATTTCCCAGAGTAGGTACTACCCCTATTTTTCGGCACAATAGACAATAGCAAAGGGACCTGTAGATGGGCCGTACCAATGATTGATATTGAGAGGTTCGTTTTATCTCCGCACATATAAATCATTTCAGGCTCAATTAATGTCGCGACAAGCTCTTAGTGGATGTGATAGGCATTTTCCTGTTGATTGATAACATTGCAAAATCATGTAGTTGATATAATAGATGTGGATTTTTATAGGGACAAAATACGAACTCCATTAGAACAACATTATTTTTATAATTAACTAGCTATCCAACCTGTCTTTGCACGGGAAACTTTCGTATAAGTATATCCTTTAAGAGTGAAATTTCTAAAAAAAAATATTAACTGGGACTTTTGCACGTACCTGTACCTTCGTAACATACCTGTGGAGTATGCTTGTGAAATTATACTCCGTACGTACGTAGTACACCTCATTTTCCATAATTTTTCCTACCCTTAATTCACCTATGGTGGAGCAAAGCCTACTAAAAAATCTTAAATTCTAGGTACCTACCGGAAAACACTAGTAACCTAGTAACCACTTGTTATTAAAACCCTCTCTATTCAGAGATTGAAAAAGAGAATTCATCAATTTATAAGTAGCTTCGTGTACAAAGATTAATTTCGTAGATATTGTGAGCATTTCACCCCTAAAATACGTAACACAAGTTTTTTTTAGAATTAATTTTAAAGCTCTCAGGATTATACAATTTTAATGAATCACTCTGTACTCGTATTTATTTTCCTGAAATTATAAATAATATTATTAACACGAAGTGAAATTTCGGCTCCGTGGATATACGTTTAAATCTAAATAAATTCTTGTTAAATGAAATGTGGTGTTTTCCATTTGCGGTGAATATGTAATAAATATGTAACATAATGCGTATTTACATTTTTATTTTTAGGAGAATCTAAGGATGGTAAAAATATATTCGGCTATGAGATAATTGGACTGATTGAACTATATTAAGTGGTTGAAACTGGAGATGGTATATAAAGTTAACCCCGTAAGAATGTACAATTATCTAACCATACTAACAAGTAAATTATTAAAAAGTAGGTACTTCATTAGAAATTCATAGCGAATATTTTGTATTGTTGACCTACGTGTACTTTGTGCCCGTTGTGGAGAACCTTCGTTGTCAGATTGATGCATGAGTTCCTGTTTTTCTTTGTACTCTCACCATCAATCTTACAGATCTATTAACGTCGTCTTTACCGTTCCCCTAATTATCCGAGCGAACTCTCTAAAATTCCCGAACTTATATCTACGGATATGGATATAAATAAAGATACACAAACTCCAATTAAATTGCCGTCTTTACCTAAAAGGTATTTATAACGTCAATACACTCACTTTTGGTTGGTTGTATGTCATAGAATTCCCTGAACGTTGTGTATTGTTAAAATCGACGGGTTCAACTTCAAGCCAAGGTTGATTCTATTAAATTTGCCAAGCTTTTTCAATATATATATATATATATATATATATATATATATATATATATATAAAAGAGGGCAGGCATTGCGCCAACGGCTTGGCCTGTTTCTGTTAGGGTGACAAGCGGCCCAACCTATCCTTCCCAGGGTTACATCTGTTAAGTGATGGCCACCTTCGCACAGCTCTCAGGCCCAGCGAACCAGGCAAGTTCTAAGCCTCTGCCGGGTCTGCTCCGCCGCCTCCTTCACATGTATTACATGCTCGCAGAAGGGGGCAGTGGCAGCCCACGCAACTCGCACTCCACATTATAGTTGCAAGTTGCTGTATCGAACGAAAGGAATAGGATAGACAGTTGCCTACGTTACAATTACAACTTTCAGTCGATGTAATGCCTACACAGAGCCAAAAAGTATAACTGAATATCAAACGAGTTCTAAAAGCGGCTTTTCTGAAGTAATATTGTCTAGAATAGCGCACATGATTCTCGTAGATGGTATAATTTATCGCGTGCTGCGTGAGTAACGTTCGTCATAACCGTTTTTCTTTTTAGACACGTTACATTCTGAAAAGATTTATCTACATTTTGTAGCGGTGTTTACATAGTATTATATATTCTGTTTGCTTGTACGAGAGCCGTAACGTTACATTGGTGGGATAAGAAGAATCCATTCTACGAAACCCTAAAATCTTTGGTGCAATTGCGGAGGTTTGTCGCGCAAACAGGCAATAAATGCTGGGAGAATAAGCCAGCGCTAGGATCGTTGCGGTACATTCTGTCGATATTGCTCTGTTAACTCTAAACAATGTATGTTTGTGCTTTTTCTTTGAATAAATACAATCTTTCGTATAAATACGAACGTTCCACATACCATTAGTGTTTTTAAAAAAGAGACTATTCCTATAGGTGCTTTTCGTTTATGTTCGAAAAGCTTTTATCTGCTTTGAACTGTTACTGTTAAATCTAAACTCGTTTAATATCGCGACCATTTACCGACAAGAGAGGGATAACATACAGTTTAATAGGTATGTCATGAAAAAACACATTTGCAAATGGTAGTAGCGAAATAGCTAAGACATGGAATTGTAATCGTAAAGTTGTGGGCTTAAACTTCACACAGTTATGGTAGCGGTCGGGTCGGGCGTGCCACAAGATAATATGGACGAACGCGGTGAGTTGTTCCTCTACCACACAGAGAGGTCCTCCGACCAGACAAGGCAATCCTGCCTGGCAGCCTACGGCCCAACGGTTGACGTTTTTCAAAATATATTTTACTACCTTAGTAATCGCGAAAGGAGTTGAATTGGGTACATCAGCGAGCGAACGCGTGGTTCATTGCATTGTACTGCTACTGACTCTACACTCAGTAGATACTTACAGTACTTACACCTACCGAGTGTGATATGGCCGTATCAGTTTCTTACTACGATTATCCTTAGTCTCCTTTTTACATAATAATAAAAATAAAAGTTTAAGATGTGACTTTTTTATTTGCCTTCGTGGAAGGCAGGATTTATCAGCTTCAAATTCATTATATCTAAACAGCTGCGACGACATTGTTTGCCTTCAAGATTGAACCGCAAGGCCCCGAATCAGATAAGCATCGAAAAGTCGGTATTTTCGAAACCGTTTTTCTTTTTAACTATAAAACCTAAAGATCTGGAATTTACATCCCTGCATACTACAGGATATACAGAGTAACTTCACCTTTTCATAAATTCAATAAAAAAAAAAGAAATAGTTGAAAAGAGGCTCTGAACATCACTCTACTCTTTCTTATGAAACCAAATATTTTCTACAATATGTATCCAAATAATCTAAAATTTCAGATATATGTTAAATGAGTGTATTAGCATGACGTGACCTTCTTAGTTTGTAATCGTCCCCTATAAAATTATCTATTAAAATTAGTTTTACTGATTTTTACGGCTGAAAACCGAGCGAATGACCTTGAGCATTTGTATGGTCAAAGTCATTCGCGTATGTAATCACCTTAACTTTTTAAAGTTTTGTTTATAATACAAAATGAATTATACTGAGTCGTTATTATTTTTGAGCCTCTCAAGGGACCGATTCTCTACACAGCCATATACGTAAACATAATATACACTAGTATGGTGTAGATGGCCTTACCAGTATTCTTGAAACCGAAGCTAATGTCACCTTCTGCAAGTCGGTTCACCTGCTAAACAATGTTTGCTCTCAGATTGCTAGGTCAAACGGCAGTCGCTCCCGGAAAACCGGCATAACAATAAAAAACAAGGGCTCCAAAGTGCAAACTTCGGACGCAACTGGGACTTCTTGCCAAGGGATAGTGAGGCAAGTATTATTCATGTATCTGTAGATACCTACTATAAAATAATTTGTAAAGTGGTCGTGTCTGTACATTGGAGATAATTTTAAAAAAATTACTGTGGTTACGTTATATTAACGATACTGAATACGAAATTATTTTTTTGGAATTCATTTGTTGTCTGTTTGTCCGCGATGGACGCTTACGGATTTTGATGCAGTTTTTTTGTTTGGAAGTTCTGATCAGACTTAAAATTTTACGTTTGTTTGATCGTGATCGCAATCGGTCAAGTAGAACCACAAATATGACCAAAAAGGCGCGAAAACCGGTGTCCATGCTAGTCATTAATAAACCTAAAAGGGTTGTCCTAGCATACATAAACTAAGATGAGATTGCAGGTTTATTAAGTAAACTTTAATTTGCATACTTTAGTGCAAGCAAAGCATAAAAAACATAAGTTTACTTAATGTGGGTATGAACGGATAGAATTCCAAGTTCATAATATAAAATACTAGCTGACCCGGCGAACTTCGTACCGCTATATTTTCCGCCCGCGTGGTATTATCTCTAAATTTATCAGTGTATCTCTACAATATTATGCATGTATTATACATATAAACCTTCCTCTTGAATCACTCGATCTATTAAAAAAAACCGCTTCAAAATCCGTTGGGTATTTTTGAATTTTAAGCATACATAGGGACAGACACACAGCGACAGCGACTTTGTTTTATAATATGTAGTGATGATTATATAAGCTACATAGGCTAGAGAAGTTTACATTCGACTAGCAATTACTAAGCATTTTTAAAGTCAGTCGGCAAGATCTGTACCATCTATATAAGGGAGACTACAGTTTGAAACTTAAAAGTCATTGGTAAGAGCAGCCTGCGATCCATATAAGGGCAGTATAATATGAGTTGTGTAGTCATCTATTCTTATGGGCTGCCAACACAACGTCAACTATTTTATAGACTAACCGTCATACCGAAAAGATCGTATTGTGTAATATTTTGAATACTGTTGCAATCGTACATGAGGACCTACCTACTGGAATCGTTTCTTATCAGGGGCCCGATTCACTAACGCCACGTTTCGTATACGCGTGACTTTCATTTTGATAACGTTTAACGTGGTATTCAGTAAGAACTGTCAAAGTAAAACTTGGTAGAACAATAAATAATAAAATTCTAATTATTATTTTGGTCTGGCATGCTTGTCATATGTCATATAATATTACTTACGTTTTCTTCTTTACCAAAAACTCACAAAGAAAACTATAGTTTTACTCATCCAAATGGTACGTTACATTTTAGAAGTCACAAACCCACAAAAACCTAAACGTAAAGTTTATGAATCGGGCCCCAGCCCCTCTACACAAGTAGCAAAACGTTTGTAGAATAGAATAGAAAAGATAAATAATATAATAAATAATAAATATTCCACAACATTCTACACAACGCTTTCTAGACCCATGGTAAGCTTAATTAGCTTGTGTTATGGAATCTAGAATGCGGATATACATTACTTAGATACTTTTTTTTTTGTAAATACATACATATTATACATAGAAACACCCAGACCAATGCAAATATTTATATTCATGCATACAAATATTGGCACTGAGCGGGGATCGAACCCGTGCCTCCTGCGTAGCAGCCGCGTTCACTACCGCTACGCCACAGAGGCAGTCATGGAAAGATCGATCAAGGTATGGGACTAACATACATTGATGACTGTCACGAACGTTAAAATGCAAGTGAATCCCATACATTCCTCATTCTATTCTACAATACGCCGGCGAACGCCGAGGATGGAATATTAACAGTGCCGCCTGATAAATTTATGACCTGTGCCTAAAACCTTCTCCTCTAGCTCCTTGTAACATCTTTAATACAGAAATGAATCCCTAAATGTGTAGCTAAGCGCAAATCTCGAGAACGGCTAAACCGATATCGCTAATTCTTTTTTTAGAATATTCCTTGAAGTACGGGGATGGTTCTTACGGAGAGAAAAATAAAAAAGAAATAAAGAATCGACTGTTAGGAGGTACGAAGTTCACGGGGTCAGCTAGTTCATAATATGTATAAACATATAAAACGCAAGTAAAGTTACTATTAGACAAGGTACTCGTTTTAGTCCACCAGTTCGCCTGCATTATATTCAGTGTGTCCCATTTGGGGTTCTCTCGGGAGGTGACCATTTTCCGGGACGATAAGTACTGTATTTGTTAATCCCCTACATATGTATATGCAGCCCCTGACAAACCCATTCACGCGTAAAGAAAGGGTCGTAATCCGTGAAATGCGCAGTGTAAAATTTTCTTAGCGAAAATACTCTCAGACATGGAGGTCATCGTCGTCGCGCTGAAAAATAAAGAACGTGGCCATCAGATGACATCTTTATTGATACCATTGTTTCGTGGCCTGGAGGTAGGTATAATGCTTTTATAGTAGATTACCCAACAAGTGAAAAAAAAGATTAAGTCTTTTCGAGGCACTAAGTTGTATCCCGAGAGGAGCGAAGGTTTCTGCGGTAGAAAGATTCTAGATAGAAACCTGAACGGATCGAGGGATACAAAAGCCGAGATGAATTTTTTTCGCAAGGTCACCGCTTACCGCCAGTACTACAGTACCTCCGTGATCATGGTGCTTGCAACAGTGCCGAAATATCGGATACTCAAAACAATACATAGTAAATATCCCGATAATTGTAATAGTAATGTGAACGACCATGAAAGTTTAAATATCTTATTTTATTATCAAAGTAGGTAAGTGTTTCCTTCTCGTAAGCTCCTACATAATAACCTAGGCTATTACGGCACTACTGTGATATATTACTGCTATTATTGTTTAACGAGCTTGTCGCACCGAGACCGATCGCCATCGAAGGGATGACGTATTTAGCTCCGTAAAACTTCGAGAAAGAACTAACCAAAAGGATCCAACTGGGTTGGGAGCAATGAGCCGACAAAGAATCAAAGTTACCGACATAGCTAGCAGAATAAGCAAGCTGAAGTGGCAGTGGCCTAGAGACATACTCGTATGTCGAAGGACTGGTGGCCGTTGGAGCAAACGAGTCCTAGAATGGAGACCACGAGTAGACAAACGAAAGGTGGAACGCCCCCTAGCTAGATGGACTGAGGAGCTGAAAAAGGTGGCTGGGACAGACTGGGTGCGAAAGGCGGAGGATCGGAAGAAATGGTGCACATTGGAAAAGATCTATGTCCGGCCGTGGACTATAATAGGCTAATTGATTGATTAATATTATTTTGAAATTAATCCGTTGATAAACAGTACTGTCTTGATAAATAGTGTGTAAACGATTCTCAGCCCTAAGGTAATTAGACGCTCTAAAGTTGCTTATCCATATTATATTTTCCACTATTTTTTTCTAGCCTCATTATCACCACGTTAGTTCCGAAGTCGTTCATACCTGCTATTTACGTTAAAAATCTATTTTTTTTATAAACCAGCAGCTATTTGATCTAAAAGGGATGAGCATATTATATTGCAGTAACTAGTTCAGGATATTTGAGGCAATTAGCTATTATCTACATTGACCAAGAATAGTGAATACGAGTATCGCATTATATTTCATAATCGTAATGAAAAAATTCTTCTCATGCCTGCATAGTCTATAAATGATTCTGCCAAGCAAAAATCTCTTAGGATAATAATAAATTAAATTAAACAATTCTGTGTCCTTATCTCAGAGAGAAATAATGCCTGTAATATTCTAAGTTAATGTCATGCTTAAGATTATATCACAGTTTAAGCGCTTTTGTGCTGGCTACTTCAGCTGCCGCTTCACTTAAATCACGATAATTAGGTTACACAACAAATCGGAGACTGACGCAAGTAAGTAGTATAAATTCTAACCGAAGATGTTATATCCTAGAAGTATGCCTTATTTTTATTTTTAATTAAGTAGTTCTATTTCAATATGAAAAATAGGTTTAGGTATCACTTAGCTCCGTGCGTCCAGAAGATGGTTTGGCGCGTGTTACTAATACTTAGTTATTTTAGTCCAACGATTATTGAACTCCTCTCGAATATCATACCTATCAAGAAAGTTTAATAACATTCTACGTCCTCCACGCATGCCACGTGCGAGTTGCAGACCTCACTCACTATAAGAATTTAATAAGCAGGTTTTCTCACGAGAGTTTCCTTCACCGTTGAAGCTAGTGACATTCAATTTGCGTGAGTAGGATATGTTGTTACACCATTACGCCACCGCTAAAGCTGTTGGGAGTATGATAAAACTAATGAGTTGTATAATGCACAGAAGGAAGTCCCTAGTACGAAGAAAATAAATATTTATTCACTTGCAACTGATTACAGGGTGTTTAGAAAAAAATTGATGAAGAAATTCCATGGTAAGTATACAAATTATTTTATTGTTAATTTTCTTCTTTCTTCCTTTATTTTTTATATGATTAATAAAAACATTATCTTAATATATGGACTGCAATAAATAATACTTGATTGACTGAATGACAACATTATAGAATTCTTGAAATAGTCCATAATGTTTTTATAGTCAAGTTGTACTCACTCTCAATAATTTTTAAGAAGATTATGGTTATTTTACACATGCGAAAATTTTAATTTGAGGACAGAATTTTGTAAAATAACAATTATTATGAACAAGGCACGAAGTAAAGTAATAAAAGCCGGGCTGCCACTACCATGTACAATTACTAATAGCCAGGAAAAGACTATTACTGAACCCATTTCCATAAAAGAACGGTATCCTCATTATCTCATAATTTGAATGTTAAAAGAGGTACGCTAACAATCGCGGTCCCTAGATATTAAAATATTAATTGTACCAAAAAGAGTTCGGACAAGTGACTATAAGTACTGGCTGGTTGCCAATGGTTATAACAGAATTTATTTGTTTTCATCGAATGCACTCAGTGAGCACAAAACACGGTAATTGTGATAGCTTTTTCATACAAATGCTATTTGAGTGCCAAAGAATTAGTATTTGTTGGGGAAATTAAGCTTGTATACCTTGTGACAGGCATTTTACTTGCTTGCTATCTGCAGACTGACAACAATTGTTTACTTTGTTCATTTGTAGTGATTCTCACGTATAATATCGTCCAGTGATTGGATTGATTTGGTTGACATGCCAGAGATCCGATTCTCAGCGCTCCATGGATTCACCGTGCGGTCCCCGGGTCCATAGCGTGATACAGAGAGGAACACCGTGACGGCGACTGGGACTTGCGACCCAGATGTAGGTTTAGGGTGGCCACCTTGTGATGCATCAGCGCTCACCTCCACCGTCAGTAGTGTCCCCCCCCCCCCCTCCCCTACCTATCCAAATTTGGTAAGATCCTATCAATGCAGCTTTTGATATTCGATTTAGTAAAGAGCTTCTTAAAATAAACGTGAAAAAAAGTCTAATTGAAAATGCTTATTATAAAGTAGAAGAATATCCTAATGATAAAAATGCATGGTCAACCTAATCACTTTCTTGCCCGCACATTATAAATACCTAGTATAAAAACCGTATTAAAAAATGAATAAATAAATAAAAAGGATAATTGAGTTCTCTGAGTTTCTTGCTGGTATCTTCTCAGTAGAACCAACTACAGAACTAGCGAAAGAATCATTTTCAAATGGTTTACTTTAATTTATTTAATATTTTATTTTTTGTTTACTTCTTGACACAATTGTAATATTTGACGTTCATATGTGCTCTTTATGTGCCTAAATTAAATGAACGAAATTGATTCTTTGATTCTTGATTTTTTGATTCAGTAGACTGTTACAATAAATAACTTATCATCATCGTCGTCCATGCAGTCATGGAACGACCACTACTAAACACATAATGTGCTTACGAGAATCACAACGTTTTCCTCACTAGGCTGAACTCTGCCAAAATCATTTCTAAGGAGTGGTATAAATCGTAAATATGTCGTCAGTAAAATAGACTGAAATCGTTCAAAGAAACTCAAACTCTACATGAAAGATGGCTTTGCGAACAAAGAGATACTTAAACAAAAATATTTTAGTGTTTAGAATCGTTAATTTAACTCAACCCCTTCTTTAATATCTCCAATGCACAAACACGATGCATTTACTATTTCATAGTAATAGTACAGAAAACGGTAGTGTATTTTATATAATAACGAAGAATAAGTAGTGGAAGAAGAGAAAAAGCCGTTGTATATTTCATGCAATCTACGCGTTCATATTTAAACACAAAATACTAAACCCATTTTCTTGCGACATTACATTCCTGCTTAAGGAAGTAAAAGCTGAGCGAGATTTCTTAAAATAAAAAAAAACATTATACGGCTTCTCCAAAAAGTAGGAAAAAAGTAAAGGGATTATGAAGAGGCCTTACTAATTATATTGCCTTTGGGGAAAAATTCGTAGCATCTAGTAAAGGAATTTTCCGATTCAGAGTAACTTTGCACTGGCGCAGTCCAACGGCACATAATTCATTCCGCTCAGTGAAATATAATGCGGATGTTCTCATAATGTACGACGCGCAACTTAATCCCGCCGCGACTTTTTCCACCACAGATATTTATACAAATGGCCCGCCGCGCCTAATGATCTCCCTAGAACGGCCGTTGCGGACCGTTTTCGCCACTTTACGCTACTTAGTCTCGATGACGGTACTCTTTTTATGTAGCTTTGTGTAAGAAAACTGTGTACGCATCACCTATGTGTTATGTTTTTAATAGAATTGGGTAACAGCACTACTAGAAGTGACATTTGTTAGTACGCAATTTTAAGTAAAAAAGAATAACTGAATGATTCTTGGAAACTAATCCATAATAGTCTTTCCATTTTGTTACTGGTAGAGGTTTGCCATATGATGTAAGTTCCACTTTGCTAATGGATAATTTTATACCCTTTTCATCATCGAACGATCATGACGTACGGTTTATGCGCCATAGATTCACGGTGAATATTAATTAATCATACCCCTGCAAACGCGGCCCACGGGCCTATTTTTTATAAAAAGAAATGAGATTCGGGAATTAAGATAAGAGGTCAATGCCAGATTTGAGAATTACGAAAATATTTGAAATCATAAACTAGTAGTTCTGTGAACCGTAGACCTCGCGAGCAGCCTTTACCAGGGTTTTCTGGCCAAATCTGGTATCCTTAAAAAAAGAAGAAAATAAAAAGAAAACGATACGTATCTGCTTATTTTAAACAGCCCTCAAAAACGCTACAGCAAGCTTTCTCCCTTTTATTTTTCTTCCCATCTATTTTTTTATAACGAAGTTCACCTTTAGGTACTTGGCATGATACAACCTTTGAGGAATCTAGAATCATTAAGATCCATTCGTAAATAACACTAGCAAACTTATCCCCTTTTCTCCCCCATTTGCCCTCGTATCAAAAAAGCTCTTGACAAAAGTTGAGTTTGGTGAAAATCAACTCGCTACGCTCGCTTGACCAAATTACCACAGGAAAATGCAAAAGAACAGCAAAATCAATAACTTTTTATTTTACGCTAGTGACAGCTATAGTAAGTAAGGGACTATCGTGTATCTAATGATAATGAAAAGGCTGGTTGGTCACGTAGCTATAGTTTAAGAGATAAATTTTGAAGAACTCGAGGCCTACAAAAATCATGAAACAGCTGAAAAACATTGTTTAAGTATCTATTACCTAAGTGTATTCCGCTACCCTAGAGTTTTGACATAATAATTGACTTTTCGAAATCACTGTAGTCGCTTTCTACTCTTACTTGCAATAGAAATCGCGCAGCTTTCTCATACAAAAATTAGGAAGGTATAACACAGATACGCTAACACATAAATTCAGAAAGTTCCATATACATGAAAGCATTCGTTTGACTAACTTTTCTGGTCAGGTAATTAAAAAATACGAATATACAATAACACATTTGCGGAATATTCAACCAATATATCAATCGATTTGGGTAAATTACCATATTCACAATATAATATGTATTATATGCATGGAACAAGTACAGAGAGCCGCTAAAAGGCCCAAGAGTATAATAATACCTGCTCAGCCGTGTGATTCGGTGTGATCGATGTCAAATTATGCGTTAAAAACACAATATAATTCATGATCGTCCTAAAATACAATTGACTTTTACGCGCTTCGGGTTTTCCCAGTAGTCTTTATTAAGTAACTAATTAGTGTTTACGTTTAATTATGTGTTACCAATAGTACATACCCACATTACCTACTACTGACTGCCTCTGTGGCGTAGCGGTAGTGAACGCGGCTGCTACGCAGGAGGTGCGGGTTCGATCCCCGCTCAGTGCCAATATTTGTATGCATGAATATAAATATTTGCATTGGTCTGGGTGTTTCTATGTATAATATGTATGTATTTACAAAAAAAAAAGTATCTAAGTATGTATATCCGCATTCTAGATTCCATAACACAAGCAAATTAAGCTTACCATGGGTCTAGAAAGCGTTGTGTAAAATGTTGTGGAATATATATTATATTAAAATATATTTATTTCCCAGTAGACTTAATAGTACATTACCTGCAATGTGAATTCAGCAAATAATTCTGCTCTGCTACATTCAAGACGAATAGATAACAAGGTGTCCCATTTAGATTACAATATACATAACACCATCATGTAAAGATGTACTCAGCCTGTTTTTAGGGGCGTTACACTGAAAGTGAAGAAATATCTACCTTTAGTACTTTTAGACTCTAGAACTATCACTTAAATATTGGGCATTATTCATAATGTCCGGGTATTATGTATAGTGCCCAATTTATTACTTGGTCCATAACATATACACAAATCATTATTTTAGCTACTTAATTTGCCACACTAAATAAATAACCTCTAACGGCTAAATAACCTTGTATCGTGTTCCCGGCGCGGCGCTGCGCTGTGTTCTGACGAGTAGGCAGACTGGCAGAGAAAGAAAGGGAGAAGGCTGTGAACGCGCACGCTTGGGTTTTTTTGGCATTGAACTCAACCAGATCATATCTCTGATCCTCATTGGGGAATGGAAGTCCTTACTTCCATTCCCCTTCCTTACTAGTCCTTACCTAGTCGAGCTCAATGACAAGTTGCTATTTATTTTCCTCAGTGTTGTCGGTCTGCTTGACCGCGGGATGACCGAAATATCGCCCGTGTAGAGTGCTGGATGACAGCATAGTTAAGAATAAACTATTCAATCAATCATAAGCAGAAGAAACAGAGTGGAAGATAAGAAGAACCCCTGAGGGACGCCAGTATTAACCTAATAAATATATTCTGCTTACCTCAAGTCTTAAAACATATATCGCAATAGTTAAATACTAACATTTTAATCTTATTATACTTACCTAATTTATTTACTAATATTTTAATAGCAATATTTTTAACCGACGCGCACTCTAACAAATTAGTTTCGTAAGTCGTAATGTTACACGTTATGACTTTTATCTTACAGTACCGTCAAACTTTGTTATTGCACACATTAGGAGCACCATCAGATCTCTGCAACACAGTTGTTAAGCACAGAACTCGGAGTCAGGGCATTCCAATAATATCATATTAAACTCTAAATGTCAGTTAAAAATAAAAACTATTAAATGGAATTATTTAACTCTACTTATCTATGTGATTAAAGCCCATAGAATCCAATTAAAAATATATGTAGTCCTTTTAACATCTTCGATGCCCAAGCCAATTTCACTTGTTAGCTAGTAAATACGTTACCAGGCGCAGCAGCAGGATGCAAATGAATGAATAAACAACAGCACATCACCACAACAGCACTACTGCATGCTGCTAAAGTCGGCATCATACCTTTACGTGTCGATCAAGTGACGAGGGTCTGGCACAAGCTTTCATCTCCGGGCTCAGAGCAGTCACTCCGCAATAGCCACAGAAGTATTATCCAAGATAAGACAGGACCCGAGTTTCAATTTTAAAACTTCGGATGATACCAGGATCATTACTAAGAAGATGTTCAATGATGTAAATAAAGCAGTTTGCTTTCATTTATCAACATTCTGCTCAACAAGCTCTTCAAAAGCAGATCAATAACAGAACTCGAAAGAAACTGAAACGTTTGACCTATTTTCCTATTGAAACTTTGTCCACCACAAAATACCTTCATGTATGTTAAATAATAAAAGGCTGGGGCCACCGGATACGACGACCTCGGTAACTCATACACAGTTCCGGCGTAAAAACGACACAGCCGGACAGCGCGGGCGACGATAGCACCGTTATATGTGTGTACGCCGCTTTATTTACTACTAGTCCGTTTCCGAGCTCTCACTCCAAGTAAGCCGGCTTCACCAACTATACGCCATTATATCTAACACCAAACTATGTACGTTATGGGGATGTTTGTGTTGTACGCTGCATGATATTTCATTTTACATTTGATATCAATTGTACTCGTAGGTTCGTCTAGTTTTTCTTTTATTTGAAGCATTAAAGTTCTTTTAAACTGTCGTGTCCCATGATATGATATAATGTTATCGGGAATTAACGCGATCATGGTATAGTTGTCTAGGATTGGACTCCGAATTTAAATAAAATAAAACTGCAGCGATTGGAACTGTACGTGTGTAATGCTTTCTTAAGCTCAGGTCGACGACAAGTGAAAAATATTAACAATTAATTAACTTAATCTACCTACTAGAAGACGGCGCCGTACAGGAAATAACTGCACTCAGTGCACTGCTTGCATTGCGGTAACCAAACCTTCAGGCACTGTCCTGAACAATAGTATAATTACCAGCATATAATATCTTAAACCCAGTCATGTTACAAAATGCACAGTACGCACTTTTTGAGTGGCTTTTGAGGGTAGCTCGTGGCACTACAGTGGTAGAAGAGCTCAAATCCACCAATCATAAATTATATCAAACCAATTTGCACGCGCCATTGCCTCGTTTTCCACGTGACTTGGGGCCAATATATATGCCGATAACTAAGTATAACATACATTGTTTTGAATTGCTTGTATGCAACTACAGCCAGTATCAAACAGTTTAAAGGTATACACTATATATAAGATAAAGATAAGATAAGATAAATACGCTTTATTGCTACATACAGTGGATACATACAGTGATTTATGTGATAGAGATGTCTTATCGCAGATCTGCGATCTCTTCCAGACAACCAGAGTAAGGACTTTATTGCCAGTAGAGGTAGTTTACGGTGTACACCAAATCATTGCTAGGTACATAATACTTGTATCTAGTTTCTACTTGATAATAATAATAAATACCTAATTACACATACATACCATACCTATATATATACCATACATATAAAAAATACTCAATATACAAATACAGTAATAAAATATATACAACCAATACCATACACACAATACGTATATATAATAAATATACAATAGCTATATCTATATACCCATGTACTACATATACATACATACATAATACTTATATCATAGTAATTACATAATATACAGTTACTACTTAGAATTTACATTACAGTACAGCAATAGTTAAGATGTTAGGTAGTGCTCTTTGACCAGTCTCTGGAATGTAGACAGCGACTGTGCTTGTCTTATATTTACCGGTAACGCGTTCCACAATCGCGCAGCTTGTATTGTAAAGGACTTATCATAGAAGTTTGTTGAATGCGTCACCATTGCCAGGGTCAAATTTTCTGTGGATCTATATACTCGTGTATTAATCTGATCATGTTATTTGTCATTAATTAACATCATTTTACATGAAAGTGAAAGTATTAGCTATTAACAGCATTACATAATTCAAAGGATTAGTAGATTAGATTCCTTGTCGATTAAGCAACTGCCTACAAACTGAAACACTACTTGTCACTTTCATGCGGCATTCTCCCTAATTGGTGTCCAGACATTAGAAAAAATCTCGCTATCCAACTAATAAACATTTTTAAACTCTCTTACAGAATTATTTAAATTTCTAATGAATATTCATGCTGAACTTTTTATGCTTTGCCATGTTTGTTGCTGGGTCAACAGTACATGTTTAGGTCACATACTTATACGTAGTAAACGCTCAAACAGCGTCACGTCTCACCTCGGCATGCATGACCCTGCATCACCATTTTCTCAAGAGCTCTTGAAAAGCTCCAAGACCTTACGTATACACGGCTAGGCAATCACTTACATGGTTATGTCACAGGAAGGAGCTTGCGTACAATACGAACTGCCCGGACATCATGAAAAAGATATCGTCGAGCGTTTAGGACAGTTTATAAAATGTCAAGGCACTAATATCACAAACTGCACATCGAGCCCCAGAACCTAACAAAAAAAAATTACAGTTAACGAATACTGCACTACAATATCATACCAAAGAAACACACACAGCCACCTAATGGAGCTGACAACCACGGACATTATTCGCACGTTTTATTGACCACCTAGGGTTTCAGTCAGCCCATAATAACACCAAAATTTATATAAATAGAAAATAGGCCTCTGAAGTCAAAAGAACGCGATACCGGTGACCCTTTCAATTAAGCGTGCAATATGACATTGTAAATTATGATTGTTGTTATAATGTGGTGAAAATGGGGTTTTATCACTTAACCTCACCCATACCTAGCGTGAATTCCCATTAACATAATTGTTTAATGCCTATGCCAATCCACATCGCCTAAATTTTAAAACGTGTTCCACTTATTTTCCTAGCAAACTATTTTCCATACATACCTACCTATAAGCTTGTTTGGAATATTCAACACCATAGAATATTATCTACTACCATGAAATTATGCTTTCAAACATTGTTTTCTATCAATATTACTTAAATTGAATATGTATACCTCCATGTTAAGTGCTTCCTGAATATTCCTTTTAATAGCATCCTATTTGATTATAGACGGAAATAAAGTAGGTATTATGTATTGTTGCTGTCATTATAGCATCTGATATTGTCTATGATATGAAACTTTGATAAGTTATTGTAGCGGATGTACCGTAAAACTTTTATTCTAATTTGGTTTGAGGCTCACACTACCTGATGGCAAACTGTGCCTAAGTGGAGTCTTAAGAATGACGGTTACCATAACAGATTATCTACTAAGATAAAAACTAAAATAGTTAGCTCCATTTCACAAAACCTCACTTGCATCATGGAAAACATTGAGAGCAGCAAGAAAATCTCCAGACGCTTGAAACGTTTTCAAAAAACCACTATTAAGATATTCTATGCGGGCGGAGCTGTGTGTAAGTAAAATGTTTAATAAACATTATGAATCAGACAGCAGCAAAACCCATGGCAAAGTGCCCAGTTGATGGCAATAGACTCATCGCTATCTGCTGGAACCGAAAAGTACTTATCACTATCACTACATATTATAAAACAAAGTCGCTGTCGCTGTCTGTTCGTCCCTTTGTATGCTTAATCACTACATATTATAAAACAAAGTCGCTGTCGCTGTCTGTTCGTCCCTATGCATGCATGTCCCTATGTATGCTTAAATCTTCAAAACTACGCAACGGATTTTGAAGCGGTTTTTTTTAAATAGATAGAGCGATTCAAGAGGAAGGTTTATATGTATAATACATGCATAATATTGTAGAGAGACATTGATTAATTTAGATATATGCAGCGGGAACGGGATCAGAAAATATGGCGGTACGAAGTTCGCCGGGTCAGCTAGTAGTTTATAAAACGTTGGTCTTAGTAAACCTCTGTCTTACCTTTCAGGTATTATACTCGTACCGTGAACACATCCAAGGTCATTATTATTATAACATTATTTACTATTATAAAAAATAGTATAAGTACACAAAATTTTACTTCACCGAAAACAGTTCTCACAAGTTCTGCACCCCATTCATAACACCATTTGTAGTAAGTACAATTTAAGTACTGTGGGTACTTATCATATATAGTACGTCATATGTCAAAATACGACGTGACACGAATTTATTACGTGAATTAAACGGTGAAATTCTCTTCACAGATCCGCTGGAATTTAATGTTTTCAAAGCAACAAGAGCGTACTAACAAGCTGCGGAAGCTGGTAGATTCGCGACGTTTTCAACGAATTATTTTAATTAATTTGAGGCCAGGTGAGGGTGGTTCTACCCACTCGCGACTCTCGCCCCTCACACTCACCTCATCCACGTACCAACACCAGCCTCGACAAAAACTAATTCAACTAGCCCTCCATGTGGTCTGCATGCCTATCACCCAACTATTTACACTACGAATAAGCTTGCCAAAAACCGCGTAATTGAAACTTATTTTGTGCATTCCATTGTGCCTGTACAGTAAGCTTCAGAGAAAAGGGACCCCCCTTGATAATGACATGAAAACATTGAAGTTTTTTGAAACTTTGTGTAAATGTCATGTTGGTCTAGTGGTTATGACCTATGCTTTGTGAATACGGTAACCGGGGGTTCAAATCCTCAGACACAAAGTTCTTTTTTTATTTCGTATAATTATTTTTTTATTCTCATAAGCACTTTTGTTAATTATTATTTAAGGAATCAAATTTTATAGTAGGTATAAGGTTTGTAAGAAAAGATAGGCTTGTTGTATGAACAATATTAATTTATTTCTCGAATTACATTTCTAGGACTACATGGAGTCCATTTCCTGGTTGAGTATACAGTTTTTCTATCTGAGTTAAATTGGGGTTACTTATTTTTAGATTTACTTATTTTTAGAACGTAAATTTATTGACAAAACACAATACCCTAAGTATAAAATGTTTACTTCACTTAGGGTCTAAGTGAAGTATAAAATGTTTAATATTATACATAGTTCTAGAAACATAACTACAATATTTATTTACTTATTTATTTAAAGTTGCAAACATTAATTTTTTACACTCTGTATAATCTTTGAAAATAAAAGAATGGTTGAAAAATGAAATGTTATTTACGCCTGTGAACCACAAAGAAAGAACCAACATGCTAAACTATAACAGTATAGCAATATACATCTTCCTCTTTGATCACATTTTCTGATAAGTAACCCTTTTAACACAACATTAGAAAAATATGTGAGGTCAGATGGTGCATCGTTAACACATTAGAAGATTACTAAACTTGTAAACAAGAGTAATGGGATTAGGTATTAATAATAATATAATATTATTATTATGAATGTTAGGAAACTATTTCGTATTAGTTCCCAAGTTCTATTTACCTTAGTTCCAGTTTAAAACCATCTGACCCCACAAGTTTTTTATAGGATTAAGATCCGGGCTTTTAGCCGGCCACTCAAACACCGTTATATCTTCTTGTGCATTTAGCCAGTCTTGCACAATTCGGGATGCACTAAAGGGTTATCCTGAACCAGGTAAAGTCCTTCTGGATATGCGACCCGCACTGATTATGCGCAGCATTACGTCTTTCAACACTTCAACTACCACTAGCTCGCCTGGGCCCATTGAGGACATCCATCTCCAGTAACCTGAAATAATAAACCTTTTCAAATCTGTTTTTTTTTGTGTTTTTATTTTAAAGAATATTATTATAATCATTTACTTACCTACCTAATGTTAACCGCCCGCTTGTTCTTAAGTCTTATACGTTTTTAGGGTTGAAGGGTGCCACTGAGTGAACTTCCACAATATCATGGCGCCGTTCTGATTCATGAGTGTAAGCAACTGGGCGAGGTCCTTGGCGTTCACATTTTATATCACCCGTCGCTTGATACCTTCGAATCCATCTACGCACTGTATTTCTCTGTAATGAAAATGATAATAAATAAAAGAAACTCCAAAAATCTAACTTGTAAATGAAAATGTAACATGATTAAGCAATAAATAGGTATATAATATATTTTTATCGTAACTCTTACCGTTATGCCTCTATTCTTGCTCCCAGAGAATAACAATTTTAGCTTTCAAAAATGTTGTTATTCGAACCATACTTGCAATTTACTCAAAAAACTGATCAACAACTTAATAAATTGAATAATATTACGAGGAGGATTAACACCAATGCAAATTACCACGAATTATAAAGTTACCTTCAATCACAGTTTAGTAAATAAGAAAAAGAAGTATTCTAATTGCAACCTTAGCGCACTGTCACAGATATTAAAATACTATAGCCGCAGCTCATACAGCAGATAAGTTTTTGAAGTAAAAAACAAAATGACGGTAGTGCAATAAGCTGTATCAAGCGTAATCTATTGAACTAAACGAGAAATCCATACTAATTTCAACCTTATCTTTTAGTCAATTGAGCAGTTATTATTATCACATATGGTGTAGTTGAAATTTAAACCTTAACATCTACAAAATAACACCGTAATCAACTTTGTTCGATAATAGGAGTAGGTATAGGTTCATATTTTCGCCATTATTATCAAGTGAACCGTAGCCTAGTGGAGTAAGGCGCGATCTAAGTAATCGGCTGGCGCTGGAGATGCGGGTTCGAATCCTCAAACGGCACATAAATTAATGTGGCATATTTTTGTGAGTATGTTGTATATTGGTATACAATTGAGCCGAAAGACGAAAAATATCAGAAAATTACAAATATGAACATGCAAATAAAAGGCAGATGAAGCTGTTTGCAGCTCAGCGACGATCGCATCGCGTGACGTCATTCGTGAGTCATGCGCCGCGGCCGCGGCGCAGGCGGCGATATTCTTTAAGTATTGAGGGGGTCTGTTTTCTCTGACGCTGACTGTACCTATACCAACAAAATCATCATCATCTTAGCATTCATCTCAGAGCTCGGGGTCCGCTTACTCCGTCTCGTCTTTTTGGTATGGCTTATGCGGTTTTTATGAGAATGACCACCGTCTGACGTTCCTGCTACCCTTGAGAACATAGTCCAAGAACAAAGAAGTACCCTATGGAAAGATATGGGTACCTACTTAATATCGCAATCCAATGTCGACATCAAGTGACAATATAAGTACGAAACATTTGCACATGAATAGTATCAATCATATTGACAGTGTCAATTATATTGACAGTATCATGAAGATCGCGATTCATCTCATCCGCCCCCTAAAATCCAACCACACGTCCTGATCGACCATCTGAATCTCGTGGGGGGTGGACACACGGAAACAAAGTTACTGCCGTGGCTAACGTGGCTCTGGTAGAAAATATCTTGAAAACTTGACATTGGCGTTTCGCCATTAATAATTTTACAAACATTTATAATTTACTTGACATTGGCAAACTGACGGCGATTTGCTGCAGACGCCATTAAGAAGAAGTTGAAGTTGTTCATCTCATCCCTGCCTTAAGTGATATTCCAAACTCATCATCATTATCATCCTTGCACGTCGCATCCGAAGCCTTACCTCGGAGTCCGGGGTCCCTCTCGTCCAGTCCAACCGCAACGCGGCTGAACTTCGATAATTTCCATACGAACAGTTGTTGAACTTTTTAGATCCAACTACCCGTGGCAACTGCCATAGATGTTCGTATGACAATCGAGACCGATGGCTTAACGTGCTCTCCGAGGTACAGAGATCCAGGCAAATTCAAATATACATATTTATGCACACAAATATTTGCACTTAACTGGAGTGGAACCCGCGCCTACGGCGTAGCAGTCGATTTCACTACAGCCACGCCACAGAGCCTCTACCTATGTGTTATTATTACATTCTATAACAATTCATTTCTGTACTAAATTTCAGATTGCCCATTCAGATTGCACATTCAAACACCTTCACAAAATCCGTTCAGCTGAACTGGACTCTCACAGTTTCCTCCATGAAATTCCTGAATTAAGTGCATTTTATATTACGAGTAATCGGTGAAATCCAGCCTAAGATGATTTACTGTCTAAATTTTAGACAGTAAAAAATATTAAGCTGAAAGCAATATGCAGAATATTTTTCGGAGTAAAAATCCTAATACATAATTCTTGGTACCCAATGATAATTTAATAACCTTCGAGGATCCGCAACGAATTGTAGAAGAATAGGTACCTACGGCATAAGTTAATTACACTAATGAACAAGGGAAGGTACGCTCAAAAAATCCACCCCAAGATCACTCCAAAGTCTTTAGTACGATGTTCTTCGCGCGGTTCATTAGCGCCTTGACTTACTGGTGGGTTTACATGCTGCGTACTATTCGTATTACAACTTCATCTGAGCATTTTTTCTGTTAATTTTTAATATAATCCCGAGTCCCAAATTAAAACTACATTATTAACTTTTATTATTGTATTATAAGGTCTTAGAACAAGCTATAGCTTCCATCCTCCAGTCCAGGATCCATTTTGACAAGTACCTAAATCGTTTTTACTAGAGTATCTATAAAGTCATGACATGGTAGTCAAATTATGATTACTAAGCATATAAAGAAACAAATTAAGTACTTTTATATATTAAGTTTAATAAACGACATATGTCTCAATTTTTGTTCTGAACATCTTGTCCAGTTAGAAAGATTGAAGTATGTATTTGTTACATATATACTTAGGCATGTAGTCTATCGAATGACAAAAAAAGGTACTGAACCGACCAAGCAGTCCAGGACGTGTTGTTCTGGAGAGGGAGAGAGTGTGATTAATGGTAATAGCTCATCAGGACATACGCCGTAAAAAAGACTGTAAAACACAGTCATAAGGCAACGTCTCTAGGCAACTGCAAAGGTTTTAGCATATATGTGTAATAAATACGAATTATTTATTACACATAAAGTTTTGTGACCTCGGGACTCCTCGGGATACGGACTACGCACCGATGCACACTATGCACAGTACCCTAGCACGAAAACCAAAACGTAACGAGAGAACGGAGCATTGCCATTGGCAGGCTTCACGTACACACAGGTTCACAGTACGCAGGCGGCCAATCGCAAAGCTCCGTTCTGTCGATACGTTTACGTTACGATTACGATAGCTTTTCGTGCTCGGGGCTCCGGTCGAGAGCTTCTACTGAGTACCTACGAGTACTTTGCCGAGCCCAGAGATGTTTTACGTGATTGTAAGACTTTATCTCATGCAAGCTGCAATGGATGTGACAATATAAGACAAATAGAAGACAAACAAATTTTATTTATTTTGTCAAGATCGGCTCCATGTAACTCGAGCCTGGCGAATAGAGTAGCTCCTTCATTAGTAAACCGGTGTGGGTGGCGGGGTCCCAAGTATAGGCCACATTTTTTGTCCCGCTACCAGAGAAATTTCCTTATAAATTATCACCGTGGATACCGTAATTTAGTACAATGCTGAAAAAAGGTTTCGCGGTTCCTAGCAACATCAGTTTATACTTTATACTCTACCCATCTCACATTAAACTTGTGTAACAAAAACATGGTAATTAATTAAATTTGTACGTACCAACACAGATACTCGGAAAAGCAAATTTATTCTAGTTTTAGTCAACAGTTGGTACTTATAAAAAACGTAAATGAGATTTTCGTTTGTTTTAAAATGAACAGATTACTATTCTTACTTAATTATAATATGTTAGCGTTACCTGAAATTTATTCGCAGGTTAAAGCTATTATTTTAATTTTATTACTACTGAGGATAACTTATTATTTCAACGAACGCGCTAGTAATTGGAATGTTTTTTTACACACGGCTTGGTAGTTTAATTTCTAATTTTAGTATCTATTCATTAATATTGTGTTTTAAAAAAATTAATATTTTGTTTTGATTATACCTTTGAATGAAATTTTTGATGCATTTATTACGCTGATTGTCTCTTACAGGGAGAATGTTAAAGCATTTTAAGCTATGCCAAGCAAGCAAGATCACGGGTTCGAGTCATGTCCGAGGTCGATTCTCTTTTCTCTTTGTAAATCGATTTGATTATACATACCTACTATATTTTTTGTCCTTTGCTAAACCATCCATGTATATCATTCAAACCATGCACCTACCTATATTGTCTATAAACGTAAATGTATTGCAACATTCCGCGAATTCAACGCTCTTTTACTGTTGCAAATACAGAATAGTGCAAAGGTTGATTTAACTTTCGATTTCTTACACAAATGATTTTTGAAAATTCATTTGAATCAACCTTGAAGGGCGACTTTGACTTATTGACTTATTTACCTATAATTTTTTTTTCTAATTTGGATTTTTTTTAATTCTCTGCCTTGAATTTTGGGACACCTGTACATAATATCAAATCCATAACTCGATAACTCATTAAATAAAAACCTACTTTATACCTATGTTGCAGTGCTGAATAAAAAAAGTTTTTCTAAAACATAAATCGTCTAAAATACCTACAACGCAAATCATAACTTGACATCAAGTTATATCATAATATGACCCCTAAACAAATAATAAACGTAAGTACAAGCAATAAAAACTAAGTGGAACAACTACTCAGAAAATTCAAAACTGTTATAAATGAGCAGTCTATTTCCGGAGCTACTTGTCCCAGCAAAGGGACGAGTTCTTGCATCGTGTAATCCGTCCATCATACCATGCAAATTGAATCACGTCTCTCATCTGCGCACATGAGAGTGTCTTTCTCTCTGGAAAAGCGCTGCTTCCCACCGAACATCAAATTATACTTTCACTTATATGAATGGAAATGTAGTCATTTATACTACAAATAGACCTATTTTCATAATTTAGATATCTACTTTATTTGTAGTCTGAGACTGTAATGTTTCAAATTGGATTAGGTAAACTAGCTACGTCACCTACCTTAGTATTTTGTATATAAATTATTTAATAATAGTACTTTATTTCTTACTTATTACTGCTTACGCGGCGCCAATCATTATTAGTTATTTGTTATTCGACTAATGCAATGGCCATCAAGTAGTCAATCATTCAAACCCTACAACGTGGCATCAGAATCAACAATATGAACCAATTATTAATTTTACTCTCACTCTACTACGTTTCCGAAATGAAATCATAACGGATTAGAGATCATGAAACGAGGCGAAGTACAATATTGTACCTACAAGATTTGTAGCGAAGTTTAATATAACTTTTACCTGTAAGACGTCGAATGGACGAGTTTCATCAGACATCAATAGTTGGCGGAACAAAGACGGATAAGTTGGAGCGAATAGAGGACTCGACCCCTGTTCGTATCGGCAAGAAACGAGCTCTCGCTTTGTTCATAAACAATATGCAGCGGACAAGGTTCCCCATAAAACTTTGAAATTCAAAAATGTACTCCGGCGGCTACACAGGAGAGAACTTTGCAGGAATCTTATACCGAATTTAATAGTTATGGGTTATTAACTAAAGTTCTGAGTGGATTTTCGCGTTCATAATTTACTAGAGATCGATAACTAAAACAATAGACGTGGATGATCAGGGCCACACTTATCGTAGCTAATAAGTTAATAATAAGGTTTTGTTTGATGATGAAGGTTTGAATTGTTACTTTATATAACTTCACAGACTAATGTTTTGACATTTAAGTACGCTAGGATACGATGAGACAGCGTGCAGTTTTAGTCGGTCTAAGTCCGACATAACAAGTATCCGCGAGGATTCCCGCACAAAAAAATGATACACGGCGTAGTAGCATAATACGTAGTCACTTCGCGAACTGCTATTGCTTAAAAGTTATGGATTCGATCATTGAATTCGATAGTCACAATGTAGAACTATTTTGAATATTTCCCAGGCATTTCCTGCACAGTGTCAATATTTGTACATGTGTATTTTGCGTTGCTCTTAACTTAAGAAATAATTCATCATCATCATCATCATTTCAGCCATAGGAAGTCCACTGCTGGACATAGGCCTCCCCTATAGATCTCCAATATGACCGGTTGGAAGCGGCTCGCATCCAGCGCGTTCCCGCGGCCTTAAGAAATAATTAACGTTTTATTATTTTAATCATCTGAGAGTCAAAGAAAAGTTCGTGTACAAACTTAAGTATTCTCCTTTCTTGTTATAATACTGCAAATTATTATGATGAAAATGATGATGATTATAAATAGGATATCACAAAACCAATATCAAGATCCCGAAATCATGGTAGAATTATTAAAGGTCAAGCGTTCGATTTTTCAATCGAAGAATCTACACAAGGTAATAGTAAAGCTCCGAGTCAAATAAAATCAAGAGGCGAGGACAAATGGTCTCGGTTAAGTGAAATTAACTGCGAGAAATCGGCTTAAGAAGCGACAAAGCCATGGCCAGGCCATCAATTTCCCAGCCCCACTAATATTCAATTTCACAGTACCTAGTTAGATTCATGTGTTCTACCGCAACTGAACACAGAGCACCTACATACATCAAACATGGAACTAGGTTATTGAAGATAGCCAAACGACTATTTGTCAAGGAAACTTCTTTGACTATGTATACCTTTGATTTAAATTGGTACTCTAGAATTTACTTTATCAAAGTTATTTCAAAATTGGAATTTTTCTAAACTGGGTACAGATTGCAATGGGTGAGTGATATAAACTCGTAAGTACTACGTGTTTAGTTTACCAATGGATTCAAGATGGCAAATCATCATCACTACATAGATATTATAAAACAAAGTCGCTGTCACTGTCTGTCCGTCCCTATGTATGCTTAAATCTTCAAAACTACGCAACGGATTTCGAAGCGGTATTTTTTTAATAGATAAAGTGAGTCAAGAGGAAGGTTTATATGTATAATACATGCATAGGATTGTAGAGAAACACTGATAAATTAAGAGATAGTACCACGCGGGCGGAAAATATGGCGGTACGAAGTTCGCCGGGTCAACTAGTATATTAATATGTTTATAATGTTTAACTATATAAAATGATTGTACAATATATACGCATAGGACTTCTGAAAGACTGCACTTAATAGTTTTCTTTTTGTGTGTTCGTGAGGTTTGACTGATTTTTTTAAATCCTTGCATCAATGCGAAGCCAAGGCGTCCAAAGATAAGATTGATCTTGATCATATAAGAAATTGCTGTCTTTTCTTGATAGGGCAGCATTATCTGCCCACTCCCGTGTTACATAAACATGTGTCGAGAACTATCAAGTATTCTGTAGTTGATGTATCGCACATGATACTAGAACAAACAATGTTAACTCCAACCTTACATTATTGTCTATGTAAACCAGATCTTGAGGCCAAGCCTACCTCACCTACAAACAGGTGCACCTAAATTGAAGGATGAGACTAGCGCAGACTTTCCTCTCGGAGTTGGCTGTTGAGCTACTACCTTATAAGCCGTATAAGTAAAACAAAAAAAGGATAAAGAAGTGGATCTCGGGCATCAGATGCAAGCGGGAACAACCCTCAGCCTCCCTACACTTACGTTTATGGCGTTTATGATCCCATACATTGATCAATATATTCTATTCTATAAACGTATCGTCACTTTTCTAGAGGGGCAGGGCGATGTATACTTTTAAAGGATCAATGTGACCTATCACATTGAACAGGACGGTAATTCAATCGCGTATTTGCCTGTCTAGTCAAATTAGTTACTTTTTACTAAACGTCAAAACAGTAAGTTATAAGGATTGTATGAAATAAACAACTGTGACGTCATAATAAAAATAAATAAAAACAATAAAATAAAAACGACATAACTTTAGCGCTCTTTTACCATTCTTGATTTATTTTAATAAGCTCAATAATTTATTTTAACTACAGGAAATACCCAATTACCTGCAAAAAAAAGGATGTGATGAAAATATACTAACCTAATACCTGTTTAGATACTGTACTGTAGGCACCTATAAACCTACCAGCACTGCAGGCTACAGTCAGTAGTAGGTACTATACCTAATAACCCAATATTTATTCTGTGCTACAGTCCTAATTTCGTATTTTAAGGGATAAATTATCATGTAACACCCGGGGCATAGAAAAGGGATACCGAGTTTAATCAGATTAACTATCTATGGGTCATTCATATAATAATTATGAGGATAGGTCTTGATTATGATCTCTACCCGTATGGTTTAAGTACAAAGAAATTTTATTATCATTATTTCATGTTTTATTATGGATACAATATGTTCGTACTCATAATCCCTACTAGTTATATTATATAATTATATAATTATTAATTATTAATTATTAATTATTATTCCTCTTTATTGTTTTAAAACTCTTATAAATTATATTTTTAAATACATAATTATATAAAACAAAAACATATATTAATTATTATTAATTATTATTATTAATTATTATTATTATTATATTATTATTATGACTCTTTATTCTCTTAAACAACTTGTAAATTACATTTTTAAATATATATATAAAACATCTATTTAAAAATATAAAAAACAGTGCTCCACCGGTATCGGGTACAGGGACCAAGCTACCGGTGGTTAGGGCTCCAGAGAGAGGAACTTCCTCACGATGCGCGCCGTATCAAGAAGCACCGCCTTCTGCATCTGGCCCTTGACCCAACCGTCTAACCCGAGCCTCTTCAGGTGTTGGTCGAGGCTCTTTGCTATTAAACCGTTCACGGTCACGACTATCGGTACAATGATTGCTGAGTCAACATTCCACATGTCGACAATCTCGTGGGCCAAGTCCAAGTACTTAACCTGTTTATCTTTCTCAGCTTTCACGAGATTCTCGTCATGAGGAATGGTAACATCAACAATCAATGCTCGGCGTTCGGATCGGTCTATCACCACAATGTCAGGCTTGTTGGCTACAACAGTCCTATCAGTGATGATAGACCGATCCCAGTACAATGTGATATGACTATTTTCTAGAACTGGCTCAGGGACATACCTATAGTACGGCACTTCAAGTTCCACAAGGTTGTATTTCAGAGCAAGTCGCTGGTGGATTATCCTGGCTACTTGATTATGTCTGTGCAAGTACTCGCCGTTAGCAAGACGAGAACAGCCGGAAGTAATATGCCTGAGGGATTCACCAGGTTGGTGACACGCTCGACAGATGTCAATTGTGCCATCCCTCATGATATACTTCCGGTAGTTATTCGTCTTGATAACTTCGTCCGCAATTGCACAGACAAAACCTTCAGTTTCCCCAAAAAGGTCACCGAAACGTAGCCAGGACACGGATGCAAGTAGGTCTACTTCGGGCCTGTGGAGGGCCCGATAGAACCTGCCGTGTAGCTCCTTACTCTGCCATACCTCCCTCCGGCTGTCAGTGCCAACTACTATAGGTCTGCGCCAGTTCTCCTTAGCCAAACCAAGCGGGGTGAGCCCGGTATCCACGCTGACTACATCACGGTGCATATCCACGTTCGACTTAAGAAAATAATCTCTGAGATTGCACACCTCGCGGTTATGAAGGGTCTTTGCATTTAAAAATCCTCGACCCCCACATTTCCGCGGGATGTACAATCTCATGACTGACGACCGCGGATGATGCATTCGAAATGCAGTCAACTGAGTCCGGACTCTCCTATCGATGGTATCGAGTTCAGTCTGAGTCCACTTGAGTATGCCAAAGGAGTACATCAAGAGTGGCATGACCCAACTATTACAGGCACGCACCTTGTTACCACCTGACAAAAGACTGTTAAGTACCTTTTTCAGGCGGCCAAAGAAACGCTCCTGTAACATTTGTTTCATGCCGGCCTCATTGATGCATAATGCCTGTGACATACCCAAGTATTTATAGGTTTCGGTTACGAGGAGTGATCTCAGGCTAGTGGAATCAGAGAGCTGTATACCCTGCGATTCCACCACCCGCCCTCGCTTTACATGAATGACTGCGCATTTTTCCACACCAAACCCCATTTTAATAGAATTACTGAAATTTTCGGTAATCTTCAGTAAAGCCATTAATTGAGGATTAGTGTGAGCAAACAACTTCAAATCGTCCATGTAAAGCAGGTGGGATACCATCTGACCCTCTCTTCGTAACCTATAACCTAACCCTGAATTCACTAGTAAAGTACTAAGTGGGTTAAGGGCTAAGCAGAACCATAGGGGACTCAGACTGTCCCCTTGAAAAATACCCCGCTCTATTGTTATCGGCTCGCCATCACCCAAAGCCTGACAACACCCTGGATAGAAAAGAACGGTCCTCCATTGCCTCATACATGACCTTAAGAAGGTGCATAGAGTTGCATTCACTTTATACAACTCCAGCACCCTCAAAAGCCATGTATGTGGCACGGAATCGAACGCTTTCTTGTAATCTATCCAGCATGCTGCCAGATCCTTAGTACGACGGCGAGCTTGTTGGCTAATAGCCATATCAATAAGGAGGAGCTCCTTAGTACCCCGGGCCCCATTCCTACATCCATTCTGAGAGGCACACATAATAGAATTATTATTTATATGATTGTTAATTTTAACTCTCAGAATGGATGTAAGAAGTTTATAGACCGTTGGTAGACATGTAATCGGTCTATAATTATTGGGCTCCAGAGTACTACCTGTTTTATGGAGCAGGTGGGTAACCCCGGTCGTCATAAAAGCTGGTAGCGTCCCAGATTCTACAGCAGATTGAAACTGTGAAGCCAAAAGAGCGTGCGAACTCCGTAGCCATTTAAGCCAGAAATTGTGCAATCCGTCCGGTCCCGGGGATTTCCAATTAGACAGCGGACGGACCGCACAATCTACATCAATGGCATCGATATATATATCTTCCATTTCAGGAATGGACTCGCACGCTCTCTCTACCTCACACATCCAATCGCCTTCAATGTGACTAACGGGCACCGACCAGATGCTGCGCCAAAACGTATTTGTGGCTGCAGCCTCCGGCCGTCGCACGTCGTCCACACTTTCATCTGGTTGCTCCCAGCTTCTATATACCCACCTCTGGTCTCTTCGGAACATGCGATTAACGGTAAATCGATCGACGCGTTTTCTGTATCTGCGGATACGGTTTGCCCATGCACAGACTTTCTGCTTCAGGAAATCAATGCGCTCTGTGATCCAAGACGTATATTCTTGGGGGCTGATACCAGTTCCCGCAAACGCTCGGGTCACATAGCGCATCACTCTCGGGCGAGTATTACCCGACCTGAAGCAGATTAGCTTACTGATGAGCACCCTTGCCTCGGCCACACGTCGCTCAATCCTGCATTGCCATGCTGGTATGGTAGACTTAGGTCGTATGGCAGGATCTTTATTAGGGAATTTAACCCCTGCCATACGACATGCCGCTACAGCAGTACAATACAGGATTGAATGAGTGTCCCCGAGATTTTCGCTATTATCTAGATAACCAGGTAACAGCGAATCAAGGGCGCCCACCAGAGTCATATTTCGTCTGTGTATAGGCAAACGAGGCAGACGTGGCCTGTCATTCAGGGGCATCGATCGATATTCCCGCAACGCACATTCCAAAGCCTCCTTAATTTGTTCATTGTACTGAATACTTACTGGAATAAGTGTGTCATCCCCTGTCTCTTCATTCATGTGACTCACAGGCACTGGTGCAGGTGTGGAAGCAGGAGCCGGGGCGGGGGTGACACAGATATTTCGCAAGCATTCTTGCCGTAGAGTCTCAAGTACGGTTTCATTCAACATGCGATTGCGTTGAATGACCCGCACTTGGTCCGATAGTCGTTGTGACGATGTGTTGACGGAAGGTTCAAGCGCCTGAAACAAAGGAAGCATTCGGGTACGGTACGCACTGAGGTTAGTTCCCCCCTCTGTAGCCGCAAAATATGCCCGCATGACATTTTCGTTTATTGATGGTGTCCATCGCATGCGGTGCACATCACCACCGGCAGCGGGGGCCCTGTTCGAAGCCGGAGGGCGTCGGGGTCCCAAGCATATCGGTGGCCGGCCTCTCCCCGGCCGACGTACAGGTGTTGGCGACGTCGGCGGGGAGAAGAACTCGTCGCTCGAAGAGGAGCTCGACGCCGCTGGTTCCGTTGGTGGGGGCTGCGCGGCGGAGCTTAGCGACGAGTCCGGAGGTGTAGCAGGTGCACTAGCGTTCCTCCTAGCTTGTGCGCGGGTCAACATATTGGTTTCGTCATTGATTTTGCCTGATTTTGCTTATTTATTTTATTAGTGACATCTGTCAGTGCTGCGGAACTTTTGTTTGTGGTATAAATAGGATTAAAGGATACATTTTTACAGAAAAATTATTTCACTTTTTGTTATGGTGAGCAATGCCAATATTGTATTCAAAATCTGCTAATACTAGATACGGTAGGAATATTAAAATAAATATATTTATTCAGAGCAAAATAAATCTGACATTATATGTTGTAGGGTTGCCAGGGTTATTATTATTATTATTATTATTATTATTTATTATTTATTATTTTATTATAAATGTGAAAGTAACTCTGTCTGTCTGTCTGTCTGTCTGTCTGTCTGTCTCGCTTTCACGCCCAAACCACTGAACCGATTTTGATGAAATTTGGTATAGGGGTAGATTAGACCTTGAGAAAGGACATAGGCTATATTTGGTCGCGATAACCGACATCCACGCGGGCGGAGCCGCGGGCAAAAGCTAGTATATTTATATTTCTAAGTGTATTACCTAAAGTACAGATTCATTTCAAACGGTAACTTTATACAAAACTCGTTTTTTTTGCGGCACGTGTGAATAGTAATGTGGTTATTAATCTATCCAGGATCCGTACTTCAATTTTATGGGTTCGTACCCAAAACATAAAAATTAAACCCTATTACTAAGACTCAACTGTCAGCCTGTCTGTCATCAGGCTGTATCGCATGAACCGTGATACCTAGCTAGACAGTTGAAATTTTCATAGATGATGTATTTCTGTTGCCGGTGTAACAAGTAACAACAAATACTAAACACACGATAAAATAGATATTTAAGGGTAGCACCCAAGCAACAAACTTATTTTATGAGGGGCTAGATGACGGTACGGAAACCTTCGTGTACGTACGAGACCGACTCGCACTTGGCAGATTTTTTTTCAATTGATTGCTATCAAGCTAAATTACCGAAATTACCTTTATTTTAATGACACACCCAATTTTAGAATTACAATCAATAGTAAAAAAAAATACCAGGGATTCTGTACGTAGATATATGTTTGTTTGCTTATTGTAACGCTCTGGAGATAGGTGGGCGGACTTTCATGACTCTTATAGCAGTTCATCCTTATAAAGGTAAATCGAAAGTGTCGACGAATTCAGTCGGGATATTGTTTACGTAAAAAAAAAAACTTTAAAATATGTGATCTTAGGTCAAAATTGGGATTATTATTTTTTTGTTTACGTGCTCATTTATTTTTAAAGCCATCCTAATCCTATTCAAACTGTATTCACTTGATCAAAAATTAAAATAAGGTTACAATAGCGAGAATTTTTTGAAAATATGGTGTTCGAGTACCTAATGATTTCCCAGGCATTAAGTAGGTAGGTTAAAGTAACTAAAAGTAAAGTTTTGTTAAAAACTGAGTACATTCTGTTTAAAAATGGATGCCTACTTCGTAGATATTTATACAAGGTTTACAGAATTAAAATGACATACAACTCACGATCTCCTTACATACAACTTTTTTTTTACACACAACTCACGATCGTTTCAGCCCTACCACTTAGGTAGGTACAAGAAAAGTACTTAAATACAATTTTATTGAAAAACTACTCTGCACCATAAGTGGAACGGTAAATAATAAATTGTTTCAGAATGAGAGTACCTAAGTATATTTATATTGTCATTGTAAGAAGAGTTCAGTTTTTCTCAAGCACTAGTATTTCGACCTTTAGAACGTTTAGAACACGACAAAGCAAATGCTTTAAATCCCCATTGAAATCGTCTACGCATTGATGGTCACCTACAATAAAATGTCACAGGACAAGTAGGACAACCGCATTAATTTTTATATGCCGCTACAATCGTGTGGTCTGAATCCTATCCAATTCAGAGGCATTGTTCTGTTTGACAACTAGTTTTATTGACAGTAGTCGTAATGCGAGTAGACTGAGTAGTTGATAGATTTCACTTGGTTGACGTAGCAGAAAGAACTGGTGTAAAACTGAAACAAATTAAATATCTATTCACGTTACAATTGCCCAATGCCATAAGGCCTACCATGACGTGCCAATACTCAATCATGTTTTGAGCCGCGGTCCAGAGGGAGAAGGATGAATCTAGGTAAGCTTTATACTTCTCCAGAGCGCTCGCAGCCTAAAACACAATCGCTTATAGCACGCATGGTAGGCCCACAGGTAGGTTAATCTAAAAATATATATATACTAGCTGTTGCCCGCGGCTCCGCCCGCGTGGAATTCGGATTCCGGTCCAACTTTAATGTATGGAAATCTGCCCGATTTATTGACATTTATGCTCACTGCTCCGCTCCCTTTAGTAGTAGCGTGATGTTATATAGCCTATGTTACTCCCAGATAGTGTAGCTTTCTATAGGTGAAAGAATTATTGAAATCGGTACAGTAGTTCCGGAGCCTATTCATTACAAACATACAAACATACAAAAATAGGTACAAATCTTTCCTCTTTATAATATTAGTGTAGATATATAGGTACTACTCAAACTGTTTCTCAAATTACAGTAAATGTAATCGAATTTATCGAAATAAACAGCCTCATTAAATAAATATCTTGCTTCACTTCATTCATTTAGGTATATTAATAAACTAATATGGTTGCTGGTTAAAAATAAATGTATAATATTACTAAGGACAAATTAACCTTGTAGTTAAAAATATATTCCCGCACCTGCACAGCAATTACAAATGAACCATCATTATACGGTGATCAACCTTTTCTCACTTTTTTTTAGGTGCGGGTTTCCCCACCGCAGCCAGCGGGGGTGGCTATATCGTGTCGGACCGACTAAAACCACCTAAAACCGCCAGTTGCTGAGGGTGAAGTATCCTCTGGCCTCACAAGCTATGCCTAAGTATTCACCCTTCAAAAACCTTTAGTTGAAACTCGTACCTTGATGTTAGCCCGTAATTACATTTTAGTTCATAATAGAATTTTACTAAGTATTACTCTCCAAATCATAATATCTTTTAATTTAAAATATACATAAATTTTCTCGATGCTGAAGAACTTAGAAAGTCAAATACAAAGAAAAATTAAATTAAGCTCATTGAATAAAAACTTGCTGAGTTTGTAATCGCAAAGCTTCTTCATTTAATTTAGTTCAGTAACGTCGGTATAAAATCAGTGCGTCTTAGTAGGTACCTCCTCTAACTCTCGATTAAAGCTTTTATCGGAGGACTGATTAAGTGTCGAGACCAGGATGGATTTATTGTAAAAGTTGGCCGTTCGCTGAGGTTAGTGATTCAAGCCCGCACACTTTAGTCGAATAATTGTCTACGTGATCGGAATGGAGGCTTCCTGGCGCCTTTAATAAGATCAGATAAAGAGCTCACGCCGCTGCAGGTGTGTGCGCAGATCTATTCAGTTGTGGCTCAATATCTTTCCCCTCAAACGCGAATTCCTTTTAACTATAGGTACCTATTCCCTATTACAGATATTGATTACGGGACTCTTTGAAGGCGTATTCTGAAAGCAGATTTAGCATAAAATAATTTAAAAACTTCCGAGGAAAACCAAATGGACAAATATTTACACAGTCCATGCCTCATAATATTCGTCCGCACGCTGTCAACTGATAACGCATACAGATGACTGCCAGAATTTCCACTTTGAATATCAATACTCATTCGTTATGCTTTAAAAACACAGATTTTTGGGCAAATGTGGCTTTGATCGAATAAAAATATAATTTAAAGAACGTCGAATAACCATCAGCAACAAAAATATGTCATTGAGTTATTTGTGTTTCTGCGTGTCTCTGGAAGAATTTCTTGAAAATCTTAACATTGGCCATTAATATTTTTTTTTACCCGACTGCGCGACGCAAAGGAGTGGTAATGTGTTTATTTTAATTTTAAATATTGTAGGACATTCTACACAACGCTATCTAGACCAGAAGTAAGCATAGCTTAACTAGATTGTGTTACGGGTTCTAGAATGCGGATAAACATACTTAGATTTTTTTTGTAAATACATACATAGAAACACATAGAAATATTGTTTGACTGATGAATCTGCTGCAGAAGCCATTAACAAGAAGAACGTCATAATCCCTAGCGGTATTCTGAATTCTCCTTGCAACGATTAAATAAAGCAAAAGAAGACTTTGGCTGGCCGTAAATCAGCCCCTGACTTTATGACGTACAAACTTTACGACGACTACGATTTTACACGCGGTAAATTAGATTTTCGAGAACGCTGAAACAATCAATTAGTAGTCAACACATTAATTGATTGTTTAAGCGTTCTCGAAAATCTGTGTTTACCTACATACAATTTTTCATAGTTCTTACTTTGTTGGGAGGCTTTGGCCTACTGTCTCCACGCTAGCCAGACGGGTTTTCCGTTAGTCGCCTTTTACTACACCCATCGGATAAGATGGGGTGGTAATACTAGTATTCTTTCTGCGTCACCTTTTGGATCAGATATGATAGCCTACTTTATATCAGTGTCTTCAGTCACCTACGAGCATGAAGACTAACAATTACTAGGATTGTCAAACAAATATGTAAGCGGAAATTGTTGAACTTTTAATTTCGAATAGTTCAACTTTAAACGAACTAATTGGACTATAGTTCTGTAACAGTTTACTGACTGAACTAAAAGTTAATTGTACGAAATTACGCCGGAACCAATACAATTGTTAGGTATAACTGTCTATAAACTCAAGGATGATAATTAACGTCGTATTCTTATTCGAAAAATTGATATTTAACAAGTAATACTTACAACATTATAGGTACTCGTAGTAGCTTAGTGGTTAAAGAATGGGCTTTACACTGCCGAGAGTGTACACTACCGACCTTACCCACTCCTAACACAAGCAATTTAGCTTAGCTGGAGGGTCAGAAGTAATATAAGTAATTCCGGTTGCTAATATTCTTTAAAAAAATAGACTTCGAGTCCAAAAATAGAGACTAAAGTCATTCACATCTCGTTTAGGTGCAACTGCTCGAGGATTGTCTCTATTCTTTTTATTATGAGTTTGTCAATTTCTGATAGGTATTTGTTGCTATATGCATATTTCTCATTAAGCTCCTGACTGGCCGTGAAGCGCCATGAACATTTTTCTTCTCTTCGGAGTTACGAGGACGATTACGACTAGACATGTTGTTTCAGTGAAGTAAGCCTCTCTCTCATGTTTTCCCTAAATATAATATGTAGCGTTGAGGACAGATTTTCCCATTGCCATTGTCTTTGTTTTTTGTTTGCCTTCACATCTAAGTGCAACCATCAATTCATACGGATTAAGTAAGAATCGCGATGATTTATAATAACATTACGCAAATGTGGGTGCTAGCACCTCTGCCTATCCCTTCGGGGATATAGGCGTGAGTTTATGTTATGTTATGTATGTAAATGGATGGATTCTGCACGTATGTACATTAGTTCTTAGGTAATTACTTTCTGGGTATTGTACCTATACGTAGTAGGGGCAAAAATATGCATTGTTTAGTAGGTACCCAGGGTCAAAAGAAGAATTGAGGTTATGGACTACAGGGTTTAGTAAAAGGACCTTAATACAGAAAGGATAGAGGTATAGAAGAGTACTACAACTACTATTATCTACTTTTGACAATGGCTCATTTTATGGAAGTAATTTGTGTTTTATGGATTTATAAAGTTCATATTTACCATCAAATAACGTAACATTCAATCGAGTTATACTAAAGATATTAGATCATAAATGTAGACACATAAAATTTAAAAGAAAATCATAAAATAAAATGACTGCGCCTCCAAGATTCGTAACGCCTACAATAAAATTCAAAACGGAATGAATATTTTCATAAATCGTGACTTACATTACTTACATTTTATGTTACTTAATAAAAATGAAAGTGTAGTAACTCAATTTAGAGATTTAGAATATTTGGAACATACGAGTAGTGTAGGTATAATCCGCGCGCGATCAGAATAGGATGTGACCTTTTGGAGCTGATACGTATGTGGTCCGTCGGCCAGCCGTAGCGTTATTATTTAGCGTTTTATTACTTTACTAGCTTTGCCCGCGGCTCCGCCCGCGTGGATGTCGGTTATCGCGACCAAACATAGCCTATGTCCTTTCTCAAGGTCTAATCTACCCCTATACCAAATTTCATCAAAATCGGATCGTAAAAGCGAGACAGACAGACAGACAGACAGAGTTACTTTCGCATTTATAATATTAGTAGGGATTATTTATCGCTTTTATCAACTATTCTTCCAATATTCTACGATATTTTTCATTCTTTTTCAACCTTTTATTAAGTATATTGAAAATGTACCCACGTTCCCAAGATTTTTAAACTCAAATAAAACCAAGAGCAATGTTCCCTCAGCTTCGACGCCATAATAAAAAATGCTAAGGAAGACAAGCTATAACAGAATATTTCATTTTTTTTCTTACACCGTCACTTTCAATTTTGGATCTAAATAAATGGACGAAAAAGATCGATATGCAGTATGGGGTTTATTTTTTATTGCTTTTATTAACTATTTTTCCTATAAAGAACAATATTTTTCCTATTCTTTTAGTCTGAGTATTTTTCATTCATTTTCAGTACTCGTAACATAAAAAATTTATATTTTCAACATTTTTGAACTCAAATAAAAAATAACTCCACGGATTAGGTAAATTACTTATCGGCTCACTTATTTTACTAACGCTACTTGAGAACTGTCATTTTCGATTTTCTTTGACAAGGTTCCTTACCAATTTGATTGCGCGCGGATTATAAGTTAGTAAGTATATAGATAGTAACTCGTATGTTCCAAATATTCTAAATCTATTTTTTTTTTGTAGGTATTCATATATAATATTTATCTATATCTTTAGTATGTATTTTGTACCTACATAGCTATGTAGGTACAAAATAAAAAACTTTTTTTAATGATCATAAATTCATTTTTAACAAAAAAGTTTAACCGACTTCAAGAAACCAAAAAAGAGGCCCTGAAAAGCGAAAAATAACTTAATTTACAGACTTACTGATATAGTAGAAGTCGGTACCTAGCCCAAGAGAGGCCATATTTCAATTGATTGCATCATAGTAGCTCAGACACAACAAACAAAGTTGGCTGGCACCGACTTCTACTATATCAGTAAGTCTGTAAATTAAGTTATTTTTCGCTTTTCAGTGCCTCTTTTTTGGTTTCTTGAAGTCGGTTAAACTTTTTTGTTAAAAATGAATTTATTTTTCTCTTTTTAGTGAGTTTGTACAGTCTCACGACTGTACTTCGCATGTTTAGTGACCTGACTGTACATGCGCTGCTGACGCTGCAATACAGATCAAAACGGCCACGCTACAAAAAAAAATTATTAAATCATTATTCAAAAAGAATTTTTAAAATCAATGCATATACACCGGAAATATAGCTGAATATTCTGAACACTTCTGCGTACCCGTTCAAAGGACTCAGGCGTGATGTTATGATGTGTAATGGCAGAAACATTGCAATAATATGCCATTGCAGCAATCGCGGCTGATTTCCTGGTACTTTTTGAAGAGTTCCTTGGTCTAATCTCGGAAACCCATCGTCAGATCTTTACGAAATTTAAATGGGACCACTTCGGAATAATCTACTTACGAACACAAAAAGAATTTTCAAAATCCGTCTAGAATTGGCTTCACAATCGCGTAACAAACATACAAAAAAAAAAAAAAAAATTGGGTACGAATTGAGAACCTCCTTTTTTGAAGTCGGTTAAAAATATATAGTGGTTGCATGATAATATTAGCTTAGGCAACCTTCATTGGAATATTGGTATCCATTAAATATTTACCTACTAAACTTCCTTTCATACATCTAAGTAGATACCTACATACCTACCGAGGAAGTTAAAACGATTGAATTTGATCAAAAATATATATCTACCCCATTTTTATTGTTATTGCTTTCAATAAATTGGTGCTGGTGATAGGTACTAAACATATTTATTTTACAAGCATCAGAGCTTAGGTGTAATATAAATCCCATAAACTGTAAGTGCAAATAAGGCCCGTTTCCTTGTAACCTTTGTAAGCCATCTTGTTAAAATTAATATAATCAGCATTAGCCACGATAATGTCAAATCGCTAGCACAAACCGGGTAAACTCTACTCAATTGGCCTATATTGAGGCTCTATAAGATCTCTGTGCCTAGCACAGAGCCCTTCCCATACAAAAAAATAACCTTCATAGACAGACTCACCAGAGTCAGATTGTTATACTTATTGAAAAGGAATAAAATTATCCTAAAGCTAGAGATACATCGGTTAGCTAAGTAGGTAATTTCTTCAAAAACACTATGTCAAATTCAAAATTTATCTGTTTTTTTTTCATGTATGTAAAGCGGTTCAAATCCATCATGATCATCAGGTACCCGCGATGCTAATGAAAGCTAATGGATGAGGGTTGTACCAGTCAATGTAAGATGATAAAAGATCACAAAACGTGGTGTGACCCTATTCTGTGGTAGTATTCATCTCCCGTCCGATCCCCTGCTCCTTTTGAAATAGATAATTATCTAATTACTAGCTGACCCGGCGAACTTCGTAGGTACCGCCATATTATTTTCCGCCCGCGTGGAATTCAGATCCCGCTCCCGCTGCACCTTCTATTCAATTTTTTATACGGAGCTTGGCTACACAATAACGAATATAAAACAAACAGAATTATCCAATTTGGCGCAGTCGTTCGGCAGTTACCTACATTCGGGGGTTTTGATTTTTATTTATAGTTATTATTATACCTACCTATGCCTACCTAGATGTTCTTTTCATCATGGTCATGGATCGTCCGGTAGGATGGTCGCAGCTTTTGCGAGACATCTTCACTTCTATCTATTCGTGGCCCAGCGCATACACTCAGTAAGGAAACACTTTGTAAAGGACTTAATAAGGTCTGTCCAACTTGTGGGTGATTGTCCGCAAGAACGCTGATCCTCCGCTCTTCCCTGTACCTACTACCAACCGTTCCAAAGAGTCTTCGTTCATATAAATGAACGAAGACTCTTTGGAATCTATATGAATAGATATTAATAGACTTAGAACTGGTTTATTGTAATTATCATACATCCGTGATACAAGCCATGTCTGGGTTTCAATTTATTTATTTTTTGGTTTTGAGAATGATTAGAAACAAATAATCATAATCACTAATAAACATATCTACCTATATACTTACTTAAGTAGGTATTAACTCGTATTTGCTACCTATACCTATCATAGAACGGATTCATTTATTTTATAAATCCTTAAGATATGAATGTCGCAAATACCTATTAAATATAAAATGTTATATTAAAAAAAATTAACTAAGTATTTAATTTATGTATTAAAAATTGCAAAAAGATAAAAATCGTCTTCATCCTTAGACCGTCGATCACTAAGGACTTATGTGAAGCGCCGACCCGAAAATCTTTATTTATTTGTTCGATCGTAAACATAATAATATCGTAAATAAACCATTGACGATACAGAATTTTTTCACACAAAAGGTTCACGATCAATAAACTTCACAATAAATGTATGAAAAATTATAGTTGGTTTTGTAGTACAAGATATATCTTCTTAATATATAAAAATCAATGCCACTTTTCGTTGTTAGTTTATAACTCATGAACGGCTGAACCGATTTGGCTAATTTTAGTCTTGAAATGTTCGTGGATGTCCAGGGAAGGTTTAAACGGTGAGAAAATAGGTGCAGCGGGCACGGGAAAAATATGGCGGTACGAAGTTCGCCGGGACATCTAGTCAAACATAAAGTTTACCTACTATTTTAGCCTAGTTTGTCATTTATTTTGTTCTTCTTACATAAATTTTCTTGATGCTTTATCCGCAGCTTTTTTTAAATCGTAGAGATAGGTAGTAATTTCAACTTCAGTCAGGTATTAACTTGATGTTGCTATGATACTGCTTATTTATTTACCAAACCTGATGTTGCTATGATACTGCTTATTTATTTTTACCGCTCGCTCAGTGAAAAGGCTTACAGATTTTAGTACCTATTAATGAACACCTACTAATCATTTTAAAATTTAGTAGCTCAACCTGTTATACCTACTGTACGGGACTACATGGTGTATGAGGTCCCACGAAGATCTTCGGAGCCAAGTACATCGGTAGATCTGCTGACTGATGGATGATGATAAACTTAAAATGCAGATGACACTTTAGGTACCTCCTTGGGTACTTAATTAATTATGAATACTTGAAACACAACGAATTAACAAATTTCTGTGAATTCATTTCAACTACTAGATAGGTAATGGGTAAGTAGGTAGGTAGATACACGTTTTATTAGATTTTAGATTTATCTAAATTAGATTAATTTTGAAGTGAAATGAGAAACAATATTTGTCTAACGGATTTGTTGGTATACTTACCCTCTGTTCGGTGTAAGTATCAATAGGTCTTAAATAAATAATCAGAAACAAGGGCGGAAGGGCCTAAGCACGGGACATTAACAAGGGTCCAGTCCAATTTTCGTCCTGTCCACGTTGATATATTGAGGGCCGATGTGAAGCCGTTACCCACCGCGCCGACCGACGACACAACTCATTTACTTTTTTTACCAGATGCCGAATAAAATAATTGCGTATCGATATTAAAGTTAAACTATAGATCTACGTACTTCGCTTTTTGTTAGATACTATCGCCCTAAAGCTATAATTAATACCTAATATTCATATAATATTCTGCGACAGACTACAAACTGCTATCTAGACCCAAAGTACTAAGTAGGTGCTATCTAGCTTGCCTAGGTCGAGTGGAAGGAGCGACTTGGGCACGCCGTAGTGCCAGTAAGGCCCATTAAGGAGGCCCGGCTAGAGTGGTGACACAGTAGCCTCTCGTACTGGCTGACACAAGTGATCTCTGGGTAGGGGTACTTCGGGGACCACCTGTTTCGGATCAGGAAATCATTACCCCAATGCGAGCGAGAACTCATATTATGTTTTAGGTAATCTTACAGCTCGGTATCTGAAGACACAAGACGGCGTTCGGTTTAAGTGGGTTTGAATCCGACATACACATACAGGAAGGCATTCGAGCGAGAGGATTAGGTAGGTACCTATAGGTGCAAACACTTTTACGTTGCAAGTTGCAATATAGGGCAACATAAACGGTGAAATGTGGGTGCTAGCACCTCTGCCTACCCCTTCGGGGATATAGGCGTGAGTTTATGTATGTATTTTATGTATAATTCCAAATCCAATTAGAAATACAGTCTATATCATGTAATTATTATTACAGATCACCAAAGTAAATGTAAGTACTGGGATAGTTCAGTTCATTTCATTCATTCATATAGAAGATACGTAGTAAGTACATAACGTAGGTACCTAATCTTATTACACGGGTGTTAAGTTAATTATCCCAATCTTGGTTTTACTGTTATATTCTCTCACCTATTATGGCTCGAGCATAAATACTTTGTAAGTCAAAGCGTCGGTGAATAACAATCAATTGGAAAGCTTACCTTCTTTTTTTTCATGTGGACGGGAGTCCGAGTCCGGGAGTTTGAGGGATCAACGGGTATCTATCTACCACTGATAAAAACCAGTGGTAGGTACTCGTTGAGGGTGTAACGGAAGTGACGAAAGAAATCCCATCCTCACAAGACAAGCATAGTCTCAAGACAGAGACTTCTCACATTTCACGAGGAAATTATCACGAGGTCACCTACGCACTTCACTATGGCACAGTATAACGACTATAGCTTATGAAAAGTGGTTTGAGGGCGACTGGGCGTAGGCTCTCGGCCTATACGACACGGATACTTGCCAAAGCAGTCGTTTCCGTTTCCAGTAAGCCTACGTCAGGTGGTAGGAGAGACTGCCATATCTCCTCTCGAGCAAGAACTCCAGCGCCACAATAGTCTTACCGCCACTACTGTGGCCCTACTGTGAGGTGAAGTGCGCCCCATGTAAGTGAGGTTTTTGGTTCCGCGTGCTTCTTTAATTTGCAGTGCGCACAATGAGGAAATGACCAAACCCCGAGCGGGGCGGATGGCACCACCGACAGAATTCTGACACAGACCACTTCCTGGCCAACCCGTAATTCTGAAGCCTCGTCCATAGCTCGCAAATTTTCTGATACTGACTCCAGAACTAATAGTACATACATTTAAAAAAAACATCAATCTAATTGAGAACCTCCTCCTTTTTGAAGTCGGTTAAAAATACTAAAGAATGGTTCTTTAATATTGCCAATTTTTGCCCAATGCGAGACTATAAAACAATGTGCGATAAAAAGAAAATACGACACACCACAGAATTCAGTCTCTGCAAGCCAACAAGTTACGAACGAAGCCGGTATTTTAAAAATTCAGTGTGTACCCAACCGCTATGCTTGCATTTTTCGAGAGTACTAAAGTCTGCTTCGTTTATATTAAAGACCTCTATCTATTCGTTTTATCCACCTCGAAATAATATGCTTTCACTCTCGACGGCTCTTCATCCCGTAAAAGGCGCTTACTTCTAGCTACATTACTAGCCCCATGGGAGGAGCTAAAACTATGTATCTACTGAAGTTAATGTATTTTTGAATTTCTTACATGTAATAATTAAATTCAACTTCTGAAATTCAACTTCTTAAATTCAACAACTGAGATCCCGAGCCAGTGGAGGCTGAGCATCATCACGCCAGTCTTCAAAGGCAAGGGATCGGTGCAGGAGTGTGGTCGTTACCGCGGTATAAAGATAATGTCCCACACCATGAAGCTCAGTACACCCACACCAGAAAGTACACTCTCGGAGTGCCAGTACCTACGGGTTCCGTCCAGGGCACGGGACCATGGACCCAGTGTTCGCCCTAAGGGTTGTGGTGGGGAAATACAGGGCGAAGAACACGCCCCTGCACTGCCTATTCTTAGACATGCAGAAGGCCTTCGACTGTGTTCCTCGCGCGGTGATCTGGTGGGCACTGCGGGCCAAGGGTGTTCCAGAGACTTACATTGACACCATCCGAGACATGTACTACGATTCCGGTTCCGTGGTTCGGACTGCTGTTGGCGACTCGAAAGCCTTCCCCATCACCGTCGGGGCACACCAAGGATCCGTCCTTAGTCCTTACCTGTTCAGCGTGGTATTAGATATTTTGGCGGACAGCATTAGAAACTCACATGAGCAGCCTCCGTGGTTGCTCATGTATGCTGATGATATTGCGCTCATGGACGCGGACAGGAGCAGATTGGTGCGACGCGTGAAAGGATGGAAAGAAGCGCTTGAGAACGGCGGTCTGAAGCTAAATGTAGCGAAGACAGAATACTTAGCGTTAAACTCCACAGATCCCACACCCGTCCGCATAGGCGATGATTTGGTCGAGCGCACGGACCAGGTTAAGTACCTGGGATCTGTACTTCATGTGACCGGTGAGATCGACCACGACGTCAAGGCACGCATTGCTGCCGCGTGGGCCAAGTGGCGAGAAATGACTGACGTCACCTGTGATCCTAAAATGCCAGTCAGGTTGAAGGGGCAGGTCTATAAGACGATCATTAGGCCTGTTCTCTTGTATGCTTGTGAGGCGTGGCCGCTGCTCGAGCGACATAAGCAAGAGCTGCGTGTCACGGAGATGAAAATGTTGCGGTGGATGTGCGGCGTTACGCGTAAAGATCGCGTACGGAACTCTCGCATCCGCGGCAGCCTCCATGTCCGTGACATCGCGGATAAAATGTAAGAGAGCCGCCTTCGCTGGTGCGGCCACGTCTTGCGGCAACCGCCAGGCTACGTGGGGAACAAATGCCTGGCAATGGTACCCCCGCCGGGTCCAGGTAAAAGAGGTAGGCCAAAGAAGTCCTGGCTTGACGTCGTGGAGGGTGATATGCGTGCTAATGGACTACCATGGACGCCCAAGATCGTGCGAAGTGGAGAAGGAAGAGCCGGAAGGCGGACCCTGAGCTCCGAGGTCATCTTGGCCACGGATGCAATCAGGAGAATACGTCTATATGCAGATGATGATGTAATAATTAAATTCAACTTAATACTTTTTAATTCAATATTAAGGTCTTAATAGTAGGTACCTACTATTAAGAACTTAATATTGACGCGGCGAGGAGCGGATCCAGCGTTCAAGTCAGGGGGGTTCATGTCGTAGCCAAGGTTGAGTCTCGGTCCCGGGTGATGCTATTGAAGGGGGAACAAAAATATGTATGCAATATATTTATTGATAAATCCATAATATCATCCCTCCTCCCGCGGTTATACGACACGGAAATGGTTGTGGCGCGCGATCCATGGAAATGAAGGTCGTAGTGTTATCTCCGACGTCTGAGTCGATTCCGTGCCTCACGAGCTCTGTGGTTCTGAAATCGGAAGACACCTGAGCCTGCCGGACCCACTCCGCCATTTCCTTCTCGCATATTAATTGCGCCGGCAGCTCACGCGCTCACGCCCTGTACTAGCTGTGAGCTAGGCACTGAGTGAGAGGACTCCTACACCGAGGGCCTTCCACGCCACGCCGCGCCACCAACGTGTGCAGCCCTGTTCTTGTTAGCGTCACAGTGATGGTACTCAAGATGTTAGCTTGTTCCTGCTCCGAAACAGGTAGTCCCCGAAACACCCTCTACCGGAGATAACCTGCGTCAGTCGGTACGAGAGTCTCCCGTGTCACCTCTCTAGGCAGTTCTCCATGATGCGTCTTACCGCGATTAGGAAAATTGGTACTTAGATGACCACGATGTCATGACACACCCCCTCCCCGGATCCGCCCTTGGCCACAAGTCTACCTACTACGGCTACTACCTACAACTTACCAAAGATTAAAATATTAGCAAGGTCGATTAATATATTGCATGAAACATTGATAATTGTATATAATAATAAAAGTATAACCTACTTAATATAGTTTGGCCAAGAATGAAGATGAATAGATGAACAAATCATTTTTTCAAAACTTTTATATGGCAACAATTTTTCCTGTCAGGTTGGTATTTGTATTTTATAGTCATCAAAAACGTCTACTACACTCCCACTCAGACCCAATTTTCTGAGAACTTTTAAATGAATTATTTTTATTACATACTGGCCATTAGTTAATTGATTTTCAATCTTTTATTATTGATTTTATAACACATTTATTATTTATTATTGATACATCTTTTATTATTGATTTTATAACAGAAAAAAATATAATAACACATTTTTAAATATGGCCATTGAGTACTTAATGTTCATATAACTTTATAAATATTCGCATAGGTATTATCCGATTTCATTAACAGAATCCACCAGTGAACAGCTTTTATTGGTAAATAATTAGTTTGGTACTTATAATAAAAAAAGTTGTACTTACGTCAGTGTTGCAATACTCTGTTGATTTTTCAAATTTGCCGCCGTTTTCTTAAACCATGTTGGCCAAACTTGTCTATGGACAGTATGAAAAAATCGTTATAGTAAGGGTGGCCGCACATGTACGGTTTCCGGAGACGGTTTCCGTCCACGGTTTCCTGATTTGGAATTCCGTGTGCCGAGCGCACACGTCAGGTTTTTTGCATTAGGTTTTTTTATTATTAGTTCGAAGCGAGCAGTGTTGCCAGTGCTAAATTATCAAATGTAACACAAGCTGGCTTAAAAGTTGCATTTTCGGGGGAAAAGTTACGTATTCTTGTTTTTTTATATAGTGTTTCTTGTTTTTTACAAATCCTCTCGGTTTATCTCGGGTATCCGCCCAATTTAGGAGCCGGCCTTCCGAGCTGCTCCCTGAAATCCCACCGGCCATTGAGTACGAGCCCCAGCAGGCTATTTCATCTGGGACTTAATGCAGCAGCAGCTGAGAGCGTCTACCACTATGGGGCAGGGTCGTAAGAGACTCAAAAGTTACGCAAAATGTAACAAAAGTTACAATACAATCTGGCAACCCCGGAAGCGAGACACAATCAGTGTTGCCAGTTACTGAAGATCTGAATTCCCCACAAACCCAACAGAAAGGCCCCAATATTAGACATTGATAACTATATTACTTCTCTTGAAGTTTCGCGCTATATTCACCACTTGCGATGTTTATTGCGGCTCGTGTACATATATTGCCAATAAAGAGTTAAATAGTACCTTAATGTCAGATATTTTGCTTTAATTATTTATCAATATGTATAATACTTGCTAGCCTCCGTGGCGTAGCGGTAGTGAACGCGGCCGCTACGCAGGAGGCGCGGGTTCGATCCCCGCTCAGTGCAAATATTTGTGTGAATGAAATATGAGTATTTGCATTGGTCTGGTCGTGCCTCGGAGAGCACGTTAAGCCGTCGGTCCCGGTTGCCATGAGAACATCTATGGCAGTCGTTACGGGGTAGTTGGAGCCCTCAAAAATCCAAAAACAACGGTCTAACTGCAAAACTTCGATATCGCCTAATGTTAACATTGGGTTGTGGAGGTCAGATGACAATCGCTTCACGGAAAATATCGAGGTCTAGTCAAATCCGTGGTTAAGACTGGTAAAAGCGGACCCCAGACTCCGAGCTGAAAGCTTTGGATGCGACTGGGAATTAACGCTAAGAGGATTTTATGTAAAGCCCGACCAGTAAAATAAAATACCTCGCCATATTGCGGTAAACTATTGGAACTAATTTCTTCATATGGTAACAATCTATACAATGTCATTATGGTCATCTGTCAGTGTGGTGTCAATTGTGCGTGTTGTTGAGTTTGAGAGCGCTACAAAACTACAAAACTATAGTAATATGCCGAAAACTATTAAAAGCCAGTTAAGAAAAGTAATTTATAATATAACAAAGTATTTGTCGGATAAAAAGTAGGAAGGATTGGACTCTGTTCCTCTAAATAACATCACGGACCTTGTTGTCAACATGACAGGTAGGTACATCATAGAGTACGTGCAATGAAATTGGCCTAAACTACTGATTTTACTGTGACTAAATTATTATTCACATTTTTAGGTATATCCCGATCTTCTGTAATAAAAATACGAAGAGAAGGTCAAACGTCAAATGTATTTTCTACGCCTAAGAAAAATAAGCCTAACGCAAAAAAGAAAATCATGCTCGATTATTTTGATCTCTGTGCTGTTAGGCATAAAATACAAGAATTTTATGCAGTCCGAAAAACAATATCGCGTGGTCCCTGTTCTATACATAGTGTAATGTAACTGTATGTCTAACTTGTATTTACCATTCCAAGCAGTAAACTATTATACGGATACTACTGTGTTGTGATTTGTGCCCAGTCCTTGTAAGTCTATAACTCACTTTTGTGAATAATAGCAATGAAAAACATGACAGCCTCCGTGGCGTAGCGGTAGTGAACGCGGCCGCTACGCACTAGGCGCGGGTTCGATCCCCGCTCAGTGCAAATATTTGTGTGCATTAAATATGGGTATTCGCATTGGTCTGGTCGTGCCTCGGAGAGCACGTTAAGCCGTCGGTCCCGGTTGCCATAAGAACATCTATGGCAGTCGTTACGGGTAGTTGGTGCCCTAAATAAATAATAAATAAATAAATAAATTAATATTGTAGGACATTCTACACAACGCTATCTAGACCCAAAGTAAGCATAGCTTAACTAGCTTGTGTTATGGGTTCTAGAATGCGGATAAACATACTTAGATACATTTTTTTTTTTGTAAATATATACATATCATACATAGAAACACCCAGACCAATGCAAATATTCATATTTCATGCACACAAATATTTGCACTGAGCGGGGATCGAACCCGCGCCTCCTGCGTAGCGGCCGCGTTCACTAGCGCCGGTCTAGCTGCAAAGCTTCGATATCACCTAATGTTAACATTGGGTCGTGGAGGTCAGGTGGCAATCGCTTCACGGAAAATATCGAGGTCTAGCCAAATCTGTAGCTATGACTGGTAAAAGCGGACCCCAGACTCCAAGCTGAAAGCTTCGGATGCGACTGGGAATAACGCTAGGAGGAAGAAGAAGCAATGAAAAAGTCACAGTTTTATATTAGGTGTCATTCCGTGCTTAATTGCGGGGAAATAAAAGCCTGTTCATAAGCAAGTGTGTTGAAAAAATATTTGTATACTTGGCATTTAACATGTGTATCACTATACTTGGTGTTGTCATAATCATAGTGTTTTTGGCGCCCCCAGTACAGGTTTTTTATTTTATTGGTCGGACTTTATAATACTTGCCACTTATTACTTCTGAGTTTAGGTCTAGTGTGAATGTCTAAATGCCCCACATAAGCACAATCCCCTCAAATTCCCTAATCGGCTTGAAAGTCCCCACTCTCTTGGGAATTGACAACGCTGGACACAATTTAAGCGCGATTCCGGATGGAAATTTCCTGACGTGTGCGGCGATTAGTACAAAATGTATGCGAGTGCTGCGTTCGGAATGACGTCATTAGGTTTTTTCCATTCTGAACCGAACGTCAGGTTTTTTCCGTTCTGCAAAAAGTAAGGACGTGTGCGCCTAGTAGAACATTTTGTATGAAAATGGAGCATTCGGTTTTTTGAATCTGACTTTTTGATCAGGAAACCGTGGACGGAAACCCGTCAATGAAAAATGTCATTCTACGTTTGAAAAATGTCATTGTTTTACGTTAAAATTGAGAACTTCATGGACTTGAACTGTCCAAGCGGGCTTCTTATTTAGCAATTACTTTAGTTATACACGTTGATCAGCCTTTCGGAAACTGGCTGTTAAAGTAACCCGTATATACATGTAAACTTTGTCTATGGCATACATTTCGTTGTGCCAAAATTTGACTTGACTTGACAGTTGGGCAAGCTGTTTGTTTCCTGTTGTTGTTTTTTGAAGGATTTTGCGTATTGACATCTTTGAAAGACGGGACGGGTTTTTCTTTCTGTTTGATAGTGTTTGTTTCATGTTTCTTGAGATGTATAAAGTCGTATTCTTAAGTGCTATAGTGTATGAGTAGAAATATATTCTGATTTACTGCAACATAATTTTTTGTAACAATGGGTGACGGTGACAATTACCCAGTCTTAATTTCTTGTAAAAAATTGAAATCTGAATTCAGTCATCTACAAAAAATACAGATAACCTCTGATACAGTAAGTATACATCAAGCATTTTAAGGTTTTAATGTAGATAGAGTCCTAAAATAAATTGTTATGTTGTAAGTAGTCTAACCTAAGTTGTAAAAAATCCCAAAATTTACAATCAGTACAAAATTCCCTTTTTATAGTTTTCAGTGGGTCGTGGTTTAAATAACTCCGTAGTAATACCATTTGTAGCTGTGTCTAGAAATAGTTGCACTTTTAAAAAAACTGCAAATGAGACTTGGATTGTGGAGGACAACAGTAGTTTTGGTATTAAAATTAATGGCAAACTCATGGGCAAGGGTCTTACACACACATTGTCTGAAGGAGATAATATAGCACTGGAACAGAGTGAGGACTTTTTATATAAGTTTACAAATCCGGAGGATAATGTGTTTGAAGTACCAAGGAAACGTATGAAAATGGAGGAAAAAGGAACAGACTATAATCATATAATAAATGATATGAAAATAAGATTTGAGGAATCACAAACACATGAGATAGAACATATTGAACAAAAGTTGAAAAATGTGAAGCAAATGCAAACAACATCAATGATACTTAAGAAACAGTTGCATACAGAAATGAACATTAAAATTAGACAACTAGAAAAAGATTTTACATTGCAAATTGAAAATTTGAAAGGAGAGAAGAATGAAATCGAAAGACAGAAGGCAATACTTCTTGAGGAAAGAGATGCACAGCTTGCCACTATTAAACACCAAATGGAGGAGAAAATAGTCGCATTGATGGTAAATATGCATACTTATCTTAGACTGAGTGGCTCCCATCCTTTTGATATATCAAAGGAATCAATACATACTTTTCACTAGTTCTCTACTTTTCAAACTCTTCTCTTACAGGCCTGCTGGTAGAAATTTCTTAGAGAAATAAGCAGAGCCGCTGCACTAGCTTTTCCATGACTCTTGTGTTTGATTGTGTGTGTACAGTCAGAGTTCATAAGTGCATTAGCACAACAAGGCTCAAAATGGTGTGGCGTGCGGCCGCGCGCCGGCCCGGTTTTGTGTTTACATATGTGTGTGTGTGTCATTAGATACTAATACAGTAATTTACCAACTTAGTAAACTAACTGATAGCTAAGTGGGTTAAGCAAGATACTATTGATTCACAATGGTAAGAGGTGTTCCAGGTTCGATTCCAGCTTATAACGATTTTTTATATTTATGACAAAAATATAATTTTAAATATTGATAAAGTAATTTTGCATGAAGTTGGCATTCTTTTTACATTTTACGTTGATATTTGCTAAAATTTAACAATTAATACAATGATATTAATTTATAAATGAAACACAAACAGTGTTATTGCAAGATCGCAGGATTTGAACCATCGACCTTTGCATTTCCACAAACCTCATGCTTTAACCACTCGGCCACGGGTTACTTACGTAGTGACAACGAAATTATCGATAATATTCCTACGGAAGAATAATTTATGTGTGTGTGTAAATTGTCTTAAAAGAAAAACGTCACAAGTAGCGCTAGAATGTTGACGCTATAGTTGCGTAGGATTACTACTGCACCTTTGAATTCGACTGTACATACAAATATAATTAAGATTCATAAGTAGTTTTTACTAGTAGTATTACCATTTCTTTTTGTTTTTTAGGAGCAAGTAGAAAAGCATAATGAAACAGAAACTGAGCTTTTAAAGGAAAACAGTTCATTAAAAGAGAAACTGGAGAAGGAAAGAAAGGAGTTCCTGGCAGAACTCAGTCGGGAGAACTCATCAAAAAAAGATATGTTGGAAAAATTAGAGGCCAAAATAAGAGAACAAGAAGAAGTTAGAGCAAAGGAGAGGGAGGAAGCTCTAGAATTACTTCATAGAGAAGTAGCGAAGCTAAAGGATGCTAAAGAAAAGGTTTGCATGCAATTATTATGACTCATTCTTAAATTACTGTGTATTATACTTCCTTACACAATGATTACTTATCAATATAACAAAGGGTTGGCTATATAGTGGTTGTCTATGGGCTCTATATTATGGTAGGTAGCAATTAAAAAAATAATAACAAACATTTGCATTTTTGCATAAGAAGGTTTCTTCAGGGTTGGCAGCGCGAGTGTGACGCCTCTGGTGTTGCATACGTCCTGTACTTGTCTGCCACCTAAGTGGTATAATAAAATATATAATTATATATTATTATATATTTCACATTTTGTAAAATATTCCAAACTGAATAAATTAGCAATCTTCAGAATTAATATTGATTAGGAAATGAGATTAGTTAGAAGCAGTTGTTATTTCAAGCACTTGTACTCAGATACTCCAAATGTGACTGGTATGCAACTGTATCAATATGCAACAGGAAAAGTATTGCTCGGGACCTAAAATGTGCACTATATGCTATGCATAGTACACATTTCTTGGGTATCTTTTGAGGATAGCATGCGGTGCTACAGTGGTAGACGAGCTGAAATTCAATTCAAGCACTATAGGTTATAAGAAATTCCGCGCGCGCCAGGGTCTCGTTGGTCTCGCGATTCAGGTACAAGGTAAATATGTACATAGATATACTTTTGAAAATTTCTCACACATATTTGATTTATTGTTACTTGTATTTCTAATAGCAAATAAAAGAAATAGAAGAGCGAAAGAATCAAAGAGAAACGGAACTGAGAAATGAATTAGACTTGATAAGAGATAATCTACAAGAAAAAGTATTACAAACAGAACAAGAGAAATTAAAAACTGAACAGTTTCTTAATGAACAATTAGAGCAAATGAAGAAAATGAGTAATGAAGAGAAAATTAGAATAGACAAACTGGTAAGATTTGTTTTACAAAAATGATTGTAATTATTTCAACACCACCTCAACCAGAAAAATATTGAATAGGAACTACTTAATAGTTCTAAATTAGATACATTTATTTATAAGAAATATTGCAAACCCTTATGAGTGTTATTGTATTTTTGTGCTTTGCTTTATGTAAAAATATTTTACAGATGAAAGAAAGAGAAGAAATACAAAATAAATTAACAGAAGCACAAACAAATGCAGCAAAATCACTTGAGGAATTAGCAGTAAGACATTTGTTTATTATCTATTTAAGCCCCTATCATGTTATTCAAGATGAAATTCACATAAGTGTTCTATTTTTTTTTTTTTGTAGACTCGAGTAACTGAGAGAGAAACTGAGCTAGCAGCATTAGCTGCCGAACGAATTCAGAAACAAGCAGAACAGTCAAGTGAAGTTATAAGTACATTACAAGGCCAACTAGAGGCAGTGAGTACCTTTGAATTACATTAAAATTAGCCTTCGAGGCCAAAAGAGTGTATTTTTTATTGATAGTCATTGATTGATTGATTCCTCTCTTCGGTGAATTGTTACTAATAGTGCTCCACTGCACTAAAAAGGAATTGAACCGTCAGCTACGCCATCTAAGACAACTCAAAAATCGTTTGGAATTCACATCAAGTTTTTACTTGATGTTTTGTTTACCATAAAAAATTATCAGCTTATTCATAATTAATAAAATCACATATTTGTATTTATCCAATAAAATTTACGTTTTGATTTTTACGTTAGTATATTATTTTCAGGTTAAAAACCAGCTACAAATGGTAGAATCAGAAAAGAATAGCATTTTAGAAAATATTTGTGACAATGGAAGTGGTGAAGGCACATCCAAACAAACTGTGCTAACTGAAGTAGGTGAAATCATGGAGAGTGAACTGCAGTGCAGTATCTGTGCTGAGCTCTTTGTTTCTGCAACAACGCTTAACTGCTCTCATACCTTTTGCAAATATTGTATCACAATGTGGAAAAAGAAAAAAAAAGATTGTCCAATATGCAGGTAAAAATCACATTTCACTTGCTGGACCACCATCATCTTAGCGATGCTCTCACCTCGGATGCCGTGGTCCGCTTTCCATTTTGTTTCGGTTATTTTGGCAATTACGGAGACGACTGCCCTCTGACCCCCAATGCCGGCAGGAAAACCTGTGCCAAAGTATTATCTGTGGATCAGCAGGTGTAACAACTAGCAGATGAGGTTGAATAAGACAGATACCCTGAGCAGCTAAGGGCTTATGGAAATAGTCTTGAATGCCTATACCTACTTTGATTTAGATAATATTCTTAAGTAGTCTCATTTAAATGATGCTGCCTGATAAGAGTACCGCGTTCCGTAGGTTCCCCCGAAATCGCTTCCCTTAAATAAATTACGTTTAATATAAAGGTAATAAGTAAAATTTTAATCAAAAGCTTGAACTGACTTTTAAACCCAAAAAAGGCATGACACAGTGAAAATTTATAAGAATTACAGATTTCATTCAAAGTATAAAACTACACATAACACTTTTTCTGTTCCCAACTAAATACATCATCATTTTGTTTTTTTTTACTTTTCAGATCTCCTATAACATCGGAATGTAAAAGTTTAGTACTAGACACATTCATTGAAAAAATGGTACAAAACCTAAATGAAGAGATGAAAGAAAAACGGAAAGATATACTTAAAAGCCGAGAAGGTATTAATTTATTCACATACTTATTGTAATTATGTCAACAATGCAGCTTCATAATACAAGGGCAAGTTTTCTCGCGACTACTTATAATCGCAATGGTGACTAGTCTTTGAATTGATTGGTAATGAAAGAAAAAGCAATTGCTTTATATTAGGCCGTCTGCTGCGTTGCGCGTGCGCCAGTCGCGATTGCCCTCACAGCGTGTTGTGTTGTGCAAATTCGTAGAGCAAGACTGCCTCAAACGACTCGCCCGTCACGAATTTGTCATGAGATTTGTTCGCAACGCTTTGCCACGGACGCATACGACGGGTGCACGCACAACGCAGCGGACAGCCTTATCTATGAAACAACTACTTATCTAATTTTGTGCATATAACCAGTGTTAACCTATTTATGTGTTTGTTTATATGCACCAAGTTTGATTTAAATCGGAAACAAGATTGTAGGTTTTAGTAATGGCTCTACGGCCAAGCAGCATGCCTACCTCTAATACTTCTAATCCTACCTTAAATATATACAGGGCGTCCCACGGCGATGCCACATGGAGGGCAAGTACCTTAAATCCTTAAGTTGGCTCATTTTACTTAAAGGAGACATCATTTTATTTTCAAAAAGAAATAAAGCGGCATTCATCGATTTTTTTAAATTCGCTTGCCACACCCGGTAATCGAACTGACTAAAATCCGAAAAAGTAACATCCTGTATTTTTATGGCATCAATCGATAGTGTCAATCAAAAGGATCAAATGTCTCTAAGAAACATGGTAAATTGAATGAAAGGAAGTCCTTGAAACCTAAACTTATAAATTCAATTTGGCAAAATAAAACACTTAACTCAAAGTTCATCCATCAATCTGATACCATATTAACAATGAAATTCCATATTTAAATCACTTTTCTTTTTTTATCGTGTGGAGACCGCTGCATCAATCGATAGTGTCAATCAAAAGGATCAAATCTCTCTAAAAAACATGGTAAATTAAATGAAAGGAAGTTCACAAAATATTAACTTATAAATTCAATGCAAACAGACACATCACTTTTACTCCAGGAACCATCAGATAAGGTATCTTATAAGGTCAACACTAGAGATATCTTTGATGAAATTTATTTAGTAAAATAAGTAAAGTCCGACCAATAAAATAAAAAACCCGTACTGGGGGCGCCAAAAACATCTATGATATGACAACACCAAGTATAGTGATACACATGTAAAATGCCAAGTGTACAAATATTTTTTCAACACACTTGCTTATGAACAGGCTTTTATTTCCCCGCAATTAAGCACGGAATGACACCTAATATAAAACTGTGACTTTTTCATTGCTTCTTCTTCCTCCTAGCGTTATTCCCAGTCGCATCCGAAGCTTTCAGCTTGGAGTCTGGGGTCCGCTTTTACCAGTCATAGCTACAGATTTGGCTAGACCTCGATATTTTCCGTGAAGCGATTGCCACCTGACCTCCACGACCCAATGTTAACATTAGGCGATATCGAAGCTTTGCAGCTAGACCGTTGTTTTTGGACTTTTTAGGGCACCAACTACCCGTAACGACTGCCATAGATGTTCTTATGGCAACCGGGACCGACGGCTTAACGTGCTGTCCGAGGCACGACCAGACCAATGCAAATACCCTTATTTAATGCACACAAATATTTGCACTGAGCGGGGATCGAACCCGCGCCTCCTGCGTAGCGGCCGCGTTCACTACCGCTACGCCACGGAGGCTGTCATGTTTTTCATTGCTATTATTCACAAAAGTGAGTTATAGACCTCTTTTTTTAATTTCATTGATTAAGTTGCTTTGTTCTTATATAAGGTTTTATATAAGGTTTTATTTTTATTTTTTATATACCTACTTGACGCGAGACAAATGTACACACGTTCATATTTAGTCTTAAGAAACCCTTTTATTTTTTGTAAACTGACGTCCTTAAAATGCCACAGTGGAGTTTGTTGCGCCGTTTCTTCTCCATTAGCGCTTAGGAAGCGGTGGTAAACTTAGTTTTAAGGAGTTTTTGACGTCAAAAATTAATATACCTATTGCTTGCTCATTTCATGCAGCTTCGTATTTTAAAAGATAATTTCAACTTGTAGTACTTGTTTAATATACAAAACTTTCACTAAAATGTATTTTTTTTTTCTCTGTTAAAAAGTTAAGTTTTTCTCTGTTAAGTTTTCTGGTTAAAATAGAAAAATAGACGCGGCGTGTTATACTGGTTACAAGGACTGGGCACAAATCAAAACACAGTAGTATCCGTATAATAGTTTACTGCTTGGAATGGTAAATACAAGTTAGACATACAGTTACATTACACTATGTATAGAACAGGGACCACGCGATATTGGTTTTCGGACTGCATAAAATTCTTGTATTTTATGCCTAACAGCACAGAGATCAAAATAATCGAGCATGATTTTCTTTATTGCGTTAGGCTTATTTTTCTTAGGCGTAGAAAATACATTTGACGTTTGACCTTCTCTTCGTATTTTTATTACAGAAGATCGGGATATACCTAAAAATGTGAATAATAATTAGTCACAGTAAAATCAGTAGTTTAGGCCAATTTCATTGCACGTACTCTATGATGTACTTACCCGTCATGTTGACAACAAGGTCTGTGATGTTATTTAGAGGAACAGAGTCCAATCCTTCCTACTTTTTATCCGACAAATACTTTATTATATTATAAATTACTTTTCTTAACTGGCTTTTAATAGTTTTCGGCATATTACTATAGTTTTGTAGTTTTGTAGCGCTCTCAAACTCAACAACACGCACAATTGACACCACACTGACAGATGACCATAATGACATTGTATAGATTGTTACCATATGAAGAAATTAGTTCCAATAGTTTACCGCAATATGGCGAGGTTTTTTATTTTCCTGGTCGGGCTTTACATACTGAATGAATGAACTTTGTTACCTGTTTAGAATGTAACTTTATTGGGTAACCGCATGAGGTTAATGTAGGTAGGGTAGGTAGTAATTTTTAGGTGCTTGATTAGAAACCTGCACGCGGTGTACCCTGGGCAACGAAGATGGCGAGTGAATTGCCCTATTGGATCAACTTATAACCTGTTAATTGAGACGGCGTGCGGTTTTAGTCGGTTTGAGTTCGACATACCTAAATACTACTGCTGACCAGCAGCGGTCTCCACACGATAAAAAAAGATAAGTGATTTAAATATGGAATTTCATTGTTAATATGGTATCAGATGGATGGATGAACTTTGAGTTAAAGTGTTTTATTTTGCCAAATTGAATTTATAAGTTTAGGTTTCAAGGACTTCCTTTCATTTAATTTACCATGTTTCTTAGAGAGATTTGATCCTTTTGATTGATAGTATCGATTGATGCCATAAAAATACAGGATGTTACTTTTTCGGATTTTAGTCGGTGGCAAGCATTTTAGTCGGTGGCAAGCAAATTTTTAAAAATCTTTGAATGCAGTTTTGTTTCTTTTTAAAAATAAAATGATGTCTCCTTTAAGTAAAATGCGCCAACTTAAGGATTTAAGGTACCTGCCATCCATGTGGCATCGCCGTGGGACGCCCTGTATAATATATTATGCTTTTTATTATATTTAATCCCTATGGTAATGTGGTGAGAATATATTGATGATAGTGCATGTGCGTGGATACTTATAGTGTTGACTATAAATGTCTGAAACATCAAAATGGTTATGAACTAATATTGTGGACACCATGTCAATGTGATCAAGGTATCACAACAAAATACAAAGAGAACTCATCTATAGTTTTAGTTGGTGATACCTTGGTATTCATCAACGACCATACAACCAATAGACACCGCATTACAGGCGACGCGCTTCTGGCAATGGTTACGGCGAAAACAGCGTATACACAGCATATTCATATCTCTTTCTTACACACGCACATTTGACACTATCTCTTTCGTTCGGTCAAGCGCTAGGGATGTGGGTAAATATGAAAGTGCTGCTGTCGATAATTATGTTGCAGATCCTAAAATTTCATAAGAAATTTCCGTTTCATTATAATCCGCCGCGATGAGAATGAGATGCGACCTTTTGGAACTGAAATGTACGTATGTGGTCCGGTGGTAATTTAGTATAGGGGTAGATTAGACCTTGAGAAAGGACATAGGCTATGTTTGGTCGCGATAAACGAAATCCACACGGGCGGAGCCGCGGGCAAAAGCTAGTATATAAAAATAATGAATATAATAATAACCCTTGTTTCATTGCTTACAAACAATGTCGATAATACAGATCGTACTAATTAAACCCGTCCCATCCCTAACACTACCATTTTACGATCGTATGACCAATCAAAAGGCGTTCCCCGCTACTCCTACCTCAGCAAGTTGCCAGAATTTTTTGTTCGTAAAATATGAAACAATAGGTGTCTATTGGTTGTATAGTCGCTGGTATTCATAAATGACTAGCTGTCCCGGCGAACTTCGTACCGCCATATTTTTCCCGTTCCCGCTGCACCTATTTTCTCATCCTTTAAACCTTTCCTGGACACCCACGAATATTTCAAGACTAAAATTAGCCAAATCGGTTCAGTCGTTCTTGAGTTAAGGTGGGTTTACTTTTTGTTCTACTACATACATAGGTCGCAGACAAGCACAAGGCCCACCTGCTGGTAAGTGGTTACCGTGGCCTATGGGCGAGTGCAACACCAGGGGAGTCACACTCGTGCTGCCGACCCTGTACCGAACAGAGATTCTGTGCCGTCAGGTCAAAGGATAAGTAGGACAAGCCTTTGGTTTTCCCACTGACAGCACAAAACCTCTCCAGTGAGCTCTGGCTGCCTTACTCAACGCCGGGAACACAACATGAGGTTATTTTAATAATACAATAATAATATCAAACAATTTGAAATTAGTCTCATCAGTTTGTCTGAAAAACTTCCTTTTTATATAATACTAGCCTTTCGCCCGCGGCTCCGCCCGCGTGGATCTCTTTTGGGGCTGTCCATTAATCACGTGAGGTTCAAAGAGAGGGGGGGGGGGTCGGAAAATATCACGAAATATCACCAGGGGGGAGGGAGGGGTATATTGAGATATCACGTGTATTTATTTTTTCTTATAACTCGCGATTTTTGTCACGATTCTTAGTTTTCTAGCATAAAATAATAAATAAAAAAATACACGTGATTTTGGCTAGGGGGGTAGTCTAAAACCGTTAGAAAATTGCTAAAAAACACATCACGTGATTAATGGACAGCCCCTATCTTCGGTTCTACACAACCGATTGCAATCAAACAAACGTAAGATTTTAAGTCTGAACAAGACCTTTCTAACAAACAAACTGCATCAAAATCCGTTCAGTAGTTTTTGCGTCCATCGCGGTCAAACATTTTAAATTTATTACGATTATATAATAGATAAATGGATATATTTTCAGTCACTAGTCGTTCGTCAGCTGTTATTCGTTTTAAAATAATATTTGTCTGAAGAATGATCTATTGCTGGATAGGCCAGCTACGTCTTCGAAGCCCATCCCAATAGTACATTATGGTACAAGTGAGCAAATTTGGTGATTACCGCCTAGGCGCGATTGAGATTAAGAGAGCCGAGGACGGTAATCATCCTACTCACGCGTGCCATACGACGTTTTACAACACACTTGCGAATAAAATAATACTACAAATACTAAATAAACAATACTACAAATTAATTCGTTTTCCTGTGTACGCGCATCTAACAATGGCGGTCGGTCATATTTAAAGTAAAATGAGGTTTGAATTTACTTTTTTTTACTGTTTTTTTTCCTGCACTTAGAGAAAAAAAAAGTTAAATTTGAGTGAAAATTTTGTTTATTAAACAAGTGTTACAAGTTGAAATTATTTATTTAAATACGAAAATGCATCAAATGAACATACAACAGGCATATTAATTTATTCGTACTATTAAACACGTTCTTTTTTGTATCGAAACTTTTTTAAGAACAGAAATTTAACCTATAAAATTTAAAAAAGAATCTATAACTCACTTGTGAATAATAGCAATGAAAAAGTCACAGTTTGATAATAGGTGTCATTACGTACGTATTTGCGGTGAAATAATATAACTTTTATGAGCAGGTGTGTTGTAAAAATTCTTTCTAAAGTAACATTGCTCGCTTGTATTCTCTATTCTTCTATGTCTATTACCTGCTGCTTGCTTAATTATATTATAATATACCATATATTTACTTTCTTTCGTTTATAAATGTAGTTATGTTGCTTTTAAACTAATACACGTTGCTAGAAAGTAGCCCCTACTATAATTTTCCACCACCCGATTACATTCAATTCACAAAGGCTGTAAATCTTTACTAATCAAATCAAGACTGGGTCTGCTGTCAATAATCGAAATCATTCATATCACTTGGGAGATTGAATCAGAGGGATTGATTCAATACAAGTGAATTCGTTAAGTACTAAGTTTATGATATAATAATAATAGCTTTATGAAGCTGTGTTGTTTACAGAGCTCGAGTCGCAGCTGGCCCTGATGACCAACACGCAAACTGGCCGGTATGCTTACTTACTAAACAAGATTAATACATGCCTATGAAGTTGGAATTAGTCAATTTGGATGACAAAATAAAGCTGGCATATAAAATCAAAGGGGATGCTTTTCAACTTTACCACTTATAATTCTCTCGAACCTAACATTCCAACTTTATATTGCACATAACATTAGAATTGTACAGTAATAGCGTCTACAACTGCTGTGCATGAGGTCCCGGATTCAGCAATTAAATGTATCTGTTAGGTACTTCTCAGAATAACTCACTGAGACGGAAAATACTGATTATTAATACCCCCTAAAAGATTTTAATGTCTTTAAATCTCACTGTTCAAAACTCTCAAACCGAAGTTCATCAAAATCTTAATCAAAAACATCTATGTCCATATAATCTCGTGTATTAATTATGTGCTATGTTTTTCAGTGGAAGAAATAGCTCTTCAGACTCCGAGAGCATTGAGTACTCCGTCGACGAGGAGGAGGGGGAGGAGGAACAGGAATACGACGACTACGAGTAAGTTATAAAGCACTAAGGTAACATGTACAAGTACCTGTCAGTGGCGTAGGTTTAACTGCTTATGCTCTTAAAGTTATTTTCTTTCCATCTTTAAAAAATAGGCTACCATGCAGAATGTGCACTTCACAAAATGTACCCAAGACAAGAGTAATGGGTATCAGTGGGTGTATAGTATATAACTACTCACTGCTAACAGGGGACGCCGTTGATCGGACGGGTGATCCGCCCTTTCACCCGAACTAAATAAGAGACTCAACTAATTTACAACTGTAGTATACAGTGTATACTGACTCAACTAATTTACAACTGTAGTATACAGTGTATACTACAGTTGTAAATTAGTTGAGTCTGTTTTTTAGTTTGGGTGAAAGGGCGGATCACGGACGCCGCCGCCGCCGCCGCTGCCGCCGGACGCCGCTGTTGACCAGACGTCAACGGCGGCGTCCCCTGCTAGCAGTGACTAGTTAAGTCTATACATCTATATATTTATTTTCTTGTCGTGATTTCAGTGAATATCCCGGCTACTTTGGTGGGCACTATGGCTACTCCGATGATTCCTTCGGTGGATCTGACGACGATGCCTTCTCAGAATCTGATGGAACCCCTCAATCTAGCGAGACCAATGATGCATCAACTGCACGTATGTCTTTTTATAATAATATCCGATTAGCTTCTTATATGAAAAATAATTCGACCTATCCATCAAATTTATAACATCTCTACAGGGATTTGAGCTTGCTGTAAATTTATTCTATATATTCCAGAAAAAAATATTATTTTAAATGAACATTTGAAATATGATTAAGTACGGGCTACATTAGTAACAGCCTGAAGTAACAAAAATAATGTATGAACACATATTGATAACACACACAAAGTACAAGACTTTTCCACGATATTTATTATTGAACCTAACTGGTTGCGTCTTACGGCATTCTCAAAGGTTTACATTGACAATTGTCACATTACATACAGTTGTTGTAAACCTTTGAGAATGCCTTAAGGCGAAACTGGTTAGGTTCAATAATAAATATCGTGGCAAAATGTGTATAAGTTCCACCAAGTGCCATCAATCAACAGTATAAATAATCTAATGTGATGAACTTACACAGTTTTTTTTGTAATCTTCAGAACCCTCTCGCTCAGTACCTTCAAGAATCGTGGAGGGCATACCCGGATCATATTATGGTGGTTACGGACGCTGCTTCAATTGTGGAGCACGCGGGCACTGGGCGCCCGGCTGCCCCCTAAGATAAGGCATTTCTGGAGTGGCACACCGACCGTACAGTACCTAATGGTGATCAACCCCAACAAGTGAACTTCAGACATACTTAGAAGTATATTTCGAACAATTAACTCCGTGTGTGTATGTGCCATTTTACAGAAAGCAAAGATAAAGTCATATAGGGCGTGTATAGACAGTATATTTATCGCAATCCTGTCTATATAATATTGATCGTATTCATAATACTGACACAATATTGCTATGGAAACGCAATTCGTTCGTATATTATAGCTGGATGCAATATATATTGCTTGTCTACACGCCCATACAAAGTCTTTTAATTTAAATAAGGGGCGTCAGAAAACTGACAGTGCTATCTTGTTAATTGTATATATTAACATTTAAACAATAATAATTATTGATTAAAAGTTTACGATTTTAATATGTCATGTACATAAAAATGTTATTGATAGTTGAATTGAATATGTTATTATACCTATTATCTTCGACGTAATTCAAATGAAAGAAAATATATTATTTTTTCTTCATGTAAAAAGTGAAATAGTTGCTGGGTATTTAAAGAAATACTGAACGGATTAAATGTTATTTCATGTCATTCCTCAACCATATACTGACATAGAAGTTACGATCACGACAGTGGCTTACTTATTGGACTAGGTCTAAGCCGTCATTTAGACGGGGAGAGTTTCTCGCACGTTTCGGTACAAAAAATTGTACGCGACTATCACTAGCAATAATCGCCATACCATTAGCGTATCAAAGGCAAAAAAAAACACACAGGCAAAAACTAAATTCGAGGCAATTTTCGCCAGGCGTGGACGAGCGAGCGGCAATTGTTTCTGCGAATGTTTAGACGAAGTAACTTTTTTCTATTCTTTCGATAACCGTATCTTGTAGGCGAGAAACTCTCCTCGTCTAAATGAGCCTTAACTTCGGAAAGAGAACAGTCAGCGCCAGGTGCACTCAATGTAAAGTAATTAATTGTACTTGATTATAAATATTATTTTCGAACACAAGAAGAGCCTATTGGTAATAAAATATATATATATATATATTGATCGATTGATTAATCAATGACCTCTGTGGTGAAGCGGCAGAGCGTAAGACTGCTAATTCAGAAGTCGGGTTCGATTCCCGCTTAGTGCACACATTTGTATGCATGAACATGTACCTATATTCTGCTCAGGTCAGCGTGTTTCTATGTATAATAGTATGTATGTTGTGTATTAATTATAGTTACTTCATTGTATTACTCTCCTATCACACGTGCTCTAAGTGATAACCTATCGAATAACCTGTGTGTGCTTATTTTGGGTGTAGATGGCGCTATGTAACATCATGATCTGGTATATTTATTTATTGGGTTCAGAAACAGAAACTGTTGACCATAAGTTTAGCGAATTTCTTTTTCTGAGTTACATTGTCGCAACATTGTGGCCCTAACTTAGTACCTGTACTGTATATTATAACTATAATCTACGGGCTAATATGGGCTTAAAATAATAAATAGGCTGTCGTGTCGTGATTAAGACTGCCCGCATGTCAAGATTGTAACCTTTTGTTTTGGCGTAGGTATAATACTTTTAACGGTACTTGTTAATTTTTACATACGAGTAGTAAGTCTTTATATTGTCGGAAAATTGTAAAAATATTACTGTCTAAATACTAAGATCTTTTTATGTCGATAGGTCATTACTAGAGATGCTACTAATATTTGGTATTCGACTGAACGCCGATATATCATGAAAAGAAAGAAACAATAGGTATTCCTTTACTGCCAATTAATAAGTTTCTAGGTGCTATACTTATGTACGTATGTTAAACTTCAAAAATAGATTATTTTTCCTTTCTCTCCACCTCGCGAGATCTCATTGTTTAGATAAATGCGCCTTAGCAATGAGATGTCGCGAGGGTGAGAGAAAGGAAAAAAATATCTATATTTGAAGTTAACATTCGTACGTATTTGTCTAACTAACGTTTCGTGTCACATCAGAAAGGTTTCGGTTTCATACGTTTTATATGGGTCCCTTCGCATTCTACGATGCAGTGTGTTGTGGCGGCGAGTGCTATGTCGCGTCAGAAACTAGCAGAACGACAGAAAGTATCACGACACGATACGTCAGACATAATATATACCTGCTGCCACAAACTCGTGTTATTTATGTTCATTGCAGATCTCGTGATATTAAAAAACAGGTGAAATTATTTTAACCCTGCCATTTTAATTTCGATAGTGTCCTAGCACGATTCGGTAACGCATCAGTAGGTACTCAATTCAATCCAGGTCTTCGCCTGTCCTGTGCAAATCTCGCGAAATATTCGGCACTTCGGTCAATATTCAACATTCGGCCAAATTGGCTCTCGGTGGTATCTCTAGTCTAGTCTAACATGATGTAGGTATGTTTCTTCAGTGAACTTCTCCGACAGAATATTTGTACACAACTATCATTGATATATTTTTCATTTTATCTTTGTATTTTATGATTTATGTAAAATCGAGTGGAAAATAAATCACTTTTAAATACAATACTATCAATTTAATGCCTTTCCAAATATGCATTACCCCTAGATACATTTTGTTCAGTCGGTTTTATTTTTGTTATGAATAGAATATTCGCCGCGTGGTTCCCGGCAAAGTAGAATTGGGACCGCTTTATCTCCCATGCGGTGGCGTACAATGCTTAACATCAGACAGATATAATACAGCCCAGACTCAGCCTATACATGACTCGAGTCAACCATAGTGCCCGGAAAACGGCAATAGGCTCACCCCCTATTACATGGGACCCAATATAATGATTGGTGAAATGTGGGTGTTAATTCACCTCTGCCTAACCCTCTGGGGATAAAAGCGTGATTGTATGTATGTAGAATATGGGTCCATATTGGCTTACATAAACTTTCAAATCTTATTCTTTGTCTTACTACCGATTTGTGCTCATAATAATCACTCTTCATAATTTTCTTTTTCATATATTTTTTATTCATACATTTCTATTCCTAACAACGGAGTTCATAACCGTTAGTGATCATATTTTTTTTATTCATAACTTTTTTCTTCATAACATTCAATTATCATAATTTTTGTCGCTTCAGACCCACGGTACCCCTGGGCCATACCCCTGGTGGTACCGTAGGTCTTTAAAAGTTAAACGGTATTAATTATTAATAAAGGGTATTACCAAGAAAACATTTTAACTCATATTATCATTTTTCTAGAGTGAAAATTTTTGTTTTAAATTTGTTTTTGGATTAAATATGCATGGTTATTAAAAAAAATAACCACGAAGGCTAATGCGGGAGCTTCGCTCCGCTCCGCTCCCGCATTAGCCTTCTAACCTAATCTATCCAAGTCGGATACGGAAAATACGGATAAAAACACTTATGATTAAGAAATATTAATATCGAACCCGCGACTCGAAGAGGTGACGGTGGAGACATCTACCGATACTCTTACGAGCTATATATCGAAGCTATATTTCTCTTTGTAAATTGATTTCGACAATCAGCATAATAAATGCAGCAAAATTAATTCAATTTAATTTAATTCAATTTATCAATTTCTCAATAATGTTGTTTAGTGTTTTTATTATTCATAATATAATATTATTGTTAATTTGTGATGCATGCTGTATTCACCTGTAATTAGTTATGCAATTAGTCGTAAGCATCAAACCAGCGTAATTTATAAGTGAATTGTAATATTGTATATAACTGTTGGTGAATCTATTAAATAAATAAATAAAATAAATAAATAAATAAAATATTAAAACGAATATTAGAATAAAACACCTTTATGAACTGTGGAATGAACTCCCCGCGGTGGTTTTCCCAAGCGACTACAATATGGGGTTCTTCAAGAAGGGCATTAGAAGGTTTCTTCAGGGTCGGCAGCACGAGTGTGACGCCCCTGGTGTTGCATACGTCCATAGGCCACGGTAACCACTTTCCATCAGGCGGGCCGTGTGCTTGTCTGCCACCTAAGTGGTATAAAAAAAAAAAAGTTATTTATTGAATGATTATGAGTTTCGATTATTAGTATAAACAAATATATGAAAACAAATATTAGTAACAACAAATTTATGATAAGTGATATTATGAATTTCAATGATTATAATATATTTCAATATTTATTTGTAAAATTTTTATGAAGAATGATCATTATGACTTTAAATGGTATGAGAAAAATTTTCGGAAATCCGATGATAGGAGTTAAAAAGTTATGTAAGAAAATGCGCACCCCTTAAACCTACCTACCTTTTCATACAAATGAAACTTGACCTACGTATCTACTTATTATACATTTATTATTAGGTCGACATTTAAATCTGTAGACAGAAGCATCGATTTGGGATCTATAAACTTCCTTTCGTAGACTTAATTCACCCAGGTGCATTAACACAACCAAATAGTGTACCTTATTCACCCAGGTGCATTAAGTACACTTATTTAGCATCTTTAATCCTTTCGTAGACTTATTTCACCCAGGTGCATTAAGTCAACCAAATAGTGTACCCTATTCACCCAGGTGCGTAAAGGTGCGTACAGATCATGTAACATGTTGTATAACTTGTGTTATATAACACTAGCTGTTGCCCGCGGCTCCGCCCGCGTGGATGTCGTTTATCGCGTGGTATTATAAATTTTACTGCAGAGAGTTGCGCGTTGAACGCTGATTAGAGGAGCTTTATGTTTTAGAGGAGGTAGGAAACGACGGTATATCCGTCCAAATCGAGCAGTCCGACTGGCCCTACAGAAGTTCGCGACTTACACAATAACCTCGTGTAGTGTTTCTGACGGTGAGTAGGGTTGCCAGAGATTTTGTGCTGTCAGTCAGTCAGTGGGAAAACCAAAGGCTTTGCCCTACTTATCTTTTGCGCTGACGGCACAGAATCCCTCTGTTCTTACAGCATAGCACGGGTGTGACGCCTCTGGTGTTGCACTCGCCCATAGGCCAAGGTAACCTCTTAACATCAGGAGGGCCGTGGGCTTGTCTGCGACCTAAGTATGTAGTATATTATAAAAAAAAGATTAGACACTGTACTCGCCTCTCTATTCGGCTCCTACTTGACTCTGTACTCCACGTAGTAGGTACGAGTACTCCACTCTGTATTCGCGTCTCTACTCGATGCCACTATTCTCGACTTCACTATTATGCTACGTTTACATACTCGCGGCAGAGCGAGGGAAGTGGCGAGAGAAGTGGGCAGAGACGTGGTGTGAATGGTATATTCGTCATGCCGCGAGTACTGCCGCGTATGTTGCGCAAATACTAGCGCGATGAACTATACGGGACTGCTAGATGGCGCTAAGCTAAATAAAACACGACTTTCGTTATTGCTCCTCGAATATTTATATCGATCTACGGAAAGTGTATAGTAGTTGAAAGTGATAGTTTTTATTAATAATCTATTTCAGGGCTGTCCAAACCAAGGCCCGCGGGCCGCATGCGGCCCGCGGCTTGAATTGTTGCGGCCCGCAGAATCTTTTTTATCATCTTTGTATATAATATACATTAATGAGCAAATTATTTTTCTCGCGACGTAATTCAAATGTTTTGGGTATGTATTCGATCACGCCGCACACATCACTATTTACTCGAGAACGCGGGAATTCCCCGAACACAAAATAGGTACATCGCGCGTCGTTCATTGGGCATTGTTAGTCACTTATCAATCTTGTCATTCGACGCGACGAAAGTTTTTATTACGCAAGAATACTCTCAAGTTATTAAAGACTTTTCCATTATTTTTAACTTACTTATTGTGTTGTTCACTTTGTGTTTAACTATATTAAACTTAATCTCATCATGTCTGCCAAGAAGAGGAAGTTAAGTGAAGAAAACCGTACATTCAATGAGAAATGGGAGTTAGACAGAAAATTTAACAGAAAATTTAGGGACTTTTTAAGTGAAATCGATGCAGCCTACGGAGATTTATTATTACATTCAGAAATCAGATGGCTAAGTGCTGGACATTGCTTGCAACGCTTCTTCGCTTTGAGAAAAGAAATACCTTTATTTCTAAAAAATGAAATACCATCTGATACTTCCGAATTACAAAATAAAATGCAAGATCCTCAGTTTCTGGCTGATCTGGCATTTTTAACTGATGTGACGCAACACTTGAACGACTTGAATTTAAAGTTGCAAGGCAAAAACCACAATATAGCCAACTTGTACGGACACGTAAATGGATTTATGAGCAAACTGAAATTGTTCAAAACGTCTTTACAACAAAATGATTTTTCTTTTTTTCCAAGTAAAGATGAAAAATTTTGAAGAATTTAATTTTTTGGACCACCTCAATTATATGGACGAAATAATCGTCGAATTTGAGCAACGTTTCGCAGATTAAAAAAAAATGAGAGTGATATAGCACTCTTCACTCATCCATTAACGATTGCAGTTGAGAGTGTGAAGATTGATTATCAACTGGAACTGTGTGATCTGCAATCAGACCCCTTTTACAAGGGCAGAACAGAAACAGGAATTGAGTTTTTTAAGCTCCTTATTGAACGTTTCCCGAAACTGACGAATTTCGGGCTAAAAATGGGCTCGATGATGGGCAGCACCCTACCTTTCTGAAAGTGCATATTCAACAATGAAGTTTATAAAATCGAAATACATGTCTTCATTGACAGACACTTCACTTAATCATGCACTGCGTCTAGCTACTACTAATATTGAGGTTGATGTTGACAGAATTGTAAAAGACAAATTAATGAAAAAGTTAATAATAAAATGATGATACCTACATATTATACTTATATTTTACTTTTTTGATATTTTGCGGCCCCCCAATGTATTTAGTTATTTTTGTTGGCCCTGGGCCCCATCTAGTTTGGACAGCCCTGATCTATTTAATTAATTCGCTATGCTGTAAAAGCTTATTGCGTACACTGCTACAGCGTTGTCCTCCATACGTTTACGTCCGTCTCCGTTGCAGGGCGAATACTGTAATGCGGACCAACGAGATGATGGGAGTGTGTGAATGCTAGGGCATTAATCGCGCGAATATTTCTGGCAACACGATGAGCAATGCGAGCGGCAGTATGTAAACGCGGGGTTACAATACGACTCACGACAATAGTATTGGGATGGGGTACTTCAAGAAGGACGAGTGTGACGCCTCTGGAGTTGCATACGTCCATAGGCCACAGTAACCACTTTCCATCAGGTGGGCCGGGTGCTTGTTTGCCACTTAAGTGGTATATAAGAATGTTCCTACCTAGATATCTACTCGACTCCCTATTGTAGTCCCCATTCCTTTGCCCTTCTCGCACTACCTGTACCTTTCCTGTCTACTCAACTATAATAGGTACTTCGTCTTCGCCAAGCTCTAATCTGTCTTTGCGTGAAAAACGATTTTGTAACGGATCTTAAGACTGTACCAAAATCTATATCACAAATTGACAAATTAGAAATTAAAAAAAGTAATAATAAATACCGGTTCGCGTATATCGGTAGTTTGAAAGATCTATTACAACCCCCCCCCCCCCTCCCTCCCCCGTTATCTCAATAGGTACAGTGTATAGGCATCGTATAGATTACTCGAATTAAACATTGCCATGCGTCGATTAAAAAATGTTATTTTAAATATTACAGTCATTCCAATTTTATTTATTTATAGCGATATACGTAGCTATTTATGAACTCTGATCAATTAAGTTAAATAAAATGTGCAGATACGGCAACAAAATTTATTTTAAAAAATTGAAACAACAATTCATACAATTAAAACTATTTGTAATAATAATTATGAAAAAATATAAGTCCATATTGTGCTCCGAATGTCCAACTTACTAACATGTTTTGTTAATGACCCATATCGTTAGTGCGTTAGCCAAATCGTGGTACTTTTCTGGAAACAATTGAGAACCCGTCGTCTTATGTAGATAATTAATTTAAGAAGACTTGAAAGCTTGGATTTGGTGTGTAGTTGAAGATCACCATAAAAGTGTTACATTTATACATATTACAAAATTTGCTAAATTACATAGGTACACTTCGCAATTATGCCAAAAAAATGGGAATGCACGTCAATGTTTTCACAATATAGTTAAAAAATAAATCTAAACTATACTTACACAACAAAATTATGGAAGCGTAAGTACCCTCGATATGCAATTTAAATGATATAATAAATGTGCTAGTAATAGTGAAAAGATTTGCCAAATTAATAAGTAACAGTCTACTTATCAATGCAGATTACAGGAAGTTGCAAACGCCAATATTATCGTTTGTAGTTTAGTTACTAAATTTACATGTACCCGCAATTCGATACACACAACTAGTAATAAGGAAGTGAATTGCATTTTCACATTTGCATGATATGCATGAACTAATCGCAGTATCTACCACCGCACTCTGCTTTCTTTTGCTCTTTAATTGCTAGTTTTAGGTAGGTACATAATGTCTTTCATTGTGAGTAAAAATAGTTGCTATTACCAGGTTTGCATCCGTTACATGTCTTTTTTGTTACAGATACACAGATACAGATCTGATACAGATTGTAGTACATTAAAATAAATACTCTACCTAATATATATAATCTTTCATACCACTTGTTCGAGCTGTATAAAATAAATAATCACGGATACCTACTAAGAATCAAATTAGATTGAAACAATTTATGGCATATTTATGGACCTACTAAACTATGTAAGAATTCGACTTTATTAACACCAGTCATTGTATTCGGGATATTTATGTATTAGTTATTGATATTATGTGTCTAACGTGAGTTTTTAATGAGTTACCTATATACTTAATAAAAACTCACGTTAGTTTCTCCTTACCGAGTTTAACAAACAAAATTATTACGAATCAACTTTAAGATAAATTGATAGGTACCTACTATAAATTTTATAAATTTTAAAAAAACTTCATGGTATACATTTTACGCTATTGGTTCCTAAAATGCGAGATCTTTGGTCAACAATCTAGTTGGTACCAGTCCTAAAGTAAAACCGCACTAATTAGATTTAAGCATAAACATACCTACTGTCTAGACCAAGGGTGCCCAACCTTTTTAGCTGTGGGGCCAAACTTACGATTTGGACATTTTTGGCGGGCCAGTACATCTTTTTACATCCACCCCCCCCCTCCCCCCCCCCCCAGGTTTCGGAAGATGAAATTGGCTGATCTCTTGCCCATCTCCCTCGAGCCGGCTCTCTTCGGGTATTGGGACCATCGCATCCCTATCTAGCCCATGGGAATGGGGAGGTGCAGGCGGCTCCATCCTCTGTCCCTCATGAGCATGGGCCTGAGGGTAGTGACCCTCAGGCCCATGCTCATGAGGGACAGAGGCCTGTTCTGCACCTCCGACGCCCGCGTCCTCTACGCTCGTCACGGGCTGTGCGGGCTGCGAATCCCCTCCGTTCCTACCCCGCCGTCTCCTTTTGGAATATTACTTGCTCACAAAAGGAAGGGCGGCAGCCCACGCGCTCGCGCAGCGTACAGTAAGCTTCAGAGAAAAGGGACCCCCCTTGATAATGACATGAAAGCATTGAAGTTTTTTGAAACTTTGTGTAAATGTCATGTTGGTCTAGTGGTTATGACCTATGCTTTGTGAATACGGTAACCGGGTGTTCAAATCCTCGGACACAAAGTTCTTTTTTTATTTCGTATAATTATTTTTTTATTCTCATAAGCACTTTAGTTAATTATTATTTAAGGAATCAAATTTTATAGTAGGTATGAGGTTTGTAAGAAAAGATAGGCTTGTTGTATAAACAATATTAATTTATTTCTCGAATTACATTTCTAGGACTACATGGAGTCCATTTCCTGGTTGAGTATACAGTTTTTCTATCTGAGTTAAATTGGGGTTACTTATTTTTAGATTTACTTATTTTTAGAACGTAAATTTATTGACAAAACACAATACCCTAAGTATAAAATGTTAACTTCACTTAGGGTCTAAGTGAAGTATAAAATGTTTAATATTATACATAGTTCTAGAAACATAGCTACAATATTTATTTACTTATTTATTTAAAGTTGCAAACATTAATTTTTTACACTCTGTATAATCTTTGAATATAAAAGAATGGTTGAAAAATGAAATGTTATTTATGCCAGTGAACCACAAAGAAAGAACCAACATGCTAAACTATAACAGTATAGCAATATACATCTTCCTCTTTGATCACATTTTCTGATAAGTAACCCTTTTAACACAACAATAGAAAAATATGTGAGGTCAGTTGGTGCATCGTTAACACATTAGAAGATTACTAAACTTGTAAACAAGAGTAATGGGATTAGGTATTAATAATAATATAATATTATTATTATGAATGTTAGGACACTATTTCGCATTAGTTCCCAAGTTCTGTTTACCTTAGTTCCAGTTTAAAACCATCTGACCCCACAAGTTTTTTATAGGATTAAGATCCGGGCTTTTAGCCGGCCACTCAAACACCGTTATATCTTCTTGTGCATTTAGCCAGTCTTGCACAATTCGGGATGCACTAAAGGGTTATCCTGAACCAGGTAAATTTGTCCTTCTGGATATGCGACCCGCACTGATTATGCGCAGCATTATGTCTTTCAACACTTCAAGGTATCGCTCACTGTTCATGCGGCCACCTATTTCCACTAGCTCGCCTGGGCCCATTGAAGACATCCATATCCAGTAACCTAAAATAATAAACCTTTTCAAATCTGTTTTTTTTTGTGATTTTATTTTAAAGAATATTATTATAATCATTTACTTACCTACCTAATGTTAACCGCCGCTTGTTCTTAAGTCTTATATGTTTTTAGGGTTGAAGGGTGCCACTGAGTGAACTTCCACAATATCATGGTGCCGTTCTGATTCATGAGTGTAAGCAACTAGGCGAGGTCCTTGGCGTTCACATTTTTTATATCACCCGTCGCTTGATACCTTCGAATCCATCTACGCACTGTATTTCTCTGTAATGAAAATGATAATAAATAAAAGAAACTCCAAAATTCTAACTTGTAAATGAAAAGGTAACATGATTAAGCAATAAATAGGTATATAATATATTTTTATCGTAACTCTTACCGTTATGCCTCTATTCTTGCTCCCAGAGAATAACAATTTTAGCTTTCAAAAATGTTGTTATTCGAACCATACTTTCAATTTACTCAAAAAACTGATCAACAACTTAATAAATTGAATAATATTACGAGGAGGATTAACACCAATGCAAATTACCACGAATTATAAAGTTACCTTCAATCACAGTTTAGTAAATAAGACAAAGAAGTATTCTAATTGCAACCTTAGCGCGCCTGTCACAGATATTAAAATACTATAGCCGCAGCTCATACAGCAGATAAGTTTTTGAAGTAAAAAACAAAATGACGGTAGTGCCATAAGCTGTATCAAGCGTAATCTATTGAACTAAACGAGAAATCTATAGATACCAATTTCAACCTTATCTTTCAGTCAATTGAGCAGTTATTATTATCACATATGGTGTAGTTGAAATTTAAACCTTAAAGTCTACAAAATAACACCGTAATCAACTTTGTTCGATAATAGGAGTAGGTAATGTTATTCATCTTTTCGCCATTATTATCAAGTGAACCGTAGCCTAGTGGTATAAGGCACGGTCTATGTGATCGACTGGCGCTGGAGATGTGGGTTCGTATCCTCAAACAGCACATAAATTAATGTGGCATCTTTTTGTGAGTTATTGTATCTTGGTATACAATTGAGTCGTCGAAAGACAAAAAATATCAGAAAATTACAAATATATGAAATGAACATGCAAATAAAAAAGGCTGCAGCTCAGCGACGATGGCATCACGTGACGTCATTCGTGAGTCATGTGACGCGGCCGGCGCATGCGGCGATATTCTTTAAGTATTGAGGGGGTCTGTTTTCTCTGACGCTGACTGTACTATCGCCGTGAGCAAGGTGGCAAGCGAGAGAACTCTCACTCCTACGGTGATGGCGTCTCCCGCGTCATAACGATGGCATTCGGTGGTTGGCTCTTACCGGATCCGACGCAGAAAAACTCCGAAGCATCCGTGCCCGGTGATAACCTGCAGGATGGAGGAGTGGCTAGAGAGGCTACATGGCGGCCTCTCTAGCTTTCCCACATGATGGGTCTTATCGCCGCTACTACGGTGTTCCCTTCACGGCTCGGGTTCGTGTCCCCGTTCCCGCGCCTTTTTTCGGTAACGATATGGTACCGAAAGAACTTTTTTTATAACGTCAATTGTACTTCACCTCGCCTGCTGGTAAGCTGGAGGCAGTCTCGGAAAAGAGGGTCACCATTATAGACACGTAACTCATCATCTGCATATAGACGTATTCTCCTGATTGCATCCGTGGCCAAGATGACCTCGAAGCTCAGGGTCCGCCTTCCGGCTCTTCCTTCTCCACTTCGCACGATCTTGGGCGTCCATGGTAGTGAGGCCATTAGCACGCATATCACCCTCCACGACGTCAAGCCAGGACTTCTTTGGCCTACCCCTTTTACCTGGACCCGGCGGACACGTAACTATCGTGTTACAATGGTGGCACTCAGCTTGTCGGCCTCGTCAGATGCTTTTTCGCGCCCCGCTTAAAGGATCCGGGACTGTAGGAAGAGGGAAACTGGTAAGGAATTCCAGGAGTTAATGGTACGGCAGAGGAAGGAGTCATCGAATATTTTGCACCGTATGCGGGTGACATTTATGTCCTGCATGCGTTGTTCTGTGTAGGAAAGGATAGGGTAGGATTAATTGGAAAAGCTCATCAGAACATTCACCATAGCAGAGACGGTAAAATTAAAATACTGCCAAGTATGCACAACTCTACGCATCTGCAGAGGCTCGAGGGTGTTCGTGATCTCAGGATTCCCAATAATGCGGACCACACGACACTGGAACCTGTCGAGTGTATCAAGTAAGTACTTTGCGAAGCCATCCCAGAGATGCGAGCAGTATTCCACGCATGAGACACAACACGCTGCTCCGGCGTGTTAAAACATCTCACTTTGTTCAGGACTCCGAGTTTACGCGAGGCTGTTTTGATGATACTCTCAATATAATTTTTGTTGTTCATTATGCAGCGAACATCCATATCGAGAATACTGAGATTGTCCCGCAGTGGCAGTGCCCACGCCACATAGGGAAGGAAAAAAGATACCTTTGCTGTAAATGCACATGCCTGTGTCTTGTTGGCATTGAGCTCGACCAGGTTCTCAGAGCCCTATTGGGAAATATGATTAAGGATCTGGTCGAGCTCAGTGACAAGAAGCTGCTTTTTTTCCCGCGCTCAGACTATATATCAGACTGCTCGGCCGCAGTATGCCCATGATAACTCCCGTGTAAGATGCTATCGTCTGCATAGCAATAAATGCTGCCGGGTGGTCAGAAAGTCAGAATATCGTTGATATGTAGAAGAGAGAGAATGGGTGATAAGACAGACCACTACGGCACGCCAGCATTTGCCTGCAAGAACTACGAAGTTCGTCCATCACAAAGGACGCGAATATGGCGCTCCTGCAGGAAGCTAACCACCCAGTCGCACAGTCTGAGAGGCAGACCAAAGGCTGGTAGCTTGGAAAGAAGCGATTTGTGGCAGACTCTATAAAAGCTTTGGCGATGTCAAGATTAATTGCCGGTGACTCGCCATGTTTGTCCATAGCCTCGCTCTCCGAGATCCGGCAAGAAAACTCGCCGCGTTATAGGATATCGTGCGGTAACCCCTGATGGCCTTGATGGCCATCGTCTCTTGCTGTGCACGCGGTAGGTGCACATGCCTAGACTTCAGGGCATCCGCTCACACGGGACACCCGTATAGGGCAATGGAGCGTACGATTCCCGCAGCATCTGCCTCCTGCTCTGCTCTGGCTCCCTCATTTTGAACAGCAGCCACGCCAGAGCGTTAGTTGTGCATCTTAATTTGGGAGCCAGACTTCATAGACGCTCCCCGATATCTGGGCCGTCGAACACGAGCCCCAGATATGTCATCTGGGGCCTGATGCCGATGAGAGTGTCTCCCACTGTGAGGTTGGATCCCTCAGTGGATCATGGCCTCAGTTTTGTACAGAGTCACCTCAGACCCAGCCGCCGGATCCGTTCCACGCCAGTGACAGCTCCTATTTTACTACATTTTTACGCGTATAAATTATAACTCAATAATATGGAATGTAACTACAAAAATTAGTATAATAACAAAGTGTACTAGTACAATATTAAGTTTATTATAATACCAAACTATCAATACAATCAAAATCATAAAAATAAAATAAAATAAAATTATTTCAAACTTTTTAGTTATGATATGAAGAGATAATATCATTTTGATGAATACTCGATAGATTTGAGTGAAAAGAAAAAATAGCATAGCGACTGCGACTGCGACTAATGCAATTGCTTTTGTACAAGCTTTTTTTTTGCTCCTCTCGCAGTGGCTTGCGCGTGCCACCCGAAATTCGTCCGCGGGCCACTATGTGGCCCGCGTGCCTGGGGTTGGGCACCCTTGGTCTAGACCAAGGGTGCCCAACCTTTTTAGCTGTGGGGCCAAACTTACGATTTGGACATTTTTGGCGGGCCAGTACATCTTTTTACATCCACCCCCCCCCTCCCCCCCCCCCCCCAGGTTTCGGAAGATGAAATTGGCTGATCTCTTGCCCATCTCCCTCGAGCCGGCTCTCTTCGGGTATTGGGACCATCGCATCCCTATCTAGCCCATGGGAATGGGGAGGTGCAGGCGGCTCCATCCTCTGTCCCTCATGAGCATGGGCCTGAGGGTAGTGACCCTCAGGCCCATGCTCATGAGGGACAGAGGCCTGTTCTGCACCTCCGACGCCCGCGTCCTCTACGCTCGTCACGGGCTGTGCGGGCTGCGAATCCCCTCCGTTCCTACCCCGCCGTCTCCTTTTGGAATATTACTTGCTCACAAAAGGAAGGGCGGCAGCCCACGCGCTCGCGCAGCGTACAGTAAGCTTCAGAGAAAAGGGACCCCCCTTGATAATGACATGAAAGCATTGAAGTTTTTTGAAACTTTGTGTAAATGTCATGTTGGTCTAGTGGTTATGACCTATGCTTTGTGAATACGGTAACCGGGTGTTCAAATCCTCGGACACAAAGTTCTTTTTTTATTTCGTATAATTATTTTTTTATTCTCATAAGCACTTTAGTTAATTATTATTTAAGGAATCAAATTTTATAGTAGGTATGAGGTTTGTAAGAAAAGATAGGCTTGTTGTATAAACAATATTAATTTATTTCTCGAATTACATTTCTAGGACTACATGGAGTCCATTTCCTGGTTGAGTATACAGTTTTTCTATCTGAGTTAAATTGGGGTTACTTATTTTTAGATTTACTTATTTTTAGAACGTAAATTTATTGACAAAACACAATACCCTAAGTATAAAATGTTAACTTCACTTAGGGTCTAAGTGAAGTATAAAATGTTTAATATTATACATAGTTCTAGAAACATAGCTACAATATTTATTTACTTATTTATTTAAAGTTGCAAACATTAATTTTTTACACTCTGTATAATCTTTGAATATAAAAGAATGGTTGAAAAATGAAATGTTATTTATGCCAGTGAACCACAAAGAAAGAACCAACATGCTAAACTATAACAGTATAGCAATATACATCTTCCTCTTTGATCACATTTTCTGATAAGTAACCCTTTTAACACAACAATAGAAAAATATGTGAGGTCAGTTGGTGCATCGTTAACACATTAGAAGATTACTAAACTTGTAAACAAGAGTAATGGGATTAGGTATTAATAATAATATAATATTATTATTATGAATGTTAGGACACTATTTCGCATTAGTTCCCAAGTTCTGTTTACCTTAGTTCCAGTTTAAAACCATCTGACCCCACAAGTTTTTTATAGGATTAAGATCCGGGCTTTTAGCCGGCCACTCAAACACCGTTATATCTTCTTGTGCATTTAGCCAGTCTTGCACAATTCGGGATGCACTAAAGGGTTATCCTGAACCAGGTAAATTTGTCCTTCTGGATATGCGACCCGCACTGATTATGCGCAGCATTATGTCTTTCAACACTTCAAGGTATCGCTCACTGTTCATGCGGCCACCTATTTCCACTAGCTCGCCTGGGCCCATTGAAGACATCCATATCCAGTAACCTAAAATAATAAACCTTTTCAAATCTGTTTTTTTTTGTGATTTTATTTTAAAGAATATTATTATAATCATTTACTTACCTACCTAATGTTAACCGCCGCTTGTTCTTAAGTCTTATATGTTTTTAGGGTTGAAGGGTGCCACTGAGTGAACTTCCACAATATCATGGTGCCGTTCTGATTCATGAGTGTAAGCAACTAGGCGAGGTCCTTGGCGTTCACATTTTTTATATCACCCGTCGCTTGATACCTTCGAATCCATCTACGCACTGTATTTCTCTGTAATGAAAATGATAATAAATAAAAGAAACTCCAAAATTCTAACTTGTAAATGAAAAGGTAACATGATTAAGCAATAAATAGGTATATAATATATTTTTATCGTAACTCTTACCGTTATGCCTCTATTCTTGCTCCCAGAGAATAACAATTTTAGCTTTCAAAAATGTTGTTATTCGAACCATACTTTCAATTTACTCAAAAAACTGATCAACAACTTAATAAATTGAATAATATTACGAGGAGGATTAACACCAATGCAAATTACCACGAATTATAAAGTTACCTTCAATCACAGTTTAGTAAATAAGACAAAGAAGTATTCTAATTGCAACCTTAGCGCGCCTGTCACAGATATTAAAATACTATAGCCGCAGCTCATACAGCAGATAAGTTTTTGAAGTAAAAAACAAAATGACGGTAGTGCCATAAGCTGTATCAAGCGTAATCTATTGAACTAAACGAGAAATCTATAGATACCAATTTCAACCTTATCTTTCAGTCAATTGAGCAGTTATTATTATCACATATGGTGTAGTTGAAATTTAAACCTTAAAGTCTACAAAATAACACCGTAATCAACTTTGTTCGATAATAGGAGTAGGTAATGTTATTCATCTTTTCGCCATTATTATCAAGTGAACCGTAGCCTAGTGGTATAAGGCACGGTCTATGTGATCGACTGGCGCTGGAGATGTGGGTTCGTATCCTCAAACAGCACATAAATTAATGTGGCATCTTTTTGTGAGTTATTGTATCTTGGTATACAATTGAGTCGTCGAAAGACAAAAAATATCAGAAAATTACAAATATATGAAATGAACATGCAAATAAAAAAGGCTGCAGCTCAGCGACGATGGCATCACGTGACGTCATTCGTGAGTCATGTGACGCGGCCGGCGCATGCGGCGATATTCTTTAAGTATTGAGGGGGTCTGTTTTCTCTGACGCTGACTGTACTATCGCCGTGAGCAAGGTGGCAAGCGAGAGAACTCTCACTCCTACGGTGATGGCGTCTCCCGCGTCATAACGATGGCATTCGGTGGTTGGCTCTTACCGGATCCGACGCAGAAAAACTCCGAAGCATCCGTGCCCGGTGATAACCTGCAGGATGGAGGAGTGGCTAGAGAGGCTACATGGCGGCCTCTCTAGCTTTCCCACATGATGGGTCTTATCGCCGCTACTACGGTGTTCCCTTCACGGCTCGGGTTCGTGTCCCCGTTCCCGCGCCTTTTTTCGGTAACGATATGGTACCGAAAGAACTTTTTTTATAACGTCAATTGTACTTCACCTCGCCTGCTGGTAAGCTGGAGGCAGTCTCGGAAAAGAGGGTCACCATTATAGACACGTAACTCATCATCTGCATATAGACGTATTCTCCTGATTGCATCCGTGGCCAAGATGACCTCGAAGCTCAGGGTCCGCCTTCCGGCTCTTCCTTCTCCACTTCGCACGATCTTGGGCGTCCATGGTAGTGAGGCCATTAGCACGCATATCACCCTCCACGACGTCAAGCCAGGACTTCTTTGGCCTACCCCTTTTACCTGGACCCGGCGGACACGTAACTATCGTGTTACAATGGTGGCACTCAGCTTGTCGGCCTCGTCAGATGCTTTTTCGCGCCCCGCTTAAAGGATCCGGGACTGTAGGAAGAGGGAAACTGGTAAGGAATTCCAGGAGTTAATGGTACGGCAGAGGAAGGAGTCATCGAATATTTTGCACCGTATGCGGGTGACATTTATGTCCTGCATGCGTTGTTCTGTGTAGGAAAGGATAGGGTAGGATTAATTGGAAAAGCTCATCAGAACATTCACCATAGCAGAGACGGTAAAATTAAAATACTGCCAAGTATGCACAACTCTACGCATCTGCAGAGGCTCGAGGGTGTTCGTGATCTCAGGATTCCCAATAATGCGGACCACACGACACTGGAACCTGTCGAGTGTATCAAGTAAGTACTTTGCGAAGCCATCCCAGAGATGCGAGCAGTATTCCACGCATGAGACACAACACGCTGCTCCGGCGTGTTAAAACATCTCACTTTGTTCAGGACTCCGAGTTTACGCGAGGCTGTTTTGATGATACTCTCAATATAATTTTTGTTGTTCATTATGCAGCGAACATCCATATCGAGAATACTGAGATTGTCCCGCAGTGGCAGTGCCCACGCCACATAGGGAAGGAAAAAAGATACCTTTGCTGTAAATGCACATGCCTGTGTCTTGTTGGCATTGAGCTCGACCAGGTTCTCAGAGCCCTATTGGGAAATATGATTAAGGATCTGGTCGAGCTCAGTGACAAGAAGCTGCTTTTTTTCCCGCGCTCAGACTATATATCAGACTGCTCGGCCGCAGTATGCCCATGATAACTCCCGTGTAAGATGCTATCGTCTGCATAGCAATAAATGCTGCCGGGTGGTCAGAAAGTCAGAATATCGTTGATATGTAGAAGAGAGAGAATGGGTGATAAGACAGACCACTACGGCACGCCAGCATTTGCCTGCAAGAACTACGAAGTTCGTCCATCACAAAGGACGCGAATATGGCGCTCCTGCAGGAAGCTAACCACCCAGTCGCACAGTCTGAGAGGCAGACCAAAGGCTGGTAGCTTGGAAAGAAGCGATTTGTGGCAGACTCTATAAAAGCTTTGGCGATGTCAAGATTAATTGCCGGTGACTCGCCATGTTTGTCCATAGCCTCGCTCTCCGAGATCCGGCAAGAAAACTCGCCGCGTTATAGGATATCGTGCGGTAACCCCTGATGGCCTTGATGGCCATCGTCTCTTGCTGTGCACGCGGTAGGTGCACATGCCTAGACTTCAGGGCATCCGCTCACACGGGACACCCGTATAGGGCAATGGAGCGTACGATTCCCGCAGCATCTGCCTCCTGCTCTGCTCTGGCTCCCTCATTTTGAACAGCAGCCACGCCAGAGCGTTAGTTGTGCATCTTAATTTGGGAGCCAGACTTCATAGACGCTCCCCGATATCTGGGCCGTCGAACACGAGCCCCAGATATGTCATCTGGGGCCTGATGCCGATGAGAGTGTCTCCCACTGTGAGGTTGGATCCCTCAGTGGATCATGGCCTCAGTTTTGTACAGAGTCACCTCAGACCCAGCCGCCGGATCCGTTCCACGCCAGTGACAGCTCCTATTTTACTACATTTTTACGCGTATAAATTATAACTCAATAATATGGAATGTAACTACAAAAATTAGTATAATAACAAAGTGTACTAGTACAATATTAAGTTTATTATAATACCAAACTATCAATACAATCAAAATCATAAAAATAAAATAAAATAAAATTATTTTAAACTTTTTAGTTATGATATGAAGAGATAATATCATTTTGATGAATACTCGATAGATTTGAGTGAAAAGAAAAAATAGCATAGCGACTGCGACTGCGACTAATGCAATTGCTTTTGTACAAGCTTTTTTTTTGCTCCTCTCGCAGTGGCTTGCGCGTGCCACCCGAAATTCGTCCGCGGGCCACTATGTGGCCCGCGTGCCTGGGGTTGGGCACCCTTGGTCTAGACAGTGTACCTATACATTTCTTGAGTGACGACTTTTTTCTTGAATTACAAAATTAATAATGAGAAATAATAGCATGCTCAAACCAGCAGATTGTAATCCGCTGTAAATAAAATCATTAACGTTTTAACGTATCCAAACGTATATTTATTACTTCCATAGTGTGTCATATTCTGAAAATGTTATAAATAACATGCTTAAAAAACAATATGAAGCTAGTTTGGTTTATTAATATTGGATACGTTTACGTAAAAATGAGCAAATCGACTTATTTTAAAATGATGTGGCCTATTTTGTGTGCTCCAGTAGGTACATGAACAATTAAAACACTCTAGACATCAACGCTCAATGTTAGCAAAACCAGGTACTTAAGTATAAGTACCTACCTAACCATTTCAGTGTACATATACAAAAAATAGACAGTTTGAATGTAATTGCTATGATTAAAATTCAATGTCAACCATATAAGTAAAATCTTTATAAATAGATACTATAGCACAACTCGATTTTCTTTTCAAGGTAATTCGTACAACTCATACTGTTATCAGATTTAATATTTTACTACTTGCTTTGTTCCAACAGAGAGTAGATAGTACAGACGTGACGCATCAGTTTCAATAATATCATATTTGACGACATTAAAACTAAATGTGTGACAGTTGCTATTGTCGAGGGCTTTTACTATTGTGTTATGTACGCCTGTTAGGAAACCGAGTAATATCTACAACACCCACACATTAGGTCGGAACGCTAATTTTTCAGGAGAGCCGTTTTAAGAAACTTTCTTGTTTAATTTGGTTTTTGAAGTCTTTTTCACAGATGTTTTTGTGTTATGAATATGATATATGTAGTAATATCGTGCCGAGGTATGGATTTAATAAGCCATTTACGAAAATATAGCCTTATTTATTCAATTACGGCCTTATAAGTGGCTCAAAGGTCCTATGTCATTGTTACAACCATATGCCACTATTGAAACAACACGAATAAGGTCGTATGTTTAAGTTACGACCCCTGGTGTATTATTTTTGAATAGCATAAAGTCGTAACTACCCACAAAACGTGCTAATAGACCATCGCATGAAGTAGTAACATGGTTGTTGCGACGTTATACGTTGGAATCACAATGTCATACGACGTCGGTACTCTGTTGAGTTTGACCCGTGCGCTATCTACTGATCGGCGCATAAATTGCAACTTGCAATGCAACTGCATGCGCGGGTGTCTAAAAGTTAAAACTATTAGCGATTGAAAATCTCCTTATTTATCGAGTTTTTTTTTAATTCTGTCTTGATGAAAATTTAGTACGATATAATATTGTTCTGACGGCACAAAAATCTAAATTTGCTAAAAAAAATCGCGTTCCGACTTAATGCGTGGGCATGGTCGATATTATTAACCTTTTTTGAACTGGCAAGCATATAGAAAAATATATAAGCGGTATGTTATTGTATACAGAAGCCGCAATGCGTCAGAATACCTATACATATACAACACCTACCTCAGTTGTTATGGCTGTAAATATTATTTAAAAACAAAAAATATACATGGATGACAATAACACAACCATACATATACAAGCATTAAAATAACAATCTACAATTATTGCTAAAATGTCTTTTCTGTATTCCAACTAAAATAGTTTTTGACTAAATTGAATGCTATCATTTATAGTTTTTATTCCATAATAACTGTAGCCCTAAAATTCTTCAACATCAAAATAAGTCATCAGATCATACAGAACTGTTCAATATGCCATATCTAAATAGACAATGTTTCACTGTTTAATGTGACCTCTTTTTTACAACCGCGTAGACATTAGGTACATACAGCTGCAATATTATACAAAATACACTGAAAATTATGTTTATATGTGTATTGAAAAGTTGTCTTAGATAAATCAGAGAAAAGAATAACATGAATGTGTTAGACTAAGCTTAACTAGATTATGAGATATGGTTGAATCAAATAGACAAAAACATAATGTGCATGACAAAAATGACTGTAGAACTTTTAGCTATTAAATGTACATTTTTTATTATCAATTGCCTTATAATGAAATTACCTAACATATTAATAATAAAGACATATATTATTGAAGTGTTGTTATTGCACAATACTGAAATTTCTCCAAGTTTTATATCACCATGTTATCATAACATAATTAACTATAGCTCACAAGCATCACATACCCATGAATCTGACATTTTTGTTTCTTTCAAATTACATGGATAGTGTAATGCTTAGAATAAATACATTGCACTAGAACTTCTGTAATCATTAATCATAAATATCAATTTGTATAACTCCAGTTATACAATAATTATACATACATTAATTTACTAATCATATGATCATCTTGAGGTATGGTAAATACAATCAAATTTAATCATTCTTTTTGTCACCAGTTTCCTCTGTTTCTGTAATTGCTGGGGTACCACTTTTAGCCAACTTTTGTTGTTCCTCCATTTCACCAGAGAATCCAAATTCATTAACACGCTTGTGGTCAACCTTGTAAATCCACCGCTGATATAAGAAGATAAAGAACACAATATCTGAAATAATAAATAATTACTTAAAAATGTGCAGGAGTTCTGTCTAAAATGTTGCTTCATATTACTCATTTTTCTACAAGCAATCTGGAGATTAAATTTTGTAGTTATTGGAAAACCTTGCATCAACATTAAAAAAAATTATGTCTTAAAAAGAGATCCAAGTTTGATGGTTTTCAATTTCACTTAAAGCTAATCTTTCATCTTAACCAAAAAATTAATCATTATACTTTAATGAAGATACTGTCAGTTTGAATGAAGAACTAGATGTTTATTAGAGAATGTTGGACAAGAACTAAAAACCTGATGTAAACTTACCATCTCTGAAGCAACCCAAACGGTACATAGTTGGCATTTTGATGACAAAGGCAAAAATATCATCAATGAAAGTGTTAAGGAACTTGTATGTCATCATTCTCCATGGCAGATGCGCAACTGACTTTAACTTGTAGTTGATGAACAGCTGTGGCGTCATCATAATGAATCCAAATGTTAATAAATATCCATACATCATGTTCAAGACAAATGAATACCATCCTTTATGCTCTTGGTACAATAATGAATAAACACCATATCCTACAAGAAGGGGGAAGCATGCCCAACTTAGGTAACGGAAGGCAAGTATGTCATACTGCTTCGTACTAGATTCTACATAAGATCCTTTATCAGTAAATGAGAGCTTTGGTATAATACCAAATATACGATTTTCTCGATTTATCTTGACATCCATCACTTTATTTATCTTCCATATCTCAATCATTAAACCTATGAAGCATGAAATTCTTACCATGACATTGGTCTCATTGTCTAGAACATACAGTAACACAACAGTGGACTGAAAGACATTGAAAAATACTGATCTCACAGATAGACCTTCAAGTGACTGCCTATTATTCCAAAACTGAATGTCATTCTTGAAAGCGAGCAGTTCAAATATTGAATGTAGAATAGATACGGATATTGTAAGGCCTAATAAATATGGTGATGTATCTAGTAGTAATTCCTTTACTGTGTCCTGTTCTTCATCTTGTTCTTCAGCACCTAAAGCAGAGAACATGCTCAATTTATCTCTCATAGCTTGTGCTGTATACAACTGCCATTTAAAAAGACTCAAAGGCTGAAATACCAGCTCGAGGTCAAGAACTTCTGTTGTTTTATTTATGGGCACATAATCTCGCATCATATTCCAATAATCATTCAAGAATACTGCAGGTTTATATTGTTTACCATCAGGTAAAAAGTAAATAAATTCATCTAATGGAGGAGGGACACTTCCCTGCATCCAATTGGTTTGGTCTGTTACCAAATTAATGGTCAAGTTAGGATGCCAATGTGACACTATTTCTTCTTTTAGTGTTTCAGCTTTCATAATTTCTTCAGCAGACTTTTCTGTTTGTCCCGTCAATAAGTTGTGAGTTTTGAGATAACGCAATTTTTTGTATTTGTTCAACATCTTTTTGCCATAAGTCATGTAGGGTCCACCAAAATCCTCTTTATTTTTTGGATTTGGTGATTTACCTGCTTGAACCACATAAATATGAAGGTATATGGATCCATTATTTTTAAGTGCTTCTGAAGGTGTTATAGTAGTAGAGTGACTAAATGATCCATCATTATTGGGTCCACCAAACCAATCACCATACATAATTCCAGTATGTTTCCAAACTAAATCAGAATCATCAATATTCCCATAAAACTCTTTCTCAGATATATAGCAATACATATCTAAAATTGTTCCATTAGCAAACATATTTACAGCAGGTACTCGTGGAGCTCCAGTAGGACTACTTAAGTCTGCCTTGGGTGCTGATGATTGGCGAAACATAGATGTTATAAAATAAACAACCAATGCTCGTATAATCAGTGACTTAGTGATAGCAAAAAAGGACTCCATTTTAGATGGTTGCATTCTGCGACGCTGTTCGTCAATTTCGGCATTGATCTAGAACAATTTATTAATGTAAAACTATTATGCAGGTGAATACCAGAGACATTATAAGGTTAGCTGAATGTACATCATTGTAACTCGAAAAATTGCACAAGTCAATCTGAATATAATCCCTGCCGGTGAGTTCATTTAAATGTATCAAGTGATAATTTCATCAAAATATAAATAACTTACATCAACTTCTTGAGAAGATCCATTTTCCACAATACTATTTTCAGTGGCGACCTCGCCAGCAGTTTTTTCTGATTGACTATTGCTAGTACTGTCTGCCATTTTATGTCTTGCAATTATTTCAAATTATAATTATTTGCAAAGACAATCCGACATGATACCACGATACTAAAATACAATTGCCAAATTGGATTGGATGAGTTTTCGTGACTGAATACAGCCCTCGGAAACTTCACTACATAGTACTTTAATATTATGTTATCTGTGGTAGTATGGTGGTAGTAGTTTAAAAGGGACATCTAGAGAATTTCTTCCTATACTAAACGGATAAAACAGACCAGCTGTCATTATAAATTGTGGCTCTGGTTCCAAAGATCGATAGATGGCGCCGCATGTTGAGTCGGTAAAACAGACCTGCTGTCATTTACACAAAATGTCAGTTAGTATGTCATAATTCATAACTTAAAACCGGCGCGGCCTTTACGTTGAATTTTAATTAATTCAACGTAAAGGAACAGGCCTAACGGTTTTGGGTTATATATCCATATATCCAATGCATGTAGTATGTATGTAGGTATGCACAATATAGGTATGTATGGTATAATAACAGCAGTTGTCGGAATATGATTAATAGATGGCGGTAGATTCTGTTCTGATAGAAGTTGGGTGGGTGACATAAAAAACTCACGAGAGGGCCCTCTATTTCCGATGTATTACTTTACTCTATGACTGAATATCTCGCTGAGAGAGCTGAGCTTCGAGTATATAGTGTCTATGGTAGACTATGGCTGCTAGTTGCAACTTTTTTTAATAATGGGCTTTAGTCTATGACTCTCTTGGCCTTTTGAGCCACTGCACCAAGCAAAGTGGATCTAAAGCTTCGTTCATAGCTAATGTTTTTCGCAACATCTTCTCTAAATGTACATCTTTATGGATTTTCACAACATTTTTTTATGATATTTAGTAATTTATAGAAATAATACTTTCCCTAAGCCGGTTGTTGTTAATGTTAGGCACTTTAAGGTGCGTTTAGAACTCATGTTTTTCGCATCATTTTAACTAAAAACACGCAACACAATACATAGAGATTTACATCTATATGGGTTTTCACTTTTTTTATTTTATTTGGCACTTTAGAGCCAAACAAGCACCTTTCTTGAACAATCTTTCTTTGGCCGAAGTATATTAATTTAATTTCGCTTTGACATTAAATGTCAAAGTACCTTGACTTTTTGATCGCACAACATATCGAAACATTTCTATATCACACAAACTGCAAACTGCTCAAATGAAGTATTTTTTTAATAATATAATATTATGTATGTTACTATTAGAACTATCGGGATTGCCAAGTATTGTTTTGAGTTCTGCGCTGTTGCAAGCACCATGATCACGGAGGAATTGTAGTACTGGCGGTAAACGGTGAAAAAGTTTTTAGGAGTAAATAGGTATATCGATCTACCCTTTGATTATCTATTAATAATCAAAGGATCTACCCTCTTTCGAGTTTTTTTGCCACGCGTATGGTTGTGACAGCTTTTTAAACTTCAACTTCTTAATGGCGTCTGCAGCAAATCGCCGTCAGTTTGCCAATGTCAAGTAAATTATAAATGTTTATAAAATTATTAATGGCGAAACGCCAATGTCAAGTTGCCAAGATATTTTCTACCAGAGCCACGTTAGCGACGGCAGTAACTTTGTTTCCGTGTGTCCACCCCCCACGAGATTCAGATGGTCGATCAGGACGTGTGGTTGGATTTTAGGGGGCCAGCTTTTTAAAAGGAGTGAAGATAGTTTTGACAGAAACCTTCTTCAGGATGTTTGCGACCTTATCTGTCATTAAATTAAGTGTGGTGTTCTGGGCCAGTGAACAATGACATGTTGCGAAAAATAGCAAGCTGGGGACGTACCTTTAGATTATTTTAAAGGTGTGTCCAGGGCAGGGGGGCATACTTCACACTTAGAACCTCTTATGGGTCCATTACACGCCTAAGCAAGCGTCATGCATGGTCATGCATCATGCATGCCGTCAATCATGAATATTATTGGTCAATCGGTTATGAGCAGTTTTCCAGTAGGTATTTATAGGGTTCCTAAGGACAAGCTAGATGGCGCAGCCGGCACTTTTGGTAAGAAGAGTGTGGTCTCACATCTAGTGTTCCCTAATTTATGGAAAAAATGTTCTTCGGTTTTGTAATAATTTACTTTACATAAATGTTTTGACATTTTTTTTTGATAATATTATTATAAATATAATATTATTTTAAATTACAGACAGTGACGCGAAAAGAATTAAGCGTTTTATCATATTTTATCTATTGTACATAGAACCACAGAGTACATTAAAATTACCAAAAGCTATGCTAGCGCCATCTCTTTATGATTTAAAAACCAACTGATTATTATACCTACTAGAAAACTGCTCATTAGACGTTATGTTATTGGTCAATCACGGTGTGATTGATGGTTAAGGGTGGCCGCACATGTACGGTTTCCGTCCACGGTTTCCTGATTTGGAATTCCGTGTGCCGAACGATCGGTTTTTTGCATTAGGTTTTTTTATTATTAGTTCGAAGCGATCAGTGTTGCCAGTGCCAGATTGTCAAATGTAACACAAGCTAGCTTATAAATTGCATTTTCAGGGGATAAGTAACGTATTCTTGTTTTTTTATATAGTAGAGACAAATCCTCTCGGTTTATCTCGGGTATCCGCCCAATTTAGGAGCCGGCCTTCCGAGATGCTCCCTGAAATCCCACCGGCCATTGAGTACGAGCCCCAGCTATTTCATCTGGGACCTAATTCAGCTGAGAGCGTCTACCACTATGGGGCTGGGTCGTAAGAGAGTCAAAAGTTACGCCAAATGTAACAAAAGTTACAATACAATCTGGCAACCCCGGAAGCGAGACACAATCAGTGTTGCCAATTACTGATGATCTGAATTCCCCACAAACCCAACAGAAAGGCCCCAATATTAGACATTGATAACTATATTACTTCTCTTGAAGTTTCCCGCTATATTCACCACTTGCGATGTTTATTGCGGCTCGTGTACATAAATATTGCCAATAAAGAGTTAAATAGTACCTTAATGTCGGATATTTTGCTTTAATAATTTATCAATAATGTATAATACTTGCCAATTATTACTTCTGAGTTTAGGTCTAGTGTAGGGTTGCCATAAGTGTGAGGACCCAGACCGGGACATTTGAAGAAAAAATAGTAAAGGTAGAAAATTTTTATATTTTATTACAACAATAGGTAACTTTCAAAGCTTCAGACCACCGTTCTCAAGCGCCTCCTTCCACACTTTCACGTGTCGCACCAATCTGCTCCTGTCCGCGTCCATCAGCGCAATATCATCAGCATACATGAGCAACCACGGAGGCTGCTCATGTGGGTTTCTGATACTGTTCGACAAGACGCTTAATACCACGCTGAACAAGTAAGGACGGATCTTTCGTGTACTCCGACGGTGATGGGGAAGGCTTTCGAGTCACCAACAGCAGTCGAAAAGCGAACCACGGAACCAGAATCATGATACATGTCTTGGATGGTGTCAATGTAGGTCTCTGGAACTCTCTTAGCCCGCAGTGCCCACCAGATCACCGCGCGAGGAACACAGTTGAAGGCCGTCACCATGTCTAAGAATAGGCAGTGCAGGAGCGTGTTCTTCGACCTGTATTTCCCCACCACAATCCTTAGGGCGAACACCGGATCCATGGTTCCGTGCCCAGGACGAAACCCGTACTGACATTCCGAGGATGTACTCTCCTGTCGGATCCAGGAGTCGATCGCGGTTACTGCCACACTTTTACACCGATCCCTTGCCTTTGAATACTGGCGCAATGATGCTCAGTCTCCACTGGCTCAGGATCTCACCGGTGAGGAGTACGTGGTTATACAGATTTGTTAGAATGCACACCACGACCACCCATTGCCTACCAAGCCTCGATGGGGACCTCGTTGTGTCCGACAGCTTTCCGGTTCTTCATACGGCGAATGGCAGTACTTCTGCAGGCGTCAACGGTGGCACTAGTCCTTGATTATTCGGAAAGAGGTCTGGTGGTTGCAACTCTTTAAGCCGCTTATTCAACAGGTCGTGGAAGTATGAGCGCCATCTCTCCGGCACCGCTTCTTCCTCGTACAACAGATTGCTCCCAGGGTCTTTATTACTCATTAACTTAATCGTGTACGGAAAAATGTCATCGCTTACATCGCTTAATCCAGAATGAAGAAAGAAAGAAGTAGTAAGTCGTGTTTATTGTAGGTATATTACTGTTTACCAAATCCAGCTCTCTAATATAATACTATGATTTTTAAACCGGGACAATTTGCTAATCGGCCGGGACGCCGGGACACCATGTTTCAAACCGGGACATGTCCCGGCTTACGGGGACGTATGGCAACCCTAGTCTAGTGTGAATGTCTAAATGCCCCACATAAGCACAATCCCCACAAATTCCCTAATCGACTTGAAAGTCCCCACTCTCTTGGGAATTGACAACGCTGGACACAATTTAAGCGCGATTCCGGATGGAAATTTCCTGACGTGTGCGGCGATTAGTACAAAATAGTACAAAATGTATGCGAGTGCTGCGTTCGGAATGACGTCATTAGGTTTTTTCCGTTCTGAACCGAACGTCGGGTTTTTTCCGTTCTGCAAAAAGTAAGGACGTGTATAGAACATTTTGTATGAAAATGGAGCATTCGGTTTTTTTGAATCTGACTTTTTGATCAGGAAACCGTGGACGGATGGAATGGAAAGGGGACTCATTTTTCCGCACTTAGCCTCCTTTTTGGGCCATTGTGCGTGGAACCGTGGACGGAAACCGTACGTGTGCGCGTAGCCTTAAGACCCGTGACCCTAACGGCTCGAGTCTCAATGTCGCCTCAGCGGTAATCACCAACTTTACGTCTGTACCGTACCTACTTGTACCGTACTATTTTAGTTAGTCAACGTAAATAATAGACATCGTAATATTTAATGGTTTATTTGAAACACAAAATTGAAAGACTGACAGTTAATCGGACCCAAAATGTATTCGGAACCTTATCTTGAATGTTCAGATTCCCAAACCATTAAGAAATTAGTTTCGACAACATTAAACAAAACATAAAAATATTACTAACAGCAAGTCACTTTATAAAGTTCTCCTAGAATCTACTCAGTAATACTCAGATTCTGTAGTGCAGATGCTGAAATTCCGACACTGGTTTCCATCACAGAGATTTCATTACCTACATCTTGAAGATTACTTAAAAACAAAGACATATCCTACTTTTTTTCTAGCAATGTAAATGGATGCATGATTTCCTGCCTATAATAATAACAGGCCTTAAACTGCTTGTGCTTGCAAAATATACCTTCTTGAAAAGGTTTCTCCTTTTCACTTGCATACATCACCTCGCATTGTTCCAAGCGGTCCTCTGTACAATCTGTCATAATAAGGTATAATTTTATAGGCACAAGATAGAGACCAGAATAAATGGCAACAGTCCACAAAATATCTTTCTACTTATACATCCTCAATAGCCTACATGTTAGGATCCAAGTGTACCATGTATTATGAAACCTACAACACAACTACTTACTTATTAAAAAAATACATATTTTATAAATTAAATTGTTATGCATCACAAAGATTTAGGCATAAATGGAAAACTTAAACATTAAGTACCTATATAATCTACATGTGTTATATTATGATAAGTATGTTACGTCGCTTCTGTATTGTGTCAATTCAATAATAATTGATAAGCCTTATTACAATTTCAGTGGCATCTGTACAAGTATGAGAGAGTAAAACAAATATATAATGGAATTTCCGTCACATTTTAAACATTTTCTTCCGTAATACCTTAGGGAGAATATTATGTCGACCCTCAAACACTCACATACAATTATTTACTTACAATACATTGTGAACTGCCACCATTTCTAAGTTTAGCTACAATTAATCTTGCATTTCTTCTGGCAACTCATGAGGATTGAGGATACCTGGAACTGACAACTGAACTCTCCGTTTCTCCTCCTGAGCTTGGCGAAGTGCAAACAAACGTTCTTCTAGGTACAAATCACTGTCATCCTCACCAGTGTATTCCTGAAATCATTAAAATTTGTATAAGTTAAAATATCAGGAGTTCCTGCACAGGGCACGCCGTAGTATGGTTATTAAGGGTGGTGGAAGTGGAAAGAGTGAACTTCATTTATTTTAACGCCTTGTAATATGCATATATATTACAAGGGGACATTATAGGGTCTGTTGACCAGTGGCGAGTGGTCCCTATAACCGAATTCCTGCGGGATTCCTCTGCAAAGAATTCCATAAGATAATTACCATTTTGAAATTAACTACTATACAGAATTGCTATGATCGTTCTATAATAGGTCGAATTTTTTCGACCGGATTCCGTTTTTATCCTTCACCACTGCTGTTGACCAATCCAGCACTGAATCCCATGGATTTCCTTACTACGGCGCACCTGGTTCCCCTCCCCCGGACAATACAGGCAGATGTAAAAAAAGTACCGTACGGTTTCAGTCGTTTTGATCCCGCTCGACTACCCGCCTCAAAAAAATATTCCCCCATCTATCTATCTATCTATCTATCTATCTGTCCGCGATGGACGCAAAAACTACTGAACGGATTTTGATGCGGTTTTTTTTGTTAAAAAGGTATTGATCAGACTTAAAATCTTACGTTTGTTTGATTGCAATCGGTTGAGTAGAACCGGTGATAAGAGTGCCACGCGGCCGAAGCCGCGGGCGGAAGGCTATTCATAAAATAAACTACAGAAGGTAAAGTATTTCTGGGGCCGTGATCGACTCGTGACGATCCATGAATCAAAAATCTTGATAATAGATATAAAAATAAGAGTGTGAGTCATATGAATGACTCATACGTCAATTAGCAAATGAAGCTTATTTTTCTATCCTTTTGCGCATGAGGCGACGAATCATGTATTGCATTATATTTGCGCCGAGCCAATTGCCATCAACTGGCATATATTCTTAACTTCATGTTACCACTGAGAGTTGCCCACAAAAAAAAACCTCCACAATATTTGCTCAACCCGAAAATCGCGATCAGGATGTCATGCACAGCAAGCAGTCGTACTCGCTACACTGCACCACCGAGACAGATAATTTACGAGTATTCATGTAGGCAGGAGTGAATAATAGTGTGAACTTAAAGATTGTTTATTCAAGTAGTTCTATGTTTTAAAAAAAACTTATAATATCTACTTATAATGTTTAATTACTTCAATGCCACCTTGACTTGAACACATCTTATATTTATTATTTCATCTATTATTTAAAGTTATCATCAGTGCCATTAACAAAAAAAGATTATTGTTTTCTCACTACTATTGTAGCAAACAAGTTCAACGCCTACCGGATGGTATGCGTTGCGATGGTAATTACTGTGTCTTTGGATCTCTGATGCCCAGAGTGCAGAGTGCAGTTCTTGACCAGGCATCGCAGCGCATTCCCATACCTTAAGGAGTAGAGACTTACCTACCGTAAGTACCTACTCTAATTTAGAGTTATAGTAATGTGGTTGCGACTAAGAACAATGTCGTTATTTTTATCATAATTTAAGGTCTACAAAGGAATATTGTTTGTTTTAATTCATTGCGATTTTTCAATGGTGCCGTTTATCCGTATCGAAGTTTAACAAGTAATGTATGTGAAAAGACGACATGTCATCCAACTACATGTATGGTGCATATAAATAGAGTATCAGTCCCGCAATCCGCTCATTTGTCTATAACTACACATATTTTCACATACATTACTTGTTAAACTTTGATACCAAACGGCGCCACTGAGAAGTCGCAGTGAATTAAAAAATAAACAATAATATCATATTCAAGTCTATTTCACGGTACGCTGTATCTGCTGCAGTCTGCAGTCGGCTACGAAATCGTAACTTTAGTCTAAACACAAGAGGAACCATTTACAAATTTGAAGTCTCACAGTATTTAGAAATCCGTATCTTCCTTCCCTTCCCTTCGCGATTTATTATTTGCAGTTAAGATTCTCAGGTTGAGCAGTGTTATAGTGTTGTGTAAATTCTCAGTAACCAGACACAGGATAAAGTGCCCCCCTTGATAGTAAGACTGCCACGACATATTGGCTATTAGACACCCATCTGTCTACCTCTTTGGATAGATACAGGTAAATATGAAAGATTTTTTTTATTGTTGATATTCCCATGCCATTTACTAGAAGGTGGAATACGCCGGTATTTCCGCCCCAATCGAGCAGTCCGACTGGGGAAGTACCTCCGCCCCACAGAATGCCGCGGCTAAATAACCTCGTGTTGTGCTCCCGGCGCGCGGCGGTGAGTCGGGAGGGCCAGAGCTCACTCGAGAGGTATTGTGCTGTCAGTGAGAAGACCAAAGGCTGATGGCACAGAATCTCTCTGTTCTGCAAGGTCGGCAGCACGAGTGTGACTCCCCTGGCGTTGCACTCGTCCATTGGCCATGAACCACTTTCCATCAGGTGGCCGTATGCTCGTCTGTGACCTAAGTAGTATAAAAAAAACTAATGCTGTTTACAGAAATTGTACTCACCCTTATTTGAACTAAGAAATCTCTTAGGTGGTCCTTAAATGCTGGGATGTCTTGATTCAAGTTGAATAATCCTTGAACAGTGATTTTGATTTGATTGTCACTTAAATGTGCAAAAGCTCGTTTAAGAAGATTTGCCACATATTCCTGAAACAATGTGATATATTGTAGTTAATTTCCGTAACAATGGATAAAAAAAATATTGAAAGGTCTACAATACAATAGTATTCCAGAGTAATAACACATCATTCTTACCTGTATATATAGGACATTGTCTGGAGTAGGACCAAGTGGTACTGTAACTCTGCCTGCCTCCACCAGGGAAAATATATATGCTAAGATAGTAGCATGCATTGTGAGTCCTGCACCATGGGATGTGTCTGTCACTACACTGAACACATGCTCTAGAATATCACACAAGTATGTCTGGTAAAAGCTCTGTGCTGCCTGTGGGTGTTGCTCAACATTATGGAGCAATCTGTATAATATTTGCAAACCTGTGTCTGCAACATTTCTCATTGTATGCTTAAATGCCCAAATTATGGAATCCAATACCAATTTGAACTGTGCTGGAGGTATACTTAGGAATGCCTTAAAACAATGTGTGTTAACTGCTTGCAATAACAGGAAGAACTCTGTCCTGTGCTCAGGGTATTCTTCAAAGTCTTTGTTAATCATTTCAAGTGTACATTCAAAAACAGCATCAAAGATCTTAGGCACCTCAGAAGTAATGTGCCCACCAAGTTTGTAAACAATTGCAGCCATACACGATAACACTTCAGGTTCTCGTGCATCTGGCACTGCTGTTCTTTGGTAATCTAAAAGGACTGCATCTAGAAGCGGAGGAATGAAATTTTCCAAAACCATGCTATTGTCTGTAGAGCGTGATACCCAACTTGCAATCAACTTCAAGGTCTCTTTCTTGATTATACGCATGTTCTTTATAAGTGGCTGCTTGGTCACAACAACCCCATTCAGTGCAATAGCCTGACTTATGTTTTCTGACATTACTTTATAGACATTGAGCATGTCTAAGTATATTCTCCCCAATTGCACAACATATGGATGTCCCAGGGCACGGCAGGCACGTACATTTGTCTTCAGAATACTGACAAGTTGCTTGACAGCTTCTGGGTCCTTCAGAATATCTACATTGTGTGAAGCTTGAGAAATGATATCATCCCAAACTTGGTTAGGCAGCAACATATACTTCTCAATAAGCTGCTCTTGGGCAACTTGGTCCACTTGTGCACTGATCATGTATCCTACAGCTTCGTAGAATGTGTGGACTTGAAGTGTTTGTAAATCACAGATAATGGAACTGATTGTGCTTAATATTTCTTCAATAAATGGGCAAGCCTCTCCAACTTGAGTAGTAACAAAGTGTCGACGGCACTTGATTGCAATCTTGATGAAGGTGTCACAGGCCATATCTTGTACACCATCGTGAGTTTCATGCATGAATTCAAAAAGTTTATTCACAACAGTTTTTAAAAACTTCCAATGAGCTCTTAGGAATCTAGGGTACTGCCCCACTACATACATAATGTTACTAGCAATTATAGCCTTATTATCTTTCCCTTTCTTCTGTTCGCACAAACCCAAAAGTTCTTTGATGACAACCACAAGGAATCGTTTTTCATCATCTTCATACAATGCTCCAGAAATTGATCCTATGGCCCAGCACAATGTGTTCAAATTCTTCCAAGACCACTCAGTACCATTTACTTGATTTTGTAGCTTTTCTGTCATAATACGTTCTGTATCTTGGCAGTCCAAATGTGTCAAATAAACTAAAGTTTCTCTCATATTCTTATACAAATTAATAGAATCAGTATCCTTCATAAATTCTCGCACAACTTCACCATTCTCATTTTCAACCACTAATACTTCTTCTGGTTTAGCCATTCTAGAGATCATTATGTAGCGAACACTGCTAAGCACATCAGCATACAAAGCCTTCCTGCCCATGCTTTTGCCAAGTGCACATAAGGTGGAGGGACAAGGTTCCATCTTATATAAATCAGCAGTTATAGAGTTCCAGAACTCTAAACATATCTTAAAGATCTCCACTTCTTCTACTTCAGATATCAACACAAGATATCGAAAAGCTTTTATTAGAACAACTGTAAGTCCTTTTCTTTCAATAAGCTGTCCATGTTCTTTCAAATATGTGCAAAGAAATAGAGCAAGGTTTTGAATAAACACTTGCTCTTGATCTCGACCAGCCGCATATGCTTCACGTATGTTGGTAGTGAGAGGTAACATGGCTTCAAGCTGTTCCATAGTGCTCAATAGCAAAAACACAAAATCATCCTCATAGTTACTTACTGTTACACCTGCAATCTCTGTTAAGCAGCTTAAAGTAATATTACGAAACATGGGAACATTTAAAAACTTATAAATGAGTGTGCTTATTAGTTTCATTTCAAAAATGTAGCCAAGAGGTATCCAATTTAGAAACCTTAAAAGTGTATGAAGCGTTGCATCAACTAATGGAGCATTTTGTGAATTTTCAAGTACAAACTGACAAAGTTGGAATATTTGACTGAATTCAGAACACATGGTGTCTTTTAAATGTTTGGCTTTTGTCTGTGTGAGCTGCCCTGTACTGAATACAAACACTTCTTCACTGAGCAATTTTAAAATTACCATGTTGTTTTGACAAAGACTCTCGTTTGTCTTCGAAGCACCCACAATGTCACTTATGAAAGTTTCCCAATTGTGAGGCCATTCTCTTTTTAACACTTGAATCAAAATCATATTCAGTTTTTTCAAATACACCTTGTTGTTGTCCATTACTGTAGAATCTGAAGAATTCTTGATAATAAGGCCAACAATGTATTTTTTTATACCTTCACATTGATTTCGGGGTAATATTTTCCATCGGGTTTGTATTACTTGTTCTAATATTTGTAAGGCATAGTATTTTGTTTCTTGATTTTGTGAATACTCCAATATAGTGTCAACACGAGTCCAAGCATCTGGGTGTTCTTTGAGTGCAGTCAATATCTCCTGTGCAGTGCGTTGTTGTTCTCCAACAGTAGAATACAAACATCCCACAATATTGTCAAGAAGAGTGATATCAAGTTTTTGGTTGAAATCCAAAAGTTTGGCAGCTTGTTGCTCTAAAGTTGCCATTCTGTGTGTTACAACTTATTTAAATTTGTTCCCCTTAATGAAAATCAAGACTGAGATATTTTTTTCACATTCATTCCTCACCATACGTATCACTGCAAAAAACAATTTTTGTTAGATAGGACTTGTAGTCTAGTTATAACCTCTATATGATGCAAAGACATTAAACGAAGTTTATGAGTAATTATTACTATGGACTATGACAAATACCACATGCCCTGTTCACAAAGATTGTGTAGTAAATATAAATAAGATAATTACAAGAGCCCTTTCGTTGTACAAGAAAATATAGAGCACACACCCCGCGTAGATGTTGGGAATATTGCGAGGAATCATAACATTGTTTGTTAGACAAGAAATCACACTGGACATTTTTGCAAGAAAAGCGAGACAGTCATTTGTTGCAACTAAACTTATTAACAACTTACCCGTGAAAATAATTTGCGGCGCAATCAGTCTAACGCACTACCATACATACTAATCCGTTGTTTTCGTGAAGCTTGAAAAAGCTTACACGCATATTGTCTATGCTCATTTTTTGGTTCACCTTAAGCTAAATTTTTAATAAGCAACTTTGTCATTGTAAAAAAATGTATGGTGACCAAAATTGCCTTATTAATTGTTATTTGTTTTTAAATAATTTTAATCGCTTTACAACAACATTTGATAATTTAATTTCTAAAACGACCACAAAGTTATAGAAGACTCTTTTATTTTATTTTCAAAAGCCTTGTATTTAGATACCTACATTTTTAGTCGCTTTTATAATTTACTACAACACGACTCGATTCTGATCGCTCTAGCAGCTCGAGCAAAGAGTATAGATTATAGGAAACTCGAGTCTGGCTTACTATACTCTTTGGTCTGGCTAACGAAAGTAGAATAATAAAACGCGGCAAAATTTAAAAAAAAATCAAAAACTACATGAATACACACAATTTACCATTACAAAATAAACAATTAGGTAGGTACATTTTAAAACATGGCAGACGTACATGCTAAAATATGTTGTTTAACTTTAATCACACACACAAATCAATTAAATTACATAATCTTCATCCTAGCGTTAATTCCCAGTCGCATCCGAAGCTTTTACATCGGAGTCTGCGGTCCGCTTTACCTGTCTCGACTGCGGATTTCACTAGACCTCGATATTTTCCGTGAAGCAACTGCCATCTGACCTCCACAACCCAAATCTCACGCTAGGCGATAGTCACATTTTTTTTATTGGACCTTCGTTTTTGGATCTAAACTCCGTTATATTGATTGGATGATACCTCATTCCTTACCTTACAATCAGTTCAGTTCAGTCCCTTCCCTATCTTAGGAGTTAGAACATAGGTAGGTAAATCACAAGACAAACGAGGCTCTGGCGGCCGTGGATTGCTTTGTAATAATCTATGCTTGGTGAATTTGGGTTCGTCCACCGCAGCAGCACCCCGTGCTATCCTCAAAAGACACCCATGAAATGTGTACCTACTGCGCGAATAGGGTACATTTTGAGCACATTTTAGATCCAAGATACGTGTCCGGAGTTGTACGTAAATACTGTAAACATCCTTTAAAGGTTATTTGCCGTAACTAGTTTGATAAAATCCACCAAAAATAAGTACCTATCGTTTATAAAAGCGAAAGTAGGCAGATAACTGTATCGTCTGTTACTTTTTCACGACGACTAAACCGGTTAGGTAGTATTTGGCATGATTAGGTAGGTATACCTAGTAAATAGCTATTTTGGACAAGAGTTATAATTAGCTATCTCCAGTATTTAAAGAACTTTCTCTCCAGGTAAGGTTAAAATCTTCCACCCTGTATATAGACTAAGAGATGGAGGATTCGGTCCTGGGCCTTGATTCTGCTAAAGCCAACGGCTAAAGCACAACCACTGTCACACCACAGAGACTGCGAGAAAATTCCATTTGATTTTAGCCTTTAAAATAATGCTGTTAAAGTTTAAAATTAAATGTCTTTTTGTAGAGTGAATGAAAGAGTGTAATAAAACTCTTTTCATTTAATTTTGTGATTGTAAGTCTATAGAAATAAGGTCTAAAATTGAATGCCATTTTTTGCAGTCTCTGTGGTTTGACAGTGGTTGTGCTTTAGCAGAATCGAGGGCCTAGGCCGTTGGTGGCCAAGGCCGGCCGGTGTCTCAACACTCTCAACGTAGCCATTTCATCGTTTACTCCACAAAATTAAAAAAATGTGAGCCCGTAGGTACCTTGTATAGTCAAGTAACTACGCCATTGCTCGTGTTAGGGGTAGTGGAATCATGTCGATAGTGTAATGACCATAGGGGTCCATTACACGGTAGGTTTTGCTGTCAATTTAACCATCAATCAAGCCGTGATTGACCAATAACATTATCGTATAATAGCCGATTGACCAATATACATTCTGACATTCATGATTGACGGCATGATGGCATGACGCTTGCATAACCGTGTAATGGACTCCATAGGATTCGAACATGGTACTTCTCGATTGTAAGGTCGACCTAATAACCACTAATCCATCGACGCTTTTGATATTAACACAGTATATGACATTTACCTATAGCATTAACGAAATCTTCAATTTTATTTCAGACGATGACAAACTGATAAATAATTAATCTCCCCGCTGTGGTTTTTCGAGGTGACTATAAAATTGGGCTCTATAAGTAAGAAGGACAATAGAAGGTTCTTATAGGGTTGACAGCAAAGGTGTGTGTGAGTGTGACACCACACCCCTGACCCTGTTGTTGCACACGTGTATGGGCCACGTAATCACTTTCCATTGGGAGGGTTGGGTGCTTGTCTGCTACCTAAGTGGTAGAAAAAAAACTTGTACAGATGACGTAGTTTTACGAAATTCTGAGTAGGTGTCTTATTTACATTTAAATTTCAATAGACCAACGGCAACGGCCTGTCTTATTATTATATTAATAATTATTCACATCATCTATAACTTCTAGATCTCGCTGCTAGGTAACTACTCAACAAATTTTAATATATTTTGAATAAAATAAATGTTGTAGTGTAGACTGTGACTTCTTAACACACTTTATTGGAATTGAACGCTATGTTACGAATATTTTAAACAGGAACCAAGTATGTCAATATATTTTTGAATGGTGAGACTTAAATTGAGGATGTTAGTAGGTGATTAAGTCTTGGCTTGGCTTGACTTCGCACTTACTGATAATTATTATCGTGAATTTTTATGGACCAGTTTACGCTCTTCGATCGGAATAGGTAGTATTTTATTGTATATATCTTTATGTTTTACTAACATTTATATATTTAGTTAACAAAGGCACACAAGAATGTGTTGAAGTTGTTGTGTCTGAATTAGCTTACTCAAAGAAAAAATGATTTTAAATAATATTCAAGTGTTGTGGTGGATCCAAGGTTTACTGCACTATAGTTACAGTAAGTTTTTATCGTTAGCATTTATAGAAATCGAATCCACTTAATTTAGCAAATCAATAAATATGTTTACAACACACCTGCTCATAAAAGTGCTATTATTTCACCGCAAATAGGCACGTAATGACACCTATTATCAAACTGTGAGTTTTTCATTGCTATTATTCACAAGTGAGTTATTTATAGATTATTTTTAAATTTTATAAGTAGGTTAAGTTTCTATGTTCTTAAAAAAGTTTCGATACAAAAAATAACGTGTTTAATAGTACGAATAAATTAATATGCCTATTGTATGTTCATTTGATGCATTTTCGTATTTAAATAAATAATTTCAACTTGTAATACTTGTTTAATAAACAAAATTTTCACTCAAATTTAACTTTTTTTTCTCTCTAAGTACTTACAGAAAAAAAACAGTAAAAATAAAGTTAAATTAAAACCTCATTTTTTTTTTCAAATATGGCAGACCGCCATTAGGAAAACGAATTATGTAATTTGTAGTATTGTTTATTTAGTATTCGTAGTATTATTTTATTCGCAAGTGTGTTGTAAAACGTCGTATGGCACGCGTGAGTATGATGATTACCGTCCTCGGCACTCTTAAGAATCAATGGCGCCTCGGCGGTAATCACCAACTTTGCTCACTTGTACCATAATGTACTAATATAAGTGGCAAGTCAAGTGGTCCAGTGGACGGTCAAAATTTTACCGTATTAATGATTTTTTTAAAGTTTCAACATTATTGTTATTTCATTTTCTTATCAAAAAGCTTTTAAATTTTTCTACCTCCTACCTAGTTATTGTGTGTATGAAGGGGTGTTGCTGCTCCCGGCAAATTATCTGTCGAGACGGTATTAGCACAGTATTAGCCTATGTTTTGGGCACATATCCTCTCTTATAGTAATATAGTTTTTGACAGCGTTGACTCAGAAAGTTAGAAATTTGATTTTTTCACAGTTTCAAGACATTAGATCAGATCATTAGATATTTATTTGAAGGTATTAATTTGATGCCTTCATTATGTTTATGAAAAAAGGTCTTGACAGACGGAAAATAAAGTGATCCTCCGAGGGTTCCGCTTTGTTCTCTTGAGGCATGGAACCCAAAACTACCTTAAATCCTTAAGTTGGCTCATTTTACATAGAGGAGACATTCCTTTATTTTTAAAAAGAAATAAAACTGCATTCAAAGATTTTCAAAAATTCGCTTGCCACACCCGGTAATCGAACCGACTAAAATCCGAAAAAGTAACATCCTGTATTTTTATGGCATCAATCGATATTGTCAATCATACGGATCAAATCTCTCTAAGAAACATGGTAAATTAAATGAAAGGAAATCCTTGAAACCTAAACTTATACATAAATTCAATTTGGCAAAATAAAGCACTGTAACTCAAAGTTCCAACCCATCCATTTGGTTTCATATTAAACAATAAAATTCCATTAATAAATTACTTGTCCCTTTTTTTCGTACGGAGACCGCCGCTGGTCAGCAGTGGTATTTAGGTATGTCGAACTCAAACCGACTAAAACCGCTCGCCGTCTCAATTAACAGGTTATAAGTTGATCCAATAGGGCAAGTCTCTCGTTGCCCAGGGTACACCACGTGCAGGTTTCTGATCAAGCACCCAAAAATTACTCCCTACCTACCTACATACGTCATGCAGTTTTACCCAATAAAGTTACATTCTAAACAGGTAACGAAGTTCAGTCATTTGGTACTAATTTTATGAAATAAACATCAAAGATAGGTAGGTACCTACATATTACTATCTCTAGCGTTGAAAAGGTATCTAATAGCTAAAAGTGCTGTGGCTGTTGTGCATTGAATTTATAAGTTAAGATTTTGTGGACTTCCTTTCATTTAATTTACCATGTTTCATAGAGAGATTTGATCCTTATGATTGACACTATCGATTGATGTTATTTTTTCGGATTTTAGTCGATTCGATTACCGGGTGTGGCTGGCCGGCTGGCAATTTTTCGAAAATCTTTGAATGCAGTATTGTTTCTTTTTAAAAATAAAGGAATATCTCCTATAGGTAAAATGAGCCAACTTAAGGATTTAAAGTAGTTTCCCTCCAGGGCCCGACTTATTTTTCCACCCTGTATAGGTATTTAGTACCTACCTATTTTGGTATCCCAGATTTTGACTATTCGCTAAGATTTTTTATAATATTTTCTAGCTCTTCCTTATGATATTTTAAAATATGCAAATATATATGGCATTGATTACGGCCTGAAATGGATATATTTTCCGGACGGCGATGGTATACCACATTATGTTAATTTAAGGAGACCTCAAAACAACACTGATCTTCGTGGATCTCGAGCTGACATTATTGAATTCAGATTATATATCGGGTAAGATGCCATTATGTATTTAAAGATTATATTTGAACTAAAAATTACCAATGTCCTTTTTCCTGAGACTTTTTCGTAAGCTTGCCAACAGGCGGAGTGAAGGTATCTTTGTAATTTGTAGATAGAGGAGGAAAATTTTGTGATGTGTCCACGGAAATTGTAATTGTAGTCACTTCCGCTGACCCCCCAAATAAAGAGTAGAAGTCTGCGCCCGAGCTACGTCTGCTACTAATGAGGTGATCGGATATTGTTACTAGTTAGAAGTCGGTGATATTTGGAAAAATTACATGAATGAGGCGTCGCCGTCGGTAGCCTTTACGATCAAGAAGTCAGAGGTTTGAAGCCTGATCAATACCTACATAACCCACTTCTAAGACAAGTAATTTAGTTTAGCTACACGAGTTAGGGGTTAAGGGGTAGGGGAAATATTATTAATATGGATAAGAGTGGAAGGAACGACTTGAGCAGCCGAGCGCTGGGCACGCCACGCCGTAGTAGCGGCGGTAAGTAAGACTCATCGTGGAGGACTGGCTCTAGTGCTAGCTGACACGGATGATTTCTGGGAAAGGGTGCTTCGGGGACCACCCGTGTCGGATCAGGAAGGAGCCACCGTATGAGTGCCATCACGGCGATGCAAGCGTGGACTTAGGTCTGCACAGGCTGGTGGAGTATCCGGCGTGAGAGGTCACGAGGTCCTCGGAATTGGAGTTCTCTTGCTGGGCGCCTTGCTACCAGCCGTGGTGCGAAGTGCGAGCCCATAAGCGCAGCGAAGTCGATTTGAACGTCGGAGTGGCAGGTGGAGCCGCCTGACATTCTAGCTACCTTGGTTCCCAAACCGGTGCGAGGGAAATGCCATAAGGGTCACCTTACACCTCGCGGTTTTAGCCAGTTCGAGTCCTACGTAACCACCCTCAGTATCCGTGGGAACTTCCACACGAAAAAAGTTACTTGTTAGTTATTTTTCCACTGTAATGAACGACTTCTTTTCTGTCCCACAGTCTGTGACCATAGCCCCAAATGGATGTGCGTTGAAAAATAGATTTTCCACTTTTTGTTTATGATATAAATTTTATAGCATTATCCCTTTTGATGCAGCAATAGCATCTATAGAACTGAATAAATACAAATCATATATTCTACATTCAGGAATGATACCAATAGTTATATTGGGTTGAATGAAAAAGGACAACCTATTCAAGAGATTGATCAAGATGCAACGCTCAAGATTCTATCATCTGACAAACCAGTAAAAATTATCACTCATGGTTGGAAGTCATCAGCGGATAAAGACGGAGTCACAGAAATAAAAAATGCTTACTTAGACTCCAAAAAGGTAAAAGTTATAACCGTTGATTGGAGTGTAATAGCTGATTCAATATTCTATCCACTGGTAGCAGACGAAGCGAAGACTGTAGGTGCAAGAGTCGGCACATTTATAAACGCTCTGCATAACAGATACAACGTAACTGGTAAACAATTCCATCTCATTGGTCATAGCCTCGGAGCTCATATTATGGCAATTGCAGCATCTAGATCAAAAGTCACTATAGATAGAATCACAGGTGAGTACCTACCTATTACCTAAGAATAGTAAGAATACACTTTCTTCTTCATTCGATCATGGTAGCGAATGCAGACTGACCCTCATCCAAAAACCAAAACGGCGAATGTGTCCTGTCTATAGATGTAAGGCCGGAATAATTCCAAATATTCCGATGAGGATAAAACGAAAAATCCCGAATAATTCCCAAATGACCCGGAATAATTCGGAATTATTCCGGTCGATATTTATATAGATAGATGTAGTAGGTATTGAGAGTCTTGACTCTTTTTGATAGTCTTGTGACTCGAAATGCAGTTATGAATTTATGATTCGCGTTTTATACGATTATAGATATCTAAATATATATAACTCAAAGGTGACTGACTGACTGACTGACTGACATAGTGATCTATTAACGCACAGCCCAAACCACTGGACGGATCGGGCTGAAATTTGGCATGCAGGTAGATGTTATGACTTAGGCATCCGCTAAGAAAGGATTTTGATTAATTCTACCCCCAAGGGGATAAAATAGGGGATGAACAACATTCCGAACTTAACGCGGATGAAGTCGCGGGCAACAGCTAGTTGGTGTATATACCTATCGGTATAATTAAGGAAATACAGTCTAAGACTTATGTTTTCCTGAGTACCTACTTATACACTTTTAAACTCTTTAAGAGTGTTTTCACACCATCCATATCCGTATCGGACGACGATGGCCGACATCCGATATCCGACACCATATTATTATGTTGTTTTCATATAGATATCCGATAAGATCGGTCCGATTTGGCTATTTGCTACATAGCACAGACTAGTTAAGGATACTGGGGATAAAAAACCTTAAAAAACGTAGTGCAAGCAATTTTCGACCTTATTGACATGACATAGAATAGAGTTTTTTTTCTTATATTCGTAATCAGTGTCATCTATTAGCGCAAAAAGACACGTAATTAAGATAATGTCATTAAGGTCGAAAGTCGCTTACAGTCGCTGTTTTAGTATCTGTGTGAAAGTTGTAGTCATATAATAAGTAGGTAAGTACTTACCGTACATCTTGACTTGACCCCAAGTCGCGAGAGATGCTCGAATTGGTTTGATATGGTCTATGATTGGTGGATTTGAGCTTCTCCGTCACCATGGTACACGGGGTACCATGGTGGCGGAGAAGCTCAAATCTACCTAATCCACAAAAGACATCCAAAAACGCGTACTGTTACTCGTACTGCGCATATACATACATACTCGTATAAGTAGGTCCATTTTGGACGTCACTGAGGTCAAGATATTTAATATTCCGGTATCTACCTACCTATATACCAATACCTACATAGGTCTGTACTTAAGTTTTCGTTTAGTAGGTAGGTGGAAGCACAAATAATTCATTTTTTGTAGGTGAGTTTAGCGGGAATAATTCCGGAATATTTGAGAATATTTGGGAATAATTCCGAATAATATGGAATAATTCGGAATTATTCGGGATTTTTACATCTATAGTCCTGTCCTGAAGGTCAATTCTCGTTATAAAAAGTATATAATATATAGGTATTATGTATAATAAAAAAAATATTCTGATTATTTTTGCAGTTATCGAATATAGGTTACCTACCTACCTGATACCCTGATACCTAATATTATTAAAATAGGGCTGCCATGCAATACAGTATGAAAATTAAAAAAAAAAATGAAAACCTACAGTATGAAAATTTGATATGCTTCAACTTTACCTATCTATCTTTTACAGGTCTTGATCCAGCTAGACCTTTATTCGAATACCCCGAGTTTGTAGAAAATTCGGAAAAACTAGATCCATCAGATGCTAACTTTGTTGACATCATTCACACTTGTAGTGGTGTTTTGGGTTATGAAGCACCCGCTGGAACGATTGATTTTTATCCCAATAGTGGTTTCCCACCGCAGCCAGGTTGTGGAAGTATACAGAAGGCATTCGGTTAGTGTGTATGTTTTAAAATCATCATAATTTTAATCATTGGTACCTACTTAATTTATTGTGATTGTGAATATTGTAGAAATGAAATTCTGCAATGTTGCTACCTACTCATTGCAGAATTTAAAAAGAAATAAAGAATGAAAAGATATTTTATTGTGAAAATTTATTGCACATTAACTTTTCAGAAGCATGCAGTCACGGACGATCTTCCCTCTATTTCAGCGAGTCAATCAGATATCCGACGGCCTTTCCATCTTTTCAGTGTCAAAGTTGGCTTGATTATGTAATCAATAATTGTAATCACAATGCATACATGGGAGAAAGTGTAGCCAGGAATTTGAGAGGGGTTTATTATTTGAGAACCAACTCATATAGACCATTTGGATATCATTCATAATTTAAATAGTTAAACAATTTAACGGATTTTAAAGTATTATCTATAGGGTAATTTTAGTGGTGTGTTGTGTATTTATTTTATTGTACAACAATCGTGAAATGTTGAAATCATTATTTCTAGCTAGTAATACGCAGGTACCTTTTTATTACTAGATATACGAGTATTTTAGCACATTAAACTGTAACGAGGACGATGTACCATATGCCTAAAAACTTAAAGTTATTTCTGTTTTATTACTACTATTTTCATTTAGTCTTCATTTATTATAAATTATTTAGGCACCTATTTGAAAAGCTGCTCCATGATTATTTAAGCAAGCCATCAAACAAATAGCTAAATTCATATGTATGATATTAAGAACGATTGAGAACCCATATAATTTTTATATCGGTTTTTTTATACCGACTGTTTGGATATTGATTGCAAGAAAATAAATAGGAGAAACTCCAGAAAATACCATCCCTGAAGACTCGTGAGAGTTGTCATTGTCAGGTTCAAAAGACTTCTATCCGTGGCAGTAGCAGTAGCCAACATTAAAAAAATTTGTTGTCAAATCAGAGCTGACATTTGACTTGACTGATTTGATTTGAGTTTGACATTGTTTGTTTCGACACAGCTCGCCATATTTAAAAAATAGAATAGATATTGTTTGTTATTGTTTCTTTGTTGATCGTGTCGTGCTCATGAACGATTTATTTTATTTTTGATAAATATAGTTAAGTTATTAATATCGATATTAAGATGAACCGAAAAAGGAACGTAAACTACATTAAACCAGAAGATCCAGAGTTTTTGAAGGTTCTTAAAAGGCAAGCGGGCTATGATGATAAAAATCACAAGTTTGATAAGCTTATGAATGCTGAAGAAGACTTCGCAGATGATGATGACAGTGAACAGCCACAAGTAGTAGTTTTAAAGGATGGAGATTTGACAGCAGAGCAAGCGGAGATTGAGAAGAAAAGATTGGAGAAAGAGGAAGCAGAAACAAAAGCAGATCTAAGTAAACGAGTTATATTTAAAGCTAAAGAAGCATCATTAACGGAGCCAGCTAGTAAAAAGAAGCGCGAAACTGAACCTGTTAGTAAAGAATCCATTATAAAGAAGAACCAACAGTTATTATCGTTTGGTGATGATGATGATGATGATGACGATGATAGCAATGAAACATAGTTATGACATTAATATTTTTATTGTTCTACAAGCTTAATATACTGTTCAATATAATAATTATGTGTCTTTCTCCCATCCATTAATTTTATTGTCCTTAATATAGTATTAAGTGCTAAGTTACTGATAGTGTAATATAACATAATACTAACATAAAAAAACTACTATCAGAGTATAGAAACAGAAACATGTATACACACAATGTATACAACATTATGTACACACAATGTATAAACTGCCCCCCTAGACAAGTGGCAATTTGTTGGCCAGCGTATTGTAGAATAGAATGAAGAATGTATGGGATTTGACATTTACGACATAATTATGTTGATGTTTGTCATGTATATGAATGTATTGATGTGTATACATCAATACATTCATTATTCTATTTTCTAATACATCCACCAATGAATTGCCACTTTTCTAGGGGGGCTGATTGCTGATCTACATTATGGATACTAACAATTCAGTGATACATATTAAAAAAAAAACAGATTTATCAATAACTGTCAAGAAAAACATTGTAACTCAATAGATTTAGATCGGAAAAAATAAACATCCAAAATGCCTATATTTAGGAAAGTATAGGAGAATTTCAACATCCAACATTGAATCATTATGTTGGATGTTGAAATTCTCCTATACTTGTCTTGTGTAATTGTCTGTATACTTGTCTGTGCACTGACCAACTGTGCTTTATGGACATTTCCATAAAGCACAGTTGGTCAGTGCACAGAGCGTTCCCCTGTAAGAGACTAGTTGGACTAAGTTCCATCTTGGATTTTTACTTTTTCTGAACTAAGGTAAAAGTTAACCTAAGTTTACATAAATTTAAAGTTGCAGCCTTTCAAAAGCAATATTAAAATTAACAGACAATTCCTAATAAACAAGTTACAATCTTTCCTTTGCCAGTTTTTGATATAATGCAAGAAATGAGAACTACAAGAATAAATGAGTTAATAAACATTATATAAGACAAATAAACCACACCTATTATTGTTTGTTAACATTTCCATCACATTTTAAGATGCTAGTAGTCATGTAATTTTCAGTTATGATAACTGAATCAGTGAATCAAAAACTAAATCATTGCTTAATACATTAGTGAACACTCGGGACTTCAAGGGAACTCAAAGCTGTAGCTGTGCTCTGTTCACTAACCTCTCTGAGACCTGTCCTGATTTATAGAACTTGTTCTCAAGTTTTAAGGTGTCCTAAAGATTTTAAGTATAGTAGACAGATTAAGGTAGTATAGACTATAGTTATGTTAATTATTACAACTGTTGTTATTATCTAGTGTCATCACAACTTTGTCGTTTCTTTATTTTGGTTTTAGAACCATTGGATGTAATCACAGGCTCATTTCTATAGTAAAATTGCTCTGAGTCATTCTCATACTCCATAAGTTTATGAAGCAAAAATCGTCTTTCATCTTTAACTATTAAAATGCTTTCTTGAACTCTGGCTACTTCATCACATAATGCAGCATTTTCCTGTAATACAAAAATAAGAACACTTAGAGCAACTATCACATATTTAAAGCTACAGGGCACCATGGAAGAGTGTTCAAGTCACTCAATCCACTGCTCGTCATGTCACCTTTACAAAATTATATGATTCTATACACTAAGTATGCTTTACTATTTAAAAGGGTGTTTTTAGGAGCTCAAGTTAGCTGTATGCAAGTATTTCTGCTGATTGATGGACATGACAAACCAAGGGGAAAGGAGAAAATCAAATGCAATTGTGAGCAACGCTAAGATGACGAAACCTATAATTTGGTGTTAATTTTATGTGTGTTTACTAGCTGTTGTTAGGACGTAGATGACTTTCTACGTCCCCACAGTAAAGCATATGGTCAGGTGGTATTAAATCTTCTCGTATAAAACCATAATATTTATATTAAAGTTAACAAAATGTACTCACTAAAATTAGACTTTTGATTCGCATTTTTATAAATTTATATTTTTTCCGGTACCGTTTTATTTGTTTATCATTATGAATAGCATTCATTATAATGATCTTTTGAGTGATGTGATGCAAAGCCTAAGTGCAAAGCTAATATAATTTATAATATTTATATCGTGAATATTGTGATAGCAACAAAAACTGTCATTTCATTATTGAGATTGTATTCTCTTATAAATTTATGCATTTTAATCGTATGGAGTTTATGCCAACTCGTTACGTTTATGGTCGGCGTTGCCAGAATGACAGCGTTTTACCTAAAAATAAAACGCTTATTAAATAACTTACTTTATTCGAAGCCTAATAATATTTGAGAGTGGCAACACTTGTTTCTACTATAGGGTCGTCTCTTTCTAGCCTATTGCTATCCTTTTCTGGCTTACCCCTCTTTCCACCAGGCAGGTCACGGCAGAGAGATTCTTAGGGATGTGACATTGAAGGAAAAGAATCGATTAAATAAAAATCGATTTTTTCTTTACTCAATATAAATCGATTTTTTAAAAATCGATTTTTTAAAAATAAATAATCGATTTCTGTGAAAAAATCGATTTTTTTCCTAATTTTTAAAAATCTGCATGCTTTTCGTATTCTAATAATAAACCTACTGACATTACGAAATTATCAGATTAAAAATAAAATAAAATAATATGATTAATAAAATGAATAACCAATTCAAAACTAAATCTCAAAGAAAATGTTCTTTTAAACTTTCAAGGTATTTCAATCCATTCTTCCTTTCTTTCTTCTTTCTAATATTATAAATGCGAAAGTAACTCTGTCTGTCTGTCTGTCTGTCTGTCCGACTGTCTGTCTGTTACGCTTTCACGCCTAAACCACTTAACCGATTTTGATGGGTATAGAGGTAGATTACACCTTGAGAACGGATATAGGCTATGTTTGGTCGCGATAACCGACATCCACGCGGGCGGAGCCGCAGGCAAAAGCTAGTTTCTTATAAATGTAGAAATTGATTTCCGCAAAACTATTTTTTTTTTACTAGCAACACTAAAAGAAACGACGACCCACTAACCGTCCGTAACACCACTGTGTCACACTGGCACTGGTGTGACGGTTAGGGAAGAAAATTATAATCGTCACACTATTCGCTGTCATTGTTATAATGACACAGGCAGCGGTGTAACTGTTAGTTGGTCGTCAAAGAAACATCAACAAAGTCAATTTTGTCTGTATCATATTTTCATTATCACAACAATATGAACAAACTTCTTCGTAACTCTTTTAGAAAATTATAAATTAAATAAAACTATAAACTGAACAGATAATAGTACTAGCGTAACCATAGTGTGTGTGAGTGATTCGAGAACCTAGAAGTCATAATATTATACAAAGTGTTCATAAATGTTACGAAAATTTTGCATTTATGAAAATCGATTTAAACGCGTAAGTTAAAAAAATCGATTTTTTAAAAATCGATTAATATTACTATAAAAATCGCTAATAAAAAATCGATTATTAGAAAAAAATAATCGATTTTTTTAAAAATCGATTATTTTTTAACATCCCTAGAGATTCTCCGCCGGACACCTCATTGTGGGTCATAATATTATTAAGTACTAAATTATTTAGTAACACCAGGCAGGATATAAAAACTTTAGGCTTCGAATAAAGTAAGTTATTTAATAAGCGTTTTATTTTTAGGTAAAACGCTGTCATTAAACAACTGTACTGTTATTCGAAGCCTAATAATATTTGAGATGTGTCTGTTATCGCCTGGTGGAAAAACAAAACGCCAATGTGATTAATGCTTAGAGTATATAAGAGGTGGCATACCTACGAAAAAAAACTGTATACCTAAACTTGGATAAGAACATTAAATGGCGTCTATAATAGAGAAGCCCAGTAAACTGTCGATAACTACTTATCGATATAAAAGAAGCACAGACTAAAAATGTAAGCAAGGGTTTAAACTATTATCTATCTATCTATACTCTATACTATTATATAATTATAAATGGAAAATGTTTGTCCGCGATGGACGTAAAAACTACTAAAATGGATTTTGATGCAGTTTTTTTTGTTAGAAAGGTCTTGTTTGGATTTAAAATCTTACGTCTGTTTTACTGCAATCGGTTGAGTAGAACCGAAGATAAGAGATCCACGCGGGCGAAAGGCTAGTATTTAGCATATATTTGCTAAATATAATAGTTTGAACCATTGTAAACCTATGAGAATGCCGTAAGGCGAAACCGGTTAGGCAACAAAAAATTAAATAATTGTGGAAGAGTACAAGTGCTTTTATTCAATATGTCCTTTATATTACAAAGAAGAACGGGCAGTTCGTTACATAATATTGTAAAACTTTTTACTTAAATCACAATTTTATTATTTCGTTAAAATGATAATTATTGTATGTTTAAATACAGCTTGGCAAAAAAGTCGTGAAATTAATAGGGGCGCCACAATCGTGCATGTAGCCACCCTATATACTACGACCAAAACAGCTTTGATACTTCGATTTTGTACACTATTTATAAAATGTGCCTACTACTTCTGTTTGTCAGTATATTTGATAAAATTTGTATGCATAAATATGGATATTTGTATTGGTCGTGGTCGTGCCTCGGATAGCGCGTTAAGCCGTCGGTCCCGGTTGCCATACGAACATCTTATGGCAGTCATTACGGGTAGTTAGAGCCCTAAAAAAGTCTAAAAACTGGTCTAGCTGCAATACTTCATTATCGCCCAATATCGCTATTGGGTTGTGGAGGTCAGATGGCAGTTGCTTCACGAAAAATGACAAAATTCGGTCAAATCCGTAGTAAGACTGGTAAAGCAGACCCCAGACTCCGAGGTAAGATCTTCGGATGCGTCTCGGATTAAAGCTAGTTCTAGCGTTAATCCCTAAAAGAAAAAGAATAAAACGATTGAACTGAGTGTAATGTAAAACAATTTAATAGTACAATTGAATGTGTTCTAATCGGAATCTAAAAAACTTTCATCCAAATATTCCACGCCAGAAAAGTGTTCATCTGAGCTTTGGGGTGGGTCTTCTCTTGGGTGGGTCTTCTTTTCTAGGCCGTCCCGCTCTATGCTTTCCTGATGTGGTGAAAATTCCTTTATTTCTTTGTCCTTCCAATGCAATTCGTCTTAAGGTACTGACGGATTTGCCTAAAACAAGATGCGAACTTTATATAGAAATAACATAAAAGGTTGTATGAGCGAATGCCTACAAGCTGCTGTAGCAGTTTGGTGAAGAAAATTTTGTGAATATTATGTATCTATTAATAAATAAATTAATACATACAAAAAAAAGTACATACATATATATACGTGTGTAGAAAATTTGCGTCGTGGGCCAGTCGAATAACAATACGGAGTGGATATTAATTTATGAATATATAAATTACAAAAAAAATATCGATAATCAAAATCGTATCACCGCAACACTAGCGTTTTCCATACAAAGATGTTTTATTGAATTTTAGAAAAATACGACGTAATTATTGATTGAAATTGTGAGTTTTACAAGCTTGTTTGCTTTACAGACAGACAAAACGAACTATTGATGTCGTAGGTCAACAAATAACAATGATATCTCGATGAGAAGAATACGTACTTATGTAATGTTATTTCTGGCTTATTTCTTGCATAATATGATCCACATCCAACAATTGAGCAGGTAGGCATCTTTGTCACACGTATTTTTTCACACTTCACACCAAAATCACTGGATTACACGTTTATTTGCTAGATAATCGTAGTAAACAATGGTAAACAAGCCTCGAATGACGTAACTATGTACTTGTTGCTTGGAACAAAAGATGGCGATTTGGCGTCAAACTTCAGTCGATTTTATGAATGAAATCGTAGTAGTTTCGTCTCTTATACTATATACTCTAAGGATTAATGCAATGATGTTAGTTTGACCAAATTCCACTAGAAAAGTGTAATATGTTCAATAGGCTAAATTTCGGGTACCTAAAGAAAACAACAACCTTAGGTTTGAACTTATTAATAATACTAGTAAGCTTACCTAAGCATATATTACCATAATAATTTACTCTGATTATTAACATCAGTAGGTAAGTATAGGTAGGTACTTAGATTTAAATAATACACAATCATAAAATTTAGTTCAAATTAAAAAGTACCATCTACAATATTTGGCCTAAAAAAAAATAATTAAGCAATCATATTAATTATTATTTTAAGTATAAAAACATAAAAAAATAATCATAAAGGTAAGAATAAATTAGACATTGTTCTATTAGACGATACCACATCCGCAGGTTTTATTTCTCTTCTGTAGAATCGGGTAAATGTGTCACGTGACCTCCAATTACCCCTCGCGAGTATGTCTTCTAAAAGGAGATTCAGCAGCCAATCTTTGGAAGCCACTGCTGGTCGCGTGGAGCCTGCCGATGCTTGCACTCCGGCTCTCTTCAAGAGAGACTTTATCCAGTTTGCAATGACGGTGCGACTGGCCGCTTTTGGAGCACCACGAACTGTCAAAAAAAGATGATTGCTTTTACATACATCTCGTCTCTCTTTAGACAACTTAATCAAGGCCTTAATCCAAAAGACGGGATTAAGCGCAGTGTTTTCAGGATTATTAAGTAGACGCCAGCCTGATTGCCGGTATTCGGAACTGTCTGTTTTGGACCCAAAAAGGGGCCAGAAGGTAATATGATCGTTTGACAAGGTGAAATGATCTGGATCTATAGAGAGTAGGGTAAGATCATGCACCCTGCGACCCGAACACAAAAGGAGAATACAGGCTGTTCTTTGTGCACATTCATAAAACGTGAAATTTGAAACGAAATTGTCCACTAGCCAACGAGTGACTACTTCAACGTCCCAGATGGGGGGTTTCAATATTTTAGGTTTCTTGAGCGCTATAGACTTTAAAATACGTATCACAACAGGGTGTGAACTCAGACTATGGGTTTTATTAGGATCACATAAAGTTGAAACAACTGATTTATGCAACACAACTGAATTGTATGATAAGTTTTCTATAAGATACAAATCTGACAAATATCTCGCAAGATCTGTACCTGACGGAGAACGAATCGAAATGTTATTATTAATAGCCCACGAGCACCAACGCTTCCATGCAGACATATAACATTTTTTCGTAGAATCCCGCCAACTAGCAAATAAAAGATTTCGTTGATTTACAGACCAACCTATGAGAGCTTGATCCCACCCCCACATTTCCAAATCTCCAGTGTCAGTTCGTGAACCCTCGTGGGGTTCCGGTTCGTCGAGGTATCTATCAGAACCTCCTCGAGATTGTGGATTGTATATGGAGGAGCAATGGCTCTCCTCTTGAGATCGGGGCGCCAAAAGGCTTTCTGCCACTTTGGGACTATTAACAGATAGATCCCAGATGCGTTGTTTAGGTGGGCTAACACTTTGGGAATCAGATAGGGCGGTGGAAAGATCCACGCTAGGCTGAAGTGCCAACGCCTTGTGAAGGCGTCGATGAACTGTGCTTGATGGTCTTTCGAGTTCAGGGACACATAGTTCGGTACTACATGAGCTCGATCTGATGCAAAGAGATCTATTACCGGCTTTCCCCATTTCAGAAATACTTTCTCCGTCAAGGGTGGAAGTAAGTGCCACTCCGGGTGACGGACTCCTCTCGACAATCGATCTGCCTCGACATTGTATTTGCCTGGCAGGTGGTGGAGAGATAGCGATATGCTGTACTTCTGTAGAATGTGAAAGACTTTGTATGTTAACCTCATAAGATGCTTGGATCGAGTGCCTCCCTCCCTGCGGAGATACGACAGAACCGTTCTGTTGTCCGATTGTATGGAAACTGTTGTCCCTTTGAGCAGGTGACAATGTTTTTGAAAGACTTTCAAAATTGCCAACATTTCCTTCAGATTCGAATGAAGGTCTTGTTCGCTGTATTTCCAATTCCCGCTCAGGCTCTCGCTGTTTATCTGAGCTCCCCATCCCGAACCGGAAGCATCGGTCGACAGATAATGAGTTACGGCAGGGGTATGTAACATCGAATTGTTTGAATAATTTTGGAGCCACCACTTTAGATCTGATATGGTCCTTTTTGGCAGTGAGACCACTTCCAGTGGGTTCTTGTTTAGTAGTGTATGAGAATGACTTAGTAACTTGCGGAAATGAAGCCGGCCGTAGGGTACTACCAGGCTTGCAAAGTTTAAGGATCCTATCAGACCTTGCAACTCCCTCAGGTTGCATCGCTTTCGACGCAATATTTGAAGGAGTTTTTCTTTTACAGAAAGCTGTTTCTTTACCGGCAATTCTTTCACATTTTGCCACGTATTCCATATTATCCCTAGATATGGAATAGCTTTTTGGGGATTTAACACAGACTTTTGGTAATTGATTTGCCACCCTAACGATTCTAGGAACTGTATAGCTGTACTCACCTGAGTCGAGAGTGTGTGTTTGTCCTGGCTGGCCAGTAAAAAGTCGTCCAGGTAAACCAAGGTGCGTATGCCTCGGTCTCGTAGCTTCTGTGCAACCCAGTTGGTTAGCACGGTGAAGACTTTTGGAGCTGACGCCAGGCCGAAGGGCAGGCAAGTCATTTGTAGCAATTCGTTGTTCCACATCAGTCGGAGAAAAGGCCTGTGACTGACTGCTACGGGCAAATGAAAATAAGCATTCTGAAGGTCGATCTTTGCGACCCAGTCGCCCGATTGGAGAAACAAAGAGATTGTGGCGTGATTTATCAACTTGAATTTGCTCACGGCGACAAATAGATTTAGGTTTTTTAAATTGAAAATCGGACGGTATGAACCGTCGTCTTTTGGTATCAAAAAAAGATTGGAAAGAAAGCTGGGTTTGGTTTGAGCCCTCTCGAGAACGCCCATGTTCATCATTTCTTGAATATGCAACTTCATTTCGGGTGAACATGAAGTTTTTATGTCTTTTCCCGTTCCCGGGACATGAAGCAGAGGCCTTTCCATGAAGGGTATGCGGTACCCTTCTGAAATTATCTTCAAGATTACGGGAGGCGCTTTGTGATATTCCCACATCTGATAGAAATGATGAAGGCGCCCTGCTTTGAAAGTCGAGTCAAAATTTCTTTTTAGGTTGTCCCTTGCGTGAATTAGCTGCTTGCTGGGTTCTATACGCTGTATCCTGAGCCCTGGGTGCTCGTGGACGAAAGGTCATACCCTGCGCGGGCATTCTAGGTATGAAACCTTGATTATAAAACGGATACATTCCTTGCGCAGGAAATGTTGAAAATGATGGATAACCAGGGGGACCTTGCGCAGGTACCATTGGTAAATTACGGTTACCTGAGTAACTTTGTGTATATGGCAAACCCTGCGCAGGTTGCTTGAGTTTATTAATATTTTGGCTAGTACCAGCTTGCGAAGCTACAACTTTGGAACTCGCCGATTTCGTTGACCAAAAAACTTTACTTGTACCCCCATGTTTCTCTAATATTGAACTCAACTTATCATCTTTAAACAGGTTCTCACATGACGGTGGTATTTTACGAAGTGTGGCTTTCGTAAATTTATCCTTAACTGACTTAAGAATAGCGTCCCGGCGCTGTTGAATCAGGTCTGCGCGGTGACCACAAGCCATTTGTAATAGATCATTGGATATCTTTTGAAAGTCACCTTGCACAAATATCTCGTTAATTTTGGACTCTATGCTAGTCCTATCAACCGTATCGGAAGATCTAAGCCATGAAATAAAATTTATAAAACCGGTTTCTACAGCTTCGTGCTGCTTCAGTAAACCTTGCGTAATACTTGCAAAACCTCTTTCAGTAAGAGATAAGTTAGGCAATCTATCATATTGTTTTAATTCATCGTTACATTCGAGTTCGGTAAAGCCGGGGGTAGAACAATATCTTTTTTGAACATCCGAGTATCTAACATCGGACCATGAAGCAGATTCAAAATGCTGAATATCATTCAGACGTTTTAGAATATGTTCATCTGATTTCAACATTGCAGGCTCTTTTAAAACGACATTAACGGGCAAAGAAAATTCTGTAGAATTTTGTTGTGAGGTAGATCCATCACCATTATATAACTCGCCACTGACATTTAAAGAAACATCGCTGTCGCTATCGTTACAATGTTGCGATTGATAACTTTGTGTAGGGTAATCTTGAAATAAATAATTATGCATGAAATTAACTTGTGAAGCTAACGTTTTTAACATGTCGGGATACTCGGAATGCTCCGGGCCCTCATGTCGGGCACGTTTGGCCTCCTTTGTACCTTTGGATGCTGACCTACGTTTCTTACTTGTGGCGATGCTCGGTTGAGACATCGTTTGTGTAGGTCCAGAGGAACGCGGCGGAGGCTCGATCACCGCCTCTGTGGAAGCAACGGCCACAGAGGACCGCAGGCGCGCCGGTGTCGGAGATGATCGACTTCCAGAACTACTAGAAGATGAAGAATCACTCTCCATTTTTAAGCACAAAAGCTTAAAATTTTTAAATGTATTCTACAAGTAGGTCCAAAAAAATTTTTAACAAAAGTATACGAACGGAGAATCCGTTAGAAAAAATTATACTTGTTATTAAGTACGACCGCTTAGTACGAAAACAAAATCGCCAATGAGGTGTCCGGCGGAGAATCTCTCTGCCGTGACCTGCCTGGTGGAAAGAGGGGTAAGCCAGAAAAGGATAGCAATAGGCTAGAAAGAGACGACCCTATAGTAGAAACAAGTGTTGCCACTCTCAAATATTATTAGGCTTCGAATAACAGTACAGTTGTTTAATGTAACTTTTGTAATATTTTGTACCTATTTCTTTTTATCCTCTCATGTTTCTTCTAAGTAATACAAATCAAAATATTGTTTAGATTTTACTTTTGCCGTATCGCATATCTACTAGAGACAACAATACTAGATTATATTAGATTGATTGTGAAAATGCACCTCTTAGATTATTTTGCCTATCATCATCATCATCATGCGCATGGAGATGTATTTTCCTAATTGCATCTGAGGCCAAGGCAAGGCAAGGCAAATTTTTATGTTTCAATTTTTACTGAGCCGCGTGGTTCCCGGTAGTAGCCGCGCGGTTCCCGGCAGAGTAGAACTTGGGTCACCCCACCTCTTCCTATGCGGTGTCGTAACAGGCGACTAAGGGATAGGGCTGTTTAACACCAGACAGATATATACAGCCATGACTCAGCCTCAGATGCATAGCTCGAGTCAATAGTGCCAGGAATATGGCAATAGGCTCACTCCCTATTACGTGGGAGCGTGGGACCGAATAACTACAAGTACCTACGTATATAACTATTTTTTGTTATTACATTTTGATCGATTCGTATGGAACCTCCATTATGTTCTCCTCTATTCGTTGCGTTTATGGTATAGTAATTATAGTACTGGCTGGACACATCATGTCTTGAACCTAAACCGGCGTGGAGGGAAATGTTCGCGCATGTGCACTATGTTAAAATGTTTATATGTTTGACTATGGCCTACTATGGCAACACTGTATGTAATGACTATAACTATTAATGTTGGCAACATTCCTTTCACTTCCTTCTCTGAATAACTTTCTTAATGGCTGCCCGTATATTTTTGTTTGTGATAATAACTATTAATATAATCCTGACTACATTTAGTTGTTCCTTTATATTATGAAAATATAAGACACTAAATAGAATAGATATTGTTTTTGTGCGCAACTACCTTGTGAACACTACCGATCTTACGACCTCGAACAGGTTATCGTGCCCAGCGTGATCACACAAGGAAAGAAAGGTAATCCGATTTCATCTGGGTGGATTGGACCTATATTCAAGACCTTTCTTTGGCATTATTCAAAAGTCAATATTTTGGAACGCGCCGAAACTCTAATTCTTACATTATGGCGAATGACAATGTGCTTGGTTCGGCCCCGGCTATGGTCGTGGGAGCCGCCGGCAATATTGAAAAGCTTGATGGAACCAACTATATAACGTGGAAGTTTTGTATAAAAATGATTTTGATTACGGAAGGGTTATGGGACACTATTGACAGGGATTCCGACGCTCCCTTGACCGGTGCTGATTCTGCGCGTGATCAACGCGCTTTAGCTCGAGTTTGCTTAAGCCTAAAGCCTTCGCTTTTTCAATATGTACGCGACGCTACGACTGCGAAACAAGCTTGGAAGAAGCTCGCAGACATCTTCGAAGACAAAGGTCTGTATCGAAAAGTGCTTTTGCTTAGACAGCTACACAGAGTGGAATATGCACAATTTAATGATATGACTCTTTACATCGAGCATGTTATGTCGCTTGTACATCAGCTGGCTGATATAGGCAAAGTTGTGGCTGATGAAGAAATAGCCGAACTTCTTTTGAGTGGACTTTCTTCTGACTTTGACACCTTAGTTTCAAACCTGGAAACTTATTACATTTCTACAAAGAAATTGGACAGTGAGCTGGTAAGAGCCCGTCTTCTACAAGAAGCACAGAGGAGAGTGGAGAATGGCAGCTCCAGTTCAGCTTTTGTTACCCATAGGACAACGTTGAAATGCACTTACTGCCAGAAGATTGGGCATATAAAACCGAAGTGTTTTAAACTGAAAAGGGACAAGAGATTAAAGAAAAAGGAGAAGGAGCCGGCTGTGTCTGCTTTCTTATCTCGTCGGATGCAGGACATCTACGTGGACAGTGGTGCTTCATCTCACTTGGTCAACAATGAAGAAATGTTATCAAATGTGAAGCGTACCAGTTTACAGTCTATAGGTGTAGCCAACAAAGAAGTGATGTCAAGCTCTAAGGTTGGGGAGTTGAACCTTAAGGTAAATGGACATGTTATATCCTTTAAAGATGTCATGTTAGTTCCCAATTTATCTAATAACCTAATTTCTGTTTCAAAACTATGTCAGGATGGTTATTCACTTTATTTTAACAAAGAGGGCTGTTTTATTTTTGATAGAGAATCTATGAGTAAAATACCTGGCAACTATATAGCTATAGCTAATTGTATAAATAGTATATATAAGCTCGATGGGTGTGTCAGTGTACTTGATGGTTACTCGCATAGAAGCATGCACTCTCTGCTCCTGCAAAATAGGCAAGAGTCATCGAGTGCTGCAGTTGCTGTCTCTGTCCCGCTGTCAGTGGATTTATGGCATCAGCGGTTGGGTCATTTACATAAAAGAGGTATGTCTAGTATAAGGGAACATGCATGTGGTGTTGTTTTTCAGGAACACAATTTGAAGACCTGTGACGCTTGTCTTAAGGGGAAGTTTACGGCCGAGCCTTTTCCTAGGATGAGCTCCAGTCACACAACACAGCGTTTGGAACTTGTACACAGTGATGTATGTGGACCAATGCCGGAGACAAGCTATGGTGGAGCGAGATACCTTGTCACATTTACTGATGATTTTACCAGGAAGAGCTTTGGATACCTAATGAAGAATAAATCCCAGGTAATGGATTGTTTTATTCAGTTTAAAGCTATTGTTGAAAAACAAACTGGTTTGCCTATTAAATGCTTACGTTTAGACAACGGGGGTGAATATTGCAGCTCTAGATTTTCTCAATATTTGAAGTGTCAGGGCATTGTTCATCAAACTACAATTCCTTACTCGCCTGCTCAGAATGGTATCGCTGAACGTTTGAATAGAACTTTATTTGAGAAGGTACGTTGTATGTTGCAGCATTCTGGCCTCTGCAAGCGATTTTGGGGAGAAGCTGTTATGACAGCGATTTATTTAAAAAATAGGTCTCCTACATCTGCTTTAGCAGGGCTTATACCTGAAGAGGTCTGGACTGGTTCAAAAATTGACCTTAGTCACCTCAGAGTGTTTGGCTGTTCAGCGTTTTCTTTAGTACCTGCTCATAAGCGAGACAAACTTGATGCTAAGTGTAAGGAATATATTTTTGTGGGTTACTGCCAAGATTCTAAAGGATATCGTTTGGCTGATCCTTGTAATCCCACTAATGTTATTAAATCCCGTAATGTAGCATTTATTGAAAATAGATTTTATTGTCCGTCTATCAAGCCTATTGAGGAGTGTTCAGAGAGCAATTTTGTTTTTAATTATTTTCACTGTGATCAGGAAACAAACTGATAATAATTTGAATTTTAATAATGATATGAGTAATTTAAATAATGATAATAATGAATTAAATAATCGAAATAATATTATTGAAATGAATAGTACTCATGATAATTCAAATTTGAATACAAATGTTTCAAATGGTTCGATGTCTTTATCAGGTGAAGAGTCCCAGACGTACTGCACCGGAAGTGATGACAGCTGCAGCTCTACTGATGATTCAGTAAGCTCGCCGTCTGCGTTGGGTGGAGATGTGGAGGTTCGTCCTGTGGCCGCCACTGCATCTTCTGGTCGCCCTATTCGCGCTTCACGTAATGTACCGCCTGCGAGATATTGTGATTATGACTTGTCACATGATATCACTTTACTCGCTAAGGGCCACTCCCCCTCGATGGACGAACCACGTACTTACGAAGAAGCCATCAATAGTTCGCATAGCCAGCAGTGGCAAAAGGCTATGAAAAGTGAGTATGACTCTCTCGTTAATAATAAGGTTTGGGAATTAGTTGACAGGCCCATTGATCGAGAGGTAATTAAATGTAAATGGGTTTATAAATTGAAGTATGATGCGTCTGGTCATTTTGATCGTTTTAAGGCGAGGTTAGTTGCCAGAGGTTTTACTCAGCGTGAGGGTGTAGACTATAAGGAAACTTTTTCTCCAGTTGTTCGACACTCAACTATGCGAATTTTATTCTGTATTACAAATGAGTTAAACTTAGATATGTATCATTATGATGTAGAGACAGCATTTTTAAATGGAGATCTTAATGAAACTATTTACATGGAAAAACCTAAAGGTTTTTATGAGGATGACGATAAGAATAAGGTCTGTTTATTAAAGAAAAGCTTATATGGCCTCAAACAGGCAAGCAGAATGTGGAATTGTAAAATACACAGTCTATTATGTAAAAATGACTTTGTTCAGTCTAAATGTGAACCATGTGTATACACTAAGCGTACTGGTAATGACTTAGTTATATTGGCTTTATACATAGACGATTTGTATGTGTTTTGCAGTCCTAACAGCTCACTTGTATCTAAATTATTAAAGATTTTGGAGAGTGAGTTTAATGTTAAAAACTTGGGTACTATAAAGAGTTGTCTAGGTGTAAATGTTAGTAGAGATAGATCAAAAGGTATTTTGAAACTAGATCAATCTGAGTACATAAGAAGGCTGCTTGTACGTTTTGGAATGGAAAATTGTAAGACTGTTTCCACACCCATGGAGGTTAACTGTAAATTAGTTAAGGCTAAAAATAGTGACTGTTTACAGGATGAAGTTTATAACTATCGACAACTACTAGGTTGTTTGATGTATCTGTCTGTTTGTACACGGCCAGATATATCACACGCGTGTAGTCAGCTCAGCCAGTTTAATAACAGCTTCGATAGGTCTCATTGGCTTGCAGCTAAACGAATATTGCGTTATTTAGCAGGTACAATTAATCACTGTTTATATTTTTATAAAAGTGTTAATTGGTCTTTGTTTGCTTATACTGACGCAGACTGGGCCAATAATGTAATAGACAGAAAATCCTATACTGGTTATGTTGTAAAGCTAGGTAATAGTACAGTTAACTGGGAAAGTCGTAAACAGAGATGTACATCTTTAAGCTCTACTGAAGCAGAGTATATTTCTATCTGTGATGTTTGTAAGGATGTAGTTTTTATTAAAAATTTGTTATCAGAGCTTTTACAAAGACAGATTGATTGTATTGTTTATAATGACAACCAGAGTGCTCAAAAACTTTTACAAGCAAAAGAATATTGTCATAAGAGAACCAAACACATTGATTTAAGATATCATTATGTTAAAGATCTAATATCAGAGCATGTAATTGATGTGAGGTACTTACCTACAGATAAAATGATAGCTGATGTGCTAACAAAACCTTTAGGAAAAATAAAACATACTACTTTTGTGAGATCCATGAATTTATTATAGTATTATAATTTGTGGAGTGTATTTACGTAGAGTCATTTGTGTAGTAATTTTTGTTTTGTATTCTATGTAAATCCTAGTTCCCTAGTATACCCTAGAGGGGAAGTGTTAAAATGTTTATATGTTTGACTATGGCCTACTATGGCAACACTGTATGTAATGACTATAACTATTAATGTTGGCAACATTCCTTTCACTTCCTTCTCTGAATAACTTTCTTAATGGCTGCCCGTATATTTTTGTTTGTGATAATAACTATTAATATAATCCTGACTACATTTAGTTGTTCCTTTATATTATGAAAATATAAGACACTAAATAGAATAGATATTGTTTTTGTGCGCAACTACCTTGTGAACACTACCGATCTTACGACCTCGAACACACTATCGGACAAAAAAAATGTAACCATAATATTCTGTATTTTTCGTTTCCAACATTTTTCGCACGAACCATTTAAAATCTTCATTTTAAATTGCCAGTTGCCAATAAAAAAGGTGGATTCGCTTTTCTGTCTTAATAGATTTGTACAATTTAAATTATTTAAGTTTTATTGTTACAAACTTCAATAGCTTATATTATGTATTATTATAGCTGAATATTCTGAACTATAGATGTAAGGCCGGAATAATTCCAAATATTCCGATGAGGATAAAACGAAAAATCCCGAATAATTCCCAAATGACCCGGAATAATTCGGAATTATTCCGGTCGATATTTATGTAGATAGATGTAGTAGGTATTGAGAGTCTTGACTCTTGTTGATAGTCTTGTGATTCGAAATGCAGTTATGATTCGCGTTTTATACGGTTATAGATATATCTAAATATATATAACTCAAAGGTGACTGACTGACTGACTGACTGACTGACATAGTGATCTATAACGCACAGCCTAAACCACTGGACGGATCGGGCTGAAATTTGGCATGCAGGTAGATGTTATGACTTAGGCATCCGCTAAGAAAGTATTTTGATTAATACTACCCCAAGGGGATAAAATAGGGGATGAAATTTTGTACGAAACTTTGTCAATTTTAAACCGATCGGGCTGAGACTTTGCATGCATTAAGCTACTATGACGTAGGCATCCGCTAAGAAAGGATTTTGATTAATTCTACCCATAAGGGGATAAAATAGGGGATGAACAACATTCCGAACTTAACGCGGACGAAGTCGCGGGCAACAGCTAGTTGGTGTATATACCTATCGGTATAATTAAGAAAATACAGTCTAAGACTTATGTTTTCCTGAGGACCTACTTAGGTATACACTTTTTAACTCTTTAAGAGTGTTTTCACACCATCCAATATCCGTATCGGACGACGATGGCCGACATCCGATATCCGACACCATATTATTATGTTGTTTTCATATAAATATCCGATAAGATCGGTCCGATTTGGCTATTTGCTACATAGCAGAGACTAGTTATGGATGCTAGGGATAAAAAACCTTAAAAAACGTAGTGCATGCAATTTTCAACCTTATTGACATGACATAGAATCGAGTTTTTTTTCTTATATTCGTAATCAGTGTCATCTATTAGCGCAAAAAGACACGTAATTAAGATAATGTCATTAAGGTCCAAAGTCGCTTACAGTCGCTGTTTTAGTATCTGTGTGAAAGTTGTAGCAGTTGTAGTCATATTATATCATATTACCTACATATTATAATAAAATAAGTAGGTACCGTACATCTTGACTTGACCCCAAGTCGTGAGAGATGCTCGAATTGGTTTGATATGGTCTACGATTGGTGGATTTGAGCTTCTCCGTCACCATGGTACACGGGGTGTACCATGGTGACGGAGAAGCTCAAATCTACCTAATCCACAAAAGACATCCAAAAACGCGTACTGTTACTCGTACTGCGCATATACATACATATAAGTAGGTACATTTTGTGACGTCACTGAGGTCAAGATATATAATATTCCGGTATCTACCTACCTATATACCAATACCTACATAGGTCTGTACTTAAGTTTTCGCTTAGTAGGTAGGTGGAAGCACAGTTATTTCATTTTTTGTAGGTGAGTTCAGCGGGAATAATTCCGGAATATTTGAGAATATTTGGGAATAATTCCGAATAATATGGAATAATTCGGGATTTTTACATCTATATTCTGAACAATTCTACGAACCCCCTCGAAGGATTCAGGCATGATGTTCAATCGCGGCTGATTTCTTGGTATTTTTTTAAGAGTTCCTTGATCTAATCTCGGAAACCCATCATCAGATCTTTAGGGGAAGGTGGGGTATGAGGTATGACGGGGAAGCGAGGTAAGATGGGGACCATACAAAAATAGATTATGCAATGTCGCCAGAAAATTTGTTTTAACGCCATCTAATGGTATTTAGCAAGAGTTTTTAGTGTCACAAAGAGTTTGGTCGATAGTGTGCACGATATGATTTCGTAAGTATTTTTTTTAATTTTGAGTAGTTTTATCTAATTTTTGAGGTTTACTAAGTGCGTGACTGTTCATAATGTATGGTATACAAGATGTGTGTTATATTTTTTTGTTGATGGTTGTCTATTATACTCAAAGACATTTCATAACATAGACATGTCATATGCTTACAAATCAACGTAGAAAAATGTGCCGAACTCACACACACACATTTTTAATTCATCTACACTTCCCTACATAACCAATGGATTGAAAAGAGAGGACATGAAAAATACAATATAAAAGAAGAAGACAGCTATTGTTTGTCACTTGGACTTTAATGATAACAATGTACCAATCACAGTGCGGTTGCTAGTCGGTGACATAGGCTAACAAAATTATTGAAAAAGAAGGTACAGAGCTCTCTGAATTGAGGTTATTGCCTAATTTTGTTTAGACAAAGATGTTTGTTTAACTTTGTTAATGTATTATGAAAAAGCTAGGTATAATTTTTAAATTTCATTATTTTGTTGCTGTCAGTAGTACAATTTTAACAAGTACCTAAGTAGGTACTTGCCAGTAAAGTGAAGTTTGAGATAATTGCGTAATTTTGTTTAGAAAAAGATGTTTGTTTGTCATTGTTATTGTATCTTCTAATATATAAAATTCTTCTGTCACGGGGTGCGTAATCGAACTCCTCCGAAACGGCTCGACCGATTTTGATGAAATTTTTTGTGCTTATCCGGTACCTATGAGAATCGGCCAACATCTATTTTTCATCCCCCTAAGTGATAAGGGTGCAGCGGGAACGGGATTTGAATACCACGCGGGCCGAAAATATGGCGGTACGAAGTTCGCCGGGGCAGCTAGTTAAGTATAAAAAAGCTAGGTATGTTTATTCTATTTCATTATTTTGTTGCTGCCAATAGTACCTACAAATTTTAACAAGTAGGTACTTACCTAAGTAGATACTTGCCAGTGAAGTGAAGTTCGCACTTATTAACTTACTTGAACCACATAGTATTAGTAGGCAATTATAAAAAACAACAAATTAAAATTGGGAGGTAGTATGTAGTGAGTTTAATGCCTACGATATTCTCATCTGTACTTTAATCTATGTTCGGATCACACACGTCCTTGTCGCTCACGCACCAAATTATATCATACTGTCTCTTTTTAACAATTTTAACTTGAATATTATGAAAGTCAGAAATTTGGTCTTTATCAGTCGAAATATGTATTATTTCCATGTGATATGAAATCCCTTTTGATGTATTAACTTTAGAGTAATAGTTCGTGCAGTGTCTATAAACATACGATGGCATTTTCGTTATTTTTATAAGTCACTGATGCTTCCGCTCAACGTCCGGCCGGCGCCGCTCGGCACGCGGTACTAGAGGCAAACGTTCCAATTGACTCGTTTTCGAATCTTCACGATTTTCGCGCAATAACGAATCTACTTCTTTTTATATATAATATCTTTGATTATACTACTCTAAACTCTTAAAATCGTTCAGACTTTATTGTTTTTATTACCTCAAAAATTTTACCCATCTTGCGAGACTACTTTGGGAAAGATGGGGTACCGATCTGAGGGTAAGACGGGGTGGTACCCCATCTTACCCGCTCATGGGTCACTTCTTTTATTTCGATATTAATAAATATGATCGTCACTAGTTAGGTTAATTTGATTTTAACAGTATGGTTAAGGTCGAATTCTGGGAAAGTAGAGACCCAATTTTAAGTAGATGAACTCTTCGGGCAAGCATTCATTCGAGCAGCATCAATGACAACTGCAATCAATGCATTTAAAGCATGTAGGATTTCGCTTTACAATGCACACTTTTTTACTGAAGATGATTTTATTGCTGCAGAGGCCACCTATATCATATTGGACGCTGAAATAGAACCCGTGGTTGATATATACGAATAGAAAACAGGACAAGACAAGTTAGAAAAAGAGGAAAAGCGGTAATTATCACTGCTTCACCTTATAAAGCCAAGTTAGAAGAAAGAAAATACAATAAAAAACAGAAACTAAACAAAAATAAATTGAAAAAAACAAATAAAAGAACCAAGAAAGCTGACGAAGAACTTCAGACATCAGATGATGAAGATACTACAGAATGTCTGTATTGTCACGGCCTATATTCCGAGTCTATTTAAGGTTGGATCACATGCCAGACTTGCGGTAAGTGGGCGCATTGTTGCTGTGCAGGAGTGGGAGATGACGACGATGAAGCCATCCATATTTGCCCTGTTTGTGAAGATGAAGACGATTGAATATGTCATACCCCATCTTACCCCAGGGGGTACCCTATCTTGCCCTATAGGTGGGGCAAGACGGGGAAATTTTGATATTTTTTTTAAGTTGATATTTCTATGAGAAGGCATTAATGTTTTTATTTTTACTGATGTTAATTTAAAAAAGAAATACTGATAGTTTACGTAATAAAAGTTCGTGGTTTGTACAATAAAAAATAGAGGGTTTTATTGATGAATTACCTTAAGGTCACCGTCTTACCCCACCTTCCCCTACGAAATTTAAATGGGACCATTTCGGAATACTGTACTGCTGAACAAAAAAAGAATTTTGCAAATCCGTTTGCGCAAGACGGAGCTATGACCGTACAAACATAAAAAAAAATATTTAAACATCCGTATTGAGAACCTTGATGCAGAAGGCGGTATTCTTCGACACGGCACGTATTGTGAGGCGTGGTCCCTGTACCCTATAGGTACCGTTGGGCATTGTATTTTATATTTTTAAATATATATGTTTTTTATTGTAAGTAGGTATATGAATTTAAAAATATAGTATCTTACTAGATTTTTCAAGGAATAAAGAGGTATAATAATGATACCCATGTTTTCATTAAGCCTAACACATAGAGGTATTAATCCTAATATCAATACTAGATAGGTATATTAAATGATTAATCAGTGTTGCCAGGGCCAGATAGTCTAATGTAAATGTAAACAAGATAGCTTAAAAAGTTACATATCGGGGAAAAAGTAAGGTTTTTTTATGGTATGAAAATCCTGTCGGATAATTATATAGCGCGGTGGGGTAGTTATGACATGACGAATAGTTTTATATATTTACAAATTACAATGTTACAAAAGTTACATTCGGGCAACGTTGCGATTAATCTTTTGTTACCTGAATCGATTATTCTGACAATTGATTTGAGACACTCCAACCCTAGACTTAAATGTCAAATCGTATCTCTTAAATAATTATAACTGTAGAGTATGATTATATTTTCAAAATATTAAAATCATTACCCAGATATATAATATGAATATCTTTTTTCTTATTGAAATTCAAACACAGGGGCTCAAAAGTGGAGGGTAGGTACACTTTTTTTTTGGAAAACGCTTACTTACGACTACGGCTTGAGTTTGGGTAGAATGCCGGCGAACCACACCTCGAAACATTCAAAAAGGAAATGTGTAAAAGGAGGATCAACGTTTATACAGCCTTTTATTTATATGAATAATAAATAGATTTAAGTATGATCATTATGAGTAAGTTATAGAACGATTAGAATGATCTTCTGTGAACTGAATCACATCCCTATTGAGATTAGGCTGTAAACATTATTTTACGCAATGACATTTTGAAACGTCATTTTACTGCATCTAATTAAAAGTCGAAGTATAGTAAGAACGAGCCCTAACGAAATCTCGTATTTTTTTTCTTTGGACGTCACTTTCAATTTTGGACCAAGAATGTGTGCAGCGTGAATGATGTCCTTTGCATAATATATATTTTCCGCAACCCATTTATAGCCTATGACACTCACAAATAATGTAGCCTTATACCAGTAAAACAATTTTCAAAACTGGTTCAGTTGATCCAGGGATTAGTTAGGTACGCCCTACAGCTCACTTGTTTTACTAACGCTACTTGAGAACTGTCATTTTCGATTTTCTTTGACAAGGTTCCTATTTGATTGCGCGCGGATCATAGATTAATATATATACTGGAATAGATTAATATATATACTGGGCGCGGATTATATAGGTGTGTTGTCTACCGCCACCCGCCACGCCAGTTGCCATATTGATTGGCATTGTAAAATTATGGCCATAAGGGGATGTCCATTAATCACGTAATGTTTTTAAGCAATTTTCTGACCTTCCCTCCCCCATGGTGATACGTGGTGAAGTTTAAGACTACCCTCCGCCCCTAGCCAAGATCACGTGTATTTTCTTTAATGCTAGAAAACTAAGAATCGTGACAAAAATCGCGAGTTATAAGAAAAAATAAATACACGTGATATCTCAATATACCCCTCCCTCCCCCCTGGTGATATTTCGTGATTTTTTCCGAAACTATTGAGCCTCACGTGATTAATGGACAGCCCCAAATGGGGTTACACCTAGGCATTTATGAAGTTCTGGCAATAATTTATTGTCATATCGCGGCAGTGGCCGTAAAATTAGGTAGTATTGTTGAAGGATGTTGATGTGTTCATTTAAAAAGATGTAGGTGAAAATTCGTGCTTCTAGTTTGGATAATGACAGGCTTCCATACAAACGCTCATTCATCATTTTACCCCCTTCGTAACAAAATTTCCAGAAATCCTTGTTTAGGGGATTCTTGTCGCTTACCTACATCATAAATTCAAAACATAAATAACATTTTTTTGGTCAATAATAAGAACGTTTTAGGCAGACTTGTATAACCATTTTTATTTCATCCTTACAAATTGAAACACGAAAACAGCTCTATTAGGTAGGTACAATAGATTGTATCGATTTTCCATTTATATTACAGAAATAGTAGGTAGGTATTGAATTATAAATACGATGTAGTAAGTTATACAGAATGAAATAAATTACCAGGTTAAACGGATTGAATAGAAATTAAGGGGTGCATAGAAACAAAATGGTCACAGAAATTTAGCAGTTAGTTTCTTTGATTGAAAGTATGGACTAATTCAGTGTAGTAATGTACTGAATCATCTTTATATCTAGTAAGGTAGGTGTACCTAGTTAAAATGATGTGCAATAAATTATTAAAAAATTTCTACTGACCATTTTATTCTGTTCACCCTATGATTTGTTTTCGCCTACTTTACGGTATTTGAAAGACCCCGTATATCTATTACTCTTTATATTAGCAAAATCTTACAAAGTGATATATTGTTAGCATTCTTTATACTTTTTTACTTAGCTGCTTGGTCGTAGATTTGAAAGGTCAGCGTGCAGTAGTGATGGATGGCAACAAAAGTTAGCAAGAACAAATATAGAAACGTTCGGAGGCATGTCAGTGCAACGTACAGCCAGACAACTCGCGCAAATTATTTGTCCTATCATTTATAACGGAAATGTCTATATATTACCTACGAAAGTTATTTCCTGTCAGTTATTATGCTACACCCTACATATCTATGATTTGATCAGGCCCTGGAATCTGCTAAAGCAAAACCACTGTCATACCACAGACAGCAAAAATTGGCATTAAATTTTGGACTTTATTAAATACAGTTTAAAGTACACCTACATTCACTCTACAAAAAGCCTTTTAATTTTAGACTTTAAGGGCATTACTTATTTACTTTAAAAGGAGAACGGGCACTTTTGTATGAGCTGCGTCCCAACCCTTGTAACAAGTTGCGACTAGTGTAAACATGTTCATTTAGTCTATTTATATGTAAAAATGAAAGATTTTTATCAGAAATGCGTGCAGTTCCAAAGTTATAAGGGTGTAAGTAAAAAATATTTTTTGTGCAAATAGGCTTTGCAGTATAGTTCTACGGTTTTGTATCATTTCGCCGACGGTCATTACAACTACGGTTGACTCAACTAGGGTTAATTCACCTACTGGTTGACATGGTTCATGGTTGTACCGATCACATATTTTTAACAAAAAAAGAGGGGTGTTATAAGTTTGACGTGTGAGTGTGTGTGTGTGTGTGTGTGTGTGTGTGTATGTGTGTGCGTGTGTGTCAGTCTGTCTGTGGCATCGTAGCTCCCAAACGGCTGAACCGAATTCAATTCTGTTTCTTTTGATCGAAAGATGGTTTAGTCGAGAGTATTCTTAGCTATGTTTCATAAAAATCGGTTCAACCATTTGAAATATATTATGAGGAATGAAATCCAAAATCTAATCTATTTTCAAATATACCCGTATAATTTATACATCACGATACAGCAGGTTTTGAACCTGCTATTATTATAGGTATATAAAAAGCATGAAACAAAAAAAATTAAAAGCAGAAACCAATATTTTAATTTTCTCTTTCTAAATCGATTTGAATAGTTAGCATAATTAATGCTTCAAAAGAACATTATTCACGCTGCATACATTTTTGGTCCAAAATTGAAAGTGCTGGCCAAATACGATATTTCGTTAGAACTTGTTCTTATTGGGGCGTCAAAGTTGAGGGACCACTTCCTTCGGTTTTATTTGAGTTCGAAAATCTTGAAAACATACATTTTTTATGACACAAACTATTGAAAATGGATAAAAAATGTCGTGCTACATTGGAAGAATAGTTAATAAAACTAATAAAAAATAAACCCCATACTGCACACCGTTGTTTTTCGTCTATTTATTTAGGTGCTAAATTATAAATAAGTAGCGGCCAAAGAATATAAATATGACATTCCGTTAGTCGGGCAGTGGACCCTCAGCTTTGACGCCATAATAAAAAATGCTAATGAGGACAAGCTCTAACAGAATATCATACTAGTATTCTTTGGCCGGCACTTTCAATTTTGGACCTAAATAAATGGGTGAAAAACAACGGTGTGCAGAATGGGGTTTATTTATTATTGATTTTATTGACTATTCTTCCAATATAGAACAATGATTTTCATTCGTTTTTAATCATTCATATCATAAAAATGTATGGTTCCAAGATATTTGGACTCAAATAAAACTGAGAGCAGTGGTCCCTCAGCTTTGACGCCATAGTAAAAAATGCTAACGAGGACAAGCTCTAACGGAATTTCATATTTGTATAGGTACTTTGGCCAGCACTTTCCATTATGGACCTAAACAAATGGACGAAATACAACGATATGCAATATGGGGTTATTTTTATTGCTTTTATTAACTATTGTTCCAATATAGAATAAAGATTTTCATTTATTTTTAATAATTCGTATCATAAAAAATGTATGTTTCCAAGATTTATAAATTCAAATAAAACCAAGCGCAGTGGTCCTTCAACTTTGACGTGGTAATAGAAAATGCTATCGAGGACAAGTTCTAACGGAATATCGTATTTATTTTCTTTGGCCGGCACTTTCAATTTTGGACTAAAATGGGTGATGTCCTTTCATTCAAAAATCCCAATAATTTATACATATTTGAAATGTACTAATTAAGGCCTTTAATTTGATATCAAACACGGTATATTTACCTCAATTTTATTTTTTAATGCAGTACTTTATGACCGCTAGAGGGCGCCACATTAAATTCAGTGACACATTATATAACCTATAATAAGTGGACGATCAAGACACTTCTAACAATACCTTACTTGTCCAGTTCTAATTAGTAGTTGAAGAGCTATGAGGGAATTAGTGAATATACATACATAATTCATACATACATACATAGCCTGTCAAAATCATAATCCTCCTTTGGCTTTAACATAGTCGGGTAAAAATAGCATAAATAAATAAGTATTTTGTCATAAAAACACTAATTATTTAAAATAAATTAAATACTTTCTTAGTAACTGAAACCCCCACAACTTTTACCCTGCACGAAATACAGATTTATGTCCATACAAAAAAATAATACACTCATTGAGACCTTTCATTTGATATAGGTCAAAAAGTGTTACACCATATGGGACGAAACGCCCATTCGCCTTTAAAATTAAATGGATTTTTTACAGTGTCCGTGGTATAACAGTGGTTTTGCTTTAGCAGAATCGAGGCACAGGTTTTCATGTTTAAAAAATTAAAGGCCTTTGTAATCAATGTTATCATAGAGGTAAAAAAAAAAACTACCCTAGTAACACGGAACTGTACATTCTTGTCTTTAGAGTCCTTTCGACCAGCGAAATGATTAGTTTTGGCCACGTGAATGATTTTTCTGCAATTTCAATAGCCGAAGGGAGTCGAGAGAAGAAAAATCTTCCGCGTCAGGTAGAGGCCGCCGGGAAAGTGCAATCAACGTGACGAGCAGTTGGCTTTTTTGCGCAGTTCTGGCGATAATGTATTATGCAGATAGAAACAATAATAAAGTTTCGATAACTGAAATACAGTAATTTCACTACTGGATGCGTTTTAAGGACGATATTCTCGCCGATACCTGCACATATATTGCTAACTCTATCGGCCTGCACATTATTGTGAGGAAGCATATTGAATAAATCACTTTGTGGAAAAGTACAAGTGATTTATTCAATATGTGTAGCAAGTTCCAACAAGTGCCATCAATCTCCAGTATAAACAGTGAGGAAGCATGACATTAAACTGGTTTCAGCCGTAATATTTACATCTAAGAGATATGCAATAACTACACTGGATTTTTTTTAAAATAATAGATAGTTCATTTCCTATTCCTAGGTTTGTGGTATTATCGAAATTATTTTATTGACTTGAAAAAGGAATCCTGCATGCCACCCTTCCAATTTAGACACGTTGATACAATTAAAATCAGCTTGGTGAAATTTGGTATTGGTTTAAAAATATGAAGATTTGTGCCAGGTCTAAGTAGGACTATGTTATTATCAAATTACGCTTGAAAGTATTCAGTTATCCGACAAATTAACTTAACCCGCATGGCCTTTGATCGTATCACTATAGTTATATTATATACACCATAGTAAGACTACCAGAATATTATTCAACAAAATTCAAGGGTAATCTGCTAATGCGATAATAATTGTTTGTTTACTCTCACTAGACTTCTAATTATTTACTTTGCCGACTTCGTATCACAAGATGTAAGTAATCACCTTTTCATGATATAAGTAAATATGTTCATGAAATTGCTTCATCTTTATTAGGCCAAATGAACCCCAAAGAAGTTTGGAACCATTCGAGGAATGTTTTAAAATAAAAATAAAGGCACTAAGATAACGAATGTTTTACATTCAATTCATATCACTAAATAAATGCAAGCTTGTATAGGTGGTTTCGATAGTCTGTTAGCAACTTAATACAGACTAGATAGAGAGGTATATTTTAGAAGTAATACATAATAAACTAGTAATACAGTTTGTTACTGTCTCACAAAAATATCACTGAAGTACGTAGGTACACAGGAAACGCACGACTTTATCATAATAATGCACCTACGTTACTACTTCATATCATATACTACTTTCACAATTAATGAGTTTCTTAAATATACCTAAAAGTTCTACAATTTTACAGTGATGTAAATGCTTAACTATCACACAAAACATCTCACAGATATATGACTAACTATAGATAAAACTAATTATGTGACCAAATAATTTACCAGTCACCGAAACAATCAAAAATGATTACATAACATAAACACTACGAGTTCTATATTCATGATGTAGACATTAAATACAATATTACAGAATATTATGCAATTTAAGGTTCATAACATCTTAATCGACGAGTGTCGAATGAAAATACTACTTAAAGAAGAAAAAATAAGTACCAAATCAAAAGGAATAGTATTCCTAGATATTTACATCTGAATTAACAATATTTCATAGCTTCATGATCATGGCATATTATAACACATAAACATTAAAAGTAGTTTATAATCAATATTACTTTGTACCACTATCAAGTTTATAAAAATAATGATAATTTAACTCTCTTTACAACAAATTTAATCAAAATAATATAAATAGTCAAGCGTTGATTACAACGATAAATTAAATGTCGATTGTAAATAAGTATTATTTTGGTTATATTTGTTGTCTAGAAACCACGAGTATAATGTAAAATATTCATCTTATGATCTTTTGTCACTTAGTGACGACCGTAACAATTTTATATATTAGATATATCCCATTATAATTTATAAGACGAATATTAATTTATCAATTAATAATGGGAAAGTTCATAAAAAAATAATTAAATTAATTTGTCGCGAAGAGTTTGAAAGTGCTGATAATACGTTGAAAGTCAGCATTTTTGCATTAATGCATTATTTGGCAGTCATAACCATAACACCCTAGTGGGGGTCCAGCTATGCGGCTGACCGAAAGAGCCCTTGCTCTTTGAAACTGCGAGGAAGAAAACCCCTAAAAATTATCCTCACTTTAATAATGGGCCGGAGGCCCTATCTATTTATTGTAATAATATTTCATTTCAGCAGTTCATTATATTATTATTACAACCAGGTAATTTTTCGAGAATAAAAAAAGAAGTCAATATCCCTATTTCATTAACATAATTAAACCATAGCTCAACTTGTACAATAAGGTCAGGCATTAATATGTAGATTTATACTAAACATTCAAATAATGTACGTACGTAGCACGACATATCGTTACAACTAATATTAACAAATATTCCGAGCTAACGTCATAACCGTGTTACTGTACGGATGCGAGACGTGGAAGGTCACAAAGGACATCTCGCAACAGTTGCAAGTCTTCGTGAACCGCTGCCTCCGCTGAATCCTCGGTATATACTGGCCCGAGAAAATCACCAACGCAAGCCTATGGGAACGCTGCAATGAGACCCCTATCCACCAGCAGGTTAAACGCCGGAAATGGAGCTGGATTGGTCACATGCTCCGAAGGGACTATGATCACATACCAAGGCAAGCCTTAGACTGGAATCCCCAAGGAAAGCGTAAGCGTGGCCGTCACAAACAGACTTGGAGACAGAGTATCATTGCGCACAAGACATCGGAAAGACTTCGAGCGAAACAAAACGCCATTCTCAAGACCGACAGGGATGGCATAATACTGTTATCCATGATTAATGATTTACACTTAGTACTTTGACCGAAACCGACCTTTTCCGTTCGGAAAAAATCACGAAATATCACCAAGGGGGAGGTAGGGGTATAGTGAGATATCACATGTATTTATTTTTTCTTATAACGCGTGATTTTTATCACGGTGCTTAATTTTTTTTTCTACCATTAATTATGGGTGGGGGGGGGGGGGGGTTTGGTCTAAAATCTCACCACGTATCACCGTGGGGGACTGTTTAAAAATTGCTAAAAAAACATAATGTGATTAATGAATAGCCCCGAGTGATGATTATAATACAACAGAGGATTAACTCTTTGAAGTAGCTAGTCTGAGTCGATTTTTCCCAGTAGTCCCCTCTAGCCCTGTCCTCCGGGGTGACAGCTGGGAATTGTCTTCCCATTTGTCACCGGGGTGGCAATTTGTGCTTTGTAGTATTTATTATGCTCCATATTTTATAGTGAATTTTTGGCATACAATTGTTTTATTGCTAAATCTAGCTGGAATTATGAATCCAATAGATCGTGGGGTTCAGAGTAACTAATAGGGGCCTGTTTATAACAGAACAGTCAGAACAAACAAGACTCAATCCCTACTTTCCCTACTAATATTATAAATGTGAAAGTAACTCTGTCTGTCTGTCTGTCTGTCTGTCTGTCTGTCTGTCTCGCTTTCACGCCCAAACCACTGAACCGATTTTGATGAAATTTGGTATAGGGGTAGATTAGACCTCGAGAAAGGACATAGGCTATGTTTGGTCGCGATAATCGACATCCACGCGGGCGGAGCCGCGGGCAAAAGCTAGTAAGTAATACTTTAAATACTGATAAACACAAGGAATATGGACGTAACACTCTTGGCGGAAAACAACGTTCTTACATTACTGACTAAATGATATTATCCTTGACAACAATATTAGGTACTATAATAGTGTAACAATGAAATAATCTACGTAAAAATGTCAAGCTCTAAAAATACATTACTTATTTTACGCGGAAAATATGTGGATATACGACATTAACAATCTAATAGAAACACATAATTTATAACTACTTTAAATATTTTGTATACATCACCCATTTAGGTACAACGGTAGGTACCAGTCTGACAGAGAAGCGTATTCGGTTTTCAATTAATATATATTTTTCAGCGTTCTCGGCGTGCTCGTTTGGCGCGTGCTGTTGGCATCGAATGATTGGAGTCATCGTCGTCCCGTTTCTTAGTGGGCGCCTGCGGTCGTTGTAATTGACTCTGTGCAGTCAGCTGGAGTTGCAGGGCATGGGTGTTCAATCTTTCGGCTAGCAGCAAAGGTTTCAGTGCCGCCATTTTATGACTGTACAGTGTAACTCGCGGCCGGCTGTTCACTGCAGCCGTTAGTTGTTCACGCACAGTCATCTCTGTATTTTCCGAGTTATTATTCCATTGGTCATTTTCACCCTCCTTGTCTGTTTTATCTGTACTTTCAGTTTTATTTGCTTCTGTGTGACCTTCATTGTCTGGTTTACATATTATGTGTACTTGTGCCCTTACTTCTGCATCAAATTTAGAGATGGTACTTACAAGGGGTTTGGCCCAACCTATATGAAGAATAGGAGTCTGACTACCCTCTTCCCATTTGCAAATGCCATCATAAAATCTGGAATTTATATATAAAATGAATTTATTGTAACAAATGTACAATATTCTGGAGAGCAAGGTATTAAAGAACAGGTTATACACATACCTAAGAAGAGAAGCAAAGCACTCAGGATCTTTCAGAATGGATCTTGCAGAATGCCCTGAGCTTTCAGCCTTCATGAGTTGTGGAATTAACTCATTTGCTATTTCAGAGAACTCCTTGTAAATCTCTTCATCATCTCGAGAGTAATTGTAGCTATAAATTTTAAACACTAAGTCAATCATAAAATGGTATCATTAAAGAAGTACACACTTCACAGTACATATCTAGAACAGCTCTACCATTTAAGTAATATTCTACAACAATTCTACAATTTTAATGCAAATATACATATTCAAGCATACAAATATTTGCAATGAGCGGGAATTGAACCCCCTGCGTAACAGTTCAACATTCTACCGCTACGCCACAAAGGCCGTCATCTTCATTAATGTATAGATATTTTTATTTATTATATTTCGTCTTTGATATATTTGCATGAAGGTTATTAATTTCCAATAACTTCATTATTAACAATTTCCTCATGATTATCATTTTTATCATTATAAGCAATTAGAATGGAATTATCATCAATGAATAAAATGCACTGATGATTACATTAGGATGGTAAATAGATTGATGTAGATTGTAGATCGAAAACAATACTGGTCCGAAAATACTACCCTGTGGTACACCAGACTCCTTGATGTGATCTTTAGATCTAAAGGAAGTGTATACTAGTGAGTCGTTTCCACATAACTGTTTCCTATTATTTAGATACCCCTATCTAAATAATAGGCCGCTGCGCTGATACCATCATTTTTTAGCAACAAGTTGTGATCTACAAATTCAAAGGCCTTAGTCATATTGTAAAACACTACAGAGAGGTACTCCTTTACAGGTTATATGGCTTACAGGTTATATGGCAGTTCCTTCATGGAATATACCAAAGTTCAGTTGTTTTGTAGATAACCTGGAATAGAACCTCAATTTACTTGAGAGGATTATTGATGACTGTCATCCATTTTATAATTTTACTATGATTTATGATTCTTGCTACTACTACATTACTAAGCTGATATGAAGTTAATAATTACTACAATTATTTTTAACTGATATAGTAAATTTGTTTTAAAAAGATACCAACTGTCGAATAACATCTCCAGCACACGCCCATGCATGGAAAGCTTCTTTATACATCTTGTGACGATGATAGTATCCTCCTTGAAAAGTGTAGGGATACACATGTCTGTCCTCATAGTTTGTTCTCGATGAGCGAATGGCCTGAGTGTACAGTGTAGCAGCATCGGGTCTAGGCAGACCATCGGGCCGAGTGCCGGTAACATCACCAGGTACAGGTAAGACTCCTTCATTATCCCCTGAACAATCAGATATCCTCATGTACTCATCCAGATCTCCTAGATTCCCTAATGCCATGGGGTAGGCGTCTAAATGACCTGAAAAACATAATCATTAAAAGTGTTACTTATGCAGTGAAAGTTATGTTATACATCATTATATGAAAATGATATTTACTAAAAGGACCAGTGTAGTGTTTACAAAAAAAAAACCAAAACAAACAGGATTTCATATTATTAATTCATTAGTTGTATAACTAATTTAATCTACAATGATACATTTAGATTTTCATAGCTTTGTAACCAACTGAATGGTAGACCTTAAATTGGCTTGCCTGAACCTGGAGGAAGGAAAGTGTGTACATATAATATATCTTTCTCTTATTATTACAGAATTACAGAATGATAATAATATATTTACCCATATCATACAATAACCATAGGAGTCTGTATTGCATTTGTGCTAACTCATGAACATCAATTGTAGCTGTTAAAGTTGGGTTTATTGAAGATACAAGAGCAGCTAGCTCCATAACTCTGCTACATATTACTGGTTTACCAGCTACATACAGCCATGATCTAGCAGATACACCATCACCAACTGATCTGCCTCTCTTATCCTCATTTCCTTTGCCATGCCAAGTTACCTAAGTAAAAAAAAAAGTTAGGGTAAGAATTACTACCATTGAAGTTGGTATTAAATAAGATAAGGAATATAATGCTATTAAAATACACACCTCAGCAGTTTCAGTACCATCTTTGCCAAATACAACCCAAGCGTGATCTTCTGATAAGGCAAGATGTACATCCTGCTTACCAAGAACCTGACAACCAGCAGTTACTGCAAACGCTACACCAAAACAATCAAGCTTGTTTCCTGTGAGAAAACTGTAAATAGACTGCAAATGTGCCCTATCTTTGTAATAGCTTCGAGTCAATGAGTTCCAGACCACATCTGCGACTCTTTTAACTAAATCCCGAGATGCATATGTGCCACTCAAGAGTTTCGCATCGACGCCTCCGCGCATCAACGAGATAAACCGCTCATGCAGTGAGCGTACTTCCTCCCATTCAACTGATGGAAATTTCATTTTAGAAAACTTATTTGTCAGGTTTACATCCTTATCACAATTTTTGATATTTGTTAGATTATTTTCAACTGCTCCAACAATGATTGAAAATAAAGCCAAATCGGCTTCTTTCTCACTGCGTAGTTGCTCCTCAAAAAGATCACATACTTTTTGTATGCTATCTATAGGAAAATAGCGTTTGTATTCCATTAATGCCATGCTTACAAACCCAAGATTTTACATTATTCAAAACAAAGAAGATTTATTGTTGTTATAACGAACGATTAGATTAACTTCGTCTTTACGTTTTGCCGGCTTGTAATTATTTTGATGTTGGTTGTCTTGTAGTACTTTGTCTATGATGTTTGTTTTTTAATCGATGTGTGGACCCTAGGGCATTTATCTCCATATTATTTATCCAAATTCGAAACAGGATCAACAATAGTCGCTAAAAACGGTAATATTGCGTCCACGTCAATGTGAATTTATAAAAGCGATATATTTTAAGTGTGGTCATTACATCACCCATTGTGGTTTTAATGTGTTGTCGCACTTGTCTTGTCGCCATACCGCCTAGCAGATAATTATAAAAACGCCTAAACACAAAATTTTTTCACAGACTAATAAAATATACTCTTTTTTGGTTATGGCAGCCACTCAGCCACTGCAGCCAGCCACTAGCCACTAGCCAGCAGCCAGTGTCAACGTCATCTTGACGTCGACGTCAGCTACGCTAACAATCTTTGTTTTGTCTAAACTCAAGTTCTAATCTAAACATAATTTTACGAGTTGTCTACTGTTGTTGAAGAAGTATTCGTCGATTAAGACCATTATATTATATTCTGGGTGATGAAACAGCCGACATGTATCATTTAGATGCCGATGAAGCTATTGGCTATGTGAACAAATTAATTGACAATGTTCGATGTTCTACATGGTTAGTTGAGGACAGGTGAAACCTTACTATTGTATACTACTCATTAGCATCAACTGTTAATATCATCAACACGTTCACTTTGTGTATGCTCCCATTTATTTCTAAATGATAGTTATGCCTAAGTTAGGTATTTTGTATAATCGTGCTCCAATCATCTAGTTTCATTTATTACGGCGGCATTTGTTTGTAATCATTAGACTAACATGATATTTTACTGTTCTCTTTATGTTTATCCTCAGTAATAAATTAGCAGGAACCCGTGTGAGATATCAATGTGGGCATACTGCATGTGATGATTGTGTTATCTATACTCAAGACTGTCAAACTTGTACATCTCCATCACAGAGATCTGATTCTGAACCAAAGTATGATAAACCATTAACTCAAACAGTGAAAAGTGCAGTAAACCTTTTAAAAGCATGTCATAATTTGTTTGATGCAAATGGTATATATTAATGTTTATATTATGATTTTAAATATAATAGGTAATTACTTTACCTTTCTAAAATAATATGTTTGTTTCTTTAGCATTTCAGCGTAAAAGAGTATCTGAACAGCTTCGAATTGAAAAGGAGTTATTTCCAAAATGTATACAAGCCCCTTTGAAGTATGAAAATAAGAGAAAAAGTTCCCTGAAAACAAAAGAAAACAGATATTCAACATTCTTTCCTGGTGAAGAAGTATCAACTTGTAAAAATATGGACAACACATCAAATTATGTACAACAATGGTTGAGTAGTAATGAAGCAAAAATTGCTAGAAAACCATTTTCAGATTTAAATGTTAACACACCATGGACAAACAGCCCTAAAAGTAAAGTTTTAAAACAAACAGTAGATGTGAATACTTCTTTGGCTACTAATAGAAAGAGGACTCATTTGAAATCAACAGATAAAAGTAAAGTTATAATTAAAGAAGATAGTAAAAGAACATCAGTATACAAATGTAGTCCTAAAAGAGCTAGGAAACAATCTACATCTTTTATTGGTAATAAAAACAGCAACAACAAATGTGATAATGACGAAAGTGGTATTTTTATGGATAATGAGAATGACCCAATTGTAATTTATGATTCACAAGAAACAGTTATTGATAAGGATAAAAATGCATGGCTAGCTGTGCTTGAAGCCGGCCACAATGAAACTTCTACCTCTTTAGACAACCTAAGCAATGATGACTGTACCAATGATAGTAATAAACAGTTGATAAATTCTATTACGATAGAAGATAAGCATATTAGTGCTACAAAGGTACCATTCTTTAAAAGAAGTGCTATAATAGAAACCTGTAATTATTGTAAGAGTGAAATTATTACAAAAAATCCTGTGGAAACCCAGTTAAACCCTGTAAAAATCACTATTGATGGGGACCACTTTTTCACTACAATAACTGTTATCAAAAATGTAGATAATAATTTAGTAAGGAATGCAAAGAATACAGTTTCAGTACAAACAGATACATGTGAATCAACTTTGATAAGTATTGATGATGATAAACAAACCAATAGTTGTGCTGCCAAGCATTTAACATTAGAATTACCAGTAAATACATGTGATGATGATAGTCGAAGTGATGATTTATTTGCAGATGACAAAAAAATATATGGAGTTGTTGATCATAGCAGAGAAGTTAATAAATGTATAGTTATTCAGGAATCTGACAGTGACACAGATATTGAATTTAGTGGCCCAATATCTGTGAAAGTTGATTGTCATAGGTCATGCACTGAGTCGTGAGTAATAATTGCACTATAACTTACTATTAAAATCAAATTAACCTCATTAGTTACTCTGTGACTTTTTAATGAGTTCATTGAAACAAACAAAAAATCTGGTAAATTATATAATTTCTTCTGTACAAATATACTTCATAGTGAGGTGGCCATGTCTATAGTTCAAAATAGTTCTTTGCATGTTATCATCTACCTATGTATTTCTAATAACAACTGTATTTAATTAAGTACTGCTTAATATTGGCATGATCTGGTAACTGGTATCCTCATTGGATAAAATAATAATAACATTTGCATGAAATTAAGAAAGCAGTTTTTATGTATACCTACCTAGTTTGAATGGAATTTGAATATGATTATTTAAATTCCAGAGAATATGGGATCCTTAATGAAGTTATAAATGTGAAGAAACATGAATCCAAACAGCGTCATAGACCAAGAGGGCCATCACCAACTAGCACCAACTCATCAGAAAAAGAAAATTATAACCCCAATAGAATGAAAAGGTCTATTACTGGGAAGAAAAAATATACGAAAAAGAAATAGAAATTGCCTTGTAGACAACTGTATGTTTTAACTACTTAATGACTGTGTAAGGAATTGATAACAAGTACAAAAAATGTATATTATGTGTTGACGGCCCATGTGACCCAGTAGAGAGGGTGCTTAGTTGACCCAGGCTACAACTGGCTCATTTTAATATTATGTTGCATTAACACCTACATAATTAAATTACTGTACTTGCAATTGTTCCTTATGTTGGTTAAAAAAAAATATTTTTTTATGAAATGTTGTATTTTAGGAATGTTACATTTTTAGGCATAAGTTAATTTAACAGTGAAAATTTTGTAGTGACTAATTTGTTCACTGAGGTGCTCTCTTCACATATCATCTACAAAGAATGATATGTTTTATTTGCCATAAGCATATCTGATAGGTTTGAACAACTGTCATGATTAAAATAATGGAGATGTATTATTGTGTTGTATGGGACTAAACTACTAAAGTCAATTCAAATCTTGTTTTTTGTTGACAACCTAGCTAGACAATCCGACACATAGGTACTATGAAATTGATATAGGACTAACAGAATATTTTTAAAATGCTAACTGCAGTGCCTTTGTCCTGTTCCTCTATGCTCTACAGTCAATTATGCTTCTGTCTATTGTTTTTCAGATTAAGTATTCAAGATGGAAGCCAGTGGAAATGTGTGCTATGATATTCTTTCCTCACAATACTGTGATCATGTTAAACCCTAGTTGAGAATATAAATGTCCAGTTGCATAAGTAATTGCTCACAGCCTCATGATTTTCTGTATGTAGGTTCCAGTGGGTGGTTCTATTTATAGTCTTATTATTAATATTTGTATTAAGGAAAAAGTAATGTGAATCTGCATTCAGTTTTTCTTCACACATCCTGTAACCAATTGAATCTGAATAAATGGTAATAATTATATCTGGCCCTCGATTCTGCTAAAACAAAACCACTGTTGTACCAAAGTCACTGCAAAAATTGCCACGAGATTTTAGATTTTATTGCTATAGATTTAAAATCGATAAGAGTTTTATTACACTATTTCATTCACTCTACAAAAAGTCATTTAATTTTGGACTTTAAACCTATAGCGATAAAGGCTAATATTTAATGCCAATTTTTGCAGTGACTGTGGTACGACAATGGTTTTACTTTACCAGAATCAAGGGCCTGATTAGGGTGAAGTAGCCAGATAGATGTTATTACTGCGCAATCCATGACCTCTATTGATAGATAAGTGAGATCAGTGTCATAATTATATTAAGAGTACAAGCAGCATTATTAGCGATAGTTTTTGTTTAAGGTACTCTTAAGAATTTAATTTTGTCTATGCATGTTATGTAATAAATTATATTTGTGTAACCAGCTGTTTCTGTTCATGCATCACATTCATTTCATACATCCTGTACCTCGAAAATATAATTAGACCGGGTGCACCCGGGTCCTGTAAGCGGGGCGTAAAAAAGTGAGCGTTTGGACCGCGGGTGTACCGATCAGAATTATGCTGATTTCTTACAGGATGATAGTACCTACAGTGTACCTCAGTGTACCTTTAATAGAATTCAGTGTACCTCTTTTAATAAAAAGTTGTTTAACAAAATAAATACACCCGCGGTCCAAACGTTTAGACCGCGAGTGTACTTTTATTTCTGTTAATTTCGCTATTTCTTTTTTGATATTATATACACTCGCTGTGTACCTCAGTGTACCTTTAATAGAATTCAGTTTACCTCTTTTAATAAAAAGTTATATATCAAAATAACTACACCCGCGGTCCAAACGTTTAGACCGCGGGTGTACTTTTATTTCTGTTAGGAGACGCTATATACTTTGACGCTAATTTCGCCATTTCTTTTTTGATATTATATGCACTCGCTGTGTACCTCAGTGTACCTTTAATAGAATTCAGTGTACCTCTTTTAATAAAAAGTTGTATAACAAAATAAATACACCCGCGCGGCTGCCCAAATTCAAAACCCAGTAAGGGACATTTTTTCCGAAAACACTTTTTTTCCATATTTCGAACTTTCATAGGGAACCGCATCGACCTGTGAAGACACCTGCTTTAAAAAATATAAAGGGGATTGGGTAATTTTGTATGGACCGTGGCGTCATTAATTTTTTCAGCGGCCATCAATAATTTTGATACCACTTCATTGTACTGTGTTAAACACACGTACAAATGTTATTATTTTTATTGCAAGTAATATCGGAGCTGCGATATACAGGGTGGAACATTTCGACTTTACCTTGAAGGAAAGTAACCTAATACTAAAGATAGCGAATTTTACTTAAAGGAAACATTACCTTATTTTTAAAAAGAAACAAAACTGCATTCAAAGTTTTCTGAAAATGCCACACCCGGTAGTCGAACCGACTAAAATCTTCCTAAATCTTCTATTTCATGGATGTCCTTTTATTTAATTTACTAAGTTTGTTAGAGAGATTTGATCCCTATGATCGACCCAAAAAAAGTGTCTTCGGAAAAAATGTCCCTTACTGGGTTTTGAATTTGGGCAGCCGCGCGGGTGTATTTATTTTGTTATACAACTTTTTATTAAAAGAGGTACACTGAATTCTATTAAAGGTACACTGAGGTACACAGCGAGTGCATATAATATCAAAAAAGAAATGGCGAAATTAGCGTCTCCTAACAGAAATAAAAGTACACCCGCGGTCTAAACGTTTGGACCGCGGGTGTAGTTATTTTGATAAACTTTTCATCAAAAGAGGTACACTGAATTCTATTAAAGGTACACTGAGGTACACAGCGAGTGTATATAATATCAAAAAAGAAATGGTGAAATTAGCGTCTCCTAACAGAAATAAAAGTACACCCGCGGTCCAAACGTTTGGACCGCGGCGGGTGTAGTTATTTTGATATAGAACTTTTTATTAAAAGAAGTAAACTGAATTCTATTAAAGGTACACTGAGGTACACAGCGAGTGTATATAATATAAAAAAAGAAATAGCGAAATTAACGTCTCCTAACAGAAATAAAAGTACACCCGCGGTCTAAACGTTTGGACCGCGGGTGTATTTATTTTGTTATACAACTTTTTATTAAAAGAGGTACACTGAATTCTATTAAAGGTACACTGAGGTACACTATAGGTACTATCATCCTGTAAGAAATCAGCAGAATTCTGATCGGTACACCCGCGGTCCAAACGCTCACGTAAAAAAGCATTTGATGAGGCCGTCAAGCTGAGGGCCACCATTGTAACATGGTACGTGTCTGTAATGATGACCCTCTTATCAGTGACTTTGCCTTCAGCTTACCATCAGGCGAGGCGAAGTCAAATTGACGTGTCCTATATAAAGAAAAAAAACCGTGCACTGCACTTGTCGCTAAACAATTTCAATAGGTAGGTATTGGACCTACGAATTCATCTTGAGAAATAATCTTTTTAACGTAGGCACCTATTTAAGCAGTTAGCTATCTGCAATTTTTAACGTTGTCGAGTTTGATGATTGGCTCTACTGGGATCAGTGATGGATCTTTCTTAACTCCTAGAGTGCTGTACGATTCACGGCGGATCCTAAAACTGTTGCTGTGTGCCACAGAGTGCTATTGGCACTGTTTTTTTTAATACAACTTGGGTGGCAAACAAGAACACGGCCCACCTGATGGAACTGGTTACCGTGGCCTATCGACGATGATAACAGGGCAGGGGCGGCACACTCGCGCTGCCGACTCCGTATCCTGAATCTGGACTGATGGATTTGGGTGGATCCTAAGATACTAAAGGACTATGTTATATGTACTTAGGCTGGATGCGTAGTTGCGTACGCTGGCGAGGTCCAGTAGACAAAAGTCGCACCTACTAAATTATAAGGTCAGTATGATAGGCATAAGTCGTGTGCTTGTATGAATCTTAGCAAGATATAAAATTGGGTGGACCGGAGAACTTCGAAGGTTCTCTACTATCTTCTGATATGTTTATTTATTTATTTAGTTGGGTAGGTATATCAACAGTGAAAACACCAACATTGATAAGTGACAGTGGATATTGTTAGACATGTGCTACACAAATTACAGATATGCACAGCATTGGCAAGCATGACAGACATGCGTGCAAATATATCATTGTATGCGTGGATGTGAAGCGAAAAATGTGTTTGTATGTAGTATGTAGCACGTCAGACAGTAAACTTACCTACCTAAATACTATACCTACCTACATTAATAAAAATAAAATCACAGTGTAAAGAGAGATGTGTTCTTTCGACGCTGTTCGACTTAGGTTGACGCTGGATTTCACCGATGAGTTAGTAAACATGTTTACTTAATCTAATTTATAGTGCGTTTCCACATTTCACTCCACGAATTTCTTTGGCTCATTAGTGTCATCATCATCGCCAATCACGACATCCAAAACTGATAGGTACTTTGAATGCAGTTCTATTTTCCTTATCTTAACTTTTACGAGAACGACTGCCGTCTGACTCTTAACACGGAATAAGTCGCCGCGCGCCGTCTCCTCCTCAAGAATTACTTGTTCGTTGAAGAGCGGCAGCCCAGTAGTTAACTCTTAACTCTTAACTCTTAACTCTTAACTCTTAACTCTTAACTCTTAACTCTTAACTCTTAACTCTTAACTCTTAACTCTTAACTCTTAACTCTTAACTCTTAACTCTTAACTCTTAACTCTTAACTCTTAACTCTTAACTCTTAACTCTTAACTCTTAACTCTTAACTCTTAACTCTTAACTCTTAACTCTTAACTCTTAACTCTTAACTCTTAACTCTTAACTCTTAACTCTTAACTCTTAACTCTTAACTCTTAACTCTTAACTCTTAACTCTTAACTCTTAACTCTTAACTCTTAACTTTTAATTCTAAGCTCTTAACGCTTAACTTTTTTAAGTTTTAGTTAAGAGTTAAAAGATATTTATGAATAATTTGATTAAAATGGAATAGTATTGAACTTTATTGCCCTCATTCAAAGTTCAATAGTATTCCATATGTTGTGAACATCACCAGTGTTTAAGAATTGCGGTAGTGGTTTTCCTTATAAAGAATTTGATGATATTTCTGATTAGCCCTTTTTAGGGTTCCGTAGCCAAATGGCAAAAAACGGAACCCTTGTAGATTCGTCATGTCTGTCCGTCCGTCTGTAACTTGGTGAGTAGATGTATTCTGTGAACCGCATTAAGAATTTCACACAAAAATAGAAAAACGCATTAAATTTTGGGGTCCCCATACTTAGAACTGAAACTCAATGTTTTTTTTATCACACCCTACGTGTGTATCTATAGATAGGTTTTTAAAGACCTATCAATAGATAGGTCTTTAAAAATGCTATTGAGGTTTCTAACATAATTTCTTTCAAAACTGAATAGTTTGCGCGAGAGACGCTTCTAAAGAGGAAAAATGTGCCCCCCCCCCCCCCCCCTCTAACTTCTAAAATAAGAGAATGATAAATCTAAAAAAAATATATGATATACATTGCCATGCAAACTTCCACCGAAAATTGGTTTGAACGAGATCCAGTAAGTAGTTTGTACGTCATAAACCGCAATTTTCGCCTCTGCTGCTACGGAACCCTTCATGAGCAAGTCCGACTCGCACTTGGCCGGTTTTATTTTGTATTACGATCATCTGACATAATATAGAACGGAAATACCAAATCCAGTCGCACATCGCGCGAACTTCAATCGCTGCAGCAACCACCTTCACCAGTGTTTAAGATTTGCAGCTCAGGTTTTTCATACTCAGAATTTGATGGTCTTTCAGATGAGCCTGGTTTTTTTTTTGGTAATTCGATCGTACCAGATACCTGACTTTTTTAGCTTTTTCAAAATTGGTTTTTGGCATCACCACCAGGTTTTTAGCTTTGCAGCATAGCCATTTCGTGTTCTCCAATTAAAGGTGCGTCTTATGATGCACATCTCATTCAGGAATCTGATCAGACTTGAGTTAATGTCATCAGCTCTCTCGCTATATTCTGTCCTTCGTAAGTTTATCTAATTGCCACATTATACTACTAGCTACTAGGTAGGTTAGGTACCTACACATTTTATGCGTTTGACTACAAAGACAGCAAGTAGGTAGTAAGTATACAGGGTGTAATCGTTAAGTGTGTCCAGGCGATTATTCCGTAACTATTACAGATATCAAAAAACTTTAAACTGATATCGAAAGTAGTGTAGAGTGTTTAATATCAAAATGTTAGATACTTCTCGTTTGATTTTTAAAAAGTTATTGATGTCATTTTACTCATTAGGTAACGTACTTTCGATATCAGTTTAAAGTTTTTTGATATCTGTAATAGTTACGGAATAATCGCCTGGACACACTTAACGATTACACCCTGTATACCTACTCCAACCTATATTATATCCTTATTTAACCTACTCTTTTTTCGCTAATAGAATGTACCTAATATGTACATAGGTACATAATATACATAATATTTAGATACTTAGGTCGTAGTGGTAATAAGGTTGAGTAAAACTAGTACATTGGAGGTATCACTGTATTGTCATAATTTGTACTATATTTGCAGGTCAATTTGGCAATCACCACCAGCCGCCGCCGCCACCGCCGCTCGACCAGCCGCTGCTGCCACCGCCTGACTTCCATCCACCGCCGCCGCCGCCGCCGCTGGACCAGCCACCGCCGCCACCACCGAGCTTCCAACCGCCGCTACCGCCGCCGCCTCCGCTGGACCAGCCGCTGCTACCGCCTCCACCGCCGAGTTTCCAGCCGCCACCGCTTCCGCCGCTAGACCAGCCGCTGCTTCCGCCTCCTAGGTTCCAGCCGCCACCGCTGCCTCCGCCATAACCGCCGCCGCCACCACCACCTGTGATGTGAGAGGTACATATTTAGGGTAATCTGTATACAATTTCAGCTTTGCAACCGGTTCACATGATTATTGTTCAAATTACCTAGGTACTTAAGTATTTTTAGTTTTGTTTTCAGTCCGTTTGCATCTATGTTGTCACGCATCTGTTACCTACATTTATATTTAGACTCGACTAGCAGGTACCTATCGATCATAATAGATATACCTATGTACTAGACCTGAGTACCTACTAATATCTAAGAAGCGCTACTTATGTAATACTAATTACCTACTTCTTACTTAGGTAGTATTGAAAAAAGGAATACCTACTTATCTTGATATATCTATGCCAATAATGGGTGGATAGGGATACCACAATGTCCACAATTCATTGATGTGATGTTACCAAATAATTCTATCTACGCTGTTAGGTTACATTAAAATGATTCAGAAGTTGCGTAAAACAGTTATGTTCTAACTATTCACGATTTTATCTCGAACAACGAAGCCACTAATGTCCAGGTTAAAGACAAAGTTGCGAAATTTGTAACATTACTGACTTGCAGAGCGAATGGATGACCCTAACTATAGACGATCTTTCGACCTCCAAGCTCTAAGTGAGACAGTACTATAGGTTAGATATATTCGTACCAACTGTATTTTTTTAGATTGTAAAATAAATATAAATATTGTTTGTTTGCTTACCATGACCGCCGCCGCCTCCGCCGGTGGTTATGATCTTAATGATTTTCACTTCTGTTGAAAAAAAAAATACATAAGTATCACAAAACGATATCGGACTTTAACATTATTAGTACGAGACAAAAATTTAATGACTTACGTCCACCGCCACCGCCACCGCCGCCGGACCAGCCACCACCACCTCCGCTGGGCCAGCCACCACCCCCGCCGCTTGACCAACCACCGCTGCTTCCACCCAGTTTCCAGCCTCCGCCGCCGCCGCTGCCGTAGCCACCGCCGCCGCCGCCAGACCAGCCGCCACCTCCGCCGCTGGACCAGCCACCACTTCCGCCACCGCCACCGCCAGACCAACCACCGCTACTAATGTAGCCGGCTCTGGCGACAACTGCAAGGGCTAACAGACACACGAACACCTGAAATTCGATTAGACACATTTGAATATCAAACATACAAATAATCGAAAAACATATAGACAGCCGAGTTATTAATACGATGATGTAACTTGTAACCCCAATCGATGTGAATCTGTAATCGTTACATCTTTAATCTTTCTTCAGTTAAGTTATCTAAGATACGTTAATGTTCTCAAAATGTAGTCGGTTATTGTTATTAAGTATGAGAAATCAAAAAAGTTTTTAGGTAGCAGTTACATGAAAGGAGGAAATAATGTTATGATCGTGTAATACAAAATGACCTATTTAATTTACCTTTTTTGCAAATGGACGGATCATATTATTTATCTAATACGTTTAGAATATCCTTCGATAAAATAGATCCTTCCGATAATTAGGTCAAGTTTTAAAATGATTCCATCAATGTGAGATTGATGCACAGGGTGAGTGCCGAAACAAATGGTTCAATTAATTTATGGGGAAGACCACTAATTATCCTTTATAAATTTTGATTTTGAATGGGCTAAGGGCAAATATATCCGAAATATAGTCAAAAATAAAAAGAAAAATAATTTCCAAATTCGTCCACTTTTTAACCTATGCAAATTTATTTGCTTGGTGGTTCGCCGTACAAAATATTGATTACCTTCATTGTGAAGCTGTGCTCTAACTGCATGCTGAGGGATCGTTGGTATCGCATTATATATGTGATGGAGCATCTCCCACTCGCGGGTACTCCGCTCGCGGCCGTCGAGAGCCGTGAAGAGGCGAGCGGAAGCTGTTCTGCACCGACAATGACGCAACCCTTTGTCCCTGCGACGTCGTCGAGCCGGACCGACCATTAAATACATCAGTAGCCTGCTCCAGAATGAAAAGATTTAGTATCACTCATCCAACATATGGGCGCAATTATATATATTACCTACCTGTTTAGGATTTTTCCGGAGAAATTTTGGAGATATAATGAAGATATGAATTGAATGAGCATTTCGTGAATATTTTTTATTAATGATCAAAACATAACAATTCGATCAAAATAAACAAGTCGATTCTCTAATAAAATTAACCCCTTTATAAAATTACCTAGGTAATCTATGAGTAAGTATAAAAGGAAAATTGATTCTATTATTTCCATACAGCGAATGTCCAAAACATAGAACATCAAAAGTCAACCTTCACATTTTTGGGATTACGTCACTGTTAAATAATCTCAAGTCAATTCGCCATCCTATATAATTTGTGATTACATTAGATAGGTATTTTAGGTACAAAAATGTTAGACCTGTATGGGAATTCGGGCAGCAAAGAGATGGAATACGAGTAAAATCAAAACCAATTTTGTTTACAATTCATTCAACGATCCAACCTAGTTCGAGATACAATATCATGACTCTCTTTTTTGCTTCACCGTAGTCGGGTACAAAAAAAATTAGGTATTCAGCCTATTAATTTCATTTCATGGATGGCAGCGCGGTAGAGCCCAACCCATCCCATTATCTAATCTATCACCGGTATGACCGGGAAAACCTGTAACGATTTTGCTACTTGGATGCGGGGACCTTTCACCTTACCGGGACTAGCGGGGAGTTGAGTATCATGTTGGACTCAAACAGAAAGCCTGTGTTGAAGAGCAACCAGGTATCCCTGAGAACCCGACAGACCTTGGCCGTGAACGTTGTCGACCTCGGCGGGATCACATTCCCCCGCCCCAAAGACGCGTGCGGATACATCTGCCCCTAAGGTTGCACCGCTTGCTTTTACGGTTTAAGTGCGACCTTAATATCTCCCTTCCGTTTTTCCTAGTTTCCTCCCCTTCCCCGCCTTCAGATGCGCGACAAGTGACATTTCCGATGTTGCAAGCGCAAACGTACTTATACCATGGTAATTGCTTGCTTGTAATTAAGCCAGCCATACACTTCTTTGTAAGCTTAGTTTTATAAAAAAGAATACATATAGAGGATAATATATAATAGATAGAGACAGTGGCGGATCCAGGGGGGGGGGTCGTGGGGGTCATGACCCCCCCCCTGGGCGGGTCACCTACTAAAAATATCCCAATGTCACTGTTAAATTTTAAAAAATAACACGCATAAGAAGACTGTCTCTTTGTACCTACTAGTATTATACTTTTATGAGGCACCAAACATCAGTATGAATATTATTCACACGATTGAAAATTTCAATTTATCGTGCAGCGCAGCCGATCAACCGATGGACTCGAATAGTTTTCGGACCTGACACCCTGTCCGCTATGTTAAAGAAATAAGTGCGAATGACTAACCAGGCCGGCAGTCGAAGGTCTGGAGCTGACAGCCATGAGGTCCTTTTTCGATTCGGGCAACAACTTGACTTGGGCTCAGCTTCAAAGGCCCCGTATTTATGTTACTGTTTGCTTACAAAAACTTTTTGTGAACTTGGAAGAAGCCTTCCTTTCTGGATCCGACGTAGGTAGTCACCAAAGCACCCGTGCCCGGTAATAACCTACGTCAGCCGGTACGAGAGGCAGCCGTGTGGCCTCTCTAGCCACTCCCCCATAGGATGGGATGGGCCTTACTACCGCTATTACCGCGGGCCCAGCGGTTGTGGCCAGTGGCCATCTTCTGCTGCGGATGTCGCAGCTGGCTCATATGCCTGGATTTTTTTTATCGTGTGAAAAATCCCCGCGGATACCTCCCCCGCCGGAGCCGGAGGAGGAGGTTATGTCGGACTCGAACCGACTAAAACGTACGCCGTCTGTGGGCCGTCAGTTGCTGGAGGTGAGATTGTTGTAGCCATATTCCTCGCACCCCGGCCGACCCAGGGCCATATCTCTCGATCTGGTCCTCTTCCGGTGTGGGGACCATAGAGTCCCCAGCTCGCCCCCAGGTACGGGGAGGCACGATATGCGCGCCGCCGCGGCCTGTTTCTGCTAGGGTGACAGGCGGCTCCACCCGTCACCCCCAGGCCCGCGCTCATGGGGGACGGAGGTCATTCTGCGACCCCAAGTTGCCGCCTGTACCTACGCATGTTTCCGCAAATAAATTATCTTTATCTTTACCCGCGCGGTTTGCGATTCTCCTCCGCTCCTCGCGGGCCGCAAGGTCTGCGATTCTCCTTCGCTCCCGCTCCGCCGCCTCCTTCACGAGCATTAGAAGGATGCGCCGGCGGCCCACGCATCTGCGCAGCGAACCATCGCTGCGAGCAAAGTGGCGAGCGTGAGAGCTCTCACTCCCAGCATATGCCTGGCCTTACATCTGCACATTCTACGACGTCAAGCCAGCACTTTTTGGGGCTACCCCTCCCATAGGGGCCCACCCGGGACGCCATTGCCAGAAATTTGGTATCCACCTAGCCTGGTGGTTGCCGCAAAAGTTGCTGTTTGCATAGGCGATGACTTGGTCGAGCGCACGGACCAGGCTAAGTACCTGGGATCAGTACTTCACGTGACTAGTCACATCAACCGCGACGTAAAGGCACGGATTGCCGCCATGTGGGCCAAGGGGCTTGAAATGATTGGCGTCACATTTAACCTAAAATGCCAGTCTGGTTGACGGGGTAGGTCTATAAAATGATCATTAGGCCTGTCTTTTTACACGGCTGTAAGGCGTGGCCGCTGCTGGAGCGACATAAGCAGGAGCTATGATGTGCGGCGTCACACGTAAAGATCGCATGAGGAACTCTCAGATCCGCGGCAGCCTTCATGTCCGCGACATCACTCATAAAATGCAAGAGAGCCGCCTTCGCTGGTGTGGCCACGTCTTACAGCAACCGCCAGGCTACGTGGGTAACAAATGGCTGGCAGTAGCACAGCCACCGGGACCAGGTGGAAAGGCTTGCCCAAGAAGTCTTGGCTTGAAGTCGTGAAGGGTGACATGCGTGCAAATGGTCTCATCTCATCTCACCACCATGGACGCCCAACGTCGTGCAAAGTGGAGGAGAAAGAGACAGAAGGCGGCCCCTGAGCTCCGAGGTCACCTCGGATTCGGAAGTAATCAGGAAAATATGTACGATAATCATGAAAGGGGGAGGCGCGCATCGCGCCGCCAACGCGGCCTGCTTCTTCTAGAGTGTCAGGCGGTTCCCCCTGTCATTACCAGGCCCGTGCTAATGAGGACCGATATGGAGATATTGATACGATAATGAAAATGTTGAGTGATCTACGTCGCCCGAGTCCTTCGCGCATTGTGTATTATGCGGAATGGGAAACAACTGAATCTTATCCAGACCCGTTCCCCCGCCTCCTTCTCTAGCATTACTTGCTCTCAGATGGAGGCGGTGGCAGCCGCGAGCTTACGGTTTTACGCCATCACTGTAAGCAAGGGAGAGAGAGTGCTGAGCGAGAGAACTCCCATCCCGAGGGCTGCCACAAGGACCCACTTCGGCGTTTCCCATGCCGGGTATTCGGTCCACGTATGCAGCCCCGTGTCCTCGCTTGCATCACAGTGATGACACCCGGGCGTTGGCTCCTTCTGTATTCGGCGCAGCTAACTTCCGAAACATCCATATCCCGTGATCATCTGCGTCAACCGGTATGAGAGTTCCCCATTGAAGCCTTTCTAGCTAGTTCTCCATGATGGGTTTTCTTACCACCACTATCACGGCGTGCCCAACGCTTGGTTGTCCAAGTCGTAGTTTCAACTCCACCATGTCCCAATAAAACTGGAACTGCGTAGCCTCGATTTCTCGCCTTTTGATACGGATTTAGTACCGAAGGTGCTCTGATATCTTCATTCGCCATAGAGTCTCCTACAGGAGTCCTCCAGCCCCCTCAAGCCAGAGTGCCAGCTGCGTCCTTCAACTTGGGGGCCAGCAGCTTAACCGGGTTCTGGATCGTATTTAACAATTTTCACTGTATTGTTCAATGACATTGTATTGGGCGACTAGACATCCCCCCCCCCCCCCCCCCGAAACTTTGTCTCGGCTACACCATGACCCCCCCCTGAATTGAAAGCTGGATCCGCCCCTGGATAGAGATATGTACATAAAAGGATATGGAAAGTAGTAATTGATGACATGACATCTGACAGGAAAGTTCGGAAGAGAATGACATGTTGCGCCGATGGCCGATGCCAAATAAATTGGGACAAGGACAGGTAGATGATGTGATGATGATAAGTATAAAAAAAAAATATCCGGTAGTCATAATACCTAAAGGTGCTGATAAACTCGGGTATTCACTTGCCATGAGCGTTCTTGCGAATGTTACACTACAGAAAATAAACGAGAGCATTTAGCCAGATTTCTATCAAGCGTTCTGACGAGTATTCTCGCGAAAGGATAGTTTGGCATAGACTACAGCGGCAGCGTTCGCTAGAAAGATCATAAAAATGTCCCTACCGATGTTTGGTTAAAAACGCCGAATGCTCTCTGTTACAAGTGAATGTCCAAGTCTATCAGCACCTTAACACATCTCAAATCTCGATAATTAGTTATGTAATGCGAATTTACACTAAATAAATAAGAATTTTATACCTATCTAAGAATTTTAGATAGGTAATATAGTGTTAGAATTTTGTTCATGTCTCGCATTAGGTCGAGGTAACAATAGCCTCCGAAGAATGAGATGAAGCAATTAGTTTATTATTTAGTGTATAATAAACATCCTTGGTACTTAGTATGAAATGTACATGTACTTAATATAAAAATAATGTATCCATTCAGAGTTCAACTGGTCACTTTCAATCTGGAAATTATACCTCCATTTGTGTGGACTTATTTATTTAGGCTGCACTGCACGCAATGCCTTAGTCTGATAGACGAAAGAAAGATAAAACTAATGTAAGTATCGATTATTCCATTCTTTAGGTTTTAGCATATTAAATAAAAGGCCAACTTTGGAGGAAAATCCCTGCTCAAAAAAATTTTAAACGGTTTTTCTACGGTTCGGCTAAAACGAAACCTTGAGTTCGTAAGAAATGCTCTAAATACCTTACATACTTAAAGCTGCGTTTACATACTCGCGGCAAAGCGAGGGAAGTGGCGAGAGAAGTGGGCAGAGACGTGGTGTGAATGGTATATTCGTCATGCCGCGAGTACTGCCGCGTATGTTGCTGCGAATGTCGGCTTGGCGGCACGAGTCAAAGGAGCGGCAATGCTAGCGCGATGAACTTATGCGAGACCGCTAGATGGCGCTAATCAGTAAACACGGCTTTCGTTATTGCTCCTCGAATATTTACTTTTAAAAATATTTATATCGATCTACGGAAAGTGTATAGTAGTTGAAATTGATAGTTCTTATTAATAAATCTATTGAATTAATTCAGCAAAGCATAATGCGTACACTGCTACAGCGTTGTCCTCCATACGTTTACGTCCGTCTCCGTTGCAGGGCGAATACTGTAATGCGGACCAACACGATGATGCGCGTGTGTGAATGCTAGGGCATTAATCGCGCGAATATTTCTGGCAACACGATGAGCAATGCGAGCGGCAGTATGTAAACGCGGGGTAACGTTCACATTTGCGCTATTTAATTTAGCTGCTATATTAGCGAAAATCCTTAAAGAGTTTGGTACGAGTAACTACCTACTTACTGCCGTCCCAATAACATATCTACAGAAAAAGGTAAAGGTAGAGATAGTTCCTTTGTCAAATCCTATTGTTATTTTGCTACTATGAATTGCGTTACCATTGAGATTGATGACGTTTTTATCCTTTCTAATGTCAAAACTGGCGATAATAAGTTATTGGGAACGGCCGTTAGCAATTAAGTTTAATATTTAAAATATATATATATTTTTTTTTTAATAAATAAATAAATTACTTAAATTAGTGTTCCGGAACAAACTACATAAATAGCGCTATTTAGATTCAAATTAGGCATTACAAGTTATTTAATATGCTTTTATGATTCTACAATACGGATGAACATTCTTACTATACATTTTATATAAGCTCAAACGAACTTCTAAAAGTGAAGTTCGATCAATATTATATGAGTCATTTTATTCGAAGATATAACCATGTAGGCTAAAAGGACTAGGTACATGGTTATACCTGAAGAATAAAATGACGAAATATAATTGTAAATATACTAAAAGAAATATTTAGCTAGACCTTGAAATGAAATGTACCTAACTTAAGTAGGTCCTTGTAATATTTTATGTGAGAGAGGAAATGATATATGATTTAGCTAGACTGGCTAGACCTATTATATATAAATGGACATATTTTTGCATTTGCACTGAGCAGGAATCAAATCACGATTTCCGACGTAGCAATCGAACGCTCTACTTAATAAGTAACTACTAAGAAGTAACCTATGGCTATACCATCACGCTGCAGAGGTCTTCATCGTCAATATGATATAGATGCATAGCAATAGACTTAATAATTCAACTTTAACTAAGTACAAGTTGATACACCTCTATCCAAAACCGAAAATATGGTTAGCGAAATGTGGGTGTTGAGTTGTTGCACCTCTGCAGGACCCTCTGTGTGAATTTATGTAAGTATGTACTTACGATGTATATTTTCTGTTTTTTTTTTTTTGTGTTAGGAGTAAGTTCACATTGATAGTGTAATGGCCAGGAGACACGGGACCTTTCCATCGCTAAGTCAACTCTTTAATCACTAATCTACCGACTCTTCAAGACATAAAAAAAACACATGCAAAATGTACTCTATATTATATGCGTACCACGTGTTATTTGGTCGTCTTTTGAGGATAGCACGAGATACTACGACGGTAAAGGAACTTAAAACCACAGGTACAGAATATATCAAACCAGTCCGCCTGCACCAGGTCCTCGGTTCTATTCCATCACGATTTGGGGTCAGGATATATGCCGCTAACTATAATGGTAGTAACGGTTTATTAATAACTAGTTATTTCCCGCGGCTCCGCCCGCATGGATGTCAGTTATCACGACCAAACCAAACATACCTTAGTCCTTTCCTAAGGTCTCATCTATCTCTGTGCCAAATTTCATCAAAATCGGTTCGGACATTCAGACGGACAGATAAACAGACAGTCAGAGTTACTTTTGCATTTATAATATTAGTATGGAATTTGTAGTATGTTACTACCAAAAGCTTGCCAATCGAACAAGGCAAATCAACAATCAATTACCTCAAAAGGAAAAAAGGAAGGCTTATAGGCTCAAACCGTTGTCCGTCTTCATCACCTCCTGCAGAACGTGATTATACATTCTATCGCAAACATGCACTTTTATGATAGAAACTAACACCTATATTAGATAATTTAGATCATATTATAGGATCCATAGGGATAGCGGACCCTCTTGGTACGTACCCAATGGTAAAGAGGGACCTACACATATTACACAATACATTATTATACAAACTGTAAACAGTAATTTGTTAATCGAATATTAATCATAATATTAAATTAAATATGTTGTCTCAATAGCGAATTAGTGAATTAATTTAAAAGGTGAAGTATTTTGTATTACACCTTGATTTTTAATGCAAATTTTGAATAATAATATTGTGATGATTATAATAGCCATGGAAAGTTTAATAAACGGTAGTAGAGATATGAAAGGTAGTACCTAGACAAGTATGAAAGGTACTCAGTAGTGATGTATGTAAGAGATAAGAGTGGTATGTTGAAGCTTGTTCGTTTGATTTAGGTAAATTGACAATGAAAGTAACGAAGCAATATACTTTATGGGAAAATCAGCAAAAAGAGAATCTCGTTCTAGTCCGCACATAAAATGTTTGCAGAACGGAGACACACCGTATGTACCTATTTATAAGAGATCTTTATATACCTACTATATAAGTACGTACATTAAATTTAACTGTAACTTACCATAACCACAGAATGACATAATAGTTACTTTCTTAACATGGTGCAAATGTCAAGATTCTTTAACTTTAATAAAATTCAAATTCACTAATTTATTATATAAATTGTATGATGTCGTTATGATGAGTAGGTAGGTAGGTATACCTTCATATTATTTCCATTGCCACATACCGAATAATAAAATCTTTATTTATAGTACGCATAATAACATACCTACCTATTGTAACTTTTTATGGATGGGAACACCCATGGGTATGGGAATAGTATGGGAATAATAAATACGTATGGGAATAAATACACATTACATACGTATGGGAGAAAGACTTCACCCGATTCTATATTTTTTTTTTCTAAATTATGATCACCGACATAGCTCGCACAGTAAGCCAACTAAAGTACTTAGCGTTCAGCTGGCCACATATGGCAAGGGTCGAACAGGTCTTGAACCAAGCGAGTTCTAGAGTGGAGACTGCAGATTGGTAAACAGACTGGCGCAGGGCAACCAGAGAGACATATCTACTTAACTGGGATAAAGTAATACGGAAGGAGGATGCCATGCTGCGGATTTTATTTGATTGGACAACACTAACTTTTAGTGCTTAAATCGTACAAATTTACATATCATTGCCCGTACGGTACGTGGATCTTTTAATTGCCCTAGTCGGCACCTCTGCTCATTGACGAACGAGGTTCTGGGGTATGCTTTTGTCTTGGGATTAGGAAGTCAGACGGCAGTCGCTCCAATAAAAGTCGCAAACGAAATGGAAACAGTGATATTTTGGAACTTTTGACACCTAAATATTTTCTTTTTTATATCACTTAGGTGGCAGAGAAGCACGGCCCACCTGATGGAAAGTGGTCACTGTGGCCTATGGACGTATGCAATACCAGGGGCGTCACACTCCTGCTGCCTATTAATCAAAATTATAATGATAATATTTTCTTATCTACATTATGAAAAATATAATTGGTTCTCAACAAGGTAACCGTACCACAAACAAACATTTGGCACTGTGAAGAAGTTGCAGCATTTGGACTAATTGCTCTACCGATCACATACACAGATCAGCCAAACGAAAACCCACCTAATTTCATACCAACATGCGTTACGACAGTGCCAGTGTGCCACAGAACTCTCAGAACTCTGTTTTGCTGAAAACAACAGCTGATTGTGTGCCCGTAGATAGTGTAGTAGCAGTAGTAGGCTGTACTTCATTGTGCGGTACGCGCGTACGGTGCGGTGCGTTCATAATGTAATGAGAAGACTGCGTAATATAACCATTACACCAATTACTTACTTACGCAATTACCGATGAAATGATTTTTTTTTCTAATATGTTGTCTCTAATTAGCAGAAGCACTTTAATTTGACAGTTGAGACAATTACACATTGAGACTTTCACAGATATTTCATTGAACAATTTCATTGCGGTACTCGTATTTGCAGGGTTATCTTGCTTTAAGAACCTCAGTTGAAAATCGTCAAAAACATTTTCATTCAAATGTGATGAGTATCCGTTTAATAAATTCCCATAGCTAACACTTAATATTGACATGTCACTAGATAACAAAATATTTATGGGCACCTGGGCACAAGTAGCAAGTTAAGCTTCATAGGCAAAAGGTCAATCAGGTGAGTTGCGTACAATCCATAAATTTATTCTTAACTAACCATCTGCTTATTTTTCGCTAAACAGCACAAATATGTTAATATCAGTAATAATGTGTATAATTAAACTCAAGTTCGTTGAGCGATTACAGCACAGCGTCAAGGAGTAGGTAACAAACATACGTGACACACTGTTTACTTTGACAATCAAAACAAGATCAAAACAGACAACGTCATACGCCTCCGTCCGTAGTAGTTGTACCCTGTACCGACCCGCAGGTGAGGTTAGCTCGGGCCTCGTGGATATTTGTGGGGCCTTCTACTCCTCACAATATGCGACCGGAAATGGTGCGCACCGTGCGGTATGAAAGGAACTTCATCCCACGCACACTCAAGCTACGGAATGAACTCACTGCGGTGGTTTTCCCAAGCGACTACGATATGGAGTACTTTAAGAAGTGCAACGTTTCTGGTATTGCATACGTCCATACGCCACGGTAACCACTTCCCATCAGGTGGGCCGAGTGCTTATCTGCCACCTAAGTGGTATAAAAAAACAAATTTTATTTTCTATTTAGATACGTAATAAACCAGAATTACCAGGACATTTCCCGTCGCCCCTAAGTTCAGTTGTAGTTTGTAGCTAGGACTGTCACTGCAGTGCTTATTCCGCGAGCTGAGTAGCGTAAGCAGGTAGCTGTCAAACATGTCCACTTGCCCTTCTCCAGCCCCTTTCCAATAACTTAACTACGTACTTAACTTACCTAATTGTATCTAGGTATGAGGATAAAAATGAATGGAGAACGTTAACTAGTTTTCAAACGGTATACCTACATTTATTAGGTAGATATGAGTGAATAAATTAGGTAGGTACTTACGTACTACCATTTCTTAAGAAATGTTTTGTTTATAATACAATTTCAACATATTTAATATTAAGACAAAGCTTGTTAAGTAGATAAGTTCAGAAATATATATTACTAGCTGACCCCGCGAACTTCGTACCGCCTTTTTTTAAATTTTTCTCGCCGTAAGAACCATCCTCGTACTTCAGGGAATATTCTAAAAAAAGAATTAGCGAAATCGGTTCAGCCGTTCTCGAGATTTGCGCTTAGCAACACATTTAGGGATTCATTTTTATATAATAGACTAGCTGATGCTTGCTTCTCCGCTCGCGTTGATGTCTTTTATATGGTTTTATTCAAATATTTGCAAAAACATAGATGGATTTCGAGTTAAACCAAGACAACACATTTAAATAAAAAAATATTTAAATCACATCTAATTTAAGATTCTATAATAGTGCCTGCCTTTTATATTTAAATTCGCCATACCAAGACAAGTGCAAAAAGCATTACCCAGAATACTAAATAGGTAGAGCTACATCGTTAGTAGATCTCACGAGTGATGTGGTGATTAATATACCTACATAACATTATGGTATGTCCATTTCGTAATATAAAATGTGCACACAATGATATATAAATTTTGTAAATTGTGATGAATATTGCAGCCAAATACGAAACATTGTAATTTGTACTCAACTGCGTGTGATGAAGTAATTGCATTCAGCCAGGTACATTAGCAACCGCGACACGTATTCACGCTCATGTCGTGACAACTTGCAGATTATATTAACAAACAACTGAGAGATGATAAGAGAATTGAGGGTTAATAGGAGTTTCAATCTTGAACAGAGAAAGAGAAAAAAAAAGACGTGTGGCACTCGGGGACTGCCGCGGTAAAGCTATTGCATAGCATTTTTTATCAACTTATGCAATTATCCCCCCACTCCGAGCTCGCACGAATCGAGCCGAGCTGCTCCGAAATCGGATTTCGGAGCAGCTCGGCTTGATTCGTGCGAGCTCGAAGTGTCAGCTTAGGTTTTTTCGTTACGGAATGTCTAGATTCGGTCTCCACGCTCAAGGCCCGCGATAGAAGCTATGCAATAGCTTATAAACAGAATTGTCACTTCGTGGTCAACAGAGCCCACACCCAACTCGACCCGCGGATGCTGTTGACCACTACCAGTTGTTTAGTGGTCGACTCGACCTATGAAAACCTGTTTGTAATGTTAAAATAACAGGTTTTAATTGCATGCACGATACTGATTAGGTTGTACCTGTCTATCTATCTGTTTGGTCCGAGCCGATTGGCTGAGCCGATTTTTACGGGCTCTTCTATGTCTCACGCGAAAGAAGCGGGTAAGTCTCAAGCGCTCAATGAAAAGTGTGTAAAACGATTTGTTTGAAACCAGTGTGTGCCACTGGGACTCGAACATATTGGTGCTAATGGTATTTATATTTATCTAAATAGAATTAGATATCTATGGCTGAGAGTATTTATTTTAATTGTACGCAAACTTTCGGAACTCAAAGTAAACGTTCGGATTTAGAGGAGATAAATGAGATTATTATGGTGAGAAGGCCGCCGTCTAGTAAACATTAATTTTATTATGCAGGTACACACAGGTTCTCAACAATGTGTGGCAATGTGAACGTGCCTTCTAGGATGATTTCGCAAGATACGTCTTTACAGAATTTGTTCAATTTACATCATTTCGATTTCAATCTGAATTAATATTAGACATTGCTGAGAAGATGAGCGTATATGAATAATTAAACACAATTATGTTCTTTAGCTGTTTTATTTTGATTATTACTGTTAGTTTCTGCATTTGGTTCGGAATAGCAGAGCTAAACAAATTTGGCAAGGTTAAACTAGCTGATGGATGACCAATCGGTTGCTTTCATACTTACCTTACCATTGAGTGGTTATTAAGTGGTGAAGAAGACCGTCCTATACTTAGTACACTGTACAAGGTTCCATAAAAGCACCGACCGTCACGTGTAACTGATTGTGATGAGAGCTTGTTCGTGAGAAATTTCGAAGGGATTTGGGGGTATATCCATATACATTCTGGGCTATCTTATCGGGAACTTGAGAGCTTAACTGCAGGTAGATGGTAGTAAAGTAGTAGGAACAATTTGCGCTCTCTCAACTTACCACTTCACTATCCCTCTAGACTACTCTAGAGAGTATCAGTGAGATAGATTGAGTGAGAGAGATCCACATATCAGTGCAGTAAAAGTAGAATCTACCTCATATCATATTTACAACAGTCGGTGAAATAAATTATTGCATTATCATGTTAGCAAGTCAACATTAATTATTATGTTATTAGATAGCGATTTGGTAATTTATTAGTCTCACAGTTTCCTTATTTTTATTAAATTATTCATTTAAAATTGCAAAACCGAAATATTTGCATATGTGAACAGGAGTCGAAACCATTATCAAAGTAAAAAAATAGGTGGTAGATTATTTTAAATTGGAAAAAGCGAAATCAATAATCGGGCAGGACTCGAACCCGCGATCTTTCCCTTACAGGGGGAATGCTCTGACCACTGAGCCACCGAGCTTCGTAGATGCTTGCAAATTTGTACCAGATCACTGTGATTTTCCATTTACTTGTTACTTTTTATGGTCAATCATAATGAAACTCAAGTTTTTAGAGGAAGCACTATTTATTAAGGCGCCTTTGTTTCGTTAATATTATCTAGAATATGTTATATCCTACTAATATTATAAATGTGAAAGTTTGTGAGAATGGATGTGTGGATGTTTGTTACTCTTTCACGCATAAACGGCTGGACCGATTTGGTTGAAATTTGGTATGTATATAGGTTATACCCTGGATTAACATATATATTAGCGCTGAACAGGATCAGAATTCTGCGCGGGCGGAGCCGCGGGCAACAGCTAGTCTACTATAATTATAACAATGGTCTCTGTAGTTGTTTCCCAGCTTTATTGGTGTCTCAGTTTTCCAACAGCAAGCGTTAAGTTTGTCCGTCAATACAGGTACTACAGAACCAAGTCCATCTCTAACTTAACCAGTTTTCCATTTTTAGAGTTTCGTACCTAAAAAGGCATTTGGCAAGGCGTTGTTCATCGTTGTCTGTGTGTCTATAATTTTGTTACTCCAGCTACTTTTTTCAGATGGTCAGTTGCGAGTTGCGAGCATTCACCTGGCTGAGCGCGTCCCGTCTAACCTTTTGTGTACCGATTCACGGTCTCCACGGTTTGCGTATTCTGCAAGGTATATCTATAGGTAATTTTACATCTTTGTTGAATGACTTCACTTGGACATTAATCTTTCGAAGAAACTCTAAATAGGCCATCCATACCCACATTACCCTTTGGTGGTAGAAACTTATTTGCATTTGGTAAACTGACCGAAGACCGCGACCTATATCGAAGTATGGGTACAACATTTTCGCAATCTAGTTCTGTACAGACCGGTATTTTATATAGGTTACGTAAATATGACAGACAAATACGATATTATGTTATACATAAGGGATCCACACTCCGCCGTTAAATAGTTAAGTGCCACTGAAATACGCACTGAACATACAAGTACCTACATAAAAACGACTTTACGTTCCAATGAATCCACGACCTCCATCTTTTAAATTTAAGTAAAGAAGATGACAGTACTGTATGATTTGAAACTTATTGGTTAACGATCAACTATCGTAAGTGCAACGTCAATGATCTCATTGGTGACCTCGATAGGTCAGCTGTTAGAACACCTCGTCATCACGAGGGTAAGGCAATTATGCACGAGAGGAAGTTTAAATAATTATTTCGGATATACATAATTACCGATGGGTATTTATGTATGTTAAGGTCAAAGTTCAAGCACTGCTTTCAATTTTTAATAGGTAATGTAGGCTCGGAAGTTACTGTCAGAAGCGAAGCGTTGCAGTAGCAGATATTGTAATAACTACAGTCAAAGAATCAAAGAATCAATTTCGTTTATTCAGTTTAGGCACATAAAGAGCACATATAAACGTCAACATATTATGAACGTCAGTGTTAAATTAATCTATAGAAAACGTTTGTGAGATTGTAGGGTAATCTCCATATACACTGAATCGATTTCAAAACAAAAATTACCAATAGGAAGCCACCTTATTTGCGAGTGCATGGCATAGGCTATCGCTATAATATTAATCCGAATAAATTCATTTTTAACAAAAAAGTTTAACCGACTTCAAGAAACGAAAAAGAGGCACTGAAAAGCGAAAAATAACTTAATTTACAGACTTACTGATTTATTAGAACGGTACCTAGCCCAAGAGAGGCCATATTTCAATTGATTGCATCATAGTAGTTCAGACACAACAAACAAAGTTGGCTGGCACCGACTTCTAATAAATCAGTAAGTCTGTAAATTAAGTTATTTTTCGCTTTTCAGTGCCTCTTTTTCGTTTCTTGAAGTCGGTTAAACTTTTTTGTTAAAAATGAATTTATTTTTCTCTTTTTAGTGAGTTTGTACAGTCTCACGACTGTACATCGCATGTATAGTGACCTGACTGTACATGCGCTGCTGACGCTGCAATACAGATCGAACCGGCCACGCTACAAAAAAAAAATTAAATCATTATTCAAAAAGAATTTTTAAAATCAATGCATATACACCGGAAATATAGCTGAATATTCTGAACACTTCTGCGTACCCCTTCAAAGGACTCGGGCGTGATGTTATGATGTGTAATGGCAGAAACATTGCAATAATATGCCATTGCAACAATCGCGGCTGATTTCCTGGTACTTTTTGAAGAGTTCCTTGGTCTAATCTCGGAAACCCATCATCAGATCTTTACGAAATTTAAATGGGACCACTTCGGAATAATCTTCTTACGAACACAAAAAAAAAATTTCAAAATCCGTCTAGAATTGGCTTCACAATCGCGTAACAAACATACAAAAAAAAAAAAAAAAAAAAAAAAATTGGGTACGAATTGAGAACCTCCTTTTTTGAAGTCGGTTAAAAACGGGAACGGAATCAGAATTACTCGTATCGAATTACTAATTAATAGTTGTGTGTGCCTGGCAGTTGGATAGTAAGCCGCAAGTCGTTGCAAGCCAAGTAATGGTAGGTACTTAAAGGTAGCAGCGCTAAATTATAATTTGTGTCATTAACAGAGATTTAGTTGTTTGGATTTGGCGTTGTTTTCTTATTTAGCTATGGATCTATTTTTGAGTTTGAATATTTACTTATCTATGCTATGCCCAAGTGTAGCAACTGCAAACGGTAGCGGAGCAATACTCAGTGAGTCGATTAAAAAATAATGAAATAAAATGTACTCATTTCGTAGATGTGTTAAATCTGGGTCATATTTTTGTTGTGATGTGTAAAATATTGTTTGGAATATATGAAAAGGTCATGTCAATTCACTCATCATTACCTACATAACATATATTATGGGTACAAATGAGAAGTGGGCCAGTAATACTTCAATCCATATATCTCTATGCTACATCCGAGTAAAAGGCTATTACGCAAGTTCGCCAATTCGGACGTTGAAGATTCTCATTGTGTTATAACCATGTTTTAGAATTACGTTATATAACCTTTTGTTACAATTTCTCAATTAATTGTAACTATTATTGCGTTAATAATGTATTTCTAATCTAACAATGCTAGCACATTTATTGCAGCTGTCAATTTTGCGTATTTATGTACCTATAGAATACGTTAATCCTAAAATACCTTCTTCTTCAAAATCTTATCCATAAATGGAATCCATCTTGGTGGAGAGCTTGCCGACTGGCCATTGAATGTTGACGGCGGAGCGCCGAATGGTATGACGCGGCAAAATTTCCAACAGTAAATAATAATAATAATAAATAAATATTGTAGGATATTCTACACTACGCTATCTAGACCGAAAGTAAGCATATAAGAAAGTAACAGTGGATTGCTTGATTGATTATTTGGTCTGACCCTCATAGATGATTTAAAATATATAATACATTTTAAATGTGTAAATAGTCATGGCTAGAAACAAAGGGAAACTAAAGTATTGGCTTAATAATGATTGAAATATTAGATATCAGCCTGATAAATACTTGTTAAATAAATTTAGTATGTTGTATTACCTGAGTAAATAAAAATAGGTTAATGTATTGTGGCTCACCAGTAGAAGTAGCCGAGGGTATGTAATTATTTCCCTTTCAAAAGATAAACTAGAACTACTAGCAGTAGATCACCCAGTTTAAAAAAAAACACATCGCGTTGAACTCTACTGTTACCACATCCAATAAGCGATGCTATTTTGGTCGATCACACAGACCCGAAGGCCAATTATCTTAAAAAAAGATGTTCAAAATTCAGTATCAATCTACTCACAATCTACCACATGTCAAAAATCTCTCCTAATAAAATATTTGCCTTGAAATAACATAAATTGTTAACACTAGTTTTTTGACTCTCGTTTTCTTATAGTCCCTAGTAATAACTTACTTTACATTGTTTTACGAAACACTGAATTAAGTATAATTATTTAATTGAGAACCGCTGCACAGTGGATCGTTTCATACAAGCTAGACGTCGGAAATTCATTACTTAATTAAGCTTTTTCTTATAGTCTTATTGATTTACAGATAATCAGGGACCTCAAAAACAATATTACTAATGATCTAGTCTCACGCCGTTATTAAGCATGACGGTAGAAAAGTTTATAAAGTAAGTTACTTGAAAAAATAATTATTTTGCAATTTTTGTGTCTCTTTGTTGTGACTGATTTTTATAAGTTGTGAGTGTGTGAACGTGAAACAAAAAATTGAGGATGTTAATGAAGGTATGTACTTTCTATTTATGGATTTTTACATTATTAATCCACTTAGTTCTCGTAGAAAAAAATATTGAATTGAACCTATTTTATACCTTACAAAAATCCCAATTCTTAACTTTAACAGAGAATCTAAATATGAGTATACCTTGGTGTCCCTACAGTACCTAGCTTATTTTAAAGCTCCAACCCTCTAAATTAAAAATCAGTCATTGTTTGACTTCGCACGAGTTTGCATCATATTGTTTTATCACGAATATGGAAGTTGATGGGATCTCGCAGGATCTCGCAAAGAAAGGTGACTAACCATTATTTGACTACTTGAAATTCTCATCATTCATCATCATTCTCATGATTGTCCAATGATAAGTTAATAGGTAAGCCCAATGGACTAAATAACTACCCGTTCGCGCTAAGTTTGTAAGCCGCGTCCCGTCCTCCTTCTCTACGATAGCGGCAAAGTTAGTGCGAACGAGTATATTATCAATACGTATTGAAGATCACTTTTATTGTTATATTTTACGTAAATACGTAGGAAATAAATAAATAAAAATACTTAAAATATAATTAGAATTTCCGACGTCTAGCTTGTATGAAACGATCCACTGTGCGCTGTTACAGAACGAAAAGTAATAAGTCATGAAACGTACCAACAGAGATGACTCTCAAAAAGATACGCTAGTACGTAATCTAAAAATTAGTTTGAACCTTTTTTTATTTTATTGATTATTTTTTATATTAGAAACATTAACGGACATGACCACAGCAACGTATGAAAATTTTATATTATGTAGGCGACGCGTGACGGCTGCGGATTGTGGATAAACATATTTAAAAATGTTTTATTTTGTTAATACGAGTACATAGGGTACAATCGTACGAAGAGACTAGAATAATGCATACGAATAAGAATATTGCACTAAGCGGGAATAGATTCTACAACCTCCGTCGTAGCAGTCGAACGCTCTGCCATCGCGTCACAGAGGTCGTCTATTAAATCTATTACCTATGTAGTTTTACGAGGTCCCATCACCCATGTGAGTTACATCGCCTGCTATTATTTCTACTAGCCCTGAGCCGTTCTCAAATCTCAAACGTTCATCCATAATTCTATACAAAGGTCACCACGATCAATAACTACAGTTATGTAGGTGCAGACGTTAATAATATGATGAGAAGGCCGATTTTCGTAATTAAATACAATAATAAAACTATATTTATGAGGGATTTAGTACTGTAACATATAGTACCTACCGATCTCTTATGAATATTTATTTAACTATTTATATTTTAGGTAAACTTACAACTAACAGTTAGTAAGATAAAGATATATTGGAAGTCGATTAGTCGACCAAGTTTTCAGTATTAATCGTTATTTTGATAGTACTAACGTAGAAAAGACAATATTGATATACCTTTTTTTTTTATCGTGCGAAAAATCCCCACGGATACCGCTGGAACCGGAGGAGAAGGTTATGTCGGACTCGAACCGACTAAAACGCACGCCGTCTGTGGGCCGTCGTAGACTCAGGGCCATATCTCTCGATCTGGACCTCTTCCGGTGTGGGGACCACTGAGTTCCCAACTCGCCCCCGGGTGTGGGAAGGCACGCAATGCGCGCCACCGCCGCGGCCTGCTTCTGCTAGGGTGACAGGCGGCTCCACCTGTCACCCCCAGGCCCGCACTCATGGGGGACGGAGGTCATTCTGCGACCTCCGACGCCCGAGTTGCCGCCGCTCTTCGCAGGCCACGCAGTTTGCGATTCTCCTCCGCTCGTCGTGGACCGCAAGGTCTGCGATTCTTCTTCGCTCCCGCTCCGCCGCCTCCTTCACGAGCATTACCTACTTGCTATACCTACGTGAAAGTGAAAGTTCAAAATTATGTAAAAAATACCTATATACCTACTTAGTTTTGGTTTCCTCAATATCATCCATCATTATCAACATCTTAGTGATGACCTGTGTTGCTTAGGCCCGGGCTCGGGGTCCGGAGTCTACTTCTCTACCAGATATTTACATTTGAGATATTTACCACACGAGCGAAGGCGACCCTCCTGCTTGTGTCGCTCTAGAATCGGCCACACCCCATAGCGAAATTAATGTAGGTATCATTTTTAAATGGTAATATTTCATTTTCAATGTAGCTACAATATAATATTTAATTTAGGTACAATCATAGGTCATCTGAAGTGCTATTAATCACAGTGTTGACGTGCGAATAAATCTATAATACTTTGTATGTAAAGTCAATGTGTTTTGTTTGTTTGTTTTGCTCGTATTTTTAGCACTGCCGATTATGACAAAACTTTGATTTCTTTTTTCCACTTGCGCGAAGGGAGTATTCATCTCGGTGGATAACACTGCAATCAGATCACAAAGCAATTTTATCACGAAAATTACACGTGCGTTTTTCGTAGACCTACTTATTTATTCTATAATACTATGACATCCTTCCTGCTTATATTACAAATGAAAAAAAAAAGTGGGGATGTACGAATTATTGTTATTTTGTTATCATTTCACACAAAAACAGCTGAACGGGTTTATGGATTTTCCCGAAGTACAGTCAGTGACAAAAATGGCTTAAACAACAATTTACAAATCATTAATAAAAACCTCCTAGTTTGATTATTGGACGAGGCTCTGGCGCAGGCTGTCACCTTGTGGCAGTATACGGTATATACCGGAGACGGTATAATATACCGTCTCCGTTCCGTCATGGGTAAAAATATCGTTGGTAATTTATTAGCAACTTCTGTTGCTGTGTAGATAAAGGAGTGAATTATCAAATCTGTACCTACATGCAATTCGATGCACTAATGCAGGTTTACAATAAATGCAACAATTTGCATTTGTTGTGAACTACTGAGTGATTTACACACTAACAATAGGTGGAAACTCATTCAGCGCGGAAAGATTATATCTTCTACTATTGAACTTTTTAACTTCCTAAGGTAAAACGCACAATTATCACAATAATCTCAGGTGCGTCTGATGGAAGGTTGAATTTAATAGATAAATCGTTCAATGGACATCACGTCTTGCTATAATAAAGTGAAGAAATCTCATGTAAGACAAGGTCTAAGTGCAAATTTGATTGGAGGACCTCTTTGTGACTGCTCATAGTCATAGCTAAAGATACGGTACGCGTCCTGAATATTTACTTACGTTCCAACTGGGTGACAAACTGTTTAGATGCATACCTACAGCACTAACACGGGTCATGGATACCTTTAATGGGAGCTGTAACCAAGCAATTTATAACGACTACTAACTACCAAACGTAAACGTAATGTATTATTTATATTTATTGTGCAATACCTACAGCAGCCGATTAGACTACAATTTGAGGCTTTATATGACCAGTCTTGTAAATAAAATAATTGCCTTAATCGGTAGATTACTATATCTAACTATTTAATTTATGATCATATCGTATTATGTATTGAATCATGTCTGCAAATCTGTCTGTTTTGTTTACTATGTAGTTTTATTAGTCTAGTTTCACTAAGGCTCTTGCATTCGTACAGTCAACATCAGATGGATCTTGACCACGGATATCATGAGATCTTGACGAAAAAAGTACTCTAAAAGATCTTAATACCTTAATATTCCCTCCTTTTGACTCAATGTTCTGATGTTTGGTACCCAACTTTAGTTCGCGCATTAATACAATTTTATTTATTACGGTATAAGTATATTTTATTACGAATATTTTCACGATTTTCTTTTTCACGATCGCATAGGCGTGCAGTGCTTGTAGAACTCACAGTACCGTGGGAAACAACTAACTAGTAATATACCTAAAGACCACGCTATAAAGACAAACAAATACTTTGACTTGACTAACGAGTTAACCAAAAACGGCTACGTGGTTAAACTCTACGCCGTACAAGTAGGAGCAAGGGGAATTCCAGCTAAATCCCTGTACAACTTACTTAAAAGACCTCGGATTGCCAAGACCAAGAGCTTTAGTAAGCTCTTTACTAAATCGAATATCAAAAGCGGCATTGATAGGATCTTTCCAAATTTGGATAGGTAGGGGGGAAAAACTACTGACGGTGGAGGTGAGCGCTGATGCATCACAAGGTGCCCACCCTAAACCTACATCTGGGTCGCAAGTATAGATGTAAAAATTCCGAATAATTCCGAATTATTCCATATTATTCGGAATTATTCCCAAATATTCTCAAATATTCCGGAATTATTCCCGCTAAACTTACCTACAAAAAATGAAATAACTGTGCTTCCACCTACCTACTAAACGAAAACTTAAGTATAGACCTATGTAGGTATTGGTATATAGGTAGGTAGATACCGGAATATTATATATCTTGACCTCAGTGACGTCACAAAATGTACCTACTTTTATGTATGTACTTATATATGCGCAGTAACACGCGTTTTTTGGATGTCTTTTGTGGATTAGGTGGATTTGAGCTTCTCCGCCACCATGTTACCCCGTGTATCATGGTGACAGAAAAGCTCAAATCCACCAATCATAGACCATATCAAACCAATACGAGCATCTCTCGCGACTTGGAGACAAGATGTTCGGTACCTACTTATTTTATTATATAATAATTTGAGTACAACTTTCACACAGATACTAAAACAGCGACTGTAAGCGACTTTCGACCTTAATGACATTATCTTAATTACGTGTCTTTTTGCGCTAATAGATGACACTGATTACGAATATATAAGAAAAAAAACTCGATTCTATATCATGTCATTAAGGTCGAAAATTGCTTGCACTACGTTTTTTAAGGTTTTTTATCCCTAGCATCCTTAACTAGTCTGTGCTATGGAGCAAATAGCCAAATCGGACCGATTTTATTGGATATTTATATAAAAACAACATAATAAATGGTGTCGGATATCGGATGTCGGCCATCGTCGTCCGATACAGATATCGGATGGTGTGAAAACACTCATAAAGAGTTTAAAAGTGTATAAGTAGGTACTCAGTTATATCCCTAACTCGGTAAAATCAAGAAAATGTTGATAAAATTCACCACTTCATTCGTTTTAGCACGGTTGGTATAATATCGGTATTAATAAAAATACATGTAGACTGTATGTTCTTAATTATACCGATATTATACCAAATTTCTATAACCGTTTATAACGCTAATCATAACTGCATTTCGAGTCATCAAGAGTCAAGACTACATTTTTTCTTATTGATACCGAACCGAACCGACCGGAATAATTCCGAATTATTCCGGGTCATTTGGGAATTATTCGGGATTTTTCGTTTTATCCTCACGGAATATTTGGAATTATTCCGGCCTTACATCTATAGTCGCAAGTCCCAGTCGCCGTCACGGTGTTCCTCTCTGTATCACGCTATGGACCCGGCGACCGCACGGTGAATCCATGGAGTGCTGAGAATCGGATCTCTATTTAATCACATAATATATTTTGTCTTAAGTATTATTTTACCAAGGTATTAAGAAGTACTTTGATATTAAGATTATTTTAAGACTTTGTAGTCAAGATAGATCTGACACTGACTGATCGCAGCTACATGGGAGACGTTCCCCGGAAACTCAAAAGTTATTTATAAGTCAATTCCTTGTTCAACCAACATTTCCGTTGTTTTACTTTTGTAGAGAATGCTCTACAAAACCGAAGCAAGTCGATCTTAGGCGGAATCTAATCTCACCCAAGTTACTTCCTGACGTGCTAAATGAAAAGTCAGGTAAACTGTACTGTAGTCAGCTACTTGGTTAAGTAAGATACAGTTTGACAGTAACTAGGGTAAGGAAATGTTGTATGCGCCTTTATTTTTCACTTTTTCCAAAACGTAGTTAACGTAGTGTTACTAGTGTTCAGTTCATTCTAGGGTTGGCACTTGGCAGCACGAGTGTAACACCCCTGGTGTACTTAGGTCCATAGGCCGCGGTAACCACTTCCCATCAGGTGGGCCGTGTGCTTGTCTGTCAAAAAAAAAAGATTTTTACCGACTGTATTTATTTTGTACTGTTCTTCGCAAACTGAGTGATGAGTGAATACTTACTATTTCCTAAACGTAGCCGAAACGGTTTCAGTTCAAAATAAAATACTATACCTATGTCAAGTACTGACTGATTAAATGTAGAATGGAAAGACGATAGGAATTGTACCCATCATAATTATAGTTGAAGCAAAAATGAGCCGAAAATAGGCATATTATCACTCTTCTTCGCAAACTAGAGACGACGACGCGACGACGCGATACTGCGACGTACCTACAGCAAGCTAAAAGTCGGGTAGGTACCTACTGTAAGTACCTAATTAGGCTAATTATCTACAAGTAGGTAGCTATAATCCATACTGATATATGTAAAATAAACCTTTTACCCCAAATGACATCGTGTGATTTTTGAACTCGAAATAAATCGTGAATTGGACGGCATGTTTACTTCCTAGTTCATTCGGTTGTCACCTTTCTCTATGTAATGTCTTCCTTCCGCTATGGAAGTGACAGTATTTGCGTGATATACACAAAACAAAATGACGCAATCATACTCAATGATGCTCAGTTCTGCATGTTGGGAATGACATATTTGTTAATAATGTAATCGTGACTTGATTTTTAGATAACATCATTATAAGTATTATTATAACACCGTATAAAACCGTACCAGTATTGGCATGGATGGCTATGAAGAATGGGGAGCTAAGCTAATCCGGCTGCCCGATTGACCATCAACATTTCGGCGACTGCACGTCATAACTACTACTTTTTGTACCTTTTCTAATGTAATCTCAATTATCTACTACAGCGTGTTCATTAAAAACGTCTTTCTAGAAACAAAAAAAATAATGATTATTATTTAGTGATATGTACAAATTCATTAACTACCTATTAATAGTTGCCTTTCTAACTTGTAACTTCCATAGTCAGATAATATATTCTGTCGCAATTTAAATCTAAATCAATCAATCAACTAGCCTATTGCATTATTTTTAAACTATCGCGGTGTAAACTCATAGTTTTTATGTTTCGGGACTTATCGCGATTAATTATTCCAAATAATAATTAATCGCGATAAGTCCCGAAACATAAAAACTATATAGCCTATTGCAGTCCACTGCTGGACATAGGCCTCTCCAAATGTGCGCCACGTCAAGCGATCCTCCGCCTTAGGCATCCAGTCCGCCCCAGTCACCAGTTAAATCTAAATATAAGTATCAATTTATATAGATTCTCTCTCTCATTTCAGACAATATCAGCAAATAGTCCAATATAAGCTATTCATCATCTATGGTGCTGCTAATGTATGGTGTTCACATAGAATTAATAATAATATCTACGTCGGTATGTCTGAATTCATTATCATTATAATATACCTACCCATCTTGCAGCTATCATGTCTACGTCCATGGCAGCCATCATCATTATCATCATAGCGTAGTCCCGGTTGCATCCCAAGCTGCACTTTCTGGTGATTTGGATCTTGAGATGATGGGAGTGATATCTGTCTCCTACTCCGAGAAGAAGGCCTGCGCCAGAGCCACGTCCGTTGATCGACAGGAGTACTGGCTAGCAAATGAGGCAGGCTTTGGCATCGAAGACTTTGGTACAACCTACATCCATTGCAGCCATAATGTATCATCCATTTCATATTTTCATCTAACATAGTACCTAGATACAACTTAACTTTAAATAGGTCCTGCTTAATGTCAGTAATTGAAGAATATTTATCTCTCGTATTATCGACTTTGAAATCTGTCACACGCCCAGTGTTGCAAACAAGGCAGGCGCTCGTTTTACCGAGGGAAAGGATAAACTACTAACCGAGTGATTACCGAGTAATCTACCTTCCTACGATATTGTACTACATTGCACAAATTTATGAAGTTCTCTCATATTAAGAGACGTTGAGCAAACCCATTAAAGGAATTGTGAATAACTACAACATATAATTTACGCACTACTTAAAAATATCAGATGTGTGGAAACGTGAACAAACAGTACAATACATTTTTCTATTACAGTTGTGTTGCTTAGTTTTAATTTATCTATTTTAACGTATGCCCCGCTATAGTTATTTGAACGACTAGTCCCATTTCTTCCCGTTGGCGTTGGTCTACTAAGAGTAGTTATGTAAAGAGTCAAAATAACGTATCGCGAAGGTCCAGTAAACTTATTTATTCGGATATTATTAATTCAAGATATATGCCGATAACTATACTCTACATTTATGGTTTTTGTAGGAGTCCTACCTATAGATATATTAATTAATGAGAGCGCAGTTTTTGTTTAAGAAGCATTCGAAATCGGTGCACTTGTTGAAAGGTTTACTGATAGTAGAGGAAGCTCGTGAAGTATGTGGGGCTATTGTCTCTGCCTACCCTGAAAGGATGTAGACGTGAGTAGATATACAGGGCGTCCCACGGCGATGCCACATGGAGGGAAAGTACCTTAAATCCTTAAGTTAGCTCATTTTACTTAAAGGAGACATCATTTTATTTTTTAAAACAAACAAAACTGCATTCAAAGATTTTTAAAAATTCGCTTGCCTCACCCGGTAATCGAACTGATTAAAATCCGAAAAAGTAACATCCTGTATTTTTATAGCATCAATCGATAGTGTCACTCATAAGGATCAAATCTCTCTAAGAAACATGGTAAATTAAATGAAAGGAAGTTCACAAAATCTTCACTACATATTATAAAACAAAGTCGCTGTTGCTGTCTGTCCGTCCCTATGTGTGCTTAAATCTTCAACTGATAAATTAAGAAATAATACCACGCGGGCGGAAAATATGGCGATACGAAGTTCGCCGGGTCAGCTAGTAACTTATAAATTCAATGCGAACAGACACAGCTTTTTTATTTAAGGAACCATCAGATACGGTATCTTATAAGGTATCAACATCAACACTAGAGATATCTTTGATGAAATTTATTTAGTAAAATTAGTAATAATGAATGAACTTTATTACCTGTTTAGAATGTAACTTTATTGGGTAACTACATGAGGTATGTAGGTAGGGTAGGTAGTTATTTTTGGGTGCTTGATTAGAAACCTGCACGCGGTGTACCCTGGGCAACGAAGATGGCGAGAGAATTGCCCTATTGGATCAACTTATAACCTGTTAATTGAGACGGCGTGCGGTTTTAGTCGGTTTGAGTTCGACGTACCCAAAAACTACTGCTGACCAGCAGCGGTCTCCGCACGATAAAAAAAGAAAAGTAATTTAAATATGGAATTTTATTGTTAATATGGTATCAGATGGATGGATGAACTTTGAGTTAAAGTGTTTTATTTTGCCAAATTGAATTTATAATTTTAGGTTTCAAGAACTTCCTTTCATTTAATTTACTATGTTTCTTAGAGAGATTTGATCCTTATGATTGACACTATCGATTGATGCCATAAAAATACAGGATGTTATTATTTCGGATTTTAGTAGGTTCGATTACCGGGTGTGGCAAGCGAATTTTTAAAAATCTTTGAATGCAGTTTAGTTTCTTTTTAAAAATAAAATGATGTCACCTTTAAGTAAAATGAGCTAACTTAAGGATTTAAGGTACTTTCCCTCCATGTGGCATCGCCGTGGGACGCCCTGTATATGTATTTTTAGTAAATCATAGTCTTAGTACCACTAATAGCGTAAACGGAAATATTTAATACTAGCTTCCGCCCGCGGCTTCGCCTGCGTGGTATGTTGACCGGGATAAAAAGTAGCCTATATGTTAATCCAGGGTATAACCTATATACATACCAAATTTCAACCAAATCGGTCCAGCCGTTTATGCGTGAAAGAGTAACAAACATCCACACATCCATTCTCACAAACTTTCACATTTATAATATTAGTAGGATAGGATAGTAGGATTAATAATATTTTTTTGCAGACAGGCGCATAGGAGGGATAGGTATATATGGGAGTAATAGAGGTAGAAGACATAACACATAAGTATGCTTAAAAAAAAATTTAAGTACCTAGGTATTAGGAAACATTACAAACGATAAAAGATATAACCGCATCAGAATCATCACAAAACTTTAGTCATTTATGTAATTCGCACTGTTGAGACCTAATGGTTATAAATATTATGCAGTCAGCTTACCTATAGATTACATTTTCAGTGTTATGTAACATAATGCGGTGTTTTTGCGTCCTCGGGTCAGCAATTTCGTGAGTATATTATCTGCACTGTATATTTTACAACGGAACTGTCAATATAAGGCATAATTAAGATTATGCTTTAAATTTTGTTTAATCGTAACATCGCTTCTGTAATATGTACCTACTGAATGTACTTACATATTTTATTAATAGGTAGGTAGTGTATGTGTATATGTCGCAGCCAACTTACTTAATCAGCTGTTCAATTAACCGCCTAGCCTCCTTAATAAATGGCGCCGTTCAATTAACGGCTTGAATGATTCTTACCCGTAGCGGGTCAAGAGGCTGAGGGATTGAACGGCTGTAGGTAAGCCAGTTGGTACAGTCGACAAAAGGGGATACTGTTGTACTTTTTCATATAAAGTTGTATGTAAAGGTGCAACCGTATCTCCTTTGTCGACTGTACATACGACGACATATACCTACTAAGAATTATATTATATTATCTGTGGACATATAATACATAATACTATGTTACATCAATTATAGTTTTCAGTCTCACGTAGGTAATAGGGTTTTGATTCTGAGGATATTAAATTGGTAGTAGTATTTAATATTTTTGAAACTTACATAAGTAGATCGGGGCATTTAAAAGTCTATAATCGTAGCCATAGCCGTACCACTAGCTAGACCCACAGTAGGTACCTACCTACATTGAAAGACTAAGTTCAAGTAGACCATTTTTTGCAAAGCATAAACCAAAAGTAACCAGCCATTGCTCTTGGAATTTTTATTTTTATTAAGTGTATCTATCTAACTCATTCATTTTATTTTTAAAGATACATATTAGGATTATCTTCGTAATTTCAATGTTCATCCGACCTTTATTTGTAAGTAATTGTATAAAAATATTCCGTTATAACCAAGATACTTATAGTCGTTTTAAGTGTTTTACAGTAGGTAAGTACCTACCAATAAAAAAGCGTGAGATATTTCGCTTCACATGCGAAGTGTTCAAAGTATGCAATTAGTTCTTATCTGGTGCACCACAATGCAATCTTTGCACCACAATGAGACAATCTGTGTGCAAATTGTAGAGTACTATCTATTGACATGGCATGGCATTACCCCAAAACTATTAGGGCAGTAGGTTTTTGCGAAAACTGCGATAACTTTACACTGCTAAATTGGAAGGAGCAGAATTTTTTAACATAAGTATCTACAGCTTCAACCATGTACCTAAGTATGGTTTTAAGGTAGTAAAGGGATGTCAGGTCGTAAGCAAAATAAATCCGCTAGTGCTCCTAGTGCAACGGCAAGCCAACTCAAAGAGATCAGACCAGTTGGCAGGTCCACTGGTTGTTCAACTTTTCAATCGGTTTCTATATTTATTTTTTGTGACAACTTCCACCAACAGCCTCTGTGGCGTAGCGGCAGTGAACGCGACCGCTACTGTACACAGGAGGCGCGGGTTCAATCCCCGCTCAGTGTAAATATTTGTCGTCAGTCCCAGCTGCCATACGAAAATTTCGTTGCAGTCGTTACGGGTAGTACTGGGAATAATCGAAAAAAAAAAAAAATCCAAAATCTGGTCCAGCTGCAATACTTCAATATCGCCGTTGGGTTGTGGAGGTCAGATGGCAGTCGCTTCACGGAAATATCGAAGTTCAGCCAAATCCGCAGTTAGGCTGGGAACGCGGACCCCAGAGTCCGAGGTGAAAGCTTCGGATGCGACTGGGATTAACGCTAGGATGAAGAAGAATATTTATTTTATGTAAATGATGAAATAAGCAATGCATAATATATCTATAGATAACAATGTACATGGTCAGGGTTTATTGCATAAGTTTCTTTAGTATATAAAACGGATATTTAAAACAGATGGATACCTTTTTGTGTTTTGACCTTCGCTCTTTGCGTTCACATCATATGGTACCTTCAACTCTGTAATTACCGCTGCATGAATTAAGTTTTCAAAGCACAAATATAATGTAAATGTATGTAGATACAACTGAGGTAGGTTAAACTATCACATAGTGTTTCTGGAATATAGTGCTGTGAATTTCCTTTCCATTTCGCTCGGCTGCTCAAGAGTCGTTCCTTTCACTCCAAACAGCCTCTGTGGCGTAGCGGTAGTAAACGCGGCCGCTACACAGGAGGCGCGGGTTCGATCCCCGCTCAAGGCTAATATTTGTATGGATGAATATCAGTATTTGCATTGGTCTGATCGTGCCTCGGAGAGCACGTTAAGCTCTCCGAGGCACGATCGGACTCGGTTGCCATAAGAACATCTATGTAATGGCAGTCGTTACGGGTAGTTGGAGCCATAAAAAGTCCAGAAAAAACGGTTTTGCTGCAAAGCTTCGATATCGCCTAATGCTACCATTGGGTTGTGGGGGTCAGATGGCAATCGCTTCACGGAAAATATCGAGTTCTAGCCAAATCCGCAGTTAAAACTGGTAAAGCGGACCCCAGACTCGGGCTGAAAGCTTCGGATGCTACTGGGAATTAACGCTAGGATGAAGAAGAAGTGCTGTGAATTTCCACTTCCATCGGGTTGGCCGTGTGCTTGTCTGCCACCTAAAGATCTTGAGCGCGTACCCATCGATGTACCTACTATTGTACCTATGTAGGTAAGTAGGTAGGTATTGTGTGTTCGTTAAAACAATTTCTCTTGTAATCTTCGAAACGGTTGAATGATTTGCCGTTAGATTTGTCTTGAAAACCCAAATTTCGTTCGATAGGAGTTTTTGGAAAATAATATCAATGGGGAAGGGAATTTTTAATACGGTAAGTACAGTGCACTACCACGTCACAATCAGAAAAGAAATAACTGTAAAATGAGATAGTAGGTTATAAATAGATACTTGGGTTTTATTGACCCATCTCACTCCTGAGCCATGTCTACAAGTTGTTCTCGAGGGTCGTCACAAATCGCCTCTCGGGTAAGCTATGATTCTGCATCTAAAAATATTTTTATTGGAATTTTTGTCTGTTTGTTCGTGATAAACTCAAAAACTACTGAATAGGTTTTCGTCCGGTTTTTTTATAAGAAAGGTTTTGACCAGACTTATAATCGAGACGAACCGGAGATAAGTAGTGACAAGTAGATACCTACTCTGTGGTAGTGACTAAAAAGTTGCGATAACCGACGACGTCCACGTAGACCGAGCCGCGGGCATCAGCTAGTTGGAAATTTGACTGAAGCAATACGCCCCGTGGAAGGAAGATGTTCGCAATTCAAAAGCGCCATGAACAAAAAAATATTACATTTTTCAATCGAACTAATTATACCACGGCCGCGTGAGAGTTCACTCGAGACTCGGAAAACAGAGACTTCCCTGATGATGATTGGCCACTTAAACTATTGCGCCAGTCTAGTGTCTAGTCTCCTTTATTTTGTAGATAGCGTTGCACAATCATGTATTTATACCTACTAATATCTAATAAAGCTGAAGAGTTTGTTTGGTTGTTCCGCTAATTGCGATTTAATCTGTTAAAATAGTTTTGTTATATCAATGTGCAATATTCGCGCAAACATTTGATACTCGTATAGATACATAGATACCTACCTAGGTATGTGACTTAAAAAATATGTTTGTACTTGAAATTAATGGGTTTCGTACTCATTATAATAGCCTAGTTCTTGGGATGGGAAAGGTTAGGATAGTAGTAGATAGGTTATATACCTACCTAACATCACGCTATGACCCTTAGGAGCCGTACAATTAGAAAAGAAAAGTATCAGAACGACGCGGTGTAGGCTAGTACGGCGGGTGAAACCGAGGGCCACAACTAGTCCTAATAATATAAACATTCTAAAATTGAAAGTAGCTATCCTCATATTTAATCATTTTGTTGAAGTTGCCAACATTTGCCATTGAGATGGATCCAAAACTTATAATTAAGTAGGTAGATAGGTACCATTTATTTATTGACAACGCTGTGGTATGGCGGTGCGGTACGTCGGAGATCACGGGTTCGATTTCCGTTCAGTGCAAATATTTTAAGGCATAAATAAGTACAGTTGCGTCGCGTTGATCTGAGTGTTGGGTTTGTCTAATAATATGTATACCCAAAGATATTATATAAAAAGAAGTAGATATGTTATTGCGCGAGAATCTTGAAGATCCGAAAACGAGTCAATTGGAACGTTTGCCTCTAGTACCGCGTGCCGAGCGGCGGCGGTCGGACGTTGAGCGGAAGCATCAGTGACTTAAAAAAATAACGAAAATGCCATCGTATGTTTATAGACACTGCACGAACTATTACTCTAAAGTTAATACACCAAAAGTGTAGATGAAATAAAATTGTGTGTGTGTGAGTTCGGCACATTTTTCTACGTTGATTTGTAAGCATATGACATGTCTATGTTATGAAATGTCATTGTGTATACCTATGAATTTATAAAAGACTAGCAGTAGCAGACTTCGCCCACGTGGATTTCTGGTCCCGGAACCCATGGAAACATATTCCAGGGATAAAACAATTACCTAGTCTTTGTTGCTTCTGAATAAAATAGCTATCTAGTCCAGTTGTCTACTTGTGAAAGATTCTATTAAAATATGTTCATTAGTTTTCGAGTATGTACCTATAACGATTATAATATTTGTAGGTGTACCTACCTACAGAAAATGTGTGTCAGAAGTACATTTATGTGTATTCTTTAACCAATATTACAATAATTAAACCGTGTTTAGGTAGTTTGGGCCTCAATTAAAAGGTTTTAATTAAATGTTTATTTACTGACTAGGTATGTAGATAGGTACCTACCATGATAGCACTTACAACTTACTTAGATATAATTAATATTAGAATATACTTAGTGCAGTTCATAGAACATTAGGTACATTCCCCTTTTTTACTATTTCTTGAAGTCGATTATAAAGAGAATAATTTAGAACGTCTTTAACATTACTTTGCTATGATATAACCAAGTAAATATCTACCGGTGAACGGTCAAGTGCGGCTTAATGTTGAAATGTTGTGTGTAAATATCAATTTGATGTTTTTATTCTCATTTCTTTTAGAACGTTGGTAAGTATATGTACCTACGCTGTACACTGACAGTGTGGTGTAGACTTTTAGTCTTACCACATCAGTGAATGGTGGTCAGGTTTTCGTAGGTACCTCAAAAGAAAAATAGAACCCTTACAAGACATTTTTCTTACTTCTCTGTACCTACTCAGTTAAAATAAATTAGGTACTTATCTGACCTTATCAAAATGTTAAAAATTGCGTCTGCACATAAGAGAATGATAAATCTAAAAAAAAATATGCCATGGAAACTTCCACCAAACCGAAAATTGGTTTGAACGAAGTAGTTTTTTTTAATACGTCATAAACTTTTATATTATGTTACTTGCTGCTACGGAAACCCTTTATGGGCAATTCCGGTTCGCGCTTGGCCGGGTTTTTATATAAATAAATTTAATCAATTTAAAAACGATGACCGGCCCATTATCACTTCAGTTTACATTCTGTCTTAATTCATTTGCATACGGAACCCCAAAGAGTATAGTAATATACGGAACCCTCAGCATGCGAGGCCAATGAGCAGTTTTCCAGTAGGTATAATAATCAGTTGGTTTTTAATGCATCAAGAGATGGCGCTAGCATAACTTTTGGTAATTTTAATGTAATCTGTGGTTTGTTGTTGTTCTTTTCGCGTCGGTCTGTAATTTAAAATAATAATATTATAATTTAAAATAATTTCATTAGAAAACATGTCAAAACATCTATGTGAAGTAAATCAATACAAAACCGAAGATAATTTTTTCCATAAATTAGTTACCAAAAGTGCCGGCTGCGCCATCTAGCTTGTCTTTAGGAACCCTATAAATACCTACTGGAAAACTGCTCATTAGCAAATCACAGCTTTTTTAATAGAACATGCTCAGTAGGTATAGTTCTTTTTATTGTAGTGCTGTGCTGTGTTGTATGTGCCTGTGTACAGTTTTTACCCAACCACGGCAAAGCCAAATGAGGGCTACGATTTTGACTGGCTATGTATGTAAGGTAGGTTCATTCTGTTCCTCATAGCTCCTCAACTATTAGAACTGACAAATGAGGTAGGTATCGTTCGTTAGAAGCGCATTGATCGTCCGCTGGTGGCGCCCTCTAGCGGTCATGACTCATGAAGTACTGTGTTAAAAAATGAATTTGAATGAAATATGTATGCTGTTTGGTATCAAATGAAAGGGCTTGATTAGAACATTTCAAACATCTATAAATTTATTAGCGTTTACTTGTTCCTAAATATTTAAAAACTAAAACCCGACTACTGTAAAATCACGCTGTAAAAGGTAAGCATTAAACATAAAATATTTTCCCTGAATGTGTTGTTTTTGTAAGAGTACCGAAGTGACTTACCACCATGGCTATCCTAGGAATCGGTCCTACCTAACAGACCGGATGGCCTTGACATTTTCTTGTTGACTTTTCAGTACCCGGGTATGTATCTATGGTCATTCTCTATTTCTCGTCACGTCAGTTGACTCTTCCCCAGCCTAAACGATTGCAGATGTGCAACCCTTGGTAGGTTTCGAGTTTTAATCGGAACCTCCTTTGACGATTCCCTCCCCTCTGCCGAACTGCGGGTTGATCGCTCAGCCCAGCAGTCATGTCATCGCTCCCTCGGTGTTTAGGCTTATCATATGACTAGTTGAAAGCCACTTAGGAGAATTAGCCATTGGGTACATGACTTTCGAAATCAATTATAATAAATTGGAAAAAGCGAAATCAATTCTCGGGCGGGACTCGAACCCGCGATCTTTCCCTTACAGGGGGAACGCTCTGACCACTGAGCCACCGAGCTTCGCCCGAGAGTGACCCAATTTTTCCAATACATCCATCTTACGGCGATGGTGGGAGTAATCTACCGATATTCGTACGAACTATCGGAATCAATGAATGATGTTGCAATCATTTTTAAACATTGATTTTTGATAACTCCGCCTAATCAATTGAGATAATTTTAAAGCAATTAGTTTGCTAGACTAAACAAATTATAATAAATTGGAAAAAGCGAAATCAATTCTCGGGCTGGACTCGAACCCGCGATCTTTCCCTTACAGGGGGAACGCTCTGACCACTGAGCCACCGAGCTTCGCCCGAGAGTGACCCAATTTTTCCAATACATCCATCTTACGGCGATGGTGGGAGTAATCTACCGATATTCGAATTGATTTCGCTTTTTCCAATTTATTATAATTTGTTTAGTCTAGCAAACTAATTGCTTTAAAATTATCTTTCGAAATCAAGTAGTGAACCCGGTCGTGGCATAGTGCTTGATATGATGAGTTAGTACCTAAGCGATGATCTTAACGCTGTATGCATTTTTAAACGTAAACAAGTGAAACAGACGTAAATAACAATTAATTTATTATTACAGCTAGGTATACATAACAATACTACAAAACCAGTAACATTTATCTTATCGACGTGTTTTCTTCTTTTCCGGACGACTACCGCCCATGTCTTGTAATTGCTGTTTTAGTTCAAGAAGTTGATTATCGGGTACGTAACGTATTTCTTCGTGGTCAATGCCGTGTTCTTGCACCCGTAAAGTGCAGCCTTCAGGCAGGACGGCGCATGCAACACGTAGGAGAGTGCCTAATGCCCAAGCTGGTACATCGGTTACCTGTTAAAAAGCCAAGCTTTATTTAATTCGAATTCATACAGGAGCATAATTCTGCTTGACAATAAGCTTTAAGTGCTATCCCATCATTTCTTGTACTATGCGCTGCTTAATTATGTGAACATTTACTAAAAGGAAGCCGATGGAAAAACGTCTTATTGAACGACCATAACAATTTCGTATAGAATTAAACATCTTTACAACGGCTATCCTTTGCACACGTAGAGATATCACGAGGCGAGGCGAGCGCTACCAAATACACTCTCGTAAGAGTGCACTCGGCAAGCGCTCTCGCGAGAGTGTACAGCCGCCATAATAGATAAGATTAGAAGATTTTCAAAATAAATTAACTGGAATTGGGCAGTTTTATATTTAATTACCTGCACATTGCGTTCATAAACATTCAGTTGATATTCTGATTCCACTGCAGTCCCACCAGATTTAAAGTGCTGAATTTTCAGATGTTGTGCGGGAGTCGCCCAACTAATGAGAAATAGGAAATAATTTTATTTCAATTTAAATCACTAAAAATCAACATCCAGGGCTTTAACTCGCGACAGTCCTTTTATGAAGGGAATAATCTGCCAACTGAACCTGGACTTGTACTGGATAACAGTAATTAGCTTTTATAAAAAAATCATGAAGAATTTTAAACAAATCTTGTTCAAGGTAAATGAACACTGAATGGTTATCCAATAGTAGATAAATCCATACTAATCCAACTCATATTATGAATGCGAAAGTGACTTTTTCTGTCTTTTACTCTTTCATGCCCAAATCACTAAACCGATTTTGATGAAATTTGGTACAAAGATAGATTAGACCTAGGGAAAGGACATAGGCTATGTTGATCGAAATAAGTACCTAACTAATTAGATTAGAATATAGATTATACTATATTATTTAGTGCATTTTTTACTTTATAAAAATTGTGTGTGTCATACATACCATTCATCCACTTGTATGCCCATTACTTCTGCATATCTATGTATTTGGCTTTGGCAGGCCTCAAGGAGGGTGTAGTCATATCCTTTCAGCTGCAGATTGAGGCAATCATAGACAGGCTCATCTGGCTCCATACTCTGAAATATTTAGTTTCACTCAGTTTATTATTTCAATTATTAAAAGTAATTTTATACAAAAACAGGAATTTACTATACTCTGCATACCTCAATGGTAAGGAGTATTTTGTACTTTCTTGTTATTTTTTTTATAACCAATTCATCACTCAAACAGGTGCTCCCAATGTTGAGGAAACATCATAAAACATACAATACATTCATACTCGAACCAATTTCTTGCAAATAAATTGCATTTCATTTCACAATTATTTTTGCATCATATAAATAGTTACTTAATGTGGGGATCGAAATAACATACTCACGACTCTACTAACACCAAAATTGTGTACCTAGAGGATATATATTATTATATTATAGAAAAAGTTACATAGAAACAAAAGTACATAGTTATAAAGAATTTTAAACTGACAGCATTCAGTAGAATGATGTACCTAAGTTAATTTATTTGCACGAAATAAGATATTATACTACAGATAATAATATCATTTAGGTGTAAAAATATTGTAATGGTTATATTCTTACAATTAAATAATCAGGTTCATATAAATCATGCTTCAACCTCTCCTGTGGAATTGGTGTTGCAGCCCATCGAGGTTTAATTAGGGTGTGCGGCTTCAAAAGTTGACTTACTTTAACCTTAAAAAAGAATACCATTATGAAGGGAACCAATATATTTGTATAAAAACTAAAATAAATGTATAATGACACTCACAATACTTGATATTTTGGAAGCAAACATTTTTATTTATAGTGTATATAGAATAATTTCTGTGATGGGATATCTGGGGATATCAAAAATAGCCTTTGTAGAATTATTATAGGCGTCAGAGGTTAGAATTGCATTTTTACACTTGTGACAGTAGTGAATTCATGATTATATGCAACATCAAAATAAGATTTAAATGGGATGCTTAACAATGAAATTTACAGTATAAATTAATAACAATATGCAATTGCAGTTGCTATATAAAATGTCGTAACCGTAACTCGAACTAAAACAACCACTGCTGACTGCTGAGTGCTGTGCTGACGTTAGTGACATTACTGACATTGTTGACAACAGTGACAACTGACAAGTATGACAAGACAACCATTACGAACCATAGACTGTTCCTTTGAATTTGAATCCTTTGCTTTGGGCGGTTTTATATTATAAACTGCAACGGCAGGAGGAGCACGACCATGCCACGGTCACGTCACGAAGTTTATAAAGGTGACACGGGAACGAGACAACAGGGACGGCCGGTACGACGTGTATTGGTATTGTCCGTAACATTCCTACTATTAAAATTTCTTTTGGTTTTTCTCACCGAATAGACAGAAGCTTGTATTTCAAGCCACATTATATACTTAAGTTATTGATTTTCACCCATGTATCTGTCATTTAAGTAATAAAGCAGTCCTCTGGGAAGCTTCTTTTCTATTTCTTCATAATAATAGATGGGGGCTTTACATAGGTACTCGTTTTATATTATTTCTAGATAATTTACCCTTAATTGCTTTAAGAACTCATCATGACAGCATTGAACCTTAAAAAGATAGTGCTTTTTTATTTTTAAACTGAGTTGCTAAAAAGCTGGCAGTTAAAGATATCCGCATGACATGATTCATTTCCAAAATCTTATATGTCAAAAAATTGTCTATGTTTTGCTTTGCCTTCGTGCGTGAAGACATCAATGAAATGGGAAGAACGGTAAAGAAAACTGGAAATTAGGTGATAAATTACGATATTACAACAGTGATCAACTTGATGGTGTATCGTTTATGGTTTTGTATCATTTGAAGCAATTTTGGAGCAGAAATGGCGTCAACAGGCAGTACACCTTTTCCTAAATGGCAACTGGCGATTCTCCTTGGAGCACCTCTCGCCATCGGTTTAGGTTACCTTTATCTGAGAAATAGATTAGAAGATCCAGAGAAGAAAAAGGTATCTGAACTAAAAGCCAAAACTACGATTTCATTAGACAATGAAGAAAATAATGCAAAGGTTACCGAAAGCGCCATCGACCGCGCCATGAAATTAAAAGGTGCCGGGAACCGGGCTTTTCATGCAGGAGAATATGACAAAGCTATTTCCTTATACAACGAAGCGATCGAAGCTTGCCCACCAGATCGTCCAGTGGATCTTGCCACCTTCTATCAAAACCGATCTGCTTGTTACGAAAAACGTGAGATGTGGGAGCAAGTCAAAGAAGATTGTACATTTGCTTTAAAACTGAACGAAAAATATGTTAAAGCATTTTTGAGGCGCTCACGAGCCGCGGAAAAGAGTGGAGATCTTGTTTTGGCTCTAGAAGATGTTACATCTGCTTGCATTCTTGAGCGCTTCCAGGTGCAGAGTTCTTTAGTAAATGCTGACAGAATTTTAAAAGCGCTTGGGAGACAGCACGCACGTGAGGCTTTGGCTAAACGAAGCCCTGTCATGCCATCTAAACATTTTATTAAAACTTACTTTTCAGCATTTTCAGAAGATCCTATTTCCAAACTTCAACTTGATGATATAGTTAGTGGCTTCGCAAAAGCTAAGCAAGCCCTCGATGCTCAAGATTATGAGTCTATTGTAGAAGCTTGCTCTGAAGAACTAAATGAGAATGATGGACAGTTTAAAAATGAAGCCCTTTTGCTGCGTGCAACTTTTTATCTGTTGCTAGGAAGGCATGATGAAGCTCAGGCAGATCTTGCCAAGGTCATTGATAGTGAAACATCTACTAAAGTAAAAGTAAATGCATTGATCAAGCGTGCCTCTTTGTTCACACAACTGGAAAACACAGAGCGCTGCTTAGAAGATTTTGCACGGGCTGCTCAGTTGGACCCTAACAACTCAGATATATATCACCATCGTGGTCAGGTATACTTGTTGTTGGAACGTATGGATGAGGCAACCTCAGAATTTGCAAAGGCTGTGGAATTGAATCCAGACTTTTCAATTGCATACATTCAGAAGTGCTATGCTGACTACAGGCATGCACAGATTAACAAGAATGTAGGAGCACTGACACAGGTGCGTGCTGATTTTGAGCGTGCTTTGGAGCGGTTTCCTAGATGTGCTGAGGCTTACATATTGTTTGCTCAAGTTTTATCAGACCAGCAGGAGTGGGGTCGTGCTGAGGCTTTGTTTGACTCTGCGCTTACAGTTGATCCCAACAATGCTACATTGTATGTCCACAAAGGCTTGGTTCAACTGCAGAAGAGCACAGATTTTGATAAAGCAGTTAAATTGATCAATAAGGCTATTGAAATGGATGACAAATGTGATTTTGCATATGAGACATTGGGTACTATTGAGGTACAGAGGTGAGTCTTAAATTTCATATTTTTACTAACAGTTCCTTCCAAAAATTACATAACTTTTTGACAAATTTGTGATGTCTAGGTGATTCATCTCATGGTGAGAAATCAGCTGTTATCTTAAATCATTCAATAATGCTTAATACACTATGTTTGTATAGAGTTGCTTACTATCCATTACTATCTCTAATGTATTATCAGTGTTTCTGATAGATTATGTGATAAGGAGCATTATCTTATTTTATTTGTTATGTAAGTGGCTTAGGCATATGACATGCATAGAGTTATAAAATAAAGTATTTGATGTAGGTGACAATGCTACATCAGTACTGTGTTATGTTTTTGATAGGTTGAGTGTGTGTAAAAAATTCAGCTTAAATAAATCTCGGCTACTTTATTCAATCACCATAATTTGCAATACACCAAAAATAATTCTCATTACAACACTTGAGATTTTTAAATAGAATTAAATTTTTAAAAAGTACCCTCACTTAATATATTTCTCAATACTGGGAAAGCACAACAATAAATTGTAACTGACGTAGCTTGAAGTTAAATTTATGTATATTATTATAGCATAACCAGCTGCCCCGGCGAACTTCATACCGCCATATTTTCGGCCCGCGTGGTATTCATATCCCGTTCCCGCTGCACCCTTATCACTTAGGGGTATGAAAAATAGATGTTGGCCGATTCTCAGACCTACTCAATATGCTCACAAAATTTCATGAGAATCGGTCAAGCCGTTTCGGAGGAGTACGGGACCGAACATTGTGACACGAGAATTTTATATATAAAATAATAAAAGCTGCTATCATAATTAGAGACCATTGAAATTAAAAACAAATTCTATTTATTAGTACTTGTGAATTACTTTGGTACTCTATATAGTATAATATTATATAATGTAGGTAGTATGTCAATTGAGTAACATAATCACTACATATTATAAAACAAAGTCGCTGTCTGTCCATCCCTATGTATGCTGTATGCTTAAATCTTCAAATCTAGGCTACGGATTTTGAAGCATTTTTTTTTTATAGATAGAGTGATTCAAGAGGAAGGTTTTATATGTATAATACATGCATAATATTGTAGAGAAACACTGATAAATTTAGAGGTCAGCTAGTCATATATAAAATAATGTGTATAGAACTTATTATATTACTAAAAATTACAAATTAATTTAAATAAATAGTAACATACCTACATACTTTTTATTTTCAGAGGCAACTTGAGAAGATCATTAGAATTATTTGAGAAAGCCATTTCACTAGCAAAGACAGAACTAGAGATGACACACTTGTTCTCTCTGAAGGATGCAGCAGCAGCACAACTGAAAGTGTCGGAGCGCTGGGGATTAGATTGGACTGTGAGCTAGGCTCTAGCCTTGTAGCTTGTCACATACTCAACGAGAATAAGACCTGGTCATCCAAGTTAGCCAGAGAGCTGTGTAATTTGCAAATTATTCTCATTGTATGTATCTATATATATTTCCTCTGTTTACTACCAAAAGTTTGTTATTAATTGGAGCTTTAAGACTGCTTGGAATACTGTTGTTACAATGTGTCATATCATTTTACTGATAAATTTACTAGATGTTTATCAAACAGTAGTGCCAGATGATATTCTCGTTGTGAACTACTGGTACCTAACCGCCGCCGACTCTTCACATTGTTAAATGAATATTATGGTGTTAAAAGTTTACAAAGCTGCTTTTATAATTTCAAATAGTAGTGTATAATTCCAGTGCACTGTCTCCTGTGGTAGTGTTAATTCCATTATACAGTTCTCGATTCAAATAAAAGATGTGACACACATTTCTATTGAAATACACATTTGGTATCAAAAATGTTATAAATGTTTGAGAGACCAATTAACAGTATTTTCTATTTTGATTTATTGGCAAATATTTAATATTTGGTTGATGTCAACATAATACAAAGAATTATGTGAATCACATACCTGCTTCACATTGAAGTGGATATGATTGTAAATTAGAAAACCCTTTAAGTTTAGCTAATAATGTATATTTTTGCATTTAAAATGAACAAAAGTGGAAATTGTTATGTAACTTAGTTGTTGAATTATAATGCTATAGAAACAAAGTAGGTAGCTTCCCTTGATAAACTTGCCATTATATATTGTCTCACAACTCAAATTGAATACTTAAAGCATAAAGTGATCTGGGGAAATTGGTTGCATTCATAATTGTTTTCCATTAAGTGTCACTTATCGATTTTACATTGTGATATACATATTATTATTTTGTAATTTGCCAATATTTTTTGCATTTATAGCCTCTTAGTTGTTTGGATTATATATTGAATTTTAAATTTATATAATGTTTTTTAAAACGTGTTTAAACAGAATACCCCTCAGTCACCACATACATTTAAAATAATTGACATAAACATTAACTGGTATAAGCATATTATTATTGTTGTGTGAATAGCGCACATTAATGTAGGTCAATTGAGTAAAGAGAAGTTTTTATTTGTCTAAATTAAAGCCTCCAGCATGCAATTTTAAAATGTGGTATTTTGTTTTTGGGTCCAAAAGATGAGTGAGTGAGATCAGTAGTGCTACAAACAACACATGAAATTATTTTTTCAAAAGCACTGTGGCTATATATTTGTGGTTACGGGGTTACTCTTGAGTATGTGCGGCGGTCAATGCGTGCATGCTGGGTGCGTTCAATACATTTATGAACAAATACTGATATAAAAATTGTATGTATGAATGTCTCCAATCAATTTTACTTCTTAGCTACAATTGCAATTTAATGTATTGTCCGTCCTCCCTTACCCTCGTTCCAATGTAACTTGATAAATATAACTAAATGTGTTTGTCAAGGTTAAATTAAATTAAAACACCTTCGGAAATTAAGATGTTTTGGATGCACCCTCAAATTATCAGTTAGATTGTGAATTTAGTATTGTAGCTCGCTGAGATGGTTCTAAGAGAGTTGTTACCTCACCGATAGTGGATAGTTATCAATTTATGAAAACTACGAAATACATTATTGAAAATAAACAGATTTTATTTATATGCAATCCGAATGCTGCCGTTTTGATGTGATTCCGACGTAATAGGTAACCAACAAGATACCACAACATGAACTGGATATATAAAAGGTTTTCACTCAATGTAGACTTTTCATCTGGCTTAATCTATAGGTACAAAGATTAAAAGTAAAACAAAGTGCTTAATTTTTCGTAGGTAGGGATATCCGTTTTACGGCTTATTCGCATTACATTAAACCGCATTAAGCATTACCTACAATCATTGCATTTTTGGGCCAGTATTAAAATCTATCTACCTAGAATAGAATAGAATAGAAATAAACTTTATTGTACACCTAAGAAAAAAGAAAAGTATACATAAAATAAATGGCAAACATAATTAGGTAATGTACAAATGGCGGCCTTATCGCTAAAAGCAATATTACCTACCTACCTACCCACTTGCTTAACGTTCTACAAGACAGATCGCAATACAAAGGAAAAATAAAAGCCTACACGAATACCTACTTGTTTGTTATAATTAATCAAATTCTAGGAAGTATACTTCGCTTGGAAGTAGTAAAGAGCTGAGACAAAAAGGGGCCTGTTAGCATTAATTTACATATTGGAAATAACGGAAGTAGGTATAAGTACAATACTGCATTGTTTATTGGCGAATTATGTTCCTTCATAAGCAGTTTGATAAATAGGTCGTGGAGCTACGTCGTAATTCGGTACTTAGGTTCCGAGTGCAAACGCTTACCTATTTGAAATAACATTTTTCATTTTAGCCTTGAACTCGATCTAAGCTAAGCACAATGCGTTTGAACTTTAATGTGGAGAACCAAGGCTGCCAAGTAGAGAAAAAATGTAAATGCATTTAAAAGTAATATCAAGCAATAAGTAGGTAGGTACCTACTCCTAACATGAGTTCTCCTTCTGAATTCACTTCCGTTTTACTTTGAAGAACTTAGAAGACTTTTAGTATGAGAGATGACCTCACTAACTCTGGTACCATCAGATACCTGAATGAGATGTATATGTTGCAAAGCTAAAAACCTGGTGGTGATATTAAAAATACGTTTTGAATAACCGAAAAAAAACGGTATCTAATATGATAAGATTACCAGAAAAAACCTGGCTCATTTGAAAGATCATCAAGTTCTCTGTATGAAAAACCACTGCCGCAATTATAGCACTAGCGATAGTGGTGGCAGCAGCGTTTGAAGGTTGCAGAAAGCGCCTGTAGGTTTTGTATTTGCAATTAGATACAGATAGACATCTGTCTATGTAAAGTGAAAAGTCTAAGTAAAATGTGGGTCAAATACAAGTACCTACTCTCAAGTATTTTCCAAACCGGTTCAGATACTCAATTACATTTCTGAGGTAACAATGTGTTTGTTAACAAAAGTAAACACCTACAAGTGAAATAAAACTCCCTTTTTAAATCGTATTATAGGACCTTGACCTTTGTTCCATTCCAAAGACAATCTCAATCCACACGCACCCTAATTATTTGTACCTACCTATATGTACTTTATTTAATAGGTAACCTATCTATCTAGTTGGCCATACAAATACAGATTCTATATCATAACAAGTAATGTGTAAGAAATAGTACCTGAATGAGATGCTTTTATCAATTATTTTACATTTTGTTTACTTCGTTGATAATACTTACCCATTGTTGTGCTACAATGGTACATTTACCCACTGGCGTTACGGAGAAGATCCCGTGCTCGTCAAAGGGCTTTTTGGCCCTAGTCGCACAGATATCGCAAGAACTCGATGTTCATTGACGGTATCGTGTGCACGCATAGGTAAGTCATTTATTATCCTTCCCATTTAGAGAAATATTATTTAGGTTCATTTAGAGGTAGGTATACGAGTATAAACCTAGATATTCATCCTTCCCAAACCGTAGTAGGTTTTAGTTCGTTTAGGTGAAGATTTATGTGTAGGCGAAGAATAATATCGCCATTGGGTTGTGGAGGTCAGGTGGTAGTCGCTTCACGAAAAATGTCAAAGTCCGGCCAAATCCGCAGTTAGACTGGAAAAGCGAATCCCAGACAATATTATTAAGGAATATTAGGTATGTAGTAGATAACCGAAATTACTACCTAATATTTCCCCTAACCCTTCTAGCTAAGCGAAATGCTTAGGTATGTTCCGTATGTTACAAGTGGGTTCGGCTCAGTAGGTAGTGTAATGGCCATGGTTCGAACCCCCGATCTCTTGATCGTACGGCTGGATGACGTGTACGCACCTTAATGTTTGGTTCGCCGCACTCACCGATAAATGCTCGACTCTTTAACATTAATCTTCACCTCTCTTCTCTTCATCCTAGCGTTAATCCCAGTCGCATCCTAGGCTTTCACCTCGGAGTCTCAGGTCCGGTTTACCAGTCTAACTGCGGATTATATTACGTGAAGCGACTGCCATCTGATCTTCACAACCCAATAGCGATATTGAGCGATATCGAAGCATAGCAGCTAGACCAGTTCTTGGACTTTTTAGGTCTCCAAATACCCGTAAAGACTGCCATAGAAGTTCATATGGCAACCGAGAATAGTAGCGCCCGCGTTCTCTACCATCACGCCACAGACTCCACAGAGGCTGTCCGTCTCGATTTGATTTGTCTATCAAAAAGGGACGGACCATTGTCCGTCAGCATAATATTATAGACACGTCGTATCTATAATAGACAGATAAACTTCCGTCAGTACCACGTCAGTACTTTTCCGATGTATCATTGTTCTGTGCCTATCATCCTATCATGATTTACTGATACTTGCAGAATATTTGAAACATTTATCGTATTTCTGGTTTTTTAAATAATAATATAAAGTTTATTCTCTAGCGACCATTGATAACTTCTTAAATAAATCAAATAACACACTTCTCATGCTGTGGAATCAGTGGTGGCTTGGGCTTGTGCTATTTTTCTTCGATGCGAATGCGTTACTAAACTGTTACAACTGTTCATCGACTCATCGTGATTGGAATCAATGTGGAGGAGACTTCGCGCCCATTACACTACCTTTCAACACCACACGAAAGAATCTCATTAATTGTACAGGAGGTGTCTATGTTCAATCTTCCTGAAAATTAGTTTCTTGAATGTTTTGATTTAAATAGTAAAGTTGTTTATTTTACTGCAGAGAATGCGATGTGTTTCGTGAGGTCTTGGACAGCGCGCTCACGTCATGCTTGGATCGTACAGAGAGGATGTTATCAGGCGACTGCAGAGGACATCCTACCTCGATCTATGAATACGCCTACAAGGGCTATGACTTGTAAACTGGAAAGGTAGGTACTACTATTTAAAACATAAGGTTTAGTAGGTACCTACCTACGGTTTGTTCTATCGTTAGGTACTATTCAAGTAGGTAAATCCAGTTAAATAGTCTTATTACTTAGATATCTAGGTACTTACCTTCCGAAGGGGGGGGGCTTCTTAAAACCGTAGGTACATGGCCCGGAGTGCGAGCGAAATACCTTATTGGGTAACCTTACACCATACACCAGGTAATGAAGACTAGATGGCGCGTCGGTGCGTGTTCGATATTATCAGTAGGTACCCCCGATGATCGACGGGGTTATGTAGGTACCTACAACAGTTTTTTTTCTTTACCTGATTAAAAGTACGTAGGTATGCTTAGAGATATAATGTAGGGTACGTAGTCGTACCTACCTACCTGTGTAAGTAGATGGTCAAGGTGAGTCACATTATGAAGGATCTGAAAGAGGCTAGGTATTCTCCTTATAGGGTAAATATTTTAACCGCAGGTTTATACGACTTCGTACAAATCGAAGGTAGCTATGTGAAATCATACAAATAATATTTAGGTAAGAATGATATTTAAAAACCTCAAAAAACATTCGAATGTGAGCCAGATTCGCGCTCGCCTACCATCGTATCTACCTATAAGCTGAAATAAGTATGCACTAAGTATATAAACACATACGTACCTACCTAGGTAAAACTTAAAAAATAACAAGGGATGTAATGTACCTATGTATGGTTTTTTGCCGTTATCCAATTCCGCTAGCTACATCTTGCGCCATTAAACTGACTCTTAAACTAACTTAAACTGCCTGCTGTACCTACTGTTATCCGGCTGGGCGGCTGCCACATACTTTCAAAGTTTCAAATCGTTGCGAACAATATCATCATCACAGAGCGTTAGTCCCATTTGCATCCCGGCATCCGAGGCCTATACCTAAATACTTTGAAGCCTGGGGTTTGCTCTTTATTTGTAGCACTTAATAGCATCTCCGTTTCTTAGAAAGACTGCTGTCTGACCTCTCAACTTCGATAGGAAGGCCTGCCGAATAGCAAGTGAACTTGGCTTGGGCTTCAAAAAACTTAGTGGGCCCCAAACACCCATAAGTTGCTGCTTAATTGCTAATATGCTTAACGTGTATAAATTACACTTCTAAGATTTACTTTACGTACCCACACAATTTTGGTGTATGCAACATAGTAACGCGTTATCATCAATTAGCCTAGCCTATAGCAGTCCACTGCATACCTACCTAGTAGACCTCTCCCAATGTGCGCCATTGCTCCCGATCCTCCGAGAATAATAAATCAATTTACATTTCAGGCATCCTGATGCTGAGTACAAAGTATGCCTCTGTCAGGCAGACTGGTGCAATTCTGCGTCAGCTATACGTCCGACTGTGATCCAATACCTCGTGAAGCTGCCAAGATATTTAATCGAGATTATTGCTTTATAAGTACTAAGTAATACAATGTTACGCGGTCGGGTATAAAACGATGCAATGTTCGTGTTTGCTTGTAGATCACTATCTATTGATCAGTTGTTATACTACTTATTACTTATCTATACCATTGACCTTCCATCATAGAAGACTCCTTATAGGTTACACTGGATAGCAATAAATGTGACTTTATGGGTTTATAAGCAGCTTTCACTTTATCTAAGGTGTCTGTCTATTTCTACGAAAAGGATGGTAAGAAATGTGTGTGTTAGTGGGCCGCGTCCGCTGGTTAGACGTGGTTTTTTGTAGACAACATGCATCTAAACACATATAATTAGAAAAATGGAATTAATGTCCAAAGTGCAATCGATACATTGCGTTATGTTTTAATGGTGAATTTTTATAGGTAGGTAACATGCAGTTGCAATATAATTAGCTACCTATCCCTCTTATATGTACTACTACTATAAAAACATACAAATACTTACTACTCGGATCAGTCGTCTCGTCTCGTAATCTCAATATCCTGCAAAAAGACACGGAAGGGTATTTATTTTGAAATGTACGTATGTCATCCTACCTTAGGGTGTAAAAGATAGAACTAAGGTATAGTCCAGAACAACGCTCAGTTGTGAGTCGACTCTCACAATTCAATTCAATTCAATTATACATGTAGGTACGTGGGTTCGAAGATACATTTTGTCAAATCCCTTATACTTATCATGTGTGTAGGTATAATGTCGCCGCCAACTATTTAGATAGTACTTACCTACAGTTCAAAAGAGACTACTTCCTGCAGTCAAACTGTTAGAACAGTTTTGCAGGCTTTTTGTCAACTTCATAGATATTCATTGTATGATAAATAAATTAAAAAAAAAAAAAAAAAACTAGCTTAATCAGGCGTTCAGTTAACTGCCTAGGCTGTTAACTAACTAAACGGCGCCATTAAATGACCGGGCTGAATGATATTCAGCTGTACCTATCGTTTATTACAACATCTAACAAAACTGGCTGGCTAATGCTTAGGCCATTAGTACCACCCAGAAATAAGACAAAAAGTTAGTGATAGGTTTATTGAGAAAAGTAGCGCAATCCGACGTGGATACGTCAGGTTAGAAGGCTTTACCCTTCGTCGTTATTTTTTTTTATCACCATTCTGAAACAAGAGATGTGCCTAGCTGTTTGATTAAAAGGCTAGGCAAGTACCTAATTAAACGTCATCAATACAAGTCATTTGCCCAGCGCGGCAGCGGTTGAATTAAATGGTTGAATATCACTCGGCGCCGTGCGACAGATACATACCTAGCTGAATTAGGTATAGGTAATAGGTACCGTATTACAAAAAGATGAGTGCTACTGTGATAAAGGAAATAAAAATCTTAATTCATAATAAAATTTAATATTTTCGTAATAAGTAACACTTAAAACTAAAATAAATAAGATCACTAAATAGGTACAAAATAGTCTCATTAAATATTGAATTCTATCTACACTACTTACTTAGCCACATGATCACACAAACAACAAGTACATAATATAAGTTGATAGTACATAAATATAGAGTATAGTAGGTACCTACAGACGAAACCTGTATGTACCGCTAACTATTGTAGTATCTTTTAGTAACTAACCATTAAACACATAAAAAAAATATTTATGATAGTTAAATGCTTTTTATTGCATTTAAGTTGTGTAAATAATTTTCAATAGACAAATAGCAAATAGCTCCTGTGTGCGTGTAATGACCCCTTCACAGCTGAACTTTCAGGCATTGCGTCAAAATAGATTTCCCAGCCGCGAGTATAGAGTCGCGGCTGGGAAATCTATTTATTATCTATTTATTAATTTGATAGCAAATGCAGTATAAAATTCTTGTTTTTCAATGCAATTCATAATATTATTTTACAGGAAGTTCAATTATTTCTATTACGATTCGGAAATCTATTTCATGAATAGGTATGAATTGCGATTCGAAATACGGATAGTAAAACAATGTACCTAAGTAGGTGCCTACTAATTAATAACTTTGGTACAAAAACTACCGTTAATGGTTGATAGTAATTGGATATTTTCATATAGATAAAAAATATGTTTATAGAACTTACGATATAAAAGAATTTAATCCGTAAGAAAATAACGTCCGTTCTAATTTTTATTGTTTTTATTATTTTTTAACCTCTACTCAACCACTAATAGTAATATGTATATTCCACAAAAATGAATACCATGAATACGCTGTCGAAGTAGGCACGAGAGGTATACAGAATCTCTTCATGAGAGATTTATGCTGAGAGTCCTTGCCTTGTCCAGAAGTGCAGTCAACTCTATACCTACCTACTAGAACGAGTACCTACCTATCTAAAGCTGCACTAGCAGGGTCATACCAGATTTGGCGGGGCAGGGAGAGAAACACTGGTAGTGAAGGTGAGTCTTGATGTAAAGTGAGGGGCCCCTTAAACCCGAGCCACAAGTCGTCTGCTAGTTTTTCTCTCTCTGCCACACGATGGACGCGGCACCCGCACGGACCTGAATCGGCTGAATCCATAGTTTTCCATGGAATTTCGTCTATATTCATCTCATTTAACTTCACAGTCAAATATCCAATTACAAAGTGTGGTAAAATGTAATATCCAATTTAAACAAATCACATGGACACATTTTGTTGTTGTCCTGAAATAAAGCTATGATTTTAACAAGCATTACCTACTAAAATAAAATATGAAAATGCAGGTGGGTTAAATTTTCGTACTTATGAAAGTTAAATTTAAATCTAAAATAAGGTGCAAAATAAACATATTTCGAAGTTGATCTTAATAGAGTTTCGGAGTAATCTTTGTAGTCCAATATGTTCCAATAATATTTGCACCTAACTCATTTTTTTGGTATTGTGCTATGTAAATGTATTCTATTCGATCTCTGTAAGGCACTTCGTGTTATTTCATCTTTCTTCATCTAATAAATCATCTTCATTCTCTATTTCGTCTACAGCCGACGCCGCGTCACTAGTTACTGCTTGTGCAATCAATCCAGTAATACTTGTCTCATTTTTTTTACCTTCTAAAAAATTATAAACATACTCTTCTATATCATCTTCATCGAAGGGTAATAAATCTTCGAGGTCTATTTGTCGCTTTGTTCGTATTCCACCGGTTTGTTTTTTAAATATGGGATAACCATTATCATCATTGTCTACAATCCCTTTTCGGTATATTTCTACAGGTACATAGCTACCATCACTAACGTCATATTTGATTCCTAGATTGGTTTCTTGTAATTCTATTGACCCACGACCCGAATCGATTAATGTCTTAAGATTTTTGGCTTTACCCTTACGACTAGTATCAGGTATATCAAGTTTTTTAGCAGATTTTTTTGTAATGGGATGGAGATGTTTGACTTCATTTGATATAATTGGCTTAGAAATTTCATTACTTACGGTATCTTTAGGTTCAGGTGCTTTAGGTTTAGATCCATACGTTTTGACTTTTGAGTGTCCTTGTATTATTAAGTACATAGGCACAGCAGGCATTTCTGTTGTTGATTTAATGTTTTCCACAATTTCATCTATAGTTGTAGCTATTGGTGTGGTAAAATGTCCGTGCAAATATGGTCCATGGGTATACAGTGAGGGATTGTTAATCGACGGTTGCGAATTTACATGAAATTGTTGTATATTTGTGATACTTGAACTTTCAGAATGTTTCGGCGGCGGTTGCATTGTTTGCATAGTTTCAAGCTGAATATCTTCAATATTATGTTTATTATATACTTGAATATTTTCTGATGCATGTGCGTAAAGGCTATCTTCGGGTCTTTCTGGACCGTTCACCATCGGCATAGACATCATCGGTTTAAGCATATCGAGCATACTTGTTTGTGATTTAGTAACAGAGGTAGGAATTGGAGTTTGTGGGAATAATATTATGTTGTTCGTTACAGTTGTTTCCTCTGTGGTAGTCTCCGTAGGAAGATCTTGTACTTCAGTTGTATTTTCTGTGGGCCAAGTAACTTGCGTCGAGGATGTAGATGTTTCTAACACTGTAGTTGGTGGTAAAACAGTGGGTAGGAAAGTTGATAGGATTAAGGAGCTAGATATTTTCTTTGGTGGCGGTGGCGGTGGGGCTTCAGATAACATTGGCTTGTAAAACGAATAAGGATGACTGGAAAATTCTATGTGATCATTGGAAATAAAATTATGAGTCTCATTCGCTGAATCGCTATCATCCAGGGGTGTAGTCGGTCCCCAACCCGCGTAGTCGCTACTTACTGCATTATTAGCTACTGGTTTTGTTACATTTGGGGTAATCCAGTTATGAGTTGACGAAGATTGATAAATTAAATTAGATTCTTGCAAAGCATAGAACGAAGATAAATGTTCTGGAGCAGTAGTTGAATCGGTTATTGCTACTTTTGGTGGAATACTTGGAGAAGACACTATTTGTGTTTGTATTTGGTTATTAATTGGTAGTTTATCATCGGAGAGCACGAACAATGCTGGTTTGTGCCCTGGAGGTGGAGGTGGTGGAGGTACCAGAATTGTCATTGGATAATGATCGTTATGTTTATACGTAAAATCTTCGTATTTATTCGAAAGTGGGCGATTTATATGACGTCTCGGCGGTAAAGGAGGTAATGGCGGTTGACGAGAAGTAACGCTTGGTTTTCGGGAAGAAACGCCAAGCATTAATACCTCTGATTTCCTTTCAGGAAAACGTTCTCTTTCAAGTCGAGTGTCATCAGCCCAGTAATGTACTCGATCGAGAACTGGTGGTTCGTAGTCATAAGTTGGATCATTGCGAAGAGGATCCCCTCTACCAGTTAACGGTTTCCATTGTTCAAAATCCATTCGAGGTGAAAATATAGATGTTAGGCTGCCTTGATTTGGATTTTCGACTCCATCTGTAATAAGAAATATAGATATGTATTAATACTGCCTTATTTTTGTAGAAGGTAAAGCTGGAAAGTACACGATCAAGTATCCGGTCAAGCGCGAGTCGAACACGCGCCGTGCTTACGCTTTGAATTGAAGATTCCGTATATAATTTAGGTTCAGGGATTGCAGAAATTGCAGACCTGATTATTTACCATCAATTTTAATTGAATATCTCCGTAACTGAGATAGCCTGAAATTGATTGATTTAAATATTTTTAATTGTATTTTGTTTTACATATTTCGGTTTTTGTATTTTTCCCTTTAACTATTTGTAGTATCTTGCTAAATTTCATAATTTCAGTTCAACGAGTACCTATTTTCCTTTCGAAAAAAGTGCAAAAATCTCCACGCATTCCACCTCCGCTAGGCACCGCTGCCGCGCGCATCGTATTATTAAACGAAGGTTTAGTCTTCGTAGATACAAAAAAAGAATTACTTACAAGATAAGTTAGCGATTTGGTTAACCGGTGCGGAGTCCATCGACAGAAAATCTGGAGTGAAGGAACGGGTACTTGCTACTTTTACTAGTAACATCAGCGTAAATGTGCTCAACTGTACCTGTAACGAATGAAATGGAATTAGAAGAATGACTTAGTAAATGGAACTACTTATTCTACCTATTCTAGTTCTGGTATTTTTTATTTGAGGCTCGATATATTGACGTCAACTCGCGTGTTATTGAGCTAAAGGCGAAAGGGAAAGTCTCAAGAATGATGGTCACTGTTGCAGTTACAAATTATGCTACTATGGTGGCTCTCAGTTTGACGGCCACGCCAAATGCTTTTTTAGAACCCAAGAATCCAGGCTTGTAGGGAGAAAGAAAATTTGTGTTGTGTAAAGCACTCCCGGGATGAATTTTGATTTATTCACGTGCAGAGTAATGGGTTAACGTATGACAAGAAAAAAATCGCGCTGGTCACTCCTGCTGTGCAATCTCTAATGAAACATTACTTATCAAAAGATTACGAGATCGGTAAAGAGTGAGCCGTCTGGTGTGTTAAACGCCACTATCAATCTGAGTGCCATTTGCGGCGGTGCATCTTATATCCTTCTTTAGGAAAGGTACAATGGCGTACAGTTTCCAAATTTATTTATTGGTAGTGGTCTTCAAGCTTATAATATTTCTTTCTTAATTGCTACATAGATTTGTCTCTCTGTTATTTATGAAGACGAATAAAAAAATATTATAAATAAGAGAATTGGGATCATTCACTCTAGATGATTGTCTTAAATATGTAGGTGCTTATTTTTTACAAATAATCCGCAGGTGCTAGTTTGACAGTGGTAAACGGCTCGTCGTTCTATTCCATACATTAAATACGTGTGCCGCCGAATTTTTTTCTCTATCATTTTATACTACTTAGATAAATATCTACCATGAATATGATACCTATTTTTGTTAGTTTAAATACTTTAAATTTCATTCTGAAAATAAATCTAAAAGGTACGAGTAGATCTGGTTGGCAGCAGTAGGCATCAAACTTATTCCATGTTCTTATTAAATACTTGCAGACTGTGGAAAACATGATTTTTAACCAATTAGAGTGGCAGTGAGTATCTTTTTTTGAGAATTTTGGACACGACAGTACCTCGTTAAAATGCCGACTGCTTTGTCGGGAAGACAGACGAGCTAATTTAATATTTAACCATCCTCTTTATTTATGTATACGAAATACTTGACCTCAATGGCTTTTTATGGAAAAACTGGGTAAGATCGAGTCTTTATTCATATACCTACGTAGTGTTCCAAATTTACTTACCGAATTAAATCACAAATCGAACTATAGACATTCATTTTTACAAAACGTGTCTCTATGATTTTACAAAAAAAATAAATTAATACTAACTGTTGCGGCTCCACCCACAGAGTTATAATAATTGCTGACCTGACTGCGACCTACGGGAACTTAGGTACCTCCTGAGATAAAAATTAGCCTAAAATGTGATATCTAATCTTTCCCATTTTAATAGTAACACCTAAGCTCAGAATAAATATAAGTAAGGGAAGAATTGGTATTGCCATTCAACCTGGCAATGCCGCCAGCCTTCTAGCCACCCTTCCGGCTTGATTTCTTTTAAAATAATAATAAATAAATAATAATAAATATTCAACAACATTCTACACAACGCTATCTAGACTAGGGTTGCCATACGTCCCCGTACGCCGGGACATGTCCCCGTTTGAAGCCTAGTGTCCCGGCGTCCCGGCCGATAAGCAAATTGTCCCGGTTTAAAAAATATAGTTTTATATTTGAGGGCTGGACTTGGTAAACAACCAATCAATTAGCCACCGTCGCAGGTCGACAGTCCGCCTGGCTAGGGGGTGTCTCCCTTTCCGTTTTCCTTCTCGCGCTCTCCACTCTAGGACTCGTCTGCTTCAACGGTCATCAGTCCTTTGACAGATGTGGCCAGCCCACTGCTACTTCAGCTTGATTATTTTGCGAGCTATGTCGGTAGCTTTGGTTCTATTTCGGATGACCTCGTTACGAATTCTATCCTTCAAAGAAAGCTCGCTCCATAGCCCGTTGCGCAACTTTTAGGTCGTGGACTAACCCTACCTTCAATGGCCACGTTTCGGCACCGTAAGCCAAAACAGGCAGGACGTACTGGCGAAAAATTTAGGCAGGTAAAGGCAAGAAGAAGACCCGACGTTACACCGACGCCGACTTGTTGAGAAGCTCCATTCAGGCTGTGCAGCATTTCGCTCATTTGCTCCAGTGACTCCGCAACTATGACAATGTCGTCGGCGAACCGAAGGTGCGAGATGTACTCACCATTGATGTTGATAATTCTGGTCTATCCAATCCAGAGTCTTGAAGACGTCCTCCAACGCGTATAGTATGCGCACTCCACGCTGGAGGCTAATGGGTTTCGTTTTCTGGTCTTGGAGCTGGACAGACATTGTGGCAGTGTCATACAAGCATTTCTGCACTTCGATCCAATCGACACGACATCGCTGCAGAGCATCCAACACTGCCCAGGTATCGATAGAGTCGAAGGATTTTTCGTAGTCCACAAATGCCATACACAGCGGCTGCTTGTAATCTGGCGTCTTTTCTACAATCTGCCGAACAGTATGGATGTGGTCCACGGTGCTATAGCCTTTTCGAAATCCGGCTTGCTCAGGTGGCTGAAACTCGTCGAGCTTACCCGCGAGGCGATTTGTGACGACTCTCGAGAATGGCTTGTAGACATGGCTCAGCACTGCAATTCACTAAGCGAGCATAGCGATGCGAGTCGCAACGATGTGCTCGATAGAGATTGTCATTGGTCGGATTGGGTCACTTCACTGGAGATCGGCCAATGACAATCTCTATCGATCACAACGTTGCGACTCGCATCGTTGTACTTGCTTAGTGAATTGCACAGCAGGAGTGAGATGGGCCTGTAGTTCTTCAGTAAGGTCTTATCACCCTTTTTGAAGGAACAGTATCATCGCACTCCCACTCCATGCCCTAAGTGTTGGTCTTGCTGGATGATGGAATTAAACTCGCTAGATCTTTCAGGATTGGAGCGCCAGATGCTTTCCTGAAAGCAGGTGGCGCTCAGTCGTAATTTCGTCATCACCAGAGCACCTGTTGTTCTTCAGTTGCCTGAGAGCCGCCTCTTCCTCGTACTGTTAGACATCTGGTATCTTCTCGGTGTAATAGCGCGTGAGTGGGGCTCTGTGGTCTTCATGGCTGTGTCCCGTCGGTTTACTCATCCGTGATGCATACAGCAGCTGTCCATAGAATTTCTCGATCTCTTCGAGTATCTCGTTCTTTGAGACAATCGTTTTGCCTTCCTCAATTTGAGTTTCGTCAGATGGGGCCTCCCCAACTGCTGAGCGAACACTTTCGACCCCCTATTGCGCTCAATTGCCTCCTGGATGGTGCGGGTGTTGGAGCGTCGGAGGTCGTGTCGTATCAGGTCGTATTGGTAAACATTAATATAACTACAATAAACGCGACTAACTAGCTAGGCTATTCATACGTGGATAGAACGACATTTTTCCGTACAAGTATAAGTTAATGTTGATTTCGTCAAAATATTTTGTAAAATTATCAGAATTAACTTTTCGCCTTCGTAGCGAAAAGCCCTAACGAAAGAAAGCCCGACTGGCGGGTCGCTGCCCGCTGACATTGAATAGCAGTGTTTAAAGTTGTTTTAAACCTTTAAAGTTACCCACTGTTGTAATAAAAGTGCCTATTTTTCTACCTTCACTAGTTTTTCTTCAAATGTCCCGGTCTGCGTCCCCACACTTATGGCAACCCTAATCTAGACCCATGGTAAGCTTAATAAGCTTGTGTTATGAAATCTAGAATGCGGATATAAATACTTAGATACTTTTTTTTTCTTTTTTTTTTTGTAAATACATACATATTATACATAGAAACACCCAGTATATATAACAGTATAGTATAACTAGTGCTTACTTAAGATATTTTTTCATAGGTACTTTATGTGTTATTTCAAAGGTCAACCTGCTCATAGATCTATGAGGTGAATTACCTGGCGCAGGTTTTCTTCTACTGGTTGGGGGTCAGGCGGCTGTTTAAGTAAAAGCCTTACAAACCAATTTATAAAGGCTATCGGAGCCTGGATTTCAAAATGCAAACATTGATTGCATGCAAATTGGTTGGCGCCCGTATGAAGAAGAAGTTCTAAACGGAAGAAACTTATGTAGATACCTTCAGTTATTGATGTAATATATTAGGTAGTAGTATGAGAGCCGATGACACTAACTCAAGTCTGATCAGATACCTGGATGCCATGTAGGTATATTATTAGACGCGTCTTTAAATTGGAGAGCACGAAATGGCTATGCCGCGAGCCTAAAAACTTGGTGGTGATACCAAAAACGAATTTTGAAAAAGTTAAAAAAAATCAGTAGGTACTTCTCTCATACTATAGGAGTAGGATATCTCAATGCCTACAGCATACAAAACTTTATATCTTCTGTTATGCTGCATCATGCAGTTACAGCATACATACAGAACGTTTGTTACCAACGGACCACTCAATCCATCCACCGAGGTGGTCAGTTAGGAATTTAATTCCTATCAAACCACCTGCTGTCCACTAAGGTGGTCAGTTCAGCGTTTTTCTATAGGTAGGTGTGTTGTACTTATTCACTAACACAAAACTCAATGGAATATTGAAATAAAACTAGTTTCAACAGATTCTATCGCAATTTATTAGTAGGTATTTATACCCGCAAACATGGCTGCTGAAAGGTAGCCGGAACGTCGACCTAAAAGTAAATAATTACAAATAAATCGCGATAGAATCCGTTAAAAAGTAGTTTTCACATTCACAACATTCGCGTAAACTTTAGAAAATATCAATGGAATATGAAAAATTATCTTATCCCAATAACCGTGGGGACACAAATAGATAACTGATATTGATACTACTTATCCTGAGATATATTAGCGTATAGGTTATCAGCGCACTGCCTCAATTATAATCTGAGGTGACTGATAAGACCACAGTTATCACATTTAATGGACACCTAAATTTTGTAAATTCTTACAATTTGTTTTGAATGAATGGGTATTTGCGAGTGACTGCTTCCGGTGACATTTAAAATATTGTTATATCACCGATTTCCGCTATCGTAATGAAATTAAGCTAGCTATAAACAGGTTATCTATTATCTTATCATAAGCTATTGAATGAAGGATGAAGAAGAAGAAGAAAAACTTGGGAGCTACGCAGGTGACCCGGGATGGGTTAGCAACTTGCCCTGGCAAAAACTGAAAATAAGAACGAAAATCCATGTGAAAAACCGTTTATACAAAAGTAGTATACCTTGTTAAACTAAACCTTCTATTGATAAAGGTAAATATAAAAGTTTTAGAACTTTCTTCAATAGGAGGTTGCTAACGCTGCTAATCGAGGATATCCATTTTTCACGTACCCCCGTACTTCATAGCGAGTTGAATTTATTTTTCAGATTGTTTTAAGCATATTTCCTTTCATTTCCAACGGTCTCCTGCTGTTACTTATTAACTGATAATTAATTTCCAACTTTTTGTATCTTCCCCGCGCGGTGTACCATTTTTAGTCATTTCCATATTTCTCTAGTATTATATATTAATATATTATAGTCATTTTCTCGGCAACTTTGTACTCTAATGTAACAAATAGCTCTATTAATTTTCCTTGAAAAAATAATGTTCAGAAAGAGGTAAATAAATACAAAATACGACGAAAGACATAACATATTATTAAATATACCCACCTAATTAGAGACTCAATCGGCATTCTACCCAATCTGAGTTCAGCAGGCGCTACCCTTGATAGGAGGAACCAATCGAGAAAGAGATATCTGAAGGAGTATGAAGGTATGGGGAGCCACTTAGACTTTCGGGGCTAAGTTAACCTCTCCTACAAGTATGTTCACCTGTTGATTGATGGACAAGGCTCTGTCGTAGGCTTTCCACACGAGGTTGGATTGGAAGGTGATGCAGCAGTCACGGTGACAAATGGGAAGACAATTCCCAGCTGTCACCCTGGGGGACAGGGCTAGAGGGGACTACTGGGAATAATCGACTCTGAAAGCCTTATTTAAAATTCAAATCAAAAGGCTAGGATATGACCAAAAATCTCGATAGGTATAGTATAATTTTAATATGTTGATGACATTTGTTTATTAATTTATAAATACTATTTTTAGATTCCAGCCAAGAATAAATGCCTGCCTCAAAGATATTATAATCTGACGAGATTTGTAAACGTAAGAAAAATGGAAACTGCAATAAGCACTGGCTATAGAAAGTACATAAGTAATTGCTTATTACAATAACTACTTAGCTTACAAGGTGCTATATAGTGAAATACTGTTATTTGGTATTGATTTCATCTGCGTCGCCAAGCAAAATGGAAAAGCAGGCACTACATACGTTTATTGGAAAATCAGTGGGTTGTGAGGCCTACTGATAATGTTTAGCACCCGAGGTAGGTACCAGGATACAATGGACGGCGGCAGTGAAAGCGGCGCGTGCGCCGAATCGCTAACGTGCTGTACACTTGACGGGAATCATATTAAGGTGTTTTGCATTTAATTTAGCTCATTTTGATACGTCCTTTCACTCTCTTCTTTACATTCCAAAGCTACAATATTTTGATTTGCTGTTAGAACTTTCGTCTTGTCGTCTATTTTTCTCTCTTTAGCGGGTCTACCAGTCTACCTACGGTTATTGATAGTTTTTAGTAACTCTATCTTTAGTACCTACCTTATACACACTTTTAGGATCTCATGTTATTGTAGTAAGTGTTTGTTTAGGTAATTTGTGGAAGTACTTAGCAAAGTTTAGTTTTTATTGGTCTCAGTTCCGACTATGGTACGCGGGGCACCACCATTAAGATGACCGGTGACCGGGGCAACTTAACTCGCAAGCCGTTGCATCTGACTTTCTTTTAGGGGTAGAGATAAGACAGCGGTCGAAATGAGAGGCACCAGCGTTCCTCTCGGGATTAGGGGATCATGCAGGGAGGGAGGCAGTCCCTCAAGCCAAGTACTGGCACTCAGATGATGTGTGAATGAGCAACGGAAAATTGGTGTAATTCGCCCGAGCTCTAGGTCTACATAAAGTTAAAATATGCTTCACCTCGTCCGACCGGTCGGAGCACCAGGAAAAAAAATCCACGTCGTTCGATCAGTCGGACGAAGCGGTTGGATTACGCGGTCATAGCCTAGAGTTCATTATCGTCGTTATCATCTTTGCGCTAGTCCTGGTCTCATCTGAGGAAGTGTAGGAACTCTAGTGGACACTCTAGATTACAGACCATATTATCATGCATGTCATCTTCTACGTTATCAAGTCAGCGCGTCACATCAAAATTCTCTTCTAGGGTCTATTGCTACAGTAAAACGTCTGCAAAAGGAACAAGAGTGTAACATGAAGACATTCTTAATAGCCAAGTGCGTAATGTTAATTTATCGTCGCGTCCAATCGGCACGTTCAGTAAACATTTGTTCGAAGCCCAAACGTGGTACAACTTTCCTTTTCTAGTTTTATAAGCATTGTGGTTAACCGAGTCCTCTAGTTTTACTAACTGAATGAAATTATATACACACCACCGAGACGTGTTCAAGTTAGCTAGTGAAAACCTCACTGTGTGAGCTTCACGTTTCAATACTCTCTCCGTAATTTTCAAACTTTTAAAGCAGTAGTGACGTATGGCCTTAAATTCAGATTTAAGACCATACAGAAAACAAGCAGTGCTCAGGCACTGCTAGTTTGAGAATGTAGGCAGTAAGTAAGTACGTTTCATGTGGACTCAGGTTTCAATCTTCCTCACTACGTTTTATATTATACTAGCTTTCGCCCGCGGCTCGGCCCGCGTGGATGTCGGTTATCGCGACCAAACATAGCCTATGTCCTTTCTCAAGGTCTATCTACCTCTGTACCAAATTTCATCAAAATCGGTTCAGTGGTTTAGGCGTGAAAGATAGACAGACAGACAGACAGACAGAAAGACAGACAGAGTTACTTTCGCATTTATAATATTAGTAGGGATTATCAGTGTCTTGTTATCTACCTGTTGATTGCCTAGTTGACTTTTCATAATTGTTTTAACTCTATGTGTAAGTACCTTACAATTGTTTGCAAGAATTTGTTTATATACGAAACGGACAGTCTCATTCAGCTTTTTCATGCCTGCAAGTTTACATGCCTATAACAAATTAACAGTTCTTAGGTATACCTTCACTGAGTACACTTGGGCTGTATAATGAACTCAATTAATAAAGACAAACATCACATTACTTACCTACATTTTTAAACGCAATGATCCGTCGTTTTATTATTTATGTACTCACGAAGATCACTTGCGGATGCAAATGGCATTGACGACGACGTATATACCTACAACGCAGTTATTTTTATGGGGCATAATGCATCTCATATTATCCATCATTACTTTTTACTTGCGTTCCCTATTCATGTGTAATATTTTTTTTATGAAACTTGTACCTATATTTTTTTAGGTGAAGTAGATTTCCCTCCATACTTATATGCGTTTAAAATTTTGTAAATATCTACATGATAATGAATGTGGCTTCTTTTAAAAGTGGAGTAGTTAGCTTCTAAAAAAATAAAATCTCGGAATCCAATTAATTTGAATGTGTTCTTATAAAACCTGAACTTCTTATAATGAACTGGGTCATTCTTATACATGTACGAGTAGGCTAAAGAAAACAGATTTTTGTACATTTTTTATTCTTCTAATACAACTTGCTGTTTGTGGCCGGCTATGTCAGTCGAGTTCCAGTTTTTCTTGTGAAATTTTCCAAAGCTTTTAACCGACTTCTAAAAAGGAGGAGGTTCTTAGTTTAGATGTTCATAGCGCATAGCTCCCTCTAGTGGGGACGGATTTGCAAAATTCTTTTTTTGTTAGAAAGAGGTTCTAATTATATAGATATGTGTTCAGAATATTTAGCGATATTTCCGGTGTACATGCATTAATTTTAAAAAAACATTTTGTAATCGTTTTGGCTTAGCTTTGAGGTAGTAGCTATATTAATTTCATTGGTATTGGGCCTTGGGTACCGGAGATCCACAAAGCAACTCCACATAATAAAATAAAAATGGGAAATGATTGCGGTGTTGTTAGATTTATGAGATCTACACACTAGGTACGTTACTGTGGTCAAAGACATGCTGGGATTGTTGTAAACAATTGGAGTGCATAGACAGACAATAGAACTCCTTAGGGATGTTAGTACAGCATGAATGTCTCGTTTAACACGTTCGCTGCGTTGTGAGGTCATTTTGGCTCATAGCTAACTTTTGTCTGGTGCGGGACGAAAATAGCGTACTTTCCCCTGGTGCGAGAGGGATAACTTTAAGAATATATTTTACAGGAAAGAGATGAATATACCATTATGATCACTGCTTTAATGTGAACAATCCAGCATTTTTAAAAAGTCGTGACCCAATATGACCTCACCCGCACCAGAAGAAAAATATTTCATTCCAGTGCGGTGTGAGTTCAATATGACCACACACTCTCTGCACCTCACATCCGCACTGAACGATGCGCTGGCGTCATTTTGTGCGGGTAGTGTTGTAATGCAGAGCGACATCGTAGATGTCACGTCGTTTAAGTGCCTACATTTTCGATCTTTCTTGTATCGTTGAATTTTAGTATTTTATACTCGTTAGGTAACGTGGTGTTCTCGGCAAGTGTTAGAAATGCCTAAACGAAGTAGAAAAAACTAAATTATGACAGTGAGGTAGAAAACGAAGAGAAGAGTAGAATATAAGAGAAGAAAAACCCAGCATATCGAAAAAAAATTGTTAAAAATGAACAAGATAGACGCGGTTATTAATCATAGGGATTGATTTTAAAGTCAATAAAATAGTTTTATGGATCATCTACTCAAATTCAATAGAATTTTTTGAATTAACATATCGTATGTTTTGATATGAATAGTTTATTGAGGAAGAAGGGCAGCACTGTTGAGGAACGTGACATATGTGCCATCATATTAAAATAAACCGTTACTACCCAACAAACATTTTTGAAGTCGCCACAACGTGCCGAATGTAACTTTTGGTTGTATAAGCATGTCGCCAAAACGTCGTTATCACGTCGTTACGACCGAAAAAGGGCCCATTTTATACGACTTAGAGTTATATAAGAGTCGCATAGTAGTCGTATCAATGACATATTCAGTCGTATAATGGTCGCATAGATGTAGTGAAATTCATTTTTTGCTGCATTATGGTCTACAATACCACTGTTTTACGACACTTTGTCGAATACCAGTGCAAATGACGATATTTTTATTGAATTTTGTTGTACTCATAACAGTGAAGAGTGAAAGAGACATTATAAATTAGAGTTGTCAAAACTCTACCTAGTTTAAGTTAGCCATATTCATTTAATTTCAATATGTTATATCTCGAAACGCGTGTTGAAGTGCATTAATCTATTGGGGAATTAATTTTATCGTGTAATATGCGCTAGTTTTCTTAGTATAATGCACGCGCCTTAGAAATACTTAAAATTAAACAACATTTCTCACTATATTTTTAGCGCACGTGCTAAAAGTTACTTTTATACGACTCTAAGACGCGACACAACCGTAATACGACTACAAAACGACCTTTCATTCTGTGCAGTTAATTTTATGTGCAATAATTAGCCGCCATATTAACAAAATTAGGGTTCAACGAGTAAATTTTAAATTTTATTTTAGTAGTAAAAATAATATGATGTGATTTAATGGACGTCGATAAGTTTTTACCAAGATAGATTTTTCGTAGTTAATACATAATTATGTATTTAAGATGGCTATGGATATCCACACACATCTCTATCACCATTTAAAATAAATAACCAACCAATATTACTTGACTATTTTATTTACTTATAACTTCCATGGTGATATACATAAAGAGCTGCGTAATTCTACATACAAACTCTAGTTACCTACATATATAAATATGAATCAAATAGGTAAGAAACGGACCTTGAAATATCACTTGTCTCTTTTTTTTCTAATATGCAAATAGACAGGGCGATTTTATAGTCATTTCGGAAGAAGAGATTTTGAGCACAGTATAAATATTGTATTTATATCCACGGAATTGCCCCAGAGGAAAATTCCGTAATTCCACTGTATTATATAGTGCAACCTTGATATAACGACCCTTGAAATAACGAATTTCTCGCTTTAACGAATTTTTCATTATCCGAAGTTTATCATTTTTGCTGGTTTCGCTTTCGCTTTCATAGTCTATTTCACTATCACTGAAACATATTTTTTTCAAATATTTCATCTTATTTATCTTGTTTTGTCTCTACTACTTCAAAACAACTAGATCCGCTTTCTGCGCTTTGATTTTGCAAGGAACTCTCCTGAACTCAAAATTAAATTTTGTACGGAACCACCTTCAGTTTCATTAAAAATAGAGATAAAGAATGACTGACTTGTAATGTTAAGGTACTCTACAGCTATGCGACATTCAGTCACTTAATGGTAGTATAATAGTGTTCAAAATGACTAAAAGTCGTGTAAGAGTGCAATTTATCACTCTATTAAGATTATCGCGTATAAGTAGTTCTTGCGACTCTAATACGATTCAGTTTGGTGTAAAAGTTGTATAGACGTTAGTAAGACGACATCATCGGTTTTACCACTGAAAGTTGTATAATGGTCATAGAAAACAGTCGCGGAGACGTTTATACGACGTCTTTATACGACTACAAGTTGTATAAGGATAAAGAGGCACTGAGTCGTATTAAAACCTAAAATGACTTCTATACGACGTTTATAGAACATTAAGTCGTGTAATTTTCACTTATACGACTAAAATGTTTGTTGGGTAAGTCTTTGATTTTTCATTTTAAGCCTCTAAGATTCCAATGATATTAGTATAACCTATAAGTAATACAGCTCTACGTCAATTTATCGATATGAATATTAACAGAAGTGTTTCCCATCACTAGCCTTTTGATATCTTCAGTGCGTTGTGTGGTCAAAATGAACTCACAAATTGTTTCTCTTCTATAGCATAAACGAAACATGGGAGCCAAAAACGCCGGTAGTCACATATACACCATTTAAAGGTCTATGTACTGCAAAAAAAAAACAGACAAAAATCGCTACCACCACTGAATAAAACCTATATTAAAACTGAACTTTTTATGGGTCAATATGACCACATACGCACAGTTAAAAAGTCCTTCATGAGTCTATATAACCTCACACGCACCAGATAAAAGTACACTAAAAATCCTCCCGCAGTGAACGTGTTAAGTGTAGAGGGTATTTTGTCGATCGGGTCGATTCTATGAGACAGACGTAAGTTACCTAACCATGGCTGCAGACATGCCAGATTGCTCTAGATTTGGATTACATAGGTAGATAATGGAACTCCTTGACGACAAACATTGTGATTGTCTCATTTGAGTTATTGGAGGAATATTATGGATTCTACGGGTAGTTTATTGAGTTATTGGAGGAATATTTATATCGTTGAAAATCATGCATTCCTATTACAGTATCTTCTATAAACTACCCGTAGAATCAATAATATTGAATATTATTGATTCTACGGGTAGTTATATATAGTATCTTCTATAAACTACCCGTAGAATCAATAATATTGAATATTATTGATTCTACGGGTAGTTTATAGAAGATACTATAATAGGAATGCATGATTTTCAACGATATATCAGCGTATGTTCTTCTAGTTTTCAGTACCTTCAAGTTATCTATTGTAATCTCGCAGTTACTTATGTTGTTTACTTTCAAAATAACCTTCGATGTACATTTCTTACTTTGAAATAAACTCACTCATAAGAGCAGCGTGGTCAGTATTACGTTCACTAAAAACATGTAGTCACTTAGGCATGCAAATATTAGTTATAAGAACATAACATAACATAACATAAACTCACGCCTATATTCCCCGAAGGGGTAGGCAGAGGTGCTAGCACCCACATTTCGCCGTTTATGTTTAGGTCCCAATGTAATAGGTGGCGAGCCTATTGCCATTAACCGTGCACTTATAAACCTGCGATAAATACACACTTAACTTCGAAAAGCATCGAAAAGTCATTGGTGTGTGCCATGGTAATACCTGGGATCGAACCCGAGACCTCGTCTCAGCAGTCCATTACCCATACCACTAGGCTACCGCGGCCAAATAATTTTTATTACTACGATATTATTACGATATTTTATTATTATCTAACTATGTACTCGTAATACTGGCAGAGGCCTATATCCAGCAGTGGACTGCGATGGGCTAATTGATTTATTGAAGTATTAATGGATGAATTCATTAAAATCGACACTGCGAACACTTCTAAGTTACAATATCGCGCATATTTTCCACGAAAAGTTTCTAACCACACGAACTAGCACATAATAAACATACTATAACTCTCATACGTAGATGCAAGAATGCACAGACACCCAGTTAATTTTAATAGGTATGTAGGCATCGAGCATCACCTACCTACGCCTCTACAATGGACATGACATAAAACTACCTTCGAACCTGTCTCCGACACAGATTCCGTTAGGTAGGCTTCGATGCCAGTCAAGCTGCATATGGATACCAACATAAGCACATATCTACATCATATACCACTCCTACCTACTATAATATAATGTAGGATTGTATATGTATAATGTACCTATCTCTATTTTTTATGATTTTTTTTTTTGATGTAGGTTATTTTCTTATTAATATGAAGCTTAATATGATATGGCACATTTGAGCTACTAGATCGGAGTAACTAGAATCGATAACATAAAAGACGAGTACATCAGAGTAAGACAGAAGGACGGACGATACCTAAAGAGACTCCGACCATACTATAACCTGAGCATCAGCTAAAACCTAAAGAAGAGTGCGGCTGAGGTCGACCACTGTCCCATGACTCTATACTAGGTACACCCCGCGACTTGATGACTCTCCATTTTGATTACCAGATAACTCTGCGCGAGTAACGAGTATACCATAACCACAACTTGCTAGTATAACAGCGCAGAGTGCACTTAATACTATAAACAGTTTTATTGCAATTGGAATGGACAATAGTTATTTGTTATACAAGAGTGCAAAGTTGCTTTTTAACCGCGTGCTCAGTTTTGATGACCGAGCAAGCGAAAGATTCTAAATTTTAATCACGAACATAGCGAGTGATTCACAAATTAGAATCTTGAGCGTTAGCGAGGGAATCAAAAGAGCACAAGGTGAAAAATCTTTGCACTCGAGTGCAACACGTAACTTTTCATCCCACCTCAGCGAGGAAATAATGAATGCTTCTTCTTCCTAGCGTTAATTCCCAGTCGCATCCATAGCTTTCACCTCGGAGTCCGGGATCCGCTTTACCAGTCTTAACTGCGGATTTGGCTGGACCTCGATATTTTCCGTGAAGCGACTGCCATCTGACCTCCACGACCCAATGGTGACATTTGACAGGCAATATCGAAGCATTGCAGCTAGACCACAACGGTTGTTGAACTTTTTGGGGCTCCAACTGCCCGTAACGACTGCTATAGATGTTCGTATGGCATCCGTGACCGACGGCTTAACGTGCTCTCCGAGGCACGACCAGACCAATGCAAATACCCATTTTCATGCATACAAAATATTTGCACTGAGCGGGGATCAAACCCGTGCCTCCTGCGTAGCGGCCGTGTTCACTACCACTACGCCACGGAGGCTGTATTTATGTGTATTAATACTAATAATTAATACTAATAATAAAATACAAATTAATAAAAATTTAACAACAATGTTCAACAATATGACGTGTAAAAAAATAATGCGCGTAAAGCAAATTTAAAAAAAAAAGTACACCAAGGAGGTTCGGGATCTGAGTTTTTCATAAATTAAAAAAAAGTTGTATGATAAATTCGGCACCATAGAGGTAGAAGTAAATAGGTTTTGAGTTCACAAACCTAGTACACACGATGTTCTAAATTCAAATTTACTTTATCCTCTAGAGGATAAAAACGACTTTTGCGCTCAGATATCGAAGAGAAAAATAGTTATTTGTTATACAAGAGTGCAAAGTTGCTTTTTAACCGCGTGCTCAGTTTTGATGACCGAGCAAGCGAAAGATTCTAAATTTGAATCACGAGCATAGCGAGTGATTCATAAATTAGAATCTTGAGCGTTAGCGAGGGAATCAAAAGAGCACAAGGTGTAAAATCTTTGCACTCGAGTGCAACACGTAACTTTTCATCCCACCTCAGCGAGGAAATAATCTTCTTCCTAGCGTTAATTCCCAGTCGCATCCGAAGCTTTCACCTCGGAGTTCGGGGTCCGCTTTACCAGTCTTAACTGCGGATTTGGCTGGACCTCGATATTTTTCGTAAAGCGACTGCCATGTGACCTCCACAACCCAATGGTGACATTAGGCGATATCGAAGCATTGCAGCTAGACCGTTGTTGTTGAACTTTTTATGCATACAAATATTTGCACTGAGCGGGGATCGGACCCGCGCCTCCTGCGTTGCGGCCACGTTCACTACCACTACGCCACGGAGGCTGTATAATAAATATGTGTAATAATACTAATAATAAAATATGAACAAATAAAATTCAACAACAATGTTCAACCATAGGACGTGAAAAAAAAATTATGCGCGCAAAGCAAATTTAAAAAAAAAAAAAGGTACACCAAGGAGGTTCCGAGTTGAGTTTTTCATAAATTAAAAAAAAGTTGTATGATAAATCGGCACCATAGAGGTAGAAGTAAATAGGTTTAATGATGTTTTGAGTTCACAAACCTAGTACACACGATGTTCTAAATTCAAATTTACTTTACCACTCTAGAGGGTAAAAGCGACTTTTACACTCAGATATCGAAGAAAAAAAGTACTCTTTCCGAGATGGTGGGATGAAAATACTCTTTCCGAGATGGTGGGATGAAAAGAATATTTATTCTTTGCGTGCATTGAGACAACAAAATTTATTAAGGTTTTATCTTTAGGTACTCATGTATCACCATTGAATTAAACCAAGTAATAATAATATAATATATCATTGTGTATCATCGGTTGCTCGATCATTATAAATTTTAAAGTCGGCAAATTAAAAACATTACGTCCTTTTATTTGAGTGTGTTACGTGTAAGAAATAAAATAATCTGCCACTACATCTTTTGCGCGACCACATACCTACAATTTTAGTTATTTACATATTTATGATTAAAATCTTGTAATATAAGCTATTACAAGCGACACTAAATTTATTAATTCGGCCAAATAAGAATTACTTATATTAATTTTCAACACAAATACCTCTACTAACATTTCATGTAATACGGTGCACTTCCTGAATAGTAATAACAAATAATAATATTGTAATATGTAATAATAAAATATAAAGTTAGGTAGATAAACACTGCTACATCTTAATAACTTTTTGAATGAATGAGTCTGTTTTAATGAGTTTTAAGAAGGAAATTTTAGCCGTGACTCTCTAATCATTTTCTCGAAAGATTAACTCAGATGGACGCCACCACCGCGGCCTGCTTCTGCTAGGGTGACAGGCGGCTCCACCCGTTATCGCTAGGACAGCGCTCATGGGGGACGGAGGTCATTCTGCGACCTCCAACGCCCGAGTTGCCGCCGTTCGCTACGTCTCCTTCACGAGCATTACTCGCAGAAGAAGGTAGCGGCAGCCCACACATGTAATTTCGAAGCCTGAAAATTGCTTGGAACATAACGCTAAAATGATGATGACGAATCAATGCAATTCATTAAGTACCGAAGTGAAAAGTGCTAACGTAGTTTAAATAGAATTAAACGCGTTTACATTCACCTGTGAAATCCTGCATTAATGGCACTGCATAGTAATAAATTTATAAAACTTTGTGCATCATTACACAATTTCACGAGGGGCAACACTGATCAATTATTAGCACTTGATATTTTTTACTTGAGCATCTCTTTTTACTAAAAGCGTTGTAAATTGACGTAACCGTAACAGTCTTAATGAAGGTGTATCCGTGAAATCAATCTTCTCGTGAACGTCGACGGACAAATCATAAAGTTATATGAGTATTGAACGTGAACAGACGTACTGACGTACACTCGCCAGCGCTATTAGCTTAACACATTCCAAGTCACTGAACACCTTAGCTCTAAAACTTTACAACAATTTGATAGTATGAAACTGAAAAGCTTGTTTGTTTGGTTTAGGATCTACTGGTTGAAAAAAAAATTGTGTTTTATAAGTACTCTGTTTATCAAGGAGGGTTATTGGTTATGTATAACAGTGGTGAAGAGTGAAAATATTCAAAAGGGAAGCCAGTGTAAACATTTTTTTACCTTCATCCATTGAATTGTATCTACCTAACCAACGACGTTTCTGCTTCTGCCGCTTTAAACACGTAATACTTATAATTATTAATGTTTGTACAATATAAAATTAGACATCTTTTGTGCTGTCAGTGGGAAGATCAAAGGTTTATCCTGCATTCTTCTTCGCTGACGGCACATGATCGCTATGTTCTTACAGGGTCGGCAGCAAAAGTGCGCCTCCCCTGGTGTTGCACTCGTCCATATGCCACGGTAACTACTTTTCATCAGGTGGGCTATGTGCTTGTCTGCGACCTAAGTGGTATAAAAAATCTGTAACATCTCTGCAAAGAGAAGCCAGCGGGAATCGGGTTATAAGGGCTCGCTCCTTATGCATAAGTATGCTTCGAGCTTCGAATTGTGCCACGGGTGAAGCCGAGGAGGGCCAGCTAATAATAAACAGAAATTAAAAATGTTTAATTAGTTCTCTGAAGTTTACAAAACTTATTACTTCTTCTACTGCTTCATCCTAGCGTTAATCTCAGTCGCATCCGAAGCTTTCACCTAGGAGTCTGTGGTCCGCCTTATCAGTATAACTGCGGATTTGGCTGAACTTTTTTTTGTACTTCTCAGGTCGCAGACCTCGATATTTCACGTAAAGCGACTGCCATTTAATGCAGGTATATTTTAATGGAAAGATCTTTTATAAAGTTAGTAAAGTATTCTGTAACTTCTGAGGGCGACTGTACCCACTGATGATAATGAATCGCGTGCTAAGCGCGATCTGTAATAGAGAATTGCTTTTGCTTAGTTATTGATATTCGACACGACATTTATTATCTAATATTATATTTTAAACATCTGTATAGGTAACTGTTAATTTAATTTAATGTACTTATTCAAAATTCATTAGGTACAACAGGTACAACTACAACATGCGATGGTCATGTCTTAGTGGGCCACCTACACCCCAGCATCAGGGACCGACGACGTGTTTTAGTCCGTTCGAGTCCGACATAACCACCCAGCCGCGCCGGCCAGTGAAGGGTATTCTATGAGGATTTCCGCATAAAAAGAAAATCGCAACTATAACACACAGTTAGATGAATACGTCTGGCCATGCCGGCCCCGCCGGGTTCCGGTAGGAGGGGAGAGCTGGACCCAAAGAGTGCTGACCTGACGTCGTAGTTGTCATTTTTTATACCACTTACGTGGCAGAGAAGCACACAACCCACATGATAGGAAGTGGTTATCGTGGCCTATAGACGTGAGTAACGTCAGAATATACGTTTGGAAGAGGAAAAGCCGGAAGGTGAATACCGGGTTAATTAGGGTGAGGTAAAGGCTTCGGGAACCACGCTAAGTTAATTTATTTTAATTTTAAGTTGTGTTCTGCTCATTATAATAAAATTAAAGAAACAATAAAATGTTTATAAAATGATCGATCGAAAATTATTTAGTCCTGAGCTAAGAAATAATATCACTCTGTCAAGCTGATTTCTATAGATACTAATAATATATTTAGATGAAGATTTGTTTGTTTGTAATCGATTTAATCGACCGACTCTGAAACTAATGAACTAATTCTAATAATTCTTTCACCATTTTCTTCAGAAATAACATAGGCTATTTTTTTCGTGATGTTACGTCGGGATCAAGATAGGAGAAACCGCGGAGCGATACCTACTCAGAATCAAGAAATTATGGGCAATACACAAATAATGGAATGGAATTGTTCTTTCCACAACTGTAACACTCAACGTATTGGCTGTTGGTGACCTCAACTTCTTGCAGACACCTTCACGTCAAGTATCACTTCATTACCTAATAATACTGTATTTTAAGCAGGCCTGTTCAGCTTAAATCATTATTCATGTTCTTCCAAAAACTCGTATATATTTGTTAGTGAAAGTTTTTAAGACATTTATATATAAAACTTGACGTTGATACACGAGAGTGCTGGCGGAGGGTTGCGGGACGGAGGCGTGGGAACGGCGCGCGCGCAGACCGAGTGGCGCCACGGGCGGTTTGACGCCCACGCCGCGCTGCTCTGCCGTCGCCAGCCGTCGCTCGTCGTCGTCATGCCCGTCCGCCACTGCTCCAGCCTCGACCGAATTTAGTTACAGCTCTTTATTTCTTTTGTGATAGTATCTTGAGGCTATTAAATTGATTATACGTTCAAATGTTTCGCAAAACGATGATACATAATAGAGTTTTTTCATATTTAGACCGTTTATTTGATTGGATAGGTATACCTATGTTAGTAGTTAAGCAGTAGTCTGTCTGTCTACTGAAGGCGAGAGCCCTTTCGGTGCTATATCGGTACTAATAGGAGGAGCAGGCGCGGGCACACGAACCCGAGCCGAACCGAAATCCGAGCCGTGAAGTCGCAGCTCCACATGGATGTGGCAGCGGAGTGCATAAGGCGCAAAACATGCGGTAAGAGCGGCGCGGCGGTAAGACCCATCCGTGGGGATTTTGCGCACAATTAAAAAAACCGTAATTTTGTTACAATTTGGCATAGACCAGCATACACGACGTAACTTATGAAGAAGAACCTGAAGAAGAAAATAGGGTAAATACTTTTTTATTTGGGAAAATTGAAATTTCCTACGATAAAAGGATAAAAGGTTTTCACGCGCACCCACGCGCAGCAGCTTCTACGCACAATACGGATGAGATGAGTAAGTAGGTACTTATAAATAAGATAATCTAAATAACGACACCCTACCGTACCTACGTAACAGTGGCGAAGAATGTAACACATTAATTCTTGCTAGCTTTCCTTTTCAATGTCAATGTGTAAATCAACGTCATTAGAAGTCAAGTGATGAGTTTTGTCGTAATCTCCTTACGACGAACAGAAGAAACCCGCTCATTGAAAAATACGTACGTTATATAATCATTATCGCTGTTTTTTCTCAATTCGTACCGGGTTCAGATGAGGTTGGTTTGTGCTCCAAAGGTCTTGGTCCATACACAAATGGGACTCGAAGCTATACCTTAATTTTAATCAGCTTCCCTTTTATAATAGTCACTTTCGCTGCTACGTAATTAATTATACCGTTCCGTTGCATAATGAGTGTTACGTTTTTTGAATTAGTCATAAATTAACTAGAACTTTATACGATATATGAATTGTTTAGTAATGAACGTCGACCTACATTATTATCTAATAAAAATTCATCATATTTATTTTATAAACAAACATTTAACATTCTATCAACTCATCTTTGCCATTTGCCATCTTTGCAAAGGTTGCCTGTAAGATATTGCTTTTAGCGATAAGGCCGCCATTTGTATATTACCTAATTATGTTTGCCATTTATTTTATGTATACTTTTCTTTTTGTTTGGTGTACAATAAAGTTTATTTCTATTCTATTCTATTCTATTCTATTAATCTTATAATCTCTCATATGAGTATGTAGGGCTCCACTTCATATCTTTGGGGCCCAAGTCATCCTCTTTTTTCTTCTCCCTCTTCTCTCAGATTCGGGCATTCCGACGTCAATTGCTCTTAAAAAGCCAAAAGAAACTAAACTACGTAAAAGAGGAACAGGAGAGCGGACCCGGGGCTTTAAGGTGCACGCTTTGGATGTCGGTGAGATTGGTTTATCCCCGAAGCTCTTGATGTGGCCCCATACACCACCAGTTTCTACCGGCCCTTATCCCAATTATTTGGGGCCAGCACAACATGTCATTCTCCTCCATACAGTCCTGTTTATGTCATTTCCTCAGTGAGTGACTGACCTTCATCGAGGATATCCTCTATCACGCAATTCATCCATCTTTCTCGGACTTACCTCTGTTTTTAAAGCCCTTTACATTGATACTTTGAACCTCTTACAACATTACTTTCATCTCTTCTCATAACATACCCATAGTACGACAGTCACTCACTTTTCAATTTATGATTCACTGGTGTCACTTTCAGACTTCTTATACCTAATATACTCACTTCTTATTCACATGCAGTTGTCTTTTCGCTTTTCTACCAGAAAAATACAATGCACTTTGACCTAGCACTGAAGATTGCATAGTCTAAGACAGCACCTAAATGTAAATTATTCTGATGCCAATAAACTTTATCTTTATCTTATCTTTATCAATCGAACTCTCTTTCAAGGAAGGCAGTGAACATAAATAACTACCATAAAAGGTATAATTGGAAATAATAATTATTGAGTAATAAAATATTACTTAATTGGAAATAGTATCACTTGTAAACAAACCTACTTATAGGTGCTAAACGTTGTCAGATGGCAGTCGCTTCTCGGAAAATATTGAAGTTCGGTCGCGGTTTCGCAGTCAAACCGGAAGCCAACTTCGACTGTGTTGTGGAGAGGTTCGGAGGATCATGAATGATGGTATCTTGTGTTCATAATTTTCAGGACAAAGTTTGATGAAAGGATTTTAAAGGAGGTTCGAAGTAAGGATTAATGAAAGAAAATGTTGGAAAAACCGCGTGATAATTTAGAACCCGTATAATACGCCGCTGGAATTGGTACGTCGCGTCGCGTCGCGTCGCTGTGTCGTCGTCGTCAGGAAGAAAAGAATGTCCGAATTTTGACTGCTGTCTGACCCCACAACCCGGCGAGAAAATCTTACGCCAGAGCCTCGTTCATCAATTAACTATACCGGCTTACGGGTAAGATTGGCTGAGGCCTTGACGAGCTAACTGTTATCAATATAGAAACTTAACCTAGAAAATCTTCTTGAAATCCTTTGCATAGGTTAAAGTACAGAAAGCCTAATTCTCAAAATGCCCAAGTTTCAAAACGACTAATTCTCAAAGTGGCAATGGTTCTAAAACCTCAATTTCTTTAATGACCATTTCTCACTCTGACCATCACTTACCAACTGACGAGAGAGATGTCAAACACGAGCTTATCTATACAAACAAATGAAATTAAGTATCTGTTTGATATGTTAATAGCTTTTTAGTAAATACATACGAGTATACATATAAGGTACTTACACATATAAAAAAATCTACTTTTTGGAATTTTCGTGTCCGTCTGAAATGGCTAATCTCTGGAATGGGTTGACCGAATATTTAATTTATAATTTTGACAGAACAATAGCTTAGATTATTTTATTTTAGTAAAATACTCATGTACAGTTCCGCCCAAAATTAAAACCCAGCTAGTAAGTTGATAATATAAAAAAAAAGTGTTAAAAGTACTACATAGAATAAAAACGAGGTAATCCTTAAAATGGCTGCTGTTAATAGACCAGCGTGGCTGCGACGCCGCGCTGGCCGCCAGCGTGTGGGTGCAGAAGGAAAGATAACACTTTCACACGCTTTATGTGTCGATGACCCGGCGGCGGCCGCGGCACTTGGGAGCAGAAGACATGCCCACGCACCGCCCGCCCGCGGCCGCCCGCTACCGACCACCGACGGACTGCCGCGACTAGGTACCTAGTGTAGAGGCTTGGGTGGACATCAGTCATCAGTCATCAGCCCCCCTAGACAAGTGGCAATACGTTGCTCGGCGTATGATGGAATAGAATGACAAATGTATAGGATTTGTCGTTTTTGACATTCGTTGACGCCTGTCATATACGTCAAATCCCATACATTTGGCATTCTATTCCATCATACGCTGACACAAATTGCCACTTGTCTAGAGGGGCAGACATTCGATGGATAGCAGACCTACCATGAACTCCTAATACAGATATTGCTGTACTGAGTGAACTGAGTGCCACCATTATTGTAACATGGTACGTATCTTTAATGGTGACCCTCTTTTCCGAAACTTTGTCTTCAGTTTAGCATCAGGCGAGGTGAAGTCAAATTGACGTGTCCTACATAAAAAAATGTTGATATTGCGATGAGCAGACCTCTACCGTCTTTAAAGATCATACATAAATATTTTGAATTCTGTTTGGAATGGAATAAGTGTCAAGATAGGCAAAAGAAAATAACAAGTTAATATAATATTTAAAAAAAAAAAATAAGTATTATTATTTGCTTTCGGGTGTCACAGTACCTACTGACACGATTTAACATGTAATGGATAATGGACACGGACCTTTAAATTGAACATTACTTTTTATCTAAAAAAATTACGACGACGCGCGACGCCGACGGCACGTTTAAAGGTTTAATCAAATAAATCTTTAATTTCGGAAGTTTGTTTGTTTGTTCCATCACGTGAAAACGGCTGATCGAATACAGTTAGCTGAAATTTGGTCACACCATCTGATAAAGGGCATACGGACACGCGGTACAACTGTTGGTATAATATCAGTTATCTGTGGCTATGTATGTCATAAGTGTAAATTTAACTAAGTGTCTGTGTATTGCATAATACATAACATCTAATTGTAAACAAAAACGCTAGCTAATTAGTATGGTAACAAAATTATGATGCCAAATTAATTTATGCATCACATTAAAATTCATTAAACCAGTTTCTTATTATTTAGTTCATGATTTTACACTTGAAGATATCGTATACAACATAATGTTATGATGGTTGACCTATTTTCTCATGTGCAGTCTTTTTTTTCTATATAGCCCTTGGTACAAGTTACATTTACAAAAAAAGAACTTTATATAACATGGATCCTTAGCGCGTTGATGTCTTTTGCATGTAAGTAAAGTGCGCCCTGTCTACATCGTTTTTAAAACATTTAACTGTTGATGATTATAATAAAATTATTATTATTTATCACTTAATATAGTATGTTTTTTAATTATTTTGTCATTCATTTACGAAAACTAGTCATATTGCCTGGCTAGGAGCTTATGACAATGTAACTAAAGCGATCTTTCTTATAAACAAAAATGTTTAATCAAACAGTTGACTAGATTTTTTTTTTGTATGTCTAATCATTTCTCATCAATTTTTCTCTAATAATCATATATGATAATCAAGTGTCAAAATAAAGTGTAAAGATATATCTTTACACTTAAAACTATCAAAGTAAAGAAGAATTTGTAACCAAACGGATTAATAGTACAAGTACATGTACATATAGACTACAAAATTTTATATAATTATTTTTCATCTCGATTTAAAAAGGAAATAGATAGATAGATAGGAAGAAATTAGAAAGGAAAGATAGAAAGAAAGAAAGAAGTTAGCATAATAAATGCTTCAAAACTTCATTAAATAATCATTATTAATTTAAAAGATACCGATTGTTGTAAAATTTATTGAATTTAACCTACCGCAGCCTACTAATGAACGTAGGCCTCTCTCAAGATATATTTCTTCCTAGTGAATATATATCGTACCTATCAGTGATTCTATCTATGACGATTTTCTTAGTAAATAAATATATAAATATTTCATCATTCTAATTTATAACAGCACCGATAATACAGAATAGTATATGAATACATAAAACCACATGAAATAAAAAAAAATAAAAAAAAACAAATTGAATGAAATAAAACAATGCTCACCCAAATCATTTTGCTCACGATGTTTGATAAAGACGTATCAAGACGAGCACTACACGATATATTGTCACAGTACTGGGGCAGTGTGGAGGCTGTCTACTCGCGCTCCGCGGTCAAGCGCGTTTCCCGCACGACGTCTGCGCCGCGTCTGCCCGGCCCATTCATAGCGCACGCGCGGCTCCTGACCGGACCGGCAACTTTGACCACACACTGTGTAAGAAAAATTGTTGAACCTCTTTATTCCTTATCTAATAGTCAACCGTCCCTAGGGATATAAAGGCGGTTATAACTTGCCGAAGCCTAAGGCTTTTTTTTATATATAGGACACGTCAATTTGACCTCGCCCTGCCTGATGGTAAGCTGAGGGTAAAGTCTTGTATAGAGGGTCACCATTATAGACACGTACCATGCTACAATGGTGGTGCTCAGTTTGACGGCCTCATTAGATGCTTTTCACACCCCGCTTAAAGGACCCGGGACTGCAGGAGGAGGGAAACACGTGAGCTGGTAAATAATTCCAGGTATTAATGGTGCGCCTTCGCTTCAAAAAGTTCTAATTGGTTCAAATGTGGAGCCTAACGCATATATTCATTAATATAATGTAGATAATATACTTTTGGACATACCACACAGAGTGCTATCTAGACTAAGTCTAGACACAAAGACCCAAGGTAAGCTTTAGATTATCTTACAACTTTATAGTTGCGTAGAGACGCATTAAGTATTTTACCGCTTCTACCATGGTGAGTGATCTGATGAACTCTTGCAATAACAACACGTAATAGACAGAGGTGTCACCCCCATACAGTTCGAATAATACTATCTAGAACCAAACGATTCTATATTTCGTTTCTTTTTTTTTCACTATAGAACTGTGATTTACTCGGGTTATTCCCAGTTGCCACCACTGTCGACGCCACCACTGGTGACAAATGGGATTACCCGCCCACGTGGTGCCGTCTTCATACAATCCCGGGTATTGAAAATGGAATGCGAAAAAGCATCTTTCAAGCTCGTCAAAGTAGGGGCCACAATTTTAAAAACGATAGCACCTGGCAGTAACTCTGGACTTAACCCTAGTTTTTTTCCATAAAGAGGAACATAAAAGGAAAAAAAACATGAAGTACCCAGACGAAGTTAGAGGCAATCATGTATAGTTAATCAATATTACTCGTAGCACTGAGCTCATACGTAGTATATTACTTACTAGCTTTTGCCCGCGGCTCCGCCCGCGTGGATATCGGTTATCGCGACCAAACATAGCCTATGTCCTTTCTCAAGGCCTAATCTACCCCTATACCAAATTTCATCAAAATCGGTTCAGCGGTTTAGGCGTGAAAGCGTAACAGACAGACAGACAGACAGAGTTACTTTCGCATTTATAATATTAGTAAGTATGGAGTAGTATGGATTTTGTGCACTGAGCGAGAATTAGAGTCCGCGGCATCTTTCGTAGCAGAACTGCACCGCCCCACCATACAGGATTTTAGTTTAATTGTATTTTAATTACTTTTTTTAAATTGAATTTTAATTGTAGGTAGTTTCATAAGTGATTATGAGTTGATCCGAGAGCAAAGGATTAAATTGAGAAATAATGCATTTTTGCTTATGTATTTTAATATGTTATATACATTTTTAAATTCTGCATGGTAACTAAATATGTAATATGAACTAGATATATCTACTATACTAAGTAGTATTTATTATATTTGTATTTAAATAATACTTTATTGAAATATTATAATAATAGTCCAGTTGCGTATTAAGACTTAAAGACATTTTGTCGCAACTACACTGTTAAAAAGTTTTCTTAGTTGGCAACTGGTTGCGTATAAAAGAAAACATTCTTCTATCGCAACCAGTTGCCATCAAAGGTAAAAAATTCTGCCGTCGTCGCCGCGTCGCAACTGGTTGTGAATCACAGTTGCATAGACGGCCGAAAGGGTTATCTTTCTGTGCTGACTCAGTTTTAATAAGACAATTTTGTTACCGCTTTCTATATATAGACGCATTCAAATATAATAGTACATTATGGTACAAGTGAGCAACGTTGGTGATTACCGCCGAGGTGCCATTGAGACCCGAGCCACCAGGCGAGGGTCTTAAGACAGCCGAGGACGGTAATCATCATGCTCACACGTGCCATACGACGTTTTACAACACACTTGCGAATAAAATAATACTACAAATACTAAATAAACAATACTACAAATTAATTCGTTTTCCTATGCGCGCGCATTTAACAATGGCGGTCGACCATATTTAAAAAAAAATGAGGTTTGAACTTAACTTTTTTTTACTCTGTTTTTTTTTTCTGTACTTAGAGAAAAAAAAAAGTTAAATTTGAGCGAAAATTTTGTTTATTACACAAGTATTACAAGTTGAAATTATTTATTTAAATACGAAAATGCATCAAATGACCATACAATAGGCGTATTAATTCCATATGACCATACAATACTATTAAACACGTTATTTTTTGTATCAAAACTTTTTTAAGAACATAGACAATTATAGACACTTCCTATAAAATTAAAAAAAGAATCTATAACTCACTTTTGTGAATAATAGTAATGAAAAAGTCACAGTTTTATAATAGGTGTCATTCCGTGCTTAATTGCGGTAAAATAATATCACTGTTATGAGCAGGTGTGTTGTAAAAATAATTATGTATTTATACTTCATCCTTAATCAAATATCAATACGGAAATAAATGTGAGTTCGGTCATTCGATCATTTCTCACGCCGCGCCGCCTTGTCTATATTAGTAGATAAGTAGTAGGTGCTGTGCACTTGTGCAAAACCTCAACATTGACCTCAACGGACCAAGATTTTGAGGGATTTAAATTAAGCTTTCAGCCATCTTTATTTCTTAGGTAGGTATATCTTGTAGTTGTAGTCTACATTCAGCATTTTAATAATAATTTAATTAATCAGATATAAATACGTACCTTCTTGTTTCGACAATGTATCTAGATTTGAATAGAAGTAGGTATCTACATTTAAATGTCTTACGGTGGTCTTAAATTAATTAACACAACAATACAAAATTACTTCAATAATTAAGTGAGTTAGTGTCATAATTGGTCGAACCAATCATGTAAGAAACGGTAACATCCTTGCAGTACCAATCTCTGGACAGCCTCGAACCTTGCCACCATGTCCATTGACGAATAGAATATCATGAAGTCTCTCAAGATCCACAACAGAAAAACAGCAGCTAAGCTACAGGAGGCATTTAAATGTTTTTCGTAACTTTTAGGGTTCGGCCCAGCGACTTAATCCGTACAAAAAGATGAAAATAATTTGTAGATAATTCTTCTCACAACACAAAAGTGCTATCGTCTACGTCACCACTTTTGCGAGCCCGTAGGCCGCACAAAGAAACAGGTAGTATTGCTTGAGGCCTCGTTCGGTCAATTAGATTCATATTTAGCGTTTTGCATAAAGAATTTTAAATAATTATTTTATGTTAATTTAATGATTTCACTGATTATCGACACTTCTAGTAAACCGACACCGCCACCGTTTTTCGCTTAGAACCTGAAAAGTGTGTAGAGGAAGAACCAGACGGTAGACTCTGCTTACTTTGAAGGAAAAAGATGTGATAGGTATAGGTACAGATGTCGAAATTATTGATGATTTTTTATACTGAACTAAAAACTTTTATAAAATGTAATAAATCAATATTCTATAGAGGACTGACATAATGAGCTTATCAGTTATCCATCATTGGCAAAGTCTGTGATAGATTAACCGGTCGAGATACTGAAGAGCCTATATGGGGTTATAAAGTTAGACTATGAACGATCGATATCGCTGCGTTCTACGAAAACAAGTCACGTTTTAGGAGACCGAAAATATGCTACATTGTTCTCACGGTTGAAAAGAAAGTCTCTAATCCTATCTATGGAAACTTGAAATTGGCGCAAGCTGCACTGCGCTATCTGTCTCCGTAAGCAAGGACTTATTAGAAGATACGTTATAAATATGTGACGTATAAATGTATTTTTGTAATATTCAGAGCAATAGTTTAATATATATGTTGTTTATTATTATAACATTTTGAAGCTAAGGTCGACATCTTGGAATTCATTAAAATGGTCACTTCTGAGTGCAAATGTGCCACGGTGTATAGTGATTAGAAAGACAAATAAGATAAATTATATTTCCTTCCTAACACAATAACCATCATATTATAAACAATAGATTTAAAAAATGCTTCTAGACTTAATTGTATTCACCAAACCATAAAAGTAAATCAATAAGTTGGAAAGTAACTTAACATAGGTTGTTAACATAAATTAAAATCCAGTTGACGTTAAACTTGTTGATTAGTGAGGCTACATTGGCTTAATTTGTACATTTAGGAAAGGTGAGATGATTGATTAATGATGAATTCACTATAAGTAATGGGTGATCTTGAAATAAGATCGATTAGACGTACCCAGTTACATATTACGTATACCTACCTTATTTTTATTTATCAAGATCGTTGATTCCCTTTTACTCGTAATAAATTTCTTGCAAACGATAGTGAGACATGAAACTTACCTAACTATGTTAATTAAATATTTATTAAATGAATATATCAATAATTTAATATTCATGGTATTGCTAGAAACTGATGTTGGTAGCATAAATTGTAATAAATTGTTTAAAACTATCATAATCTGAATCATTTTCAGAAGATTTGTATTCCCCTTCACTGAATGACATTTTAGAGGCAGGTAAAAACATATTAGGTATTATAAAACTTATAGGTATATGGAGTTCAGAACAAACTGTATTTTAGTTCCCTAAACCTGACAAAAAATTCCTACTGATAGGTAGGTACTTAATCCCCGATCGATAACAGATCTATTAACCACCCACCAATTTTCGTCGGATCTTAGCGACCGAGGCTAGAGGCGAGACCTTAGCGAGGGATACAAACGATCAAATTTACATGTGCCGATAACGTAATACCTACCTACACTAACGTAAGTAAGTAGGTATTAGGTAGGTAGGTATATGTAGATACACCGCTCTGGCTACCACTGCCAGGCCTAAAATATTACAAAAAACGTTTCATGGGTATCTTTTCAAGTGGTAAGGTAAAGTTTGTGACAACAACGACTACGGCAACGTGGGTCAAACTACTCATGAGTAAAACAAAGTAAAAATACTCTTCAATCCTGCTACTCCCTAGTACTTTAAAAAACGTTTTTAGTTTTTGGACGCCACACATTCAAAGTTTCTGAGATCGGCAGTGAACTCGAGATTAAAAATGCGGGGACATTCCACAAAATTTACAGACAAATCCTTCTCAGTCCAAGCTGTTCGTCTGTGGAATGCTTTACCGGTAACTATTAGACGCGCACAATCCTTAACAGCATTCAAAAAATCCGTGAACGATCACTACCTGCGGGACATCGGCTACATCTAGATATCTTAGTCACTCCTACGACAAGATGAGTTATATATAGTAAGTATATGTATGTATCATATTGTATTGTGTATGTATGTGTATTATATATGTATATATATGTATGGGTACATATATTTTGTTATTCGTATGTATGATGTATATTTAGGTGTGTAGGTAAGTAGGTATATTTTATGTACTCGTATAGTAATTATGTTCTTTCCGACTCCTATGTAAAGTGTAGGTACCTATATCGTACCAAAAACAGACTTTGTACACCACACTACCCGAACAAAGACTCGAACTCTTTTTTCCATCCAAAGGTTGCCTGTAAGAGATTGCCACTAGGTGATAAGGCCGCCTATTGTTTATACCTAGAATGTACTACATAATGATACTTGTTTTTCTCCATGGTGTGCACAATAAAGATATACTTACTTTACTTACTTACTTAAAAAAGTAGGTGATTACCAGTAGAATAATAGGTAGGTACTTAATGATTAGATATTAGGTATATCCGTGATTTATATGTTACCTAGATGTTTCGGTGGGCAGTCAGTGGCAATGCGCACGCAGTATTATTTACCCAAATACGAGAACTTTGAATAAATAGTCATAAGAGTGGAACGACAACTTGAAATTTTATTGGATTACCTAATGTAATTGATGTTTATACAGAAAGCGGTTAATTATTAGAAATAGCAGGAAAATAGAAGCGTTGTTCATTTAATTTACATCTGCCGACCTCATTTAGTTAGCACTCGATTTTGCGATTAATCCATCGCTTTGCTTTTTGTTTTGTAATTTTAGCGATCGCTAGCTAAGCAAGTAAGGTACCAATAAGTAAGCATTGTATGCAAATGTTATAAAAGAATGGGGTGACATGAAAATTGTGCTACTGTGTTGTGACAATACAACTAAGTATGTACCTACAACAAACAGTGACCTTGACAACTCACCACTGTACAGGATATCCTAAGTAGGTAGGTATATAAAAGTTTTAAAAAGAAATTCATTCTTTTCCAAATTACGCTGACGATTTTTTTTTTTATATAGGACACGTCAATTTGACTTCGTCTTGCCTGATGGTAAGCTGAGGGCAAAGTCTTGGAAAGAGGGTCACCATTATAGACACGTACCGTGCTACAATGGTGGCACTCAGCTTGACGGCCTCATCAGATGCTTTTTCACGCCCCGCTTAAAGGACCCGGGACTGTAAGAGGAGGGAAACACGTGGGCTGGTAAAGAATTCCAAGTCGCAGAAGAACGAGTCACCGAACCGCTTGGTTCTTGATGGAATATTCTGCACCGTATACGGGTGGCATCTAAGTCCTACACGTGTTGTCCTGTATAGGAAAGGGAAGGGTGGGATTAATGGGAAGAGCTCCTCAGAACATTCACCATAGTAGAGACGGTAAAATACCGCCAAGGACGCCACATCTCTACGCATCTGCAGAGGCTTGAACGCGTTGCTGACTTCAGGATTCCCAATAATGCGTACCGCACGTCGCTACAACCTGTCAAGGAGCATCTAGTATCTACTTAGCGGAGCCATCCCAAAGATGCGAGCAGTTTTCCACGCAGGAGCGAATTTGTGTCTTAAATAGAAGACACCGCTGCTCCGGCGTGAAAAAACGTCTCACTTATACCTACCGATGAGGTTCAGGAGCAGAATTTCCTCTCACGGTTGGGGGTTCAGACTCAGACAACAGTCGCTACCGTAAAAGTCAACCAAATCATGGAAGTTGAGAAATAGGAGAACGTATCCCAGGCTCCGAAACACAAGTTTTGGATGCAACCGGGATTGGCGGATACATTAGAATTAACATACCTAGTATAAATAAATTCGGCCAAGTGCGAGTCGGACTCGCCCATGAAGGGTTCCGTAGTAGCAAAGGCGAAAATTGCGGTTTATGACGTATTAAAAAAAAACTACTGACTGGATCTCGTTCGAAACAATTTTTAGTGGTAGTTTTCATGGCAATTTACATCATATATTTTTTTTAGATTTATTATTCTCTTAATTTAGAAGTTAGAGGGGGGGGGACACACATTTTTCCACTTTGGAAGTGTCTCTCGCGCAAACTATTCAGTTTAGAAAAAAAATATGTTAGAAACCTCAATAGCATTTTTAAAGACCTATATATACCCCACACGTATGGGTTTGATGAAAAAAAAAAAGTTTGAGTTTCAGTTTTAAGTATGGGGACCCTCAAAATTTAATGCTTTTTTTTTATTTTTGTGTGAAATTCTTAATGCGGTTCACAGAATACATCTTCTTACCAAGTTTCAACAGCATAGGCCTTATAGTTTCGGAGAAAAGTGGCTGTGACATACGGACGGACAGACAGACAGACAGACAGACGGACAGACATGACGAATCTATAAGGGTTCCGTTTTTTGCCATTTGGCTACGGAACCCTAAAAAGCCCAAATTGGCTACCGGTCTCACATGGAGCTTTCTTATTTCAACAGTAGCTAAGTATTAACTTGAGAATAAAATCAAATAGAAAAACATGATACCTACCTACATAACGCAGTGTGCTTGTGAAATTTGCAGTCTACTTCTCAGTATGCATACCACGCGTAACCACCTTAAAGAGTCCACAACAACAAATGCGTTGGGCATCTGCGACAGTGAAACGCTAGCTGTATTCCAAACGATCGATTAGCTACTTCTGTAGTTAAAGAAATGCTACTCTATGTTAAGTCGCCGTGCACGAGTTGTGCAACATCTCCTTGTATATTTATATTATGTTTAATGAATATTACAATATGTTACGTATCTACATCCAGTGCTGTAACTCTTCGCCAATTGAGGTGCATCCATCTTCGGTTGCATTATTTTATTGGTACAAATAGTGGTTTTAGCTTTTCCTTTTTCTTTATGTGACCGCCAATATCTACTGGTCGCAAGCTTGCACTTCGGAGCCCGGGGTCTGCTCTAATTCCTTTCCAAAATTTGATTAGATCGCCTTTTTCAGGTGCAAATAAATATCTGACACCGCAACCCCGAGTTGAAATTTTTTTTATTCATAACTTTTTTCTTCATAACATTCAATTATCATAATTTTTGTATTAATAAAGGGTATTACCAAGAAAATATTTTAATTCATATTATAATTTTTCTAGAGTGACAAATTTTGTTTTAAATTTGTTTTTGGATTAAATATAGTTCTGCATGGTTATAAAAAAAATAACCACGAAGGCTAATGCGGGAGCTTCGCTCCGCTCCGCTCCCGCATTAGCCTTCTAACCTAATCTATCCAAGTCGGAATGAGCAGCTTTCTCAATGAATCTATTACTGTCTGTTTGCCAAATAAAATGTTTAAAAATAATTAATTTGTGAAATGAAGCCTTATATAAACAATACTTTGATATATTTATCAAGTTATTCAATATTTTTCCAATTTTATTTCAATTTTCAATATTTTAATTCAATAGCTATTCAATATTAGAATAAAACACCTTTATGAACATAAAAGTTATTTATTGAAATGATTATGAGTTTCGATTATTAGTATAAACTATAAACAAATATATTAAAACAAATACTAGTAACAACAAAATGAATTTCAATGATTATATATTTCAATATTTATTTGTTAAATTTTTATGAAGAATGATCATTATGACTTTATATGGTATGAGAAAATTTTTCGGAAATCCGATGATAGGAGTTGAAAAGTTATGTAAGAAAATGCGCACCCTATGTATACCGGTTTGTAGGTGAGATTGTGAGATTCGCTTGGGTCCCAAATACCTCGGTGAAGCCTAATTATTGGTAGTTTAGGTCTCCGCCTATACTCCGTTTGGTTAGGTATCTTCTTAACTAAAGCTAAACAATCTTGATGTCTTTTAATTTTTATTAACAACAGTTTTTTAATAAATTCTTTTTTTGAAAACCTCTTTGGCGTAGCGGTATTGAAGCGTCGCTACGCAGGAGGCGCGAGTTCGACCCCCGCTCAGGGCAAATATTTTAATGCATTGGGTATTTGCATTGGTCTGGTCGTACCTCGGAGAGCAGGTTAAGCCGTCAGCCCCAGTTGCCATACGAACATGTATGACAGTCGTTATGGGGAAATGGGTGAAATGGCGCACTGAGAAGGTCTGTTCACCCGTCCGGTCAACCGCATCCCCACAGCAGTAGCAGTAACAACCCAGTTTATAATTCTTTTTTGTTTAAAAACTCAGTTTAACCACTAGTTTAAGCAGTCTTTTATTATTTAACATGTGTTTGTGTAGAATGACACATCAAGATTGTTTACCTTTAGTTAAGTAGGTACCTAACTAAACGGTATTATTATTAGGTATTAGGCCAACCAGCTTAATCAGCCGTTCAATTAACTGCCTAGGCTTTTAACTAAACGGCGCGGCGCCGTTCAATTAACGGCCTGAATGATATTCAGCCATAAGGTTTATTACAACATTTAATAAACTGGCTGACTATTGCTTATGCCAATTCGCACGATAAGGCACTACCCCGAAATAAGACACAAATTTAGTGATAGGTTTTTATCAGTATTATCAGTATATTTTACCCTTATTCATGAACAAATTTTTACATTGTGTTTCAACATTTTTACAATTATGTATAATAATAAAATAATACATAGTAGCTTTATTGAGAAAGCTGCGCAATCGGACTTGGATAGATTAGGTTAGAAGGTGGTCATTTTTTTTGATAGCCATGCAGAAAGAAGTCATTTACCTAGCTGTTTCATTAAATGGGTCGGCAAGTAATTAAACGTCATCGATCCTAGCCATTTGCCTAGCCGTTTAATTAAACGGCACCGTATAGTAAACAGCTAAAAAATTAGCCGCTAGTTGGTTGCGACACATAGACTTTAGTAACAATATAAATTAATGATGTATAGGTATTTAGGACCTAAGCTACTGGCAGGTGTGTACAGTCTGACAGCTTTCTGAGTATATATAATAGTATAATAAATAAATAACATGTAGCTTTTATAGTTGTTTATTTGAAATATGTTTCATAAATACATCTAAAGGATCATCACTGCTTGTGTTGTTGTCAGGCCGTTTCCTTGGATATTCTTGAACAAGTTTCATGTGCTCTTCCAGATTCTCAATATCATTTGTTTCTGAATCAAAATATTTGTCTTCTGCATCTTGGGACACCTGATGTAGATCATCATATTGCTCATCATTATCTACATTGTTATAGTCAAAATCCTCATCTCTGCCTTCCATAAAACTACTATACATCTCTTGTAAAAACTCTTCTCGGAGTAAGTTCCTCTCTGGAGCTGTAATCATACACTGTTTTCTTTTTTCGGGCATATAACTTGGTCTTGTATCAGGAGTATCAAACTCACCCCACTGCTTCTTTACTCTATGACTGCTACTATCACCACTGTCAAAGTTCTCTTTATTTATTTGCATAGATTCAATTTCCTCTTCCAACATTTGCTCATTTTTCATTTCTCTCATTTCATTTCTATCAACTGTATCCAAAATCATATTTAAAAATGTCAGGTTTTCATGATCTACATTATCTCGGTCCTTTATTTCTTCATCGGTCAAGTATTGACCGACCAACTGCTCATACAGTAAAGGATTTCTAAACATCATTTGTTTTTCACTGAAGTAGTCTGTCTCAGTTTTTAGTTTTTGCAAGGCTCTATATCGCCTATTCCTTACTCTTTTGTGTCTACTTTTATCAGAGTGGTATATTTTTAACTGCTGTATACACTCTCGTAACCCTTCATCTACTTGTGGGTCTGTGGCTAAGTTTTCAAAGTAACCCATGTGGTATGGCGCTAAGTACTTTCCAAATTGTAGCAAAAACTCTGTAGGTGAGCGTTGGTAAAGACCACAAGCCATCTTTATCTTTTCACGAGTCCGTATCTCGGACTCGTCGATATGAGCATTTTTAAATGAAATTTTAGCACTGCGTACCAAATAATCAATTATATCATGAATTGGATCGATGTACACTTCATCTTCGTTATCCAATGTGTTTTCTATTCCGTTTATTATATCCATTTATGATTATTCTGCCAGGCAGATCAGCGTTTACGATACTGATTATAATATTTGAAAATTTAAGCCTGCACTTTACACTAAAAAGCGTATTTATAGTAGTACATATTTGTTATGAATAATATTATACCCTAAAGTAGTCTGAATACCATGACACATTTACATATTATGATCTATGCAAATATATTCCATTCTATGGAGATGTTTTATTAAACAAGCAAATTACAAGTATTAATTCGAAGATTTGGATTTTGGATATTTTTCGGAATTCTTAATTTCTTGAGATTTGAGATAGCGAATGTGAAAATAAATGTGAAAATAATGGAAAATAATGAATGACACTCATGACAGTACTGAGTACTGTACTGACAATTCTCATAATCAAAGTCTATGTGACAATCCTGACAGTTTGACAAGGGAAGAGAGCATCAAGTCAAGCTTGTCCAAGCTTGTCTGTGGGATTATGAAGGTAGCTCTTCACTCTCGTCGAGGTTAGGCGAGGCGAGGTGTCGCGAAGAAGTATATAATTGGGGATGTATATGTATATAATCCTTCGCGTTGGTTTGGGGTATGAACAATGCAGTAACTCAAATCTGGCTCACCCGGGTTACGATGACTAGTCACAGCTGCTTCTGTTGTCTCTCTGTCACGGCATAGCTAACGTGATGAACTGTGGACAAAGAAAAGCACCTGTTATTTCTCTTGCGAGAAATAGTCAGGAGTTGTTCCCTGTCGTAATAAAAGGGCGCAAAAGCGCGACCGACCCGCGTCAAAATTGACCACAGTAGACTAACAGTTACACCGGCTTCAGAACGCTCAAACACGTATATAATACTACGTGGACTTCGCCTCATCTGCGTCCAAGAAAAAACATGGCGGAACCAAAAAGGCCAGCCGCACCGCACGGTGGCCACCGCTGATGGACGCGGTGCGGGGCGGTCACATACAGGACCCAGAGTATTACTCCCCGACTCTGGCCCGGCATGAAAGTACCAGTTCGGGGAGGAATCCCTCATAATAAGTGGGTCGGTCTTACGTTGGACGACGCGACGTTTAATTAGGGAAGATCACCTGACCTGTGTAAACGCCTCAGCGTTATCTCAGTACATCTACGTCAGCTCACAACGTACAGGAACCACCACTACGGTATCACGCGCACGTGTTTAGGAACACTTCACACTCGCACAGTTCGGAAAGGCGGTTTATACTTGCGCAACTAGGGACGCACTATTCACACTTACGCAAGTAGGAACGGCGGTTTATACTCGCGCACGATTCACACTCGCGCTGCTAAGAACACATAACACGCGTAACTAGGAACGTACGACTCATTCACGCGTAACTAGGAACTGCTAGGAGCGCACGATTCACACATGCGACTAATACGATTCGCGTAACTTTTACGAGTCTTGATGATATTCCGTATTAGAAGAACATACATTCTCCAAGGCCCGATCATACGAACTGAAACAATATCTATTTGGCATTAGGAATTCGAACAAGTTCAAATTCAAATCTAGAACGAAATTCAAGTCTAAACGGCTTGTAAGGAACGACGTTCTTACCAAGTACTTGGAGTTCGTGCTTCACGTTGATTCCTCTTTGGAGAACTTCAGAAACCTCGTAGATCCTCAGATCGTAGCGACACGAGGTTTGATGCTATCACTTCACTCTCGTCGAGGTTAGGCGAGGCGAGGTTTGACGAAGATATACGAGGCGAGACAACATGAGGTTGTACCCCTCTTCACTCTCGCCTTTGCTCAGTTCTCTCTGTGTCGCGTGCATAATGAACGTGCTCGAACTGACAAGTGCCGCGACTATACGCGTCTTTGCGTATATGAATTTTATTAACGTATGCCACGCATATAAAGCTAAAAAGCTTTTGGCGTTAATTTTGACTTTGTATTTGTGGTCAAGGTTTTTCGGATCCCATATAATTGCTTCCGCTTAATGTAACCCCATAAACTTTAACTAAACCGTCCTGGGTCCACACTCCGCAGTCCACTCGAAAGTCATTATTCCGCGATAAAATTTGACAACATTTCACAACAAAGTCTGGTGGCATGGCATACTGATTAAATGAACGCGAGAATGTGGATGTCGCGCCTCGCCTCGTCTACCCGCGCACGTCGCGTCCTTTGACTCGCACCCAAAAAATGAAAAACCGACTCCAGGCGAAGCGAGGCGAAGCAATGCGAAGCGAGGCTAAGCGAGGCGAAGCAAGGCGAGGCGCAGCGATTTGACGCGAGGGCTCCGACTTCACTCTCGTGCTCGCGCTCCCTCGCCTAAACTCGACGAGAGTGAAGTGCTAGCATGAGAAAGAATGACAGTCACAGAGCCATTCATAAAAAAAAGGTCTCCGGATGGCCCACAGACGTATATTCTCTTTAAACGTCTGTGGATGGTATACTAAAATATAAGCACGTACGTATACGATTGTGGAGAATGGCACGCTTTATAACTAACCCTGCATCAAAGTGTGCCCACCAAACATAGCCATCTCGAATAGGCGATGAGCGCTTTTATATTATGATCGTGAACGGGATGACAAGTTTTGACGTGTACTGTCAGTCCAGTCAACTGTGCTGTGTCAAACAAACAAAGATAGATCCAGTGTTATGTTCTTTCTTATTTGTTGTCCGGGTAAATATTTTCAAAAAAAGAGTCAATAATATGTGTACAGTAGTTGTAGAAAAAATCATATAGTTATCGGTTACAATACAATAGTGCCTAGTGCCAGGCTTTGAACATTAAAAATTACCGACGGTGTGGAAATGGTTAAAGAAACATAATTTTACAAGGAGTAATTGCTAAGGAAGAGGAAAATGCAGTTGCAGTGGCAATGGGAATACATGTGCGGGCCTCATGGTCTGCAACCATGGGACGACAGATTAAAAGATTTTGGACAGTGCTTTCAAGAATTATTTTTCCAAGTACCACTGTATTTCATGATTGCTATTATATCAGGCTATTATGTTGGATACAGAAAAGATTGGGTAATCAGAGAGAAGATACAGGAACAAACAATAATTCTTCGTAGTTTCATTGTTTTAGCTCTAGTGTTCATTCCAATCATAGATATTTATATTTATGTAACAAAGTCTGATTCTGTTTTGTATCCCATTGATTACTTTACTGCGGGCTCGTCATGCTTGGCGTGGTTGGTTCATTTCGGTTACGTCTTGGCGTTGAAACACCGACTAGGACATAGTTCCAGAGGGCCATCATCACAGATAGTAATGTGGAGTCTTGCTGTCATCCTGAATTTAATTGCATTGCGGAGTAATATAATGGCTGGTAATGTTATTGCATTTGATATTGCCATATTGTGCTGCCATGTGCTGTACTTTCTGACACTCATTCCATCAAGTGACTCAAGACCTACATTCTATTCCCCTTGCCTTGTTGGTTCTCAACATTCACATGTAAGTTTGATAAGCATTATTATTAATTTTATAGTATAACAACATGTTTTATTTAAACTATCTATAAATATTTTTGTCAACAGAATGAATACACACCATTACTACCACATTTAGATGAAGGAATACTGGGGACTGCTATGCAAGGAACAGGCTGCCTGTCTAAATTATTTTTTTCATGGGTGAACCCTCTACTTCAAAAGGGTAATTTAATATAATCTTTTTCCAAGCTTCACTTAAAGTATTGCTAAAGTGAAGCTTATAATTTAAAAAACACTACACACATACCAACAAGTATTAAAGACATGTAATACATAATGTTTTTTAATACTTATTAATTTATTGCAATGTGTTCTTATGTCTATGAAATAGTCATTTATGAGAAGCTTCAACCATACACTGTGATTGATCATAATATATGCATATATGTTTAGATTATTTGTTTGCTTTTAGCAATAGAAGATGCTTTTTACTGCTGGCTTTTAACACTCAGCTTCTTTTACGAAAGTAGGCACAACAGTGATATTTTGGATCTTTTGATCCTTACCAGCTTGTACATACAAAATAACAAGCTGGTAAGGATTGGCCCACTTGTGCACATTTTGACTAGCTTCATAATATATAAAATCCCCATTATTACCACCCACCTTACTATTAAAACTCAATTTGATAATTAATTACATATTTTAGGTATGGACAATAAGCTGAATGATTCAGAAGAACTTTTTGACTTGCCAGCAAAGTATAGCTGCTCATATGTAGGTGCTAGAATGGACAGAGCGCTTATTGGAAATGTAGATAATTATCAGCAGTATCAAGATGTCCCTCATGAACCTTTCCTTGGATCAGGTAAATACAGATTTACACACAAAACAACACAAACAAACTGTAATCTGGTGGAAGTCAGAACAGAACAAAAATATTAGGTCCTTAAGCCCGTACCAGACGCTCCAATTCGGTCGGGTCCAACCATCCGACAGCTTCCAATAGCCGACAAGTGTTGCCGTTTCGGGAAAAATTAAAAAGTCAGTGTTGCCGTTTCGGGAAAAATAAACTTTACCAAAATGTCACTAGATTGTAAGGAATAAAATAAAAAATTAATTATTTATTATTATTATATTTTAATTATTTTATTCCTTACAATCTAGTGACATTTTGGTAAAGTTTATTTTTCCCGAAACGGCAACACTGACTTTTTTATTTTTCCCGAAACGGCAACACTTGTCGGCTTGCGGAAGCTGTCGGATGGTTGGACCCGACCGAATTGGAGCGTCTGTAGCGGGCATTACGTATGAAATTGGTGTTTTGTACGGGAGGAATAAAAAGTCGATTTTTTTTTGTAAAATATATTTAATTAATCAAAGTATGCACCGTTGTTATCTATGCACTTTTGCCATCTTATGGGTAGCTCATTGATCCCTTTACTATAAAAACCATGGGGGCGAGAATCAATAAACTCTTTGAAGGCGGTTTGGACTGCTGCATCGGAGTGGAATTTTTTTCCTTGTAAGAAGTTGTCCAAATTCCGGAAAAAATGGTAATCTGTTGGAGCAAGGTCCGGGGAGTATGGTGGATTTCGCAGACATTCCAATTGTAGCTCAGCTAAATTAGTGGTTGTTTGTTGTGCAGTGTGTGGTCTTGCGTTGTCGTGAAGCAGCAGTGGCCTAGAGCGATTGACCAATCTCGGTTGTTTAACAGCTAGTTCTTCCTTCATGGTTTGCAGTTGCTGACAATAGATATCTGCCGTAATCGTTTGGCCAGATTTAAGAAAGCTGTAGTGAACGACACCGGCGCTAGTACACCAAACACTTACAAGTAACTTTTTCTGAGTCAATTTTCGTTTGGGGCAGGATTTGGCTGGGTCTCCAGGGTTCAGCCATTGCGATGAGCGCTTTCGACTATCGTACAATATCCACTTTTCATCACAAGTAATGATTCGATTTAAAATCCCTTCATTATTGTGTCGGTTGAGCAAAGTAACACAGCAGGCGACCCGTGTTTGCAAGTTCGATTCACTCAATTCATGAGGTACCCATCGATCGAGTTTTTTTACTTTCCCGATTTGCTTTGTGATGGATCCGCTTCCACAATAGCCTTTAATTTTTCGTTTTTCACTTTGTCGTCGTAATTTCCAGAACGAAAACGTTGAAACCAAAAACGTACCGTGCTTTCTTTAGCGACACATCACACACATCATTAATTCTTCGAGGTGTTTCTGCAGCACTGGTAACACGGTAGAACTCGTACTCGTAAATATACCGATATTTCATGTTTTCCATTGCGCGGTAATAAGCGACGCCAAAGAAAAAATAATGAGGAAAATAACAAATGAATGACTGTATTCCAAAGAAAAAAAAACCAGCTAAATGAATTTATTAATTTGAATTTGGAATTCTTAACCAAAGAGGAGATTTTTCAGATCAAATTGATCAGTACGACAAAACGCTAATTTCATACGTAAGGAGACTTACCTAATATATTGCCTAGACAAATTAGTTCTCTGCATTATTTTGCACAATAGCAAATATTAGAATCCCACTACCCAGGCCCACGCTCATGGGGGATGGTCGGATGGAGGTCATTCTGCGACTTCCGACGTCCGAGTTGCCTCTGCTCGTCGCAGGCCGCGTGGTGTGTGATTCTCCTTCGCTCCCGCTCTGCCGCCTCCTTCACGAGTATTACTTTCTCGCAGAAGAAGGTGCCGGCAACCCACGCATCCGCGTAGCGGGCCAACACCAGTTTCCGTCTCGGTGTCTCCCATGCCGGGCACTCGGTGAGCGTGTGCAGCGCAGAGTCCTTACTCGCGTCGCAGTGATAGCACATCGAATGTTGGCTCTATCCCGATCCAACGCAGATACCGCCCAAAGCACCCGTGCCCGGTGATAACCTGTGTCAGCCTGTAAGAGAGTTCCCCGTGTGGCCTCTCTATCCACTTCCCCATGATGGGTCTTACCGCCGCTACTACGGTGTGCCTTGCGCGTGGTCGCCCGTCGTAGCTCCCTCTCCACCACCATGGTTCTCGCTTCCTGGACCCACGATGGCGATCCGGCGAGGAGACGCGCCTCGTCAAAGGATATCGTGCAGTACCCTGGAGGCCATCGTCGTCTACGGTTTACGCAGCAGGCCCATGTACCTGGCCTTCAGGTTGTCCGTCCATAATTATCTAGTACCTAAAACATGCACTGTTCATTCACAAACTAAAAACTTGTAGTGTGGATTTGTAACTTTTTTGTACTTTCCAGGTTATGGAGCAACTGGAGAAACAGCGACACAAGCCACTACGCCTGTGACACCCACCCTACGAGTGTTAGTCCGATCACCCCGTAGACAAAATGTTACTTTACTGAGAGCTTTGCACAGTTGTTTTGCTCTTCAATTCTATAGCATTGGCTTACTTAAGCTGGTTTCTGACATGGCGGGTTTTGCTGGCCCCTTATTGCTCAATGGCCTTATTAAATTTGTTGATGATGAGAGCATTGATCAGCATTTTGGGTAAGTACTATACCTACTAATAAATATAATTGTTTGCACAAAAATTCCAAGATTTCCATATTGAGTGTTTATGGGTCACATGATCACATCCATCCAAATGTATGTCGCTTACAGCCTTTAGTCTTTTAACTGTCGATATAATATCCTCCTCCTGTTACCGTGGCCTATGGACGCGTGCAACACCAGGGGCGTCACACTCGTGCTGCCGACCCTGAAGAAACCTAATGCCCTTCTTTAATCAGCTTCAAAAAGGAAGACATTATACATATGTTTATCTGTATGTTTTTTTGCAGTTACATGTATGCGGGAGGTTTACTGGCAGCAACTTTAGTGTCCACATTTTTTAATGTTCATTTTAATTGGTTGATGTCGATTATCGGGCTCAAAATGCGCGGTGCAATAGTAGCCACGATATTAAGAAAAACGCTGAGTGTCACTTCAACAGAACTGAATAGGTCTTTCTCAATTGGAGAGATAACTAACTTTATGTCCACTGACACAGATAGGATTGTAAATTCTTGTCCAAGTTTTCATGCATTATGGAGTATACCCTTGCAGGTAGGAACTTAATTATTGTTAAAGAAAGTTAAAATAAATTTTATATAATTATATTCTTAAGAAAATTATTATTTTTTCAGTTATTTATCACACTGTTCTTACTATATCAGCAAGTAGGAATATCTTTCCTTGCCGGTGTAGCATTTTCTGTAATCCTGATTCCAATAAACAAAGTCATTGCTAACAAAATTGGTCAACTCAGCACTGAGATGATGAAGCACAAGGATACTCGCGTCAGTTTGATAACTGATTTGCTTAAAGGCATAAGGACAGTCAAAGTGCATGTTTGGGAGGATTATTTCATTAATCGCGTGACAGGTATTGTGCATTTCTGTGATAATAATGTATTCGTGTAATGAGTACAAGGAAATCTTACCTCTTGTGTAGTATTTTAATAAAAATGTGCTGAGTGTTTTTGTGTGCTCTTAGCTATTCGCAAGATATTTTAAAAAGGGATTTTTTTTTTAGAGGCGCGAGGTAAAGAGCTTCGTTACCTTCGCGGCCGCAAGTATCTGGACGCTATCTGCGTAGTGCTGTGGGCAACTACGCCAGTACTGGTCGCCGCGTTCACTCTGGGCACCCATGCGCTACGTGGGTTAGAATTAGATGCTGCCACTGTAAGATTATATCAATTATTGTTTAATCTATTTATATACTACAAATGATTATACTGAGTAGTTTGTTTATTTTAACAGGTTTTCACTACAGTGGCACTCATCAATATGTTAATAGCTCCTTTGAATGCCTTCCCTTGGGTGCTAAATGGATTAACAGAAGCTTGGGTATCAATAAAACGTATTCAAAAGCTATTAGATGTAAGTCATTGTAAATTTTCCTTCCATTTTTTTTATTTTGTTTACCACATTTATTTTATGCTCAGAAATTAGCTTCCAGATATGGACTCCGAATTCTACTACGATCGTGTTAATAAAAATCATGATGAAGAAAAAATAATAATATTTAAGAACGCAACATTTGCCTGGACGAAACCGTCAAAGAGAAGAAAAACTCCAAAGAAATCTAGGAAGAATAAAGGAAAATCTAAGAAAAATATATCTAGGACAAATATACAAAGACGAGATTCGACGTCATCATCCGAGACACAACTAACTCATGAGACGCCTTTCACATTAAAAGATATTTCTCTAACAATGGGAAGAGAAGAATTGATTGGGGTGACTGGCGAAGTTGGCAGTGGAAAATCATCTTTCTTGCATGCTATCATTGGAGATATGGTAAAGAAAAATGGAGACCTGCAAATACCTGACAATCTTGATAGTGAGTTACGCAAATTTACCTACTCTCAAAACTCGCAGACTTTGTTCTTTGTAATGCAATCTTGTCTAATATATTTATAGGTTTTGGATATGTGGCGCAAAAACCGTGGCTAATCAGAGGTACAATTCGAGACAACATATTATTTGGGAAACCCTACGATGAAGCTAAATTTCAAAGTGTGGTCAACGCATGTGCGCTCACTGGCAAGTATTGTTCTTATTGTTAACTGATTTTCGTATTTACCAAACAACAATTAACTAATTGTTTTGAATTGTAGAGGATTTGAACGTTCTTGGTTGGAACGCGTATGTTGGTGAAGGAGGCTGCACTCTCAGCGGTGGACAACGTGCTCGTATCGCTCTCGCACGCGCAGTCTATCAAGACAAACAAGGTAATTTCTAAAAGAAAGAATAACAAACAGAAAAAAAAACTATTTTGTTAGTTTCTCTGGCATTTATCCGGTACAGATGATTTTTGTATCCTCAGTGGTACAGTTGTATTGACTGATACTACTGTGCATGAAGGAAAAAAAACTGTTGAGTATTAAAATAGTAAACGCTAAAAATACCTACAATAATCTACATTCTAAAAAACTTTAAATAAAATGAACAGACATAGAGATCTAACAGAGTGCATCAACCTTGGAATGAAATATACATAATTTATTATTTTGCTCATGGTCAGTGTATCTCCTGGACGACGTGCTGTCGGGCGTGGACACAACAGTGGCGCAACACATAATGTCGCACTGCATCCTGGGCTTGTTGAAGCATACCACGCGCGTGCTCGTGGCGCACTCGCCGCGTCTCCTCGCTCGCACCGCGTACACCGTGGTCATGCGGAATGGCAGAATTGTTAGACAAGGTAAACGATTCTGGTTTCACCACACAAATCACTTCATACTACTCTCCCTTCCCAGTTGCACACAACACTTGCATTTTGCAGCCCAGTATTCGCTACCTTTTTCCTTTTCATTATTTCATTTTATCCTAGCTTTTATGAGAGCGACTGCCGTCTGACCCGCCAAACTCGAAATGAAAGCCTGTGTGTGGTGGGCACGGGATCAGTATTTGTCACGAACGTCACGATGAAGTATTCCACCCCGGTATAATCGCGGGTAGCAGGTGGTTACCTATATTTAGTACTTCTTTGTAGTTTATAGATACATCAATTATTTTTTCCACCATTAACGTTGACATTAAAAGTGTAAAACTGCATGTACGGTTTTACATTGTGTTAACCTATTTAAGTTATTTTTGTTATCTTTTACAAGCGATAATTAAAAAAATATATAATAACGACTTTGTAGTTATCTGGCAAACATTTACCGGAAAAAATAGCTCTGTCTTTTAAAAAATCCATCCAATCAAGCTTGTAAAATTCTCTACGAAAATGTTGTCAGCAATCAATGTTTACAGGTCCCCCAGAATCAGTACTGAACGACATTGATGAGTTTATGCCGAGTGATCCAGAATCGTTGGGTGAAGAACCGCCGCGACCGCAAGAACCTCCAACCGATGATAAGGATAACGTCAGTCATAATAGTTTGGACGATGAAGTAAGTCACCTTGTAATATTACATTGTTATTTGACTAATAGGTATATTATTTAATAACAATCTTCTTATTACATAATAAATCTGGATGTATATATTTATTGAGAGTAAATAACTACATCCTTTTTTCAAGTATAAAACAACTTTTCAATTAACAAAAAAGTTTTCAAGTCGTTCAACTTTATAGAATGGCGAATACTCCAAAGATTTAAAAAAAATCAATACTCCTAGCCAGGGTTCGAAACCACTGCTATTTCTTTTGACAATAAAAAATGCACGCTATATTGTCACACTATTCGATTGTGTTGGTAATAAGGAACAAATACTGGGGAAGTAATAATGTGCGACAAACTTAATCGTAAATGCATCAGTTAAACTTCAAAGATTACTTCACTTCTCGGTCCAAAGATCACTTCCCGGTTAGATCCAAAGCTTGCTCTTTGGAGTCCACTCTCGCACTCTTGTCTATAATGCCCAGAATATGTAATTTTTTTTTAGAAAAACCTGCGTAGCCAATAACTAAAATAGCTAATATTGGCGATGATAGGAACCGCAATCTAATCAAAACAAATTATATTACCGTGTTTTTACTTAATTAATTCAATTGAGTGAAACCTGAAAACCCAGTTTAGTTTGACGATGATAAGAGAATTCTAGGAAAGGAACTCTAGATTATTGTGCAACCTTTACTTTGACTATTAGATGAGTATTTATAGAATAGTAGATTTCAAGATTGCATCAGATAAGCAAAACAAATTCCTGTTCTATATTATCTACAAGGTGATACAGCTAATCATTTATTTATCTATGAACTCGTATGAATATATTATACTCAAACTGGTTACACATCGAATTATTATCAAATATTATCGCCGGGGTCGTTGTCCACTAGACAGACAAAGATATTATGTAGTATGTGTAGAATGACAAAGTTATTATACATTTACGCGCCTCCACCCGCGTGGATGTCGGTTATTGCGGTCAAACATAGCCCATGTCCATTCTCAAAGTCTAATTTATCTCTGTACCAAATTTCATGAAAATCGGTTCATTAGTTTAGGCGTGAAAACGTAACAGACAGGCAGACAGCGTTACTTTGCGCATTTGTAAAATTAGTATGAATTACATACATAAATATTTAAGCACAGGTTGCATCAATGTTTATACTATTTATAATAGGCCCATTTATGATTAAAAAGAACGACCCGAATTTGAGCTATGACAATATTCAGAACAACAAGATTGACGCGACCTGTGCCTAAGTATATAAAAAGTATATAAAAATGAAAACATCCTCTTGCTGATAGAGAATCACCAGTGATTCATAAGCATTTAGTTAAACACTACATGTACTAATGTACTCACGTCGATAGAGTAGTGAGTAAGAACATGCGCCACTCTTCGAGGCCATGTAAAAAGCTATAATAGCTAGCAAAGATAAACAGCCAGCTATATAAACCTCAATACATTGTAATATTTATCCTTAGACTATACTCGTATACAAACTCTGTGCCTAGACGCAGCAACTCTCATTTCTACTTCGACTACTATTCGGTATAAGTTGACATAATACATACATCTCACGACATGCACAGTTGCACACATTGACAGTTTAAAGAACAATATTGACATTAGCTTACTCACATAAAACACGTTATGCACGCCATTTATTGGTATGCATTTTGTTAAGAAGCTGTGTCTACACAGTATATGGTCCAAGTGTTTATTCAAATTTGGGTTATTGGGTTACAATTATGAGATACTATATTATGTGTTTGTATTAAAAGATAATGGACCTTACATAGATTTTCGAAGTAAAAACCAACATCTGCACACTCAGCCGGTACACTTGCTGATTGACGAACGAGCCGCTCTGGTACAAGCTTTCCTTACGGGATCGAGAAGTCAGTCTCGTGAGTAGTCGCTCTCGTAATTAGCCAAGATACTCCACATCAGGGAGAGAGTGTAAAGAGCAAAACTTGCGGACCTTTCAACCAGGACGACGCTCGGAATAAGATTATGTAATATTATTAAACATTTTTCTTCTTACAGGAAGCAATGACTCAAGGAACTGTCGGTTGGTGGGTTCTCGGACTATATCTACGATCTGTCGGAGTCTTCCTCACCACAATTATTATGTTATCATTAATCCTAATGCAACTTTCACAAAACTTTACGTTCCTCTGGCTCACATATTGGGTTAAAAATAAAACGAAAAACTCCACGACAGCAGATACAGGACTGAAAGAACACGTTCCGGAGTCTACAAATATGTTGGATCACGGGATAAACTTTGTGGAAAATATGATACACTCTATAGTCAACAGCACAATATCACTCTTCGATGGGAAGAACAGACAAAGTCAAATTGACTTCCCTAATATACAGAGTCAAGAATATACCGTCAGTCCGTTGTTGTCAAATAATACGCCGGTGTACACAGACAACTTTTATTTAGAGGTTTACTTTGGACTGGCCGCGCTGAATCTTGTATTCACTATAATGCGAGCATTTTTGTTTGCGTATGGAGGCGTAAAAGCTGCGCACAAGATACATAGGACTGTACTTAAAGTTATTGTAAAGGTAATTATATTTCTAGGCAAAATAATATTAAGAACTTTAACTGTGAACTAAACATAACTAAAATATTTTTTCAGGCAAAAGTGAAGTTTTTCGACATTACCCCATTGGGAAGAATCGTGAACAGATTTTCATCAGACACGTACACAGTGGACGATTCCTTACCTTTTATTCTAAACATTTTGCTCGCCCAGTTCTTCTCATTGGTCGGTAAGTATATGTCTACAGTATGTTGAGTCTATTTGACATGTCAAAAAGAAGAGTGAGGTGCTGGCTAAAATGAGCTCGGTTTTGTTGAGCATTCTCTCCGTCGAACAACATAGGTACGTAGTTTTAACTCGACATTATGAATATAGAACACTACAGCTCCAAAGGAAGATCTTAACCAAACTCTCACTTTTAGTTTATAATGTCTGGCAGTTTGCCTGGAAGAAATCGCTTCTAGCGATAAGGCCGCCCATTGTACATTGAACCGTAACATGCTACCTACTTGTATTACTGTAGATCTATTGGTGTACAATAAAGAATTATCTATCTATCTATCTATATTTTTATTTCTTTTTGTAACCTTGATCTTTGCTTACAGGCGCAGTAGCCGTAACAGTATACGGATTACCCTGGTTACTAGTAGGGGTGGGTCCACTGATTTTCATTTACTACAGACTTCAGAGAACATATCGCATTACATCACGACAACTTAAAAGGCTGCAAAGTGTCACGCTGTCCCCTGTCTACACACATTTCAACGATACTCTTGACGGTACTTAATTTCGTATTTTAATGTCTGACTATTCATCATAACTTGTTTCAAGCATACCAAAATTGACCACTTATGTTGTAACAGCATCACGATCATTGCATAATGTACGAGCATCACTACAGTGTAGGGTGGTCTTGAACTCTAAAATGCCCGTAGTTAGTAAGTTCTTACAAAATAAGTATTTTTTTATGTTTTAAAAGTGCTGTTTTCATGTTATGTCCATATCCGTACTAATATTATAAATGCGAAAGTAACTCTGTCTGCCTGTCTTTGTGTTACGCTTTCATGTCTATACCACTGAACCGATTTTGATGTAATTCAGTACAGAGATAGGATAGATTTAACCTATGTCCTATAGGCTATGTTTGGTCATGGTAACCGACATCTACGTGGGCGGCGCCGTGGGCAACAGCCAGTACAGAATAAATGACTTTTTTTTTCTTTTTTTTTTATTGGCTTCTTGCTTAGCATTTAGCCATTATCAAGTAGTTTATAATAATCTTATTTGGATGGGTGGATGGATGGATAGATGGATGATGATGATGATGATAATGGCGTGAGTTGATGATGATGACGATCATGATGATGGCTGCCTCAGTAAAGTGGTGGAAACTTTACTAAAGGCTTCTACGGAGATTTGAAATCAACACGAGAAGTCACAAACGGAGATTTGAAATCAACACGAGAAGTCACAATTCACTGTAATATTTCACTTTCCTACTCTTGTGCGCGTTTTCCAAGACGGTATGTCTAAAAATCCACCATTTTTACACATACAAACTCGAACTCACACTAATTTGGAATAGTACATTATGGTACAAGTGAGCAACGTTGGTGATTACCGCCGAGGCGCCATTGAGACCCGAGCCGCCAGGCGAGGGTCTTAAGACAGCCGAGGACGGTAATCATCATGCTCACACGTGCCATACGACGTTTTACAAAACACTTGCGAATAAAATAATACTAAAAATACTAAATAAACAATACTACAAATTAATTCGTTTTCCTATGCGCGCGCATTTAACAATGGCGGTCGACCATATTTAAAAAAAAATGAGGTTTGAACTTAACTTTTTTTTACTCTGTTTTTTTTTCTGTACTTAGAGAAAAAAAAAAGTTAAATTTGAGCGAAAATTTTGTTTATTACACAAGTATTACAAGTTGAAATTATTTATTTAAATACGAAAATGCATCAAATGACCATACAATAGGCGTATTAATTTATTCGTACTATAAAACACGTTATTTTTTGTATCAAAACTTTTTTAAGAACATAGACAATTATAGACACTTTCTATAAAATTTAAAAAAGAATCTATAACTCACTTTTGTGAATAATAGTAATGAAAAAGTCACAGTTTTATAATAGGTGTCATTCCGTGCTTAATTGCGGTAAAATAATATCACTGTTATGAGCAGGTGTGTTGTAAAATAAAATAACACCGTTCAGTCTCGTTTGGGCGCCAAAACCAATAAATGACTTTCGACACTGAGTATTTAAAAAGGGATTTTGTTCACTGTCCATTGTTCGCAGGACTAGACACGGTCCGTGCGTTCGGCGCGAGCGGCGCGTGGTCGAGCCGCGGCGCCGAGCTGGTGGAGGCGTGGCAGCGCGCCGCGCTGGGCTCGGCGGCCGCGGCGCAGTGGCTGGCGCTGCGCCTGCAGGTCGCCGCGGCCGCCGTCGTCGCCGCCGCGGCCATGCTGGCGGTACTGCAGCGGTCGTTGCACACCTCGGACTCTGGTATGACCTTATACCTACCTATACAGCTTATTCGACTTTGGAGCCTTTGCGGGAACAGCTGCCATCCGTTTTATATACCTTTTTTTCAGTCCGTGCCCGTGGTCCACCTACATAGTTCACCTGGTTGTACCACGGGTAATTTTTTTTCCCCGTGGTCCACCGCAGTCTAACTGGGTGTACCATGGGAATTAATGTTTTCCCGTAGTCCACCTATGCTGTCATGAAGTATATGTTTTTAATTTATATTGCCCGTAGTCCACCTATATCGGAAAACAGAAGACATTCGTAAAATATTTACGAGTACTTTTACGATTTTTTAAGGTTGAAAATCGCGCGCATCTACTTACAAAGTGAAATAAATTTTCATGAATATTACAATAATATAATTCAACATAAAGATAACATAAAATAAACCCTTCGGACGTAACAATGAACCTGAAGTTTCCTTATCTCAGTTTTTCTAACGCTAATCCTACGCAAATTTCTTTATTTATTAGTTGCATTTGCACACATATTATATCATCATCATTGTGTACATATATAATCTTTCTCCTTGTTCCAAGAACCGACTTGCTTTCGATGTCTTTTAATACCGTTAGCAGACGTACGACAGTGACTTCGGTTTTTCTTATTCTTTTATTTAACTGTGAATGGTATGATTCTGATATATTGTTTATGCGATGTCTCTGCCCAAACACGCACAAAATTTCAACGAAGTTTTTTGTCATCCAAAAGCTGTGAATATATTTTAATAACTTTTCCATTTTCGGTTTATTTAAACTTTCTATTTTGATGTATTCTAAACCTTCTGTTATGTGCTCTTTTGGTAAAAGTGGCAACGCTGAAACAAGCCCGGTTAACCTTTTTTCTGTTTTACTTTTAAGACTAAGTTGTTTGGCCTTTTTCCAGATTGCTTTACACCAATGATAATAACATCCAACCAGCTTAATTTCAGGAAATATTTCTTGTGCGGCATTAATAATGGCTTTCTCAAAGTCACAGTGTAGTTTAGAAGGCTTAAAGCAAGGCAGTTGCGACTTAATTAATTCAAATAATATTTTATAAGTTTCTTGTTTTTTGTCTGGCAATAACGCGTAAATCAATGGCAAAGTTTTAGTTGTTGTTATAGTACTTCCAACATCACCGTGGATTGTAAATAGCTGATAAAACGGTAGGGCATTGTCCAACTTGTATGAGCACTTGGCCTGCTATGGACAGATAATAATTGGGCAAATATGATACAGGTTTGGTAGTTCATACTAGTAAGAAATAAAATGACATCATATGGTTGTATCAGAATTTTTATTTATATTATTTAATGACCATAGTATTTAGTCAATTTTTGTTAATAAAAGATTAGTTGTATTCATAATTTCTTTATTATTCAGAGTCATAAGTTATATAAACATTATCCAGGAATTGGGCAGGTGGGTTTACATTATCCTGGTACCGTGCCCAGCTCAAAAACCAAATTATTGTCATGACATGTGCGCAGCAACCTACTGTTCTTCGTCCGACAATACAATTACAGCAGTACTGTTTTATTGCTGTTCTACCCTGTTCTTCATTTTCATATAATAGGTATATAAATATAATATATTTTTCGACTAATATGTCTACTGTGGATCTTACCTCTCAATAAAGAACAGCCTGCGGTCAAAGGAAAATCTAACAAATTGCTGGCTCTATCCCTACAAACCTCAATAGTATAGGAACCGTCATCCCTAATGTGTTCCCCATAGTATGAGCGGGCCTGTTTAAGTTGGTATGTACCACTAGCCAATAATATTAACTCACTGTATTCTAGCCTTGGAAAAGATACATTTTCTATGTTAATATCAACGTTTAAGAATTGTGTCCGCCTTCTATTTAAATTGTTTGAAGTTACATAATCAGATAAGTCATTATTTCTATACAAGTTTGCATTAATTATCTCTAGAATTTCACCTGCATCTGGCCTGTCAGTAACCCGTTGATGACATAAGGATCCTTAAGTCATCCCGCAGTATGACATATTTGATCTGTTCCCCTCAATTGTCGTGGAGCGATCCATTCTTTAACTACATTTGCAACATGAGCTTCTCTTTCTGTGTCCATGCGCAATGTATGAGATCTGATTCACAACAGAGAAATCCCACATTTTATGCAAATGTGTCGTCGGTGCCACTACTCGTTGATGGTTCTTCGTTTGACTGTCGAACGTTTGGATCATATAAAGCAGTCATCCAACAAGAATGACACACTAAACTGTCCTCTCCAATCTAGAACAAAGTCAATGAATAACGATAAGTTAGTGAATGATTGCACAATGCACACAACAATAGTATAACAGTTCGAACAAATAAACATATTACATACCACTTGCGGTGCAATCCAGTGCCCTATAACAGAGGCCACCTCAGGGCCGGACCGTGACTTTAGGGGGCCCTGGGCTAGTAGTACTTAGGGGCCCTCCTAATTGCTGAAATTATAGGAAGAAAAATTAAGTTTAAAACTAAAACCCGACTACAGCAAAATCACGCTCTAAAAAGTATTAAACAAGAAATTATCAGTCGGGTTTTAGTTTTAAACTTAATTTTTATTTATATTATTTTGGGGCAAGAAACACCCAATAATTTATAGATATTTGAAATGTGCTAATTGAGCCCTTTAATTTGATACCAATCACGGTCTATTTATCTCAAGTTTATTTTTTAATGCAGTACTTTATGACCGCTAGAGGGCGCCACATTCGATTTAGTGACATGTCATATAGCCTATAACCAGCGGACGATCAAGACGCTTCTAACGATACCTCAATTGTCCAGTTCCAATAAGTAGTTGAAGAGCTTTGAGGGAACAAACGAACATACATACATACATAGCCTGTCAAAATCATAACCCTCCTTTGGCTTCGCCGTAGTCTTCTATACTATTATAAAATTGTAAAGTGGTCGTGTCTGTACATTGGAGATATTTAAAAAAAAATACTTGGGTTATGTTATATTAACGATACTGAACACGAAAATATATTTTTTTCATTTCCTGTCTGTTTGTCTGTTTGTCTGTTTGTCTGTTTGTCTGTTTGTCTGTTTGTCTGTTTGTCTGTTTGTCTGTTTGTCTGTTTGTCCGCGATGGACGCAAAAACTACTGAACGGATTTTGATGTGGTTTTTTTTGTTAGAAAGGGCTTGGTCAGACTTAAAATCTTACGTTTGTTTGATCGCAATCGGTTGAGTAGAACCGGAGTTGTGAACGATATTGATATTATACGGAATATGAGCGGAAATATAGATGGCGCTTTTTATTCTTATGGATGAAATTTTATATCTTATTACATCCGAGCAAGTATGTAAATAAATAGACAGTTGTGTAAACAAATACGATTTTAATCATGAAATTATTATTTTTTTGTCAATGAATTTATTTCCACAATCGTAACTAGATGGCGTTAACGCGGTTTTGAACTTACTATGGTTTCGTTCCAACTGGACGTATAATAAGCATTTCTAATTTGTCAGGTATGAAAAGATGTCGGTACTGTCTTACGATCAGTTACAATATCGTTTTGCACACAAAGACAGATTACTTAGAGCGAGCGTGGTGAAGGTGAAGGATATAGTGGAGTAGACTAAGCCTTTGGTTCAGCACAAAGCACAAGCTACTCTCCACTCTCTCCAGTGAGCTTTGGCTACCCTACTCACCGTCGGAAACACAACACGAGGTTATTAAGCCACGGCCTTCTGTAGGGCGGAGATACCTACTTCCCCAGTCGGACTGCTTCATTGGGACGAATATACCGTCGTGTACCTACTTCCTCGAGTCGAATAGAGAGGCGAGTACAATGTCTAATCAGCGTTCAACGCTCAACTTTCAGTACTATTGGCAACACCACGGGATAAACGACATCCACGCGGGCGGAGCCGCGGGCAACAGCTAGTGTAAAAATAAAACAATATAATATTTGATTTAGTTATGATATATTATGCCTTAGTATTTGTTAAATATAACCGTGAATAAATTGACAAATTATAAAGCAACCTTTCTGCACTTTCCTTTAGCAAATTCTTGAATTTGCTCCTCACAGTCTAGACTCTTGGTTAAATCCACATTTATGGATAAAATCGATAAATGGTTAAGTCGTGACGATGACATTGTCGTTCTGTATTTATTTTCTATTATAATAATGCCATCCTGGAAAAGGAGCGCTCGGCTTCACAGCTTGTGATTGGTAAGGTTAAATATATTTTTAAGATTGTATAGCAGTTCGGGAATACGTTAATAAGCTTCTTTTCATAAATAATCGTAAGAATGTCCATGCAAGACGAGCAAGACTCTGTCGACTGAAGCAAATAAGATTTTAATTGGATGCATTCATTGAGTAAATATTCATCCACATCATAATTTAATAAATATATAAATATAAAATTAAAGCAAATTACAAATTGTAATCTACACTAATATTATAAAGAGGAAAGATTTGTACCTATTTTTGTATGTTTGTATGTTTGTAATGAATAGGCTCCGGAACTACTGTACCGATTTCAATAATTCTTTCACCTATAGAAAGCTACACTATCTGGGAGTAACATAGGCTATATAACATCACGCTACTACTAAAGGGAGCGGAGCAGTGAGCATAAATGTCAATAAATCGGGCAGATTTCCATACATTAAAGTTGGACCGGAATCCGAATTCCACGCGGGCGGAGCCGCGGGCAACAGCTAGTGTTTTATATTGATAACTAGCTTTTGCCCGCGGCTCCGCCCGCGTGGATGTCGGTTATCGCGACCAAACTAGCCTATGTCCTTTCTCGACGTCTAATCTACCCCTATACCAAATTTCATCAAAATCGGTTCAGTGGTTTGGGCGTGAAAGCAAGACAGACAGACAGACAGACGGACAGAGTTACTTTCACATTTATAATATTAGTAGGGATAAATTAAAAAAAAAAATCGCTTTATTCTATATTTTTGTCTTTAATTGCCTCAGTTGGGGCCCCCAGAGCCCGGGGGCCCTTGGCTTAAGCCCATTTGGCCATATGGTAGATCCGGCCATGGGCCACCTCTTGCAAACGGAGGTCATGTCTTCGTCTTTGGGATAAGTCGATGCCACAATTCATATTCATGCCAGAATTATCGTTATGAACGGGTTCAAAGTCCGTAGGCGAGCCAGGGTCGATGATGAAAGATGTATCCGGGTTCATTTTCCAATAAAAAACAGAATCGGCTTTCACAAGAAATAGAAAAATGTATTCACGATCACGAATTAAGATGACAAGCGAATGACATTTTATCGGATTTCTTTCCAGTTGCCATATACAAACACAAACTCAATCGATTAAAATAAATTCGTTTTTGAATCGAGTTGATAAAGTTTTAGTATCATTATTTTAAAAACAATGTTTGATCAAAGACGAGACGACACACGGTGGATCGAAAATCGGGTTTCGAAGACATAGAAACTTAATTTTTCAATGGTCACTTCCTTTGACAGAAATGGATTCGGTTGATCAATACTATGCTCCAAAATGAATATGAGACAATGGGATGTAAAAACTAACGAGTTATAATTTTTTAAAGAAAATTTTGTATGGAGGAAACATGAAAAATGAGTATAGCTTTGGAATCGCACGGTTGGCCGTTATATCCTGACACACTATTATGGTACTATTTATTTATGATTTTTTGACATACTTCATATTGCGGAACTACTTGCGATTTTTTTTTTAAAAATCATCGAAAAAAAATATTTTTTTTTTTCACGTTTCCATGCCATTTAAATACTCGAGAGCTTCTAATATGTGTAAACTAACTCTCGTTTACAATATTATATACACCGAAGGCCAAAACAGTCATAAAAATATGTAATACCTTAGTCAAAAGTCAAAAACTCATAATATTGCTTATTTTTTTAATGGCGACTGTACACTCTCGCGGTTGCGGACACCGAGAGCAAGAACAAGTGAGACACACCGAGATATCAAGAGGCGAGACGACCATTACCAAGTACACTCTCGCGAAGGTGTATGTCTTCGACCTTTCACAAGCTACTTATCCATGGACGGGGTATAATAGCAGAAAATTCCATTGTCCCAATTGTGTGCTTTCCGAAGAAGCCTCAGAGGTCCAAAACAAGGATTTTCGGAGGTTTAGAGAACACCATTCGAGGAAGAAGAACCGGCAAGCATCTAACGAGGATGTCCTCAATATGCTTATCCTCTCTTCTGACCCTCTACTAACTTCGATTAGACTGAAATTTGATACATATACTAAAGAAACTCTAGAGTTACTTAACCTTCAGGTTCAAGAACCTTCCATAGAGTTCTTAGATATAATGTCTATTGTACAGCCTGATTCCGAAGTGTAATCCGAAGGTGATGAAGATGTTTAAATGATTATTCTTCATACATATATGTATAAGTAGGTAGATCTGTAATTATATTTTTTTTCTTTTTGTTGTAATTATAATATCTAATAAGGTATATAATTAAAGTCTTAATTGTAATTTTATTTTTATTTATCTCTATTGATTTGATTTTAGTAGTTTCAAATCATTTGTTTAATTTTTTTATGTGTATTGTGTTTTTTAAACAAAAAGTATTTTTTAAACAAAATCACATTACATTTAAGAACTCTATGGAAGGTTCTTGAATCTGAAGGTTAAGTAAGTCTAGAGTTTCTTTAAAGTATATGTATCAAATTTCGGTCTAATCGAAGTTAGTAGAGGATCAGAAGAGAGGATAATCATATTGAGGACATCCTCGTTAGATGCTTGCCGGTTCTTCTTCCTCGAATAGTGTTCTCTAAACCTCAGAAAATCCTTGTTTCGGGCCTCTGAAGCTTCTTCGGAAAGGCACACAATTGGGACAGTGGCATTTTCTGCTATTATACCCCGTCCATGGACAAGTAGCTTGTGAAAGGTCGAAGACATACACACTCGCGAGAGTGTACTTGGTAGTGGTCGTCTCGTTTCGTGATATCTCGGTGTGTCTCGCTTGTTCTCGCTCTCGGTGTCCGCAACCGCGAGAGTGTACAGTCGCCATTAAAATAATAAGCAATATTATGAGTTTTTGACTTTTGACTAAGACATTATATATTTTTATGACTGTTTTGGCCTTCCGTGTATATAATATTGTAAACGAGAGTTAGTTTACACGTATTAGAAGCTCTCGAGTATTTGAATGGGTTGGAAACGTGAAAAAAAATGTTTTTTTTTCCAATGATTTTTAAAAAAAAAATCGCAAGTAGTTCCGCAATATGAAGTATGTCAAAAAATCATAAATAAATAGTACCATAATAGTGTGTCAGGATATAACGGCCAACCGTGCGATTCCAAAGCTATACTCATTTTTCATGTTTCCTCCATACAAAATTTTCTTTAAAAAATTATAACTCGTTAGTTTTTACATCCCATTGTCTCATATTCATTTTGGAGCATAGTATTGATCAACCGAATCCATTTCTAGCAAAAAAAGTGACCATTGAAAAATTAAGTTTCTATGTCTTCGAAACCCGATTTTCGATCCACCGTGCGACACCACATTGTTTTGGGTTGTGATTTTTTTAAAACTAAATTAATATATTATTATTCTTTACTACTTTCTCGTATCTATAATATTACATAATTGTAAAGTGGTACTATATTTATTTATTTTTATTGTATTTACATACACTATTTAGTGTAAGTTGACTGATAGAGAATGCATTAAGTCCCCTTATGTACCAACTTGTGCATGAGGTCTAATAAATAAATAAATAAGCTCATTATTAACTGAATTTATTACACAATTAAATAAATAAATAAATATTGTACGACAATCTACACAACGCTATCTAGACCCAAGGTAAGCATAGCTTGACTAGCTTGTGTTATGGGTTCTAGTATGCAGATAAACATACATAGATACATTTTTTTTGTAAATACATACAAATTATACATAGAAGACACCCAGACCAATGCAAATATTCATATTCATGCATACAAATATTTGCACTGAGCGGAGATCGAACCCGCGCCTCCTGCGTAGCAGCCGTGTTCACTACCGTTACTTACATATTTTTACGTTTTCATCGTCGTTCTTAAAAATCTTATGTTTGATGATCGTTGAGTAGAATTGACTTCCACGCGGGTAGAACCGCAAGCGGAAGGCCATTTTAAAATGAAAATGCTTTACCAGTTAATCATCACATCGAATCAGTTCACGTTCGCATCCAAGCCACAGTCGACGCGTACTTAATATCATTTAGTTTATGTATGGGACACATTACTCTTTATCGATATATTCATGTGTCTTGAATAAAAATCGATTACGATCTTTATTATAACTGGCAACATTTTAGTATTAGAGAAAGGAGAAAGAAATGTATATTTCAGTGAATTAATTGATTAAATACTAATTATTTAAAGATATATGTTGATACTCCAATAATTCATTATTAGTTCTTTAAAAATTAAACATGATTATTGATAAATACCTACATTTGCGTACATCGTGTTCATGGAGGCCAGTTATGGACACTGTCCTTTCTTCTTTGAAATTTTTGTAAACAGATTTTTTGATGCCTAATGATGTATTCCTAACCATGTATAGACTATGCTGGCAGCTAGTTAATGACGGTACATTAGCTACCATATCCATAGTGCTACTTTGAATCTTTGATAGCATTTCATTGTATAGTTTGGGGACTGAGTCAATACTATCTTTGACTTTGTCTTTTAATTGTTCAAATTCCTTTGCAATAATATTTTTCGCTAAATTGGGTGAACAAGAATGCTCTCCTGTTTTAATCTTAAGGTTATCCTAAAACAAAAAGTTATTATATAGTACTGTACCTATCAAAATAAAATTGTTTACCTACTCAAAATTTTAAAAGATATCTTCATGCAGGACATTAAATTGTGGGTATATTATAAATGCTTACCTTTATGATTATGTTTCCTCTGCACTTATATTTTTTATAATTAGAGCATCGCCATAAACTCGAAGCATTTTTAAAATCTTTTACTTTGTAAAATTGGAAGTCTTTGTACAAGAGGATAGTACCTCCCTTTCTTTTAATGAATACAACATCTTCTTCGGTACTCATTTTAAGTAGTTAAAATTAATTGTAAATTAATAAAAATGAAAAAATGAGGTAAACAATTAGTTGGTAGGTATGAAGTTTGTATACCTGTACAATATATTATCTTGTACAGGTGGACCACGGGGAAAAAAATTACCCGTGGTACAACCAGGTGGACTACGAGGAAACATTAATTCCCATGTTACACCCAGTTAGACTGCGGTGGACCACGGGGAAAAAAAATTACCCGTGGTACAACCAGGTGGACTAAGGTGGACTACGGGGAAACATTAATTCCCATGGTACACCCAGTTAGACTGCGGTGGACCACGGGGAAAAAAAATTACCCGTGGTACAACCAGGTGAACTATGTAGGTGGACCACGGGCACGGACTGGTTTTTTTATTGTTATCCATAGGACTTAATCCGGCTCGAAAGACCAAATTTCTAGAGGATTCTATTCTTGAAAATTAAAAGATAAATTTTAATTTTGTTGTATAAATAATCACAATACAACGTACCCTACTTTACAATATGCCGCGAAGCTATGGTTTGGTTGCGCCCGATACCCGTAAGATCTTAGGTCGAAGTAGGACAATAACACCGACCGTGCTGTTTCAATGCATGTGGCTTATGCCAGCATGTTACAAAATGTACGGCGGACCGTACAATACATATTGTGTTACTTGATTATAGAAAATCGCGATTGAGTACGCTTGGCAAAGAGTATATATATGTTTATGTATGTAAACTAGTCCTTACGAACCTAACCCCATTTCTTGTTCTCTAACTCAATCTCAATAGACGATGATTGGAAAATTATCATCATAAATGTGTATTCTTCAAATTTGTATGCAGGTCTCATAGGACTCGCCATATCATACGCGTTGTCTATGACGTCAATGCTGAGCAACGTACTGAACGCCTTCACGGAGACAGAGCGAGAGATGATTGCCGTTGAACGCGTCGGGGAATACATCAATCAAGTACGTATTTATACCAAAAATATAAAATCTACCAACTTGAAGATAGCTTGTCTCATCATGATATTTTCTACTTGTAGTTTCTAGAATGTGGATAAACATAGGTACTTGAATACGTTTTGATTTGTAAGTAAATATAATGTAAATAAATGTAAATATATTATTGCCCTAATACACCCCTATAATTCAAATGGAAAGACTACGAGTATTAACAGCAATGTCAGTAATAAAATAATTACATTATTAATTGGGCATTATTTAACGAGTATTGAATTTGTTTTTAAAGGTAGAATGCGAAGAGGTCGACGGTGACGCGCCGCCATACGGCTGGCCATCACAGGGCGTCATTGAGTTCGAGAATGTTTTTGTGAAATACAGGTGCCATAATTTTAAATGTTTGCTTATCCTTTATATCTTTTTGATGCGCTTGTTTTTGATCGTATTAAGGTCCAGATAACAATTTTTCGCAACAAGTCATTTAGAAAGCACAGCACATCATAATATTATTGTTGCTTTCAACATTCGGTCCACAACAGTTTGTATTAATAAGCCAAGTTACTTTGACGTTTGATGTCAAAGCGAAATTCTGTTTATGATGTTAATATATAATGAAGTCCGTGTAAAATAGTAATATAATAAAATAGCTTCAGTAGGTGGAAGATGTAGAAGAGAACATCAAGACATAAATTTAGAGTGAGGCCTTATTTTACAGTCTCTAAATTTCAATATATAGGTACCAAAAAACATTACGTGGCAACACTGCTCCAAAGTTACAATGTTATCAATTTCGAATGGAAAGCAACCATAGTGCCAAACATCATAAAAATGTTGCCAAAAAAACCATAGGGACGTAGAGAATTCCATGTTTTGTTGTGATGTTGTGATAGTGAAAATGTTGCGAGCTGGAGATGGGGTTTAACTTATGAACGATTTTTAAAATATTGTTTAATTACAATGGTTTTAAATAATAATTATTTTGATAGCGGTCGTGAGAATGCGCCAATGGCTCTAAACGGCCTTACGTTTTCGACGCACCCGGGCGAGAAACTCGGCGTGGTGGGGCGCACCGGCGCGGGGAAGAGTTCGCTGTTGAACGCGCTACTGAGACTGGTGCCGTTGCATCACGGCACGCTGCGGGTAGACGGAGTCGATATATCCAAAATGCATTTACATGCGCTCAGGTATACATACCACTATTACTTTGTTTGTCTGCCAGCTCTTGTACCAATAATTATTTATTCGTGTACAATAATTATACCATCTTCTTCATCCTAGCGTTATTTCATGTCCAACTCTCAGTTACATCATCATCTTTTCTTGTGCTTATGGCTAACTCCGCTCTTAAAGCCCCATTTTTGAACCCAGATGGGTTTCAAAAATGGGGCTTTAACAACAATAATGTTACCTCCCACTAGGAAACCAAATTTAAATAAGAGATAAACATTTCAAAAGTCCTCATGGTATTTATCGTGTAATTGTAGGTCTCGAGTCGGCGTGATCCCTCAAGAGCCGTTCATATTCTCGGGTAGTATCCGCGAGAACATAGACCCGCTGCGGCAGTACTTGGACGCAGAGGTGTGGCGCGCGCTAGAGGCGTGCGGCGCGCGTGACGTGGTGGCCGACCGGGGCGGTCTGCACGCGCCCGCTGACGTCACGCAGCTGGCCCGCGGACACGCGCAGCTCTTGTGCGTTGTGCGAGCGCTACTGCATAGACCAAAGGTATTGCTTCATTGTATACTAACTTCTTGATACAGGAATGTTTAGAAAAATCAGAGGGCCGCCAAAACTTTTTTTTGACTATATAACATTTAATTTATCATAAATACCATAATCAATTTTTAACTAAATAGTCTACGTCGATGCTAAGCAACGATTCCCGTGTTATCCAGAATCCTTGACACGATTTTTGTTCTCAACAGCGAGTCTGGTGAAGGTGGATTTAGAACAAACGAACATAGAGCCAGAACAAGAGCATTCTAAGTGCATTATTTCTTGATATTTTATTGTAAATGAAACCTTATTTTCATGAGACAGAACAACGAACAAATGTTCTGTCAATGTTTACACTAATAGAATTTAACTTAGAGGGGATGGAATGAGCATTCGCTCGTTTGCTGTAAATCAACCTTTACAAGAGTGCATATTTGAAAATTATAGATCCTACTTGTGGACGAGGCGACCGCCAACCTGGACAACGAAGCTGAAAGGTTAATACTAGATGCTATTCGCTGTTCGTTCGGTGGCGCCACAGTCGTGTTCGTGGCGCATCGCATGGCAGGCGTGCTAGAGAGCGCGCGCGTGCTCGTACTGGGCGCAGGCCAGATGCTCGAGCTGCGTACGCCCGACGACGCTCTCGCCGACCACTCGTCGCACCTCTACAGCCTGGTGTTCGCCGCGTGACGGGCCAGCCAGCTTGCCATATTGCTCGGGACAATTATATCTTCGGCCTAAAACGTGCTCTATACGCGCAGTACCTACACGTTTCTTGGGTACCTTTCTCAAATTCACCAAGCATAGATTATTACAAAAAATTCGCGCGCGCTGGGCCTCGTTTATCTTGCGATTTAGGTCCAAGATACGTGTCACGTTAAACCACACTCACAGATTATTAATTTATAATTTTCTTATTAATCTTTCTTTTATATGTCCTACACTTAGATTTGTCAAGGTTTGCTATTTTACCTGTTCACCGACTCTTTAGTTTTAAGTTAATATTATGGTTTTCTACTTAATGCACTAGCAACATTATAACAACGCATTTAAATTGGCTAAAAGCGAACTGAAAAAGATTGTTTCCAACGGGAGCCCCTTGTTTCGCAGACAGAAATTTCATAGAATTTCGTTTCCCAGAAAATGTTTCACATAATATTTGGTACTTATATTTTTATTTCGAATTTTATTGTTTCAAAGACAATTTACCAGAATGAAACATATTTCACAGAAAAACAATTTAATGAATTTTTATTTACATTTTTTGTTTAATAAACTTATCAAACAGTAGAATTATTTTTTAAGGAATTTAAACCACCACCATAATCGAAAATAATTTGGTCTAACGTTTAATAATTTAGAACACGTCATTATAGTTTACACCCCGACTCAGAGTACCCCGACTTGGACAGGTTCGGTTAGAAGGTTACCTTTTACCTTTACCTTCGTGGTTATTTTTTTTTAAAACCACCCAGAAATGGGAGCCCCGCGGGGCGGGGCTCTGTCGAATTATCTTAGCGCAAATAAGTTTTATATCTTTTGAGTGGTATGTCAAACGATTTTATATTTAACTAGCTGACCGCGCGAACTTCGTACCGCCTTTTTTTTATTTTTCTCGCCGTAAGAACCATCCTCGTACTTTAAGGAATATTCTAAAAAAGGAATTAGCGAAATCGGTTCAGCCGTTCTCGAGATTTGCGCTTAGCAACACATTTAGGGATTCATTTTTATATATTATAGATGTATGTTATGATAATAAAGAATATTTGTTTTGTTATTCTATGATAATATATGATTATTCTAACATTAAACTTCATGTGAAACAAAAATCAATTATTTAAAAATCTTCAAAGTAAGTATTCTGTGTATTGATTATTCTATGAAACGAAAATATGAGAATTTTTTTATGTGAAACGAAGTTCTATAAAACAATTAGCTATAAAACAACGCACACCCGTTTCCAACACTCTTAGAAGAAGATTGTAACCCGATTTTTCGGAAATATTACTGTCAATTTAATGCTTTTTATTGTAAAAACTGCTACTTAAAGTCTAAAATAATAAATGAGTCACAATGTTTTGCTATGTAGTGATGGATTATAACTTAAGACATTGTTTTAGGATTTCCTTCGATTCGTTGTTAAATGCCTTATAAATATAATCTAGTGATTATTTGTCGTAAACGTAGAAGATTCAATAATATGAATGCTACCTGTATTTTTCTGTACAAAAAAAAATGTCTTGGGAATGTTTATTGGCTAACTTACAAAAGTGTGTAATGCGGGCTAATCTTATACCTTACCTTGATGTTAACATTTATCTATATTCGCACATCCTCTTGCTCCGTTTAATGTATGTTTGATTTACCTAGCAAATTCCAACGTTATTTATGAAGTTCAGTGGTGATTTGTGTGAAGTTGATTGTATATCTGTAGGAATATTAAACAATAATTCAGCAAGAAACTAGGCTAATATGTACTACCAAACTTACTATTTAAACATAACAAAACCACATAATAGATTTGATATTTGAAATCGTAGATCTGTGCAGAGCAAACGTGCGAATGTAAAAGTGAGTTTTAACAAAAGATTCACAAAAAATCTAAAAGTATTAGGTATGTATTGTTATATTCACTAAAGTATTATTTTAAGGCCACGCTGCACACTTTGCATATCTGTCCTGTAAGTAAGCCCTACTCCCACAATTATTTTTAAGTGTATGCTATATCTATTTAATTGTATTTTCAATGAGTTATTGTGGCTATGGCTGTGCAATAGTCTAGTCGCTAAGTATTCCAAATTTAACTGCTAAAGATTACGCGGGTATTCAGAGACACACCCCTCGTTTAGTTATACCAGGAAACCATGCATGTGTTGACCTGCGCCCGTAGCACGGTGTCTCTACAACGAATGAAATATCATTTTGGTCACGTGACATTTCTGCTTTTTCATTAGTCGAAAAGACTCGAAAGATGTGATGTGAATCTTTCCCGCCATTCTGAGGCTGCTGTATAGGGAATGCTTTTGTACTAATTTCGTTTGAGCATTTGATAAAAAGCTGCGGCGATCGAGCCTGGGAAACATATTACACAATACATAACGCAGCGCCTGAACATACCTTTGTCGTATATACGTATGATTTTGTCGTGCGAACGTCGGCAGAATCACACCAGAATTTCAACAATCCAGGATGAATTCAGGTAGACTGATTGATAAAGTATGCCCTTAGGAAAAGATCACCGCAGGACGACTGACGTGAATGTAAACTTTTTGTAAGAAAAAAAATATAAGAAAAAGTTAGCACTTTAATGCCTAAAAATGTAATTTATTATACCATTATTATAAAGTGATTTTTAATAGTTCTCTAATTAATAACTCGAAATATGTTTCAACAAAAGATGTTAGAACTATTCCATATAAAATAATCAGTTGAGAATCACAATTTGAATGTACAGTACTCGGCTCTTGATATAGTACGTTCGTCAGAAATATGAGGGAGGACCCGGCTAAGTTTGCTTCGCATTTATAAAGCGTTATCTCTGTCGCACAGCACGTACCGATATATTGATATCTTAAAGTAGTTAAGTTAAGACCGAAGTTATAGTTTCATAAACAGTTTTAACTACTGTATATAGGTGCCAATCTGTCAGCCCGACGACGTGCGATAGAGATAACGCTCTACAAAACCGAAACAAAAAGATCTTAACCGGACTCTCACTCTTCCGTCCGACGACGCGCATAAATCAAAAGCCGGGCATTGCAGTCAATTTTTATCGTTCATTTGTCGAATAATTTGCCATACATTACCGAGCGGCTAGTATGAGTGCTTGATTGCATCTATCTCCAAACATTTTTTGTTAAAACCTATATCTTGTCGTTCGTTGTGATATAGTTAATATGTTATGATAAGTTAGTGACAATTTTTTACAATAAATGAAATATTCTTATAGTATGAGATTCTTTTATTTCGATAATGTCCGTCGCCATCCCCGACCCACGAGACAACAGATTTCTTTCAGATCATTGACATTACACTTTAGATGGCTGGAAAGAGAAAGTCGGCCTAGCTTGCATACCGCTGATTTGATAGAAAAAAATGGCACTACTCAATTTGCTCTCAGTAGTAAGTTCGAGCAATAATAAATAATACCTTACCAAAAATAAACAATTTGTATAAAAAATTGTTTATTTATTGGTCTATGATATTACCTTCGTAATATCGAGTACCTAATCAACATCACATCATCTTTGCGTTAGTCCGGTTTCGGTCGCATCCGTAGGGAATCCGCATTCCGGCGATTCTGGCTTTTACTTCTACCCTTCACTCGGTCTTAAGCATTCCTGGTAGTGAGACCATTGGCACGCATGTCACCCTCCACGCCGCCAAACCAGCACTTTTTGGGTCTACCTTATAGTGAGATTCGATTATTCGGGTACCTAATATAACATTTTACCATGAAGAGCTGTAAAGTTCTCTTCGAATAACATTTTTTAAAGAAGCGAGGCATTTGAATCTTCACTAATAATAAGAACTACGAGTAGGTACATAATATCTTTGGACGCCTACGGATACATTGTTTGCATAGGTGTGGCATAGATACCTATGCAAACAACGTATCCTTCAATAGTTGCGTTCATTTGGTCTCTTAAATGGATAATCAATATATGTAAAAATATCTTCTTCGCTGGAAATCGGCACAGGTTCTCCAGGAACGCCTGAAAAATAAAAAACAATTTTTTTTTGCAAAAGTTATTGGCTTAATTTAACTCCACGTCGTCGCCCCTCGCCCCACATTCCATAAAACTAGCTGGAATTTAAGGCCGCGTTTGTCCCGACTACCGATCATACCAGTAGTATTTTGAATTATGATGGATGCTCAGACTAAGAGAATAGTTCTAGTCTGAGGATGGATGATATAATAACATAATTACAGTTGGAACTAAATCAATAAAATATATATAACCCTTGAGGGTTCCCCCCCGTTTCACCGAAATTTTTATGTCATAATTTTGTTTCGCTTATCAACGCATAGCATAAACTTCATTTCGCAGAAAAAGGTTTGGCATACACTCATTCGTCATACTTTCACAACGCATAATTTTGTAAGTCAGAATCATCTTTTGGCATAACTTTTAAAGCATAATAATCAAAAAGTAGAACCGTGCATGCAGCAAGCATCAGACATGCAGCATGCTTCAGGCATGCAGCATGCATCATGCAGTAAGCACCAGGCATGCAGCATGCAGCAAGCATCAGGCATTTAGCATGCAGCAAGCATCAGGCATTTAAGGCCAGCGCCAGACGCTCCAACCCGACCATCCGACCATCCAATCAACAACCAGTATTAATGTTATAATAATAATTAATACATCTATACTGGCTGCCGATTGGACGGTCGGATGGTCGGGTTGGAGCGTCTGGCGCTGGCCTAACAGATAATAGTACTAGCGTACAGAACGGAAGCTCACCCCCTCCCACCAATTTCATTACCGCACCCCGCACGTCAAATTCAGTGGCACGATTATCTAAGTCTATGGGCACGATCAAAGGCGCCTAAAACAAGGGATGTGTATTGCAAAGTTGCCTATCGCTAGTTGACTTCGCGATGCGTCGGGGAGGAGAGCGAGAAGATCGGCTTACTTCGATTTTATAAAGCTTCCTCTCTATCGCACACCCTACAGTTTGATTTAACCCTGAAATGCATGATTTTTATATAAATAACTAGAATTTGTGAAAAATTCCTTTATTGTTATTAGAGTGCCATTTAATAAAAATCAGTCAAGTACGAGTCGGGCTCGCGCACTGAGGGGTTCCGCACAATACTGAATTGAGATATACTTTTTTTTCGGGAAATTGGATTCTCTTTCAGAAAATAAGTTTTGGACTAGTAAACTTATGATTTACTAGCTGTTGCCCGCGGCGCCGCCCACGTGGAATTCGGATTCTGTCCCAACTTTTGAATTCCTGAAATTCCTTCGGATACCATCCCCGTCCGCCATCGAGGGGGGGTCCGCACTCCCTGGCTGACCCTGGGCCATCAACGGTTTGAGATGGCCCCCTCAGGAGTGAGAAGCACGGTGTCTCTATTGAACCCTGGAAAGGGAGAGGTGGGTGTGAAGAGGTCACAATAGGCGGCCGTACATGTAACCCTCACACCTGCTCTCGGCGATCAGCCCGCCCCCGCCTGCTCTCCACTGTGTCCTCTGGTGGAGGGACAGGTGGGAAGCCTCCGAGCAGCCCTCTACAGAGCCGGTGCCGTTGCGGCCGGCATTTGCCATAGGCGGCAGCGTCTCGAGACAAGCGCTGCCGCTTCACTCGTGACTTACTTCATACTTTTGTAAAATTTGTTAGATACATAAAGAGATTTTGACTAACATTGTACTTTTAATTCTAGATCAGTAGGTATGCATTTAAGGGTTAAATTAATACTCTAAGGTTAAATTATAATTTTGAAAAATGGCGGCACCATGTTTTGTTATTGGTGCCGATTCTGTAGTTTGACGGGACTAAAATGTATCCCCATCTCTTTTTCTTCAGAATTGAAGACAAAGACGGGATATGTTTGTAACAACGAAATTGGCACCGCCGTCGGATGTGACGTAAGGCACGTCATTAAGGGATAGAGCGAGAAAAATCATACTATCTCGCTCAGAAAATGTTTGAAATTTTAAATATTCAACCATGACATTTTAGAATTTACTCACACATCAACACTACCGTGCATGTGCACGATCTGTGTATGTGTAATTACAATCCGACTGTTTCATACATTTTTCCGAGAGCTTCCGAGGTGTGCATCAGGCAGGCAGCATGCATGCAGCAAGTATCATGCAGCAAGCATCATGCAGCAAGCATCAGGCAGTAAACATGCAGCAAGCATCGTTTCTGTCACAGCTCCGGCGCTGCGGGGCTCCGGCGGCCCCACACGAGCTTATCGTCGCAGATGGTTGTAACTCCCACCACCGCAGCTTCGGCTTGCTGGCCGGCCAGCCTCAGCCGCGGCGGCGGCCATTAAAACCACCTGCTCCTCAGCTCGTGGGCCGCCCCGCCCCTCCGCGCCTACGCGGGCTTAAATAACACTCTAGGGGTAGGGCAAACAAGACTACGTGAAGTCGGATTTGCAGCAATTCATTTCTGTCACTAACTTTTTTGTAACAAATTTTAACTTTTCTGCCAACTGAAGAGTATGCCATTGCTAATTCGGATATATGACCATTCTGCCAAAATACGATTCTATTAAATAAATCGTTATGCCTTGAAAATGTTCGATTAAATAAAATTGTGCCAAATGAGTTATGCCAAATGAATTTCGGAGTATTAAGTTTCTGCCAGATGAAGGGAACCCAACCCTTGAGCTAGCGTCTGTTCAAGCATCAAGATGATGAAATATGAATATAGAATTTCGTGTTCATGTCCAGATTGGGCAGAGTAGAGCACAAAGGGTAAATTTTGACATGACAGCTAAAAATCTTCTTCCTCATCTGAACATAGTCAAACATAGCACGATTTATAATTCTACCAGTAGGTCTACCATGAGTTTGTAAACGAGAGCCGTATACGTACACGAGAGTCGTTATGGGACCACGTGACTAGGCTTACGGTAGCTGGGCTGTCATGAGCTTTATAAACCGTAATGGCTCTCGTGTAGACGGAACTAGCTGAGGTATACGTCTAGAATACTTGACAGTTTGGTGTTCGTTTGAATTTTGAGTGATGGAGTATCGTTACCGTAATATGGCGGCATTCTAATAATCAGCTGTTGGGCATGTCAAGAATTATATACGTGTCATCTCATGTCAAAAATAAAGATAAAACATCACTGCAATAAATGTATCTAAATAGGTTGTATAGCTATATCGCGGAATAAACTAATTCAATCATCATCATCCCAGCATTAATCCGCGGTCGCATCCGAGGCTTCCTAGGAGTCTAGGGTCAACATTCTCCACTCTGTAAGTTTCAAGACTGCTCAGGGTAGAGCATCTATGGGGTAGAGTCAATAACTAAGCCAAGGTCTCTGACTGCCGGGCATAGGAAATAGAAAGAGAAAGAAAGAATGAAAAGTTTTTTATTCTGTACAGAGATGCACGATAATTATATAAAAAAACATGAGCTTATCTACTAGAGTAGGTTCTTATGGGTCCATTACACTGTAGGTTTTGCCATGGCGAAGAAGAAGTTCTATTCCACGTATTCCACCGTACGTACGTACGTACCGTGCGTACGTACGTGGAATAAGAAGATACTTAATATTTATCACCTTTTTCATTTTGCTGCGAAACAGCTGTCCGGCCTCCTTTCAAATAGACGCAGATTGTGCAGTGACCATAAACTTAATAGAGTTTATGGTATGACACGAAAGAATTCTATTGGTTAAACCAAAATTACCATAAACAAAATTGCTCTTACGGTAACGTATCACTCAAAATTCAAATTTTCAAATATGTACAGTGACAGCCATACGAGAGCACATAATGATATGCTATTGGTTAATCCACAATTACCATAAACAAAATCACTCTTACGGTAACGTATCACTCAAAATTCAAATTTTCAAATATGTACAGTGACAGCCATACGAGAGCACATGATGATATGCTATTGGTTAATCCATAATTACCATAAACAAAATCACTCTTACGGTAACGCATCAATCAAAATTCAAATTTTCAAATAGGTGCAGTGACAGCCACACGTGCACATAATGATATTCTATTGGTTAAACCTAACTACCATAGACCAAAAACGCTCTTACGGTAACGTATCACTCAAAATTCAAATAAACGTGTTGTTAGTTCCGGTTACATCCAAAGCTTGTGCCTACTTTGAAGCCATTTTGCTTATCTTGGCTTTTGAGGGGAGACTGTCGTTTGACTTCCCAACCCTAAGAGGAAACACTGCGCCGTAGTCTCGTCCATTAATCAGCATGTTGTACCGGCTAGCAGATGTTTGCTCATGAAATATGAAATTTGGTGACTAACTTGGAAAACAAAAGAGCCAAAATTTTATTGAAATAGAACTTTATCAAAATAAAAAAATAAAGTTTAGTATGTATAATTAGGTAGGTAACTATAATTTATACAATTCGCCATAATATAACTAGCTAGCCAGATTAGAATAATGCAGTGACTTCATCAGTATTTGCCATCGATTTTGTTATCAATTTTTATTCATGCAGCCTTTCCTTATAATTGCTCCAACTGTAAAGAATAGGATTTATCATGTTAATGTTACTTATTGAATTAAGGTTGGTTCTCTAAAAAGTTAAATTCAATCATGAGAAACTTATACAAGTTAATAGGGGGCAAAATAGCAGACCCTGGGCTCAAAGCGTCATTTTTATGATTACCTAAACATACTAAATAAGATGCGGGATGGAGATATTCTTTTACATACGTAATAAAGATGTCCAGTCGTCGCTTATATTATGCAAGATTGACTGATAACACATTTATTTAGCAGGTATAGGTATTGGGTAGGTACAGCATGCATTTTCTAAATTCTTCGATATCTCACAAAAATCCTAGACATTTTTATGTTGGAGTGACATTTCATGTCAAAAATTAAAAACCATCAACATGTACATTTGTAAACCTAGTAAAATAGGTTGTATAGCAAAGCAACATCATGAAAAATGGTCTTCTTTTATCTTGTTTATATTATTATGTTAGGTAGGTTTTGTGGTATCAAACGAACCCTTAATTATTAAAATACTTTTTAGTACATATCTATACTTATTATATAAATTGTAAAGTGGTCGTATCCATTTGAGATATTTAAAAAAAATCTTGGGATATGTTATGTTACGATACTGAACACGAAAATATTTTTTTAAATTACTTGTCTGTTTGTCTGTTTGTTCGCGATGGACGCCGATATTGATGCGGTTTTTTTTGTTAGAAAGGTTTGGTCAGGCTGGTCAGACTTACGTTTGTTTGATCGCAATCGGTTGAGTAAAACCGGAGATATGAGCATAGGTCGCGTCAACCGAGATGCACGCGGGTGGAGCAGCTGGTGGTAGGCTAGTATTTAATATGATTGAATATAATAAATATTGTACAATTCAATTATCAAAAAAATAATGGAAAAAATATTGACCAAGCGAGTCTCTGTTCCGACAAGTTAGCCGATTTTGTATGTCTGTTTGTTTGTCAGCTCGCCTCGTAAAGGCGACTTTGTTATAAAAAAAAAAGATGAGAAAAGCGTTTTTTTTTAAGAACGGATCGTCTTTATGTTTTGGTGAAACATCCAGGGCTGTTTAACCCCCTATTGCATGAATTATGAAAGAGACTAGCAAACATTTTTTTTGGCCAAAATACGTTTATTCTAGCATATTAAAATAAAATTGGTTATTATTAATTCACTTTGGCGATTGCTCTCATAGAGCATTCGCCATTCTAAATAAAAATGAGAAATCATTTCGCGCGTCCCTTATCACTTTTCAACAGAAAAATCGATCAGTTATATCATATCATATATCTATAATAGGATTATGTGAATTACCAATGTATTACTCTGCTCTATGTATGTGAATAATGCCATTTTACGTAAACGATACTTTAATCGCCATTCAAAATTACAACGAAACCGTAGGAAGACACGCGAGAGCACGTAGGTATCAATCCACCAATCATCGATTACTATCAACATCCCAAGCGCACGGGTACGCGTCATTCATTGGTTGAGATTGTTTCACGGTCTCAACGTTACCGTTTCGTATAAAGTGTGTATATACGGTACCGTATTTAAATGGTCGAAGAAATGAAACAAAGTATAAAACGCAGTATTATTTCGAAAAAAAAAGGTTTTATTCAGTTTTGTTATTGGTATAATGTCGATGGTAGAAAAACTGTAACGATAGAAAAATGCTATGAAATAAGTGTTTTAAGTAGGTAGGTACTTAATAATTGTGCTCTGTATTTATTTGGAGGTGTAGTGTATACATACAGGGGTGGTTGGTCCAGAACGACCACGTGGTGCACCCTGAACAACGAAAATTACAGTTCCTCTCTCCCGCAGGGTAGTGGACTAGGACTGGGACTGGAAGTGTCCGTGACAGAGATACCGAATAGGAAATCTATAAAAAGAAATGAAATGCCATCAAAAACAATACTTGTAAAAAATACCAGGCCTCACCCTTGGTTCTTCTACCGCAAAAAGTTGTGAGATCCATGTACCTAATACCAAGTCGGTTAATTTATTCAGTTCCTACTTCAGGGACCTTCTATCTAAAGTTATTACGTAATGAGCTTTTATGTTTTAATATAATTAATTGACTTTTTATTATTAATTTTAGTTAAAATTATTTCGTGATATAGCTATACAAACTATTTAGATATTGTTGTTTTCCGATGTATTACTTTACTCTATGGTTGGAGTGATGTTTTATTTTTATTTTTGACATGAGAATATGTCACTTCAGTATAAAAAGATAGAATTTCTGATATTTGATGTGTCCAGCAGATGTGTCGAAGAAACTGGCAAAAGTTTGCTAAATGTACTAAATAAACCTGTTATTTAAGCGAATACTAGCTAAGATCTGTTAATAGGTATATAAGATATTAGGATTTAGGTGATATTTTATAAAAAACACAATTGGGTTTGTTCCTTTTAGGGAAGAAACGACATTTAATGTTTCTTATTTACAATATGTAATTCCTAAATCTATCTGTCTGAAATCGCTTTTTATACGATGACAATCTTTTTGAATTGACAGAGTGTAAATTACCACAAATTGTAAAAACACAATATTCACCACAAAGTATGGTTATATAATAATTCCAAAGAAAATATAATTTTCTTTACATCTCCCCCACCGAGAAAAGATGGCAGAAGAAACACTTATTCATTATATCCTAGCGGGGCTGGAGTTAGTTTCGAAATGTGGAAAAAGTTCGACTCTGACTTCCTGTAGTTAGTGTTCACCTTGTAAATTGAGTTAGATATTTTTTCTATAATCTTATAGGGTCCGATTCTTATTTCGTCGAGCTTTTTCCTATTTAGCTTGTTTCCATTATCCACAAAAACGGTATCACCAACTTTGAAGTCTATATCTCTTCGATTTTTATCGTAAATCGTCTTGTTGTAGTTATGCGATCTCAGCGTATTTTCCATTGCTTTATTTCTGTCCTTGATTAAGTCATATTCTGTCTTTTTAGGTTTTAGCTCGCATGGCAATATTGTCAGATCTGTACCATCTAGAAGATATTTTGGAGCATATCCCGTGACAGTGTGCTCTGTTTCGTTGTAACTTTTTACACAATTATGTGCTATGGTTGTCCACGCTATTTTTGCGTCATTTTCATTTATCTTGCATCTGATTTTATTGACCAACGTTTGGTTTAGTCGTTCGTTTAATCCATTTGAAAAGGGCGAGTCCACAGCAGTAAAGACTATTGGGATATTCTTTTCGTTCAAAAATTTCTTAAATTCTTTAGAGTTAATACCGGGATATTGGTCTGAGAGAATCATGCCAATGTTATTACTTTCCGCGAAAACCTGTTTCACTAGTTTAATAAAATCGTTTGCATTCTGTGTACTTGACGTCACAATGTATGCATACCTTGTGAAATGATCTGATAATAAGTGCAAGTATCTCTTTGTTGACCTTGAACCTCCAAATCCTCCAATTGTATCAATGGAACATATCTCAAAAGGTTTTGTGGCGGGACCCAAATGGGACATCAGTCCATATTTGTTTTGTCTTCTGGTTTTGTTCTTTATACATACTATACAATCTTCACAGACTTTTTTTATGTTGTTTGTTATATTTTGTGCTGTGTACCATGGGCTGATTATTCTTTGCATTTGTTTAATTCCTATGTGACCTAGATCTGTATGTATATTTTTGATAAGTTGTATACTGAATTTTTCGGAGAGTATTATTTTTTCTTTCTTCTTAACTTTCTTATAGTAAACATTATTTTTTGTAATTAATTTTTGTTTATTACTCTGTATATTTTCATTGCTAACTTGGTCTTCCAAGATGTCTTCTAGTTTTATTATATTGACTATCTTTAATTGTTCGTCTACATTTTCATTTGCTTCTAGAACTGGGTTTCTGCTGAGGCAATCAGCTTCAATGTTGTATCTTCCAGGAGAATATATAATTTGGAAATCATATTGAGATAGGTAGTATGTTAAGTCTCCTAATTCTTCATCGGTTCTTGATTTTATATTCATTTTCTCCAAGGGCTTATGATCAGAATAAACAGTAAATTTCCTGCCCATCAACAGATGCTGCCAATACTTAACACATTCTTTAATTGCAAGGCACTCAAGGTATATTGCTTTCCTTCTTTTTTGAGCTTCATTAAGTTTTTTCGAGAAGTATGCCACCGGTTTCTCTTCATTGTTTTCTTGTGGCTGTTTTAAAACTGCTCCTACCCCTAGAATACTGGCATCTGTGTATATGTGGATAGGCAGGTTTGGATCGAAAATAGTCAATATTGGGTGAGAACATAATAACTGTTTCATTTCATCAAATGAATCTTGGCATGCTTTAGTCCAATTAAAGGTTTCTCCTTTTCTCAAAAGGTTATGTAGTGGTTCCAATTTTATTGCTATTTTTGGCACATATTTGTGATAAAAGTTTATTTTTCCTAAAAATTGTCTCACATTTTTTCTTGTTTGTGGAACAGGGAAGTTTTTAATTGATATTAAATTGTCTTTCAGAGGTCTAACTGAATTATTCTGTATTATGTGACCCAAGTACTTGACTGAATCGGCTGCGAACATGCATTTAGAAAATTTTAGTCTTAAACCTTCACTTTTAATTGCTTGAAATAGCTGTTCTAGATGACTGACATGATCTGAGAAGGCTTTTGAGAATATTAAAATATCATCTATGTAACATACTGTGAAGTCTGAAAGCTTGTGTTTACGTATTATATTACACATGATTCTTTGGAATATTGCCGGTGATGTCTTCAAACCGAAAGGAAGGCAAGTCCATTGAAAATGGCCTTCCTGGGTGACAAATGCAGTTTTATATCTGTCTGTGACACGTAGAGGTATTGACCAAAAAGCGGAATTTAGGTCCAATGTAGAGAAAAACTTGCAATCTCTAGTTTTCACTACTAGGTCCTCAATAAGTGGGAATGGCTGTGATTGAGGCACAACAATTTTATTCAGATCTCTAAAATCTATGCACAATCTTGACTTTTTATTCTCATCTCTTTTATAAGCTAATGTAACAGGAGCTGCAAATGGACTATATGATTCTTCTATAATTTTTTTCTTTAATAATTGCCCAATTTGATTTTCTATCTCCTTTTTGTCTTCAATTGTGCAACGATATGGTCTTTTACTACAATATTTTTCTATTGACAGATCAATGTGTGCTTCATAATCTTTTACCATTCCAATATCATATTTATCCTTTGCGAATGTACTTTTGTTGTTTAATATTAAGGCATCAATCACTGCCTGTTGATGACAGTCAAGATGATTTATGCTAATTTTAAATTGTTCTTTGTTAAAATTCTCATTGAAGTTTATTAAATAATCAGATCTTATTTCCTTAGAAATATCAATGTCTGACTTATTTGTTTCCTTAGAAACTATTTCACTTCTTCGTATCGGAACGTTCTGAGTAATTTCTAGATATTCGTTTTGAATTAAGAAAAACTCTTTTATACAGTCTAATCCGATTAAAAAGTCATAATCAAAGTTTTCTTGGTCTATTACAAAAACATTCATTTTCTTTTCTACATTAAAAATGGTTATATCAATATTTACTATACCAATTGCCCTTTTCACGCCATTAATTGTTTTTAACTTAGTATTGCTGAAGTAATGCGGTTCTTTATTGTTTATCTTCAAGAGTCTGGAATTTATCAATGAGACGTTAGAGCCAGAATCGTAGATACCAAATACTTCAATATTTTTGTTCAATACCAACTTCACTTTTATTAATGGCGGCACTATTAGTTTTTTGGGTCTTCACACTGTAGCTCACATTCCAATTCTGAGTTATTAATATGCTTTATTTGCTTGTTATTTCTTTCTTTTCCGCTGTTCGTTTTGGGTTTGAACCAACAAGCATCTTCCGAATGATAGCGCACACCTTTTTGCAAACTTTCACAAATTGTACAATTTTCTTTCACCTGCTTAGTATCATCTTTCTTTTTAATTAATTTCTTTTTTGCGACCAAATGTTCTAACTTTCCAAGTTCATTAAATAAATCTTTTGTTTGTACAATCTCTTCTTTGTCGATTCTATCTGTTATAAAATCTGGTAAACCTGCAGCAATTATATCAATCAAGGTTCCTTCGTCTATTGTTTTTCTTACTTCTAATAGAAGTCTTTCTTTTTTAATAGCATATTCTAATAACGATCCTGCTTGATACTTAAAAAATAATGCATACTTGCTTGTATTCCAACCTTTATTGGCGTAGGTTTGTAAGAAGTTTGATTTCCACTCAGACCACTCTGATTGTAAACCATACTTTATCATCATAGAACAGTACCAATCGGTGCAGGATTTTTCAAAAAATAGTCTAAGGATTTCAATTTTTTCTTCTCCTTTTAATACATCAAACCTCGCACATTCTTTTTCAAATACTTCCATCCACTGATATGCACTTGAATTTTTCCCATCAAATTTGCCAATTACAAATTTATCAGCTATCTTTCTAAAGCTTTGTTTCTCTTTGTTCTGTTGACTTTCAACTAATTGTTCTAAAATTTTCACTATAGGATCTTCTGAACACTTACCACTACCGATAGCCATCTGTACTTGGGTAATTTCCTCTAAAAATTGGTCCTGAAAGATCATATTTCCTTCCTCATCAAAATATGTTAGTAATATATCCTCTGTTGTTTTTATCCAAACATTTCTAGTTTGATATCTTTTTTTCAATGTATTTCTCACGGTATTGAAAGTTTTCGAGTTTAGGATATGTTTGTGATGTGATGCTGCTTGAAATTCTTCAGGCAAACGGAAATTTTTACCATCTATTGTGCCAATTGCGGTTACGGCTATATAATTCGACTTTCCGTCTACTGATGGTTTTATTTCAAATGTAAACTTCAACTTCTCCATTTTCTGACAATAAATGTCGTTTTATAAGATATTAGGATTTAGGTGATATTTTATAAAAAACACAATTGGGTTTGTTCCTTTTAGGGAAGAAACGACATTTAATGTTTCTTATTTACAATATGTAATTCCTAAATCTATCTGTCTGAAATCGCTTTTTATACGATGACAATCTTTTTGAATTGACAGAGTGTAAATTACCACAAATTGTAAAAACACAATATTCACCACAAAGTATGGTTATATAATAATTCCAAAGAAAATATAATTTTCTTTACAGGTATTTAAAAGAACATGTACTCCCTAACTTTCTTCATCTGAGTGCCAATGTAATGGCAGTCGTATCCAAAGCTCCCTTTAGAATGTTTAGGCTTTTGTGTTAGTGACTGCCGTCGAACTTCGAGGGGAAAGCCTGCACCAGAGCCTGGGCCCTGAAGACTTTGGTGGAGCTCATATCCAGCCAATGTGTTTGTACATAATCCAAATTTAAGATGAAGACGTGTTCTCAAACCTCGTTAGTGAAATCCAATATTAGCAAACAATCCCACTTTTAATACAAAACCCTAAATTTAAAACATGTAAATATAATAAATTTTATTCTTTACAGTTGGAGTACTAAACGTAATAAAAGGAAAAGCCATTATGAATAAAAATTGATAACCAAAATCGATGCCAATACTGTTTATTCTAATCTATTTCATAGCGGAAACTTTATAATCACTAGTGTACAATAAACAACAATAAATAATGTCTCTATTGTATTTTATTTTGAAAAAAAAATCTATTTCAATAATATTTTGCCTATTCAAGTTCCATATTTCATATACTTAACTAATAGGGAACTTTATTTGCTAGCCGATAGCCTATTCCTGCTGAGTTATGGACGATGTTCCGGCGCAGTCTCCTTTTGGGGTTTGTAACATCGTATTTGACGTGCCGGTTCTGTATGGTGTAAGAATAGGGCTATCCCATCTCTTTCCGTAGGTAACGATTTTTAGTGATACGTGATATCCGTGTACGTTACCGTGAAAGTGATTTAGTCTATGGTAATTATGGGTTAACCAATAGAATGCGAACCGCGAATGCGCGCTGGATGCGAGCCGCTTCCAACCGGTCCCATTGGAGATCTATAGGGGAGGCCTATGTCCAGCAGTGGACTTCCTATGGCTGAAATGATGATGATGATGATGAATAGAATGCCCCGACGGGCTCTCGTGTGGCTGTCATGCACCTATTTGAAAATTTGAATTTTGAGTGATACGTTACCGTAAGAGTGATTTAGTTTATGGTAATTATGGATCAACCAATAGAATGCCCCGACGGGCTCCCGTGTGGCTGTCATTGCACCTATTTGAAAATTTGAATTTTGAGTGATACGTTACCGTAAGAGTGATTTAGTTTATGGTAATTATGGATCAACCAATAGAATGCCCCGACGGGCTCCCGTGTGGCTGTCATTGCACCTATTTGAAAATTTGAATTTTGAGTGATACGTTACCGTAAGAGTGATTTAGTTTATGGTAATTATGGATCAACCAATAGAATGCCCCGACGGGCTCCCGTGTGGCTGTCATTGCACCTATTTGAAAATTTGAATTTTGAGTGATACGTTACCGTAAGAGTGATTTAGTTTATGGTAATTATGGATCAACCAATAGAATGCCCCGACGGGCTCCCGTGTGGCTGTCATTGCACCTATTTGAAAATTTGAATTTTGAGTGATACGTTACCGTGAGAGCGATTTTGTTTATGATACCTATGGATTAACCAATAGAATACACAGGCTATCACTCACTGAACTCTATTATCTATACCACCTATCACTACACATATTTATTTGAAAGGAGGTCGGACAGCTGTTTCGCAGCAAAATGAAATTCTTTTATCATGAAATAATTATTATTATCAACCTAGATATAAATTATGGTATCAAACAGAGCCATATTGAAAAAGTATTTGACAATATTTAATATGATTGAGTATAATCTATATATTATATAAAAATGAAACCCGTTTTCCGTTGTCACGACATAGCATGAAAACGGCTGGACCTATTTCGCTAATTCTTTTTTTAGAACATTCCTTAAAGTACGGGGAGGTTCTTACGGAGAGAAAAATTGAAAAAAAAAAGAATTGACTGTTAGGCGGTACGAAGTTCGCGGGGTCAGCTACTATAGAATAAATGTTGTACATTTTTTTTTATTCATACCTACAATACATTATCAAAAAGTTGCATACATATAAAAATCGTGGGCAAACGGAGGTAGGACACGACGGTATTCTGGGGAAGTACCTCTGCCGTACAGAATACCGTGGCCATAATAACGTCATGTTGTGTTCCCGGCGGCGCGGCGCGGCGAGTAGGGTAACCTTGCTGGAGAGATTTTGTACTGTCAATGGGAAGACCAAAGGCTTGTCCTGCTTTGTCTTCTGCACTGACGGCACAGAAACTCCGTGGGTTGGCAGCATGAGTGTGACTCCCCTGGGGGCAAGTCTGCTATATAAATATAGCGTTTTGATTCGGAATAATTTTGCACATTTCGTATTCTGCTATAAATCTAATAACATTTGCTTGTCGATGGTATATTAGGGATCGGTATGGGTATTTTTGTGTCTCGGAGAGCACGTTAAGTCATCGGTCCCGGTTGTCATCGAACATCTGTAGCAGTCGTTACGGGTAGTTGGAGACTTAAAAGTCTGACAACTGGTTTAACTGCAATACTTTAATATTGCTAATGGGTTGTGGAGGTCACATGGCAGTCGCTTCACAGAAAATAATGAAGTTTAGCCAAACTTGCAGACCTCGGACTCCTAGGAAGCTTCAGATGCGACCGCGGATTAATGCCGGGATGATGATGATTGAATTATTTTATTTCGCGGTATAGCTATACAACCTATTTAGATATGTTTACGAATGTTGGAGTGATGTTTTATTTTTATTTTTGACATGTGATGTCACGTAAATAAAAAGGTCTGGAATTTCTGATCTTTGATATGCCGAAGGAACTGGAAAATGTATGCTAAATGTACTAAATAAACCTGTTATATGTCAATCTTGCATTATTTAAGCGAATACTAGCTAAAATCTATTAAAAGGTATGTAAAAGAACATGTGTACTCCTAACTTCATCTGATGGCAGTCGCATCCAAAGCTCGTATTCTGCTTCTCCCTTTAGAATGGTTAGGTTTTTGTGTTCTTGCCCCGAGAGGAAAGCCTGAACCAGAGCCTGGGCCACGAAGACCTTGGTGGGGCCATCTTGATGGGGTTTGCAATCATTGTGTGGGCACCTGGGCACCTACCCAAATTTAAAGTGTAGGTCTTAAACCTCAATAATATGAACTCTAATATTTTTATACAACATTGTTTGCAGACAAGCACACAACCCACCTGATGGAAAGTGGTTACCTTGGCCTATGGACGTGTGCAACACCACAGGAGTTACACTCGTGTTTCTGACCTTATAATAACAGCGATTCAGTGCCGTCAGCGCAAAAGACAAAGCATCATAAGCCTTTGGTCTTCCCACTGACAGCACAAAAACTCTCCAGTGAGCAATGGCTACCCACTCACCACCGGGAACACAACGCGAGGTTATTATGGCCCCGATATTCTGTAGGGTGAAGGGACTTGCCCCGCGAGTCATCTCAATTTGGACAGGAATACTGTCGTGTCCTGCCTCCATATTACCAAATGCTCCTATTTTAATAGAAAACATGAATTTTAAAATGTAAATAATATACCTAATAAATTCTATTCTTTACAGTTGGAGTAATTTTAAAACAGGAAAAGCCAAATGAATAAAAATTCATAACAAAATATGATCCTGCACAATCGATGCCAATACTGATGAACAACCTCTGCATTATTTAATCTATTTCATAGCGAATTCTTTGTACTTAATGACCAGAATGTTGTACAATAAATAACAATAAATAATGTCTCTATTTTATTTTGATTTAGTTTGAGAGAAATTTTCATTTTAATAACATTTTGCCTCTTTCTTTTACAAATTTTAGTCATAAATTTCCATATTTCATATACCTAATAGCAAACTTTATTTGCTAGCCGGTATACCTGCTGAGTACCTAATGGATGAGGTTCCAGCGCAGTATCGTCTTGGGGTTTATAACATCGCATTTGACGTGCTGGTTCTCGGTGGTGGAACACCTACCAAAATCATTTACACAGTCCATCCAGTGTTATATCGTCACAAATCATCAGTACCCACCTAATCCCAGTAGTTCCATAATGGAACTAGAGAATGGAACTACTGGGATACGGCGCGGCGTTACTTTTAATAGGTAAATCATGGATTCATTTAATTCAAAACAAATCTTGACATTCTTGACATGCCCAACAGCTGATTATTAGAAAGCCGCCATATTACGGTAACGATACTCCATCACTCAAAATTCAAACAAACACCAAACTGTCAAGTATTCTAGACGTATACCTCAGCTAGTTCCGTCTACACGAGAGCCATTACGGTTTATAAAGCTCATGACAGCCCAGCTACCGTAAGCCTAGTCACGTGGTCTCAAAACGACTCTCGTGTACGTATACGGCTCTCGTTTACAAACTCATGGTAGACCTACTGGTTGTTCAATAAGCTGCCCTTACAACTGAAAGGTCTTCTATATAAAAAAGAGTTCCACAGTGAGTTATAAGTATTTCTATTGAAAGGGTGCTACTATTCAATGAGCAGTTTTCCAGTAGGTATAATAATCAGTTGGTTTTTAAGTCATCAGGAGATGGCGCTAGCATAGCTTTTGGTAATTTTAATGTACTCTGTTGTTTGTTAGTGGTATTTTCATTGTATCAGAAAAAATGACAGAATATTTAAGTAAAGTAAATCATTACGAAACCGAAGAACATTTTTTCCATAAATTACACTAGATGTGACACCACACTCTTCTTACCAAATGTGCCGGCTGCGCCATCTAGCGCGTCTTTAGGAACCCTTTAAATACCTACTGGAAAACTGCTCATTGATGAGTTGTAAGTTAGAATTGACATTTATTTTTGCATCTAAGCATCTATACTTAGAGCATCTATATTATATTTGACATTTGATTGTTTTGACATTTTGGTTTATTGAAGGTTTATTGGCATGATATTTGCATGATATGACTTTATTATTATGAATATAAATTAACATGTTATGAATGCACTAACCATAGATCTAAGTAGGTATTATTACTGTGTACTAACGTTGACTATTAATAGATTTGATAAGAATAATTATTTCATATTATGATAATTCATGGAACTATTTTGCTTGCTGTTTAAATGGTTTCAACTACATTATTCTTAATTATTTAAATTTAATACATTATATTTTTTTTGCAATTAGTTTATTATGATGTATATTCAAACACAATGTAATTGTTTCTGAATAAATATACTGAATACTGAATACTGAATAACCCTTTGCGAGAAAAACATTTTACAAAATTAAATTCTAATTCTACCGTTTATGTAATTTAAGATATTTTAGATAATAATTAGTGTAAGGTGGCTATTACACCTTCCTAAATTTAGAATCCGATATTTAGGACGTCCTGAATTTAGGAAAGTGTAATCGCATCTCCTAAATTTGCAAAAAAAAAACATATATACATACATTATGTCGATATATCGGTGGCTTTATTATAAAATTATCAATATCGATACAATATATATTGATACTGCGGCGGTGAGCGGCTGCTGAGCGTCCTAAATTTAGGAGATGCGATTACACTTTCCTAAATTCAGGACGTCCTAAATATCGGATTCTAAATTTAGGAAGGTGTAATAGCCACATAAGTGTAGGCATCCGTTAATATAACAAAACAAACCATAGATTAATATAAGTTACAAACAATCAAACGGAGCAATGTTGCTAGTTGTAAGGAGAAAAATACCCCACATCTAGCTATGTCATTTATTTTTTGGTTTGTCTTTAGTTCTAGAAATCATGGAACTTACAAGAGTTACAAGCTAGTTAAGATATGCTTTCTTGGGGTTTGATAATAATTATTTTTTTGCTTAGTTCAACTTACAGTAGGTAGTTACGATTTCCTACTTTATGTAGTAGTTCGCAGGATAATTAATGGTATCACTGATAGTCAGCGATACCATCCAAAATTTCTGTACCCAATCACCCATGTTCTGACAAATAAAGTTTAATTTCATTTCAGATCAGACAGATAGAAAATTTCTAGACAGCCTCCGTGGCGTAGCGGTAGTGAACGCGGCCGCTACGCAGGAGGCGTGGGTTCGATCCCCGCTCAGTGCAAATATTTGTGTTCATGAAATATGGGTATTTGCATTGGTCTGGTCGTGGCTCGGAGAGCACGTTAAGCCGTCGGTCCCGGTTGCCATAAGAACATCTATGGCAGCCGTTACGGGTAGTTGGAGCCCTCAAAAATCCAAAAACAACAGTCTAGCTGCAAAGCTTCGATATCGCCTAATGTTACCATTGGGATGTGGAGGTCAGATGGCAATCGCTTCACAGAAAATATCGAGGTCTAGTCAAATCCGAAGTTAAGACTGGCAAAAGCGGACCCCAGACTCCGAGCTGAAAGCTTCGGATGCGACTGGGAATTAACGCTAAGAGGAAGAAGAAGATAGAAAATTTCTAGAACTCAATAAGTAACTTACCAGTAACACCCACGTGTCGTAGTGAATATTCATTTAACATGAATCCTTTCTCTAAAGCATGTGCCCTCATTTGTTTGTTGAATACATCACTTCCAGTAAAGTATAAGACAGCACAGTAGAACTGCTCGACAGGTATCAGTCTAATATCAAGCCTTCGAGCTGGGAGTTCTTCTTTTAGCAGACATACACCCTGTAGAGAAAAAACTTTAATACACAGTAGGGCTAAAAAAAACATCCATATCTTGTAATATCTAGAAAGAACACACAAGGAACGGTGTACGGTGAGGTGCAATGCAACATTCAGAAGTCCAAAATCTTTGTTGCCTATATACCTACCATAAATTTAGTTTCACCAACTGAAATTGTGTCAATAACGAGACCTTCTAGTTTTTCTACAATAGCTTCCAAAGCATATTTTTCATATTTACTTTTTTTCTGTTTTAGTGTAACTTCAGGATGTGTGATCAAAGCGTCTATATCACCAGACTCGTTGTTGCCGCGTCTAAAATTTAAAACTTGTGTTATACAACTGTAAACTATTTTGAGTTATGTAACCTCCCCATTGTCTCTCAGTTTATAAGGGTTTTAAATATTATACGAGTTGCGGCTATGTTACTAGTTGTTGGCAATACCTATAAAATATTCTATCCTTATTCTAAGAAATTAACAACAATGGTAACGTTACTTACCTGTAACTGCCACAAATTGTAACAGAAAATTTTTTGCTTATTTTATTCATTAGCATTTTTAATTTCACTTCAATTTCTTCTATTTCGGCTCTAGGAATTCTCTTTTCAAAATCTTCAAAATATCTGTAACATAATTTTGTGAGTTCATGTATATAATTAAATATCTGATTCTGTACATGTATACTATCTATTGCAAAGCTGAAGAGTTTGTTTAATTTTATTGAAAAAATCAATTTGTGTTGAATGGTCCGTTTGTCGAGGAAACTTATAGGCTATATATTATTATCATGACACTACTAATCAATGGAGCGGAGCAGAAATTACAAATGTCAGCAAATCCGGCAGATTCTCATACATTATTTGAAAATTAATAAATTGCGGGCAAGCTTAAAGTGGCGATGCGGGGATCTAAAGTATACCTCGGGCGAAACCAGGGCAGCAGTTCACAGCTGAATATAGGCCTCTCCCAATGTAAGGAGGCTTTACTATTAAGTAATACTTCAGATAATTAAATTATCAATTTTTATAATCATGTAAGAACAGTTTAGAACACAATAATCTATGTTTATTGTATAGTCTACATAAAAATGTGTAAGTTCAGAATTCCTAGCACATTTGAGGATTTTTTAGACTTAACTAAGAACAACTTACTTTAATCCAATGCGTTGATGATGGTTCAATTTTTCTTCATTCTTTTTCAAATCCTCTATTGTTTTTATACTACTTCTAACTAATTCTGCGGCTTTCACTGGTCCTATACCAGAGACTCGAGTTAGCAGGTTTATTGCTGTTACATCTTCATTTTGGTTTATATTTTCAAGTTTCTTCAATTTACCTGTTTGAATAAACTCATCGAGTTTCTTAGAAATTTTTTCCCCAATTCCTTTTAAATGTTTTGCCTCATCCCCTGATTGAATTGTTTTAGGGTGCGCCGCTAATACTGCTGCTGCTTTTTTGTAAGCATTATATTTATGAATATTACGAGTTACATTTTTTTCATATTCCGCTAACTGTATGAGTATTTTACAAAAGTCAGCATTTACGTTTTTGTCATTAGATGGCAAAGAATGTTTGCTCATGGTTATAAATTAGCTCCGCAGTCTCTAACTGTAAATTAATACAATTTACGATCGTTTATATAATCAATAGAGATCGATATCCATTTTCAGGCAAAATATTCAGTACCTGTAGGATCTATGCAATTTATACGTATTACCTACGTATAAATTGCATAGATCCTACCTATTAAATCACTCATTGAAAGATTATTTGCATGACACTCACATAGGTATAACACATGAATCATAATTTTATTCATCATCATCTTGACTTTGTTTCTGGTTGTATTCGAAGCTTTCATACTGGGACCCGATATTCGCTTACTTATATTATATAGCCTACATGGTTTTTATGTAAGCGACTGTGGTCTGACATTCTCCAACTTCCAACCTCGAGATGAAAACATGCGCCAGGGAAAATAATAGCTTTTTCATGATCTTGTACAAATACTAACTGATTATTATAATATTATTTAATTCGGATAACATATCGTAAATAATATTACATATATCTGTAAGAATTTTGTAAACTTATTACGATTATTTACATATAATTTTACACCTTGATAAGGTGTCAAATTACTATCTATGTGTGTCTCAAAAGTGGCTATTACACCTTCCTAAATTTAGAATCCGATATTTAGGACGTCCTGAATTTAGGAAAGTGTAATCGCATTTAGGATGGGTAGCATCCTAATTAGGAAACAATTTAGGATGCGGACGGCTTCCGACGTCCTAAATGGCTAAATCGGATGAGTGTAATCGCATTTCCTAAATTTAGGACGCTCATTAGCCGCAGTATCGATATATATCGTATCGATATTAATATCGATATTGATAATTTTATAATAAAGCTATCGATATATCGACATAATGTACCTATGTAGTATGTATGTATGTATGTACGTATGTATGCATGTATGTACGTATGTATGTATACGTACGTACGTATATATTTATGTAGCGTATGTATGTATGTACTATCGTAATTAAAAGTGCATTAGCACCGTAATGTTTATAATGGCTTGTCCGTTTAAACGCGTATCTATGTGTATGTAATGTTTAACGCATACATTTATACGTCACACAGTATCGATATGAGAAAATATAAATGTGTGTGATGCGAAACAAAGAAAACGTTATGCTCGCCTTTTCATACTATTATGTTCGAAGCATGCATCTATATAAAGTAATGCAAAAATTCGTGATTCTACGTAAGGCAGTGCGTAGCCTGGTCGGTAACGAGGCTGCTACGGATAGTGTTGAAATCGAATGTTGTGGGTTCGGATCTTAGTTTTTCCACTTTTTGTTGTTTTGTTTTCATGAAATTTTAGGAACAAGTTAACAGAATTAGAAATAATTATTTACAAATAGAAAAATATTATACTTAATTTACAATAGATTATAAATAAAACAATAGTTTAAAAAAAAAAGTTTATTAAAAGAATTATCCAATGTTAATTTGTGGTTATAATAATTTCATCCAAAAAATATACTTTTATAATAAAATTAATATTGCATATTGAGGTTATAGCTTAATTATTCATTTTCTCGAAAGTTTTTTTTCGGAAAAGAGGATTGAAACTTAACCTCAACCATACAGTCTTATACTAATTACAGGCCAGCACGTCCCTTGATAGGCTCAGTAGTCTCATTAGGCTCAACTGAAATTAAATAACAAAAATATTTAAACAAGGGTTCAAATCAGGGGATCGTGCTGGCCAAGGAAATTCAGTGGCGAGGAGTACTCATAACACGATTCCTGCCGGCTTGCTCTGCAAAGGGAAGTCATGGTAGAGATGCTTAAGTTTAATGCATTATTACATGTATTACACCTAAAATTCAGTACCTATCTAAAATTTGAGAGAATTTCATACAAAATTGCCATGGTTGTTCTTTGGGATTTGCCACCGGCTTCCCTTTTGAACATTTTCACCCTTCGCTACAGCAAGGAATAAATTTACGTTCACTAAACCATTCGCGAAGTATGGTGGCTCGATGGATGGGAGAATTATCGTGCACAAAACTTATATCATTTTTTTATACCACTTAGGTGGGAGACAAGCACACGGCCCACCTGATAGAAAGTGATTACCGTGGCCTTTGGACGTATGCAACACCAGGGGCGTCACACTCATGCTGCCGACCCTGAAGAAACCTTCTAATGCCCTTAAACCTTCATTTATATCTGGATAGACATTTCGCACTGTGGGCAACATTATATCTTCTAACACTTTCACATAATTTGCACTATTTGCACGCGTAGATATTGGGTCTAATTCACCCGGCCCTTGCGCTCTAATCCACCCCCACATAATTTACACTTAGATTCAGTGTTCGGTACTATGTTGTTTTCACACCACCGTATTTTATCCTTATGCCATAAATGTAATCTTCCTTTTTTAAGATGATTTAAACGTTTTTTCATCAGAAAATATTGTTGATTCCCAGTTAAAGTAAATACTCTTCGTTATTCGTTTCATATTCTGCTACCATATAACGCCGCTTCAGCAGGTCTTCCATTTCTCCTCCAACTCTGCAACTCTTCTTCCTCAAATTGTTTCACGCAACGACTCCCAGTATTTCTCTAAAAAAACAACAACCATATTACACAATTGCAACCAATGAACAAAATTGCACTACAACAATATTAATTAATTAATTAACTTACAGATAAGCCCGTCTCATTAGAAATTTGAGATATATTCAGACCATTCGAATACGGCCACAATATTAGCTTTTGCTTCAATACTTATATTTGACATATTGATTTATTAAAAAAGAAATGTAATCGCTCGAACAGTAATTAACACAAACAGTCGTAACCATAGATGATATAATATATAAATAGGGTAGTCGTAACTGACTTCACCAACCAACAACTTCACTCATAGCCAATGAATCCATTTTATTTCAAATGCACCCTCAAATAATTATTTTCTCGCTAAGTTGAAAATTCTACCTAAGAAACATTTTTATATTCGTATCAACATTTATAATATCATAACTTTTAAATATAAAACACAAAAAGTTATATTAGTTCCGGTAGGTTCGAACCATCACCGACAGGTTTCATACTATTCGTCAAGCCGCACATTAAACGACTCAGCTACGGGGCGGCTTACGTATGATATTGAAATTACCAATATCAATCAACGAGTGAACAATATTAATGTGTGTGTATGTGTGTGTGTGAATTATCTTCAAAGATTAAGGTCATAACTTCAAAAGTTTAGTAAGAGTACTGTACGACTAGTGTTGTGTATGTGTGTGTGAATTGTCTTCAAAGAATAAGGTCATAAGTACGATTAATGTTGACGCGCAATAGTTGCGTCAGATTGGTACTGCACTTATGATCGCGATAGTACATACGTATGTATGTATGTATGGTACGTATGTAGGTGGTTCTCTATTTTTATTCCTACAATTTTATGTCATAATTTAACATTGCATAATGTTACTTGTCCTAACATTATTTACGCATAATACTCATTTGCCATTACTTTTTAATTATAATTTTTTAAATCCTATTTACTATAAGCATGATATTTTATAAGCATACTGTCCCAACCAAAGCATTAGTTTACTTAAGCATACCGACGCGTAACCATAACTATTTTAAGCATACAAATTATATTGACTAAATAAAGTTCTACATGGTTATAAAAAAAAATAACCACGAAGGCCTAATGCGGGAGCTTCGCTCCGCTCTGCTCCCGCATTAGCCTTCTAACCTAATCTATCCAAGTCGGAATGTGGCTTTCTCAATAAATCTATCACTGTCTGTTAAGAAATTATTATTTCTTTTTGATCATTAAGTATGCCAAATAGTTAACTATTAGACAAATAAACAATATGCTTTACAACTTTATGCATATCAAAGTTATGAATAAAAACATTAGGATATACAATATTGAATATATGCTTAATAACATAGTATGCTAAAAACCAATTATGGCACACTATTATTATGTCAAAGAAAATTATGCCTAACTTGTTATGACAATTTAAATTAGGACAAAAACCATTATGAGAAAAAATGGGATCCCTAATAGGTACGTATGTATGTATGTATGTACATTTGTACTTCGTATGTTATGTATGTAGGTATGTATGTATACGTACGTACGTATGTAGGTATGATGTACGTATATAATTATGTAGGTATTAAGGCTCGACCGAGATGGGTTTTTCGTTCTCGGCCGAGACCGAGAGCCGAGACCGAGAATAGACAAAGCGTGAAAAAAAAAATAGTTTAACAAAATTAACTGTTTTAATAATCAAAGTGAAATAACATTATGTTATAACATAAAAAAAGCAATTTATCGGCATTTTCGCCCTTCAAAGAGTGTCTCCTTTCGTCATACAATTGTCCAGCTTTGCTAAACAGTTGTTCACTTGCTAGTATAAGTAATGATCTTGCTTTCACCAAACCAGTGTAATTAAGTAATCAATTTACAAGTATCAACAAGTCAACAAGTAGTCACAGCAAGTAGCAACACAACACTTAAAAAAACTTATTTAAATTTACTGTGTTTAAACATACTTCCAATCATTAATATTGTAAACATAAACAATTATCTAATTACAAATGACAAATACTGCTCGAACGGGGCGAAGGCGGCCGGCCGCAGTTCGCCAGCCGGGACTTCAACCAATCGTAATTCAGTTCTCTTACGAATTTAAATACCAATCGACTTTGCGCTGCGGCGCGTGGCCACGCGCGGTAAAATTTGAATTCCGATCCGAACAAAGTTACAATCTCGGGCATGACCGAGAATCTCGGCTATAATTAGCCGAGAACCGAGACGAATTTCTCGGTTGGATATGTAGCCGAGAACGCCGAGACCGAGACCGATACCGAGATCTCGGTCGAGCCTGTATGTACGTATGTATGTATGTGTTATCGATTATATTTTATTCAGAAGTATGCGCGCATTGAGATTATTGACAGACTAAGTTTCTAACTTAAAAATTAAGTAACGAATTAAAAAAGTAGCCACAGCAAATAGAGTCAACCATAACAATATGAAATGTAATTTGTTAGAAATATATAACAGTAACATCATACGGTAACATCATCAAAGTAATACATATATTCAATAACATCGATATCAAAATCGTAACCTAATTTATCATCCATCTCTATTCGACAGCGACACGTCCGTCACTTGCCGTCGCTCGTCCTCCAAAACTGATTTAGGGTCCTAATTTAGTGAAAGTGTAATCGCGAGCTCCGGCGACTGAATTTCTCGTCCTAAATCGTTTCCTAAATTTAGGAAGGTGTAATAGCGCTTAAAGGCCGACGAATAGATAATGCAGATAATATATTATATTTAATAATACAACTTAGTCTTAATGAGCAGTTTTCCAGTAGGTATAATAATCAGTTGGTTTTTAAGTCATCAGGAGATGGCGCTAGCATAGCTTTTGGTAATTTTAATGTACTCTGTGGTTTGTTTGTAGTATTTTTTCATGAATTTGCAATGTAGCCCAAGTTTAATTTAATTTACCCATATAATAATAGATAAAATATAATAAAAAGCTTATAGTCGAACTTTTAATTAGCTGCAGTAAAATGACGTTTTGTGGGATACCACTTTTTGAAGAAAAATAAATAGGGATGTGACTAAGTGAGTAAGTGAATCATTCAATAAATGAATGATCTTTGGTTTTGTTTTAAAGATTCAATATTAAGTTGTAATGTATTTTTTTATTCTATTATTATAACATATGATAAAGAATTGATCTTTTTCAGTGAAAGTATAGGAATGTACATTCAAAACAAATCAAAAATGTCATAATCTAATATATAAAAATCAATGCCACTTTTCGTTGTTAGTTTATAACTCAAGAACGGCTGAACCGATTTGGCTAATTTTAGTCTTAAAATGTTCGTGGGTGTCCAGGGAAGGTTTGAACGGTGAGAAAATAGGTGCAACGGGAACGGGAATAATATGGCGGTACGAAGTTCGCCGGGACAGCTAGTAATGTTATATAATCAATATCTTTCGGAATCACTGTCGCTGTTGCTTTCGGTCACATTAATGACAAATCTGTCTGTCTATTCATCATCTAATATGATCGAGGTGGTACATAATTATTGTGTTCCTATTTTATAGTGTGAGAAACAAAAGTCACTCCACTTAGCCGGTGTCACATTGTTGATTACTTCTTGGAAAAAAGTTTTCACTTCTAGCATTTCATACGTCTTATTAATTTATCTGCGACGTGCCCCTTTGCCTGAGACCAAAACAACTCATCGGTTTAATTCACAGTGATAAGACTGCCCTCTTAGAAGTCTGATACCTTTATGTGCATCTCGAATGGCCTTCACTATATTTGGTTCAAATGCAATATTTTTAGTGGTCAGCCAATCTTGAATTCGTGCTTTCGTCCACGACATCTCCGGGATTCTTTCGATCGAGAGTGATAGAGCGCGTTGATAATATAATTGAGCGTTGCGAATAATTGAATCATGTAAACTAAGCTGAATACTTATAGAAGTGTCTCAAACTAACCCGAAGAAATGTTGACCGCCGTGGCACCCACACAAAACGCAAATATTAAGTTCGAAACTTATTTGATACTAGCACTTTTGAAATAGCTGTCATTGTCATTTAAACGTTATTTTTCCATTACAAGAAGTGAAAAAAATCCTCGTGAAAAAGATAGACCGTTTTAGCCATGTCAAAACCGACATGTCCGGAAGATACCACTTATAACACTTATTACGTTTTTATTTGAGATTAAACTATACTTAAACAACATAAGACTCGAATTAGAAACTTAGAACGCTGCTAGGTCTCTAAGATATCTTTCAAATGGGACCTATAACTCATGCTAGCCTAGTACAAAAAAAATCAGTATCGCTTCTACATAAATTCGATAACTTGGGTCCACGCCAAAAACTGATGTCTCGGTGTATAAAAATCATCACAATTGAAATATTACGGCAAATAGGGTAAAATAATGAATGGATTTAACTACTTAAGAGTATGTTTATATTTTCAAAATATTAAAATCATTACCCAGATATATAATATGACTAAGTATAATATCTTTTTTCTTATTGAAATTCAAACAAAGGGGCTCAAAAGTGGAGGGTAGGTACACTTTTTTTTTTGGAAAACGCTCAATTACGACTACTGCTACTGCATTCGGCTTGAGTTTGGGTAGAATGCCGGCGAACCACACCTCGAAACACTCAAAAAGGAAATGTGTAAAAGGATCAACGTATATACAGCCTTTTATTTATATGAATAATAAATAGAATTAAGTATGATCATTATGAGTTAGTTATCGAACGATTAGAATGATCTTCTGTGAACTGAATCACATCCCTATTGAGATTAGGCTGTAAACATTATTTTACGCAATGACATTTTGAAACGTCATTTTACTGCATCTAATTAAAAGTCGAAGTATAATTCTTAGGGAACACTAGATGTAACACCACACTCTTCTTACCAAAAGTGCCGGCTGCGCCATCTAGCGCGTCTTTGGGAACCCTATAAATACCTACTGGAAAACTGCTCATTAATTTAGTTTTTTTAGTGTTAATAATTTTGTTTAATTTTGTGTTATTTATGTTAAATAAGATTAGATTTATAGATGCAATAAAACAAACAAGATAATATTTGCAAAACTGAATTAATTTCATGATTTATGTAATTCACCTAAAAATCGGTCATTCTGGTAATTTACCCGAAGTTTTGGTGTAATTCCTAGCCTGACAACACTAAAAGTCATCAAAAACATGTCAATGTCAATAAATAACAAAAACAACATTGTAAAGTCATTAGTTCATTACATACCTATTCACAGTTTAATAAAGGGTTATATTCCTAGTTTTACTGTCTTTTAAAATATCCACCCGATATTTTCTTTTTAACCCACTTTTATATTGAAAACAATGAATTTTTGATTGAAAAATATAATATTTTGACATCTCGCATTATTATGGTGTTGTATGGTCTATGGTCTATGTCTACGACTACATTTTTCTTATAAATTTATGTTTACTCTATGGACTACATTATAATAACAATCTATGGTTAGAACGTTTTGATTTTCTCGTTAGTAATGTTCACGGAAATATAAAAGCATTTCCATACAATATATTTTTCTGCCTGCCGTGTACCGTAGCGGTAAATCGTACCCATTGCCTTTCAAATATAAAAACGATCATAGGTTTTATTAATATATCTTAGGCCCTGCGCAGACGGCACACTTTTTGTGTGATCGAGTCTGCGGCGCACAAAAAGTCTGCATGGCGCGCAAAAAGTCGGTCGCGGATTTTTCACAGACTCAACGCACACGACGCACAACTTCAATCATTTTGTCGGCAGACCTGTAGGGACGTAGACGCTATGGAAATCGTGCAGAGATCGCGAAGTATTATTTTGTACATGAAGTACAGAAAAAGAAGAAGAAATAGAGAATTTTGGGTACATCCTATACTTTCGGAAAGATTACTGAAGGGACAGTTCCATACTAAACATTAGCAACAACCGACTAAAGTGTGCGCCGTCTGCGTTAGCGCGCGTTGAAGCAAACGTTCAATTTTTTTCACACACTTTTTGTGCGGAGCGGCGCGCCGCGGCACGGTGCGGTCTGCCCGAATTACACGGATTTTTTGTGCGCCGGACTTTTTGCGCGTCGTGTGCGTTACTGCTTATAATTGCATAGGTTCTATTTTCACAGACTAAAAAGTGCGTCACGGATAGTCTGTCGTCTGCGCAGGGCCTTAGGTTTAATTTTAGTATTTTCTTTGAAAAAAAAATCGACTAAAAACTGATTAATGTCATCATGGTCATGTCATGTCATGTCAATAAAATGTCATTTCGTATTTGGATAATCGTTTGAGGTTGTTTTGTTATTTGTATTCAGATTTGTATTTTATTTTAGTAAATATGCCCTTAAATTCAACATGGTTCAAAATATTTACAATATATGTACCTTAAGTGCAACAATGTTTAGTGTGTTTGTAGAATAATTACCAAAATGGATAACGTCACAGAGAAATTGTTTCAATGTTTTGGACATCGTAAGTTCAAAAGTGAACTTCAAGAACGCGCGACGAGAGCAATAGCAAGAGGTAATACATTGTGCTACATTAAATATTATACTATTATAAAAATACTCTAAAGTAAATGCAATGTAACGACAATCGTAGAAAAGTCGTGGTCTTTTTTTAAGAGATTTGTTTATAAAAAAAATATTTGGCGTGTTATGATCACAATTTCGAAAGTAGATGTAATAAACAAGTCTATGTTATTGTTATGAGACCGAAGCTCTCAGTGCAGTGTGCTTGATATTTCCTATAATAAAATTTTCTACTATATTGTACTACATTTTAATATCTTTGTAAATAATGAAAGACAACAGAGCTGTAGTCATCAGGTGTACCTTTAGTCTCTTTATTAATTTATGGTTAATATAGGTATTAATTTACTTTTATTTTGTTTTTCAGGAGTCCATGATGTTTACGTATCAATGCCTACTGGCTCTGGCAAGTCATTATGCTTCCAATTACCAGCTATGTTGCAAGACAACAAGGTGGCAATTGTCTTCTCTCCACTTTTGGCTCTTATTAAAGACCAAATTGACCATCTTACCAAAATAAAAGTGACAGCAGAATCTATAAACTCTAAAATGACTGCTAAGGATAGAGAAAGGGTATTGAATGATTTAAGGAGCATGAAGCCAGATACAAGGTTTTTGTATGTAACACCTGAACAGGCTGCTACTGGTACATTTAAGTCTCTCATGGAGCATCTAGTCAAATACAAGAAGGTTTCATATGTTGTGGTTGATGAAGCTCATTGTGTCAGTGAATGGGGTCATGATTTTCGTCCTGATTATTTAAAGCTTGGTGATCTAAGAGAAAAATATAAGAGTATTCCTTGGGTTGCCCTCACAGCAACAGCAAGTGCAGAAGTTGCTAAGGATATTTTATCAAACCTGAAACTATTGTTACCTGTTGCACAATACAAAACGCCAAGTTTTAGAAGAAATTTATTTTATGATGTAATTTACCAAAATTGCATCGATGATGAGGTTGGCCACCTGTTGGAGTTTTTAAAAAAGAGTTTAAATGAGGATGACAATATTAAGCCTGTAAGATTTTATTTTTATTATAAAATATTTAGAGAATGTATAATAATATGTAAATTGTTTGTTGAAAATTTTTCTCAATATATTTCAGAAAGATAAGAATGCTGTTATTGTGTACTGTCGAACAAGAGATGCTACTGAAGATTTGGCTAATATGTTAACTAAAAGAGGGCTAATGTCTTCTGCTTATCATGGAGGTATGTATTACAAGGTACACACACAGTGTCAAAGGTTTTTACAACACACCTGCTCATAAAATTGCTATTATTTCACCACAATTAGGCACGTAATGATACCTATTATCAAACTGTGACTTTTTCATTGCTATTATTCACAAGTGAGTTATAGATTCTTTTTTAAATTTTATAGATTAAGTTTCTATGTTTTAAAAGTTTCGATACAAAAAAGAATGTGTTTAATAGCACGAATAAATTAATATGCCTATTGTATGGTCATTTGATGCATTTTCATATTTAAATAAATAATTTCAACTTGTAATACTTGTACATAAACAAAATTTTCACTCAAATTTTACTTTTTTTTTTCTCTAAGTACAGAAAAAAAAGAGTAAAAAAAAAGTTTAATTCAAACCTCATTCTTTTAATATGGCCGATCGCCATTGTTAGATGCGCGCGCACAGGAAAACGATTTAATTTGTAGTATTGTTTATCTAGTATTTGTTGTATTGTTTTATTCGCAAGTGTGTTGTAAAACGTCGTATGCCACGCCTGAGTATGATGATTACCGTCCTCGGCTCTCTTAAGACCCTCGCCTGACGGCTCGGGTCTTAATGGCGCCTCGGCGGTAATCACCAACTTTGCTCACTTGTGCCACAATGTACTCTTATCTACTCTCATACTGAAATGTTAACATTAAAAAATTTAAAACAGCACTTTAATGACACTCTTTACGCACAGTGTCAAAATCAATTTAAAAAATTACATTTTGACACTGCGTTTCTGGGGAACTGTATCATAATATAACTTTTTTTCCATTACAATACAGTTGCAGCTAGATGAAATAGATTTCTATGCAGTTTTTCTCTAGATAATCTGTGGTCGCGGCGCAAATCGCAATCGCGCATGCGCGCGCCATTAACAAATGGATTTTAGCCAATGACGTTATCCTTTTTAGGGTTCCGTAGCCAAATGGCAAAAACGGAACCCTTATAGATTCGTCATGTCTGTCCGTCCGTCCGAATGTCACAGCCACTTTTCTCCGAAACTATAAGACCTATGCTGTTGAAACTTGGTAAGAATATGTATTCTGTGAACCGCATTAAGAATTTCACACAAAAATAAAAAAAAGCATTAAATTTTCGGGGTCCCCATACTTAGAACTGAAACTCAACATTTTTTTTTCATCAAATCCATACGTGTGGAGTATCTGTAGGTAGGTCTTTAAAAATGCTATTGAGGTTTCTAACATAATTTTTTTCTAAACTGAATAGTTTGCGCGAGAGACACTTCCAAAGTGGAAAAATGTGTGTCCCCCTCCCCTCTATCTTCTAAAATAAGAGAATGATACATCTAAAAAAAATATATGATGTAAATTGCCATTCAAACTACCACTAAAAATTGGTTCGAACGAGATCCAGTCAGTAGTTTTTTTTAATACGTCATAAACCGCAATTTTCGCCTTTGCTACTACGGGACCCTTCATGGGCGAGTCCGACTCGCACTTGACCGATTTTATTTAATAATAAATTCTTAATAATAAGATATTATTAATATAAATAATAATATAATTCATATTAATTATTTTAATATTTATATGTATTACATTTTTTTAATATTTTTTGTTTGCGCCATTTTTGAGAGCCTGCCATCTTGTATGACGTATCTATAAACGTTATACGTCATTGAAAATTTTATGTAAATTATTTTAACTTTTTCAAGAGATTAGATAAAGTAGTGTATGAAACTGCACATAATTTGGTCTTAAAACACTCGTGTTTTAAGAACAGTTTCATAAACTACTATTAAACCCTTTAAACTTGCGATTAATCATAGGACTTTGATAGTTTTGAACCTACAATACTTTTTTATCGGGGATAAAATCCCGAGGGATTTCAAACCCCTACCCCCACACCTGTGCACTATATGAGCCCTTAGAAAATATGTACGGTATTGTCAAGGCAAATAGCATATAATAACAGCTTTATTGCTTCTTCTTTTGTTGTATTAATGGCATATCATCTGTTCAATTTTGTTTGGCCAATATGCTGCCTTAGGCTGTCTATACACCAAAGTCGCAATTTGACCGGCCTGGAAAGATCGACGACGTTAGATTGATACCAGTTTGCCAAAAGCCCAACTTCTGTAGGCGGGGTTGCCCGCCGCACCGACGGCTTTAATTGAATATACATGTATAATTCACAGGTTTAAAGTCAGCTGACCGTGTATCAGTACAGGACAAGTGGTCTCGAGGCGAGTGCCCGTGCGTGTGCGCCACTGTTTCGTTCGGTATGGGCGTAGACAAAGCGAGCGTACGCGCTGTCGCACACTGGGGCGTTGCGCAGAATGTTGCTGCTTATTATCAGGTTCAATATATTTACTATAAAGCTCACTGGAATAATATTGGATAATTTTGTTTAACTGAGTTATAACATTACTATTTTAATACAATAAGAAAATTTTGTTAATCTTCAAATATTTTCAATAACTGAGTTAATATAATATTTATAAGAAGTGATGGGATTATTTAGGCCTTTATTTGTTGAATACATAATAGAAAATTGACATTTACCTATAATATTTACAAATGCAGGAGTCTGGCAGAGCGGGGCGCGATGGTAAACCGGCATTTTGCCGTATTTACTATTGCCGCAGCGAGCGCAATGCGGTTGACTTCTTGCTCAAAAAAGAAATAAGCATGGCTAAAACACCCGAACAGAAGAATCGACATAAAGTCGCATATAAAAGTTTTGGACTAATGGTCAGATACTGCGAAGAAATTAAGTAAGTATATAAGATAATTGAAGTTACACTAGAAATGTGTAGGTACTTGCTGAATTTAACACTTAAAAAATGCTGCAGATCTAAACCGTAAGTCCCATATTCTAGAACGATACCCAGTTACGAGTCTCACAGCACACTGGTCATATCGAAGTTCTGTAGTTAGTGTATGTAATGCAATCACTAAAATATTTTTTCATCACCTCATCTCCGAAAGAGTATTTTTGTTTTTGATATCAAATAATCAATTTCATTTATTCAGTTTAGGCACATAAAGAGCATATTTATGAACGTCAAAATCTGAGATATAGAGATATCTGAGTGCAAAAGTCGTTTTTATCCGACTCCGATATATACTTTTTTAATTTGCTTTGAGCGCGCCATTTTCTCTTCATGTCGTTAAATGTTTTTTTCTTTTGCATTTAGTTATTTCCTCGCTGAGATAGGATGAAAAGTTACGTGTTACACTCGAGTGCAAAGATTTTTCGCCTTGTGCTCCTTTGATTTCCTCGCTAACGCCCTGAGCGTTATTCTAATTTTTTAATTCAATTGTAGAATCCTTCGCTTGCTCGGTCATCAAAATTGAGCACGCGGTTAAAAAGCAACTTTGCACTCCTGTATACCTGGGGACACTTATCTTGACAAACAAACGAGGCACTGGCGCCCGCGGATTGTATTTTAATAATCTATACTTGGTGAACTTGAGCTCGTCCACTGCAGTAGCACCCGGTGCTATCCTCAAAAGACACCCAAGATACGTGTACTGCGCGTATAGAGCACAAGATATATTATACTAGCTGACCCGGCGAACTTCGTACCGCCATATTTTCTGATCCTGTTCCCGCTGCATATCTCCAAATTTATCAGTGTTTCTCTACAATATTATGCATGTATTATACATATAAACCTTACTCTTGAATCACTCTATCTATTAAAAAAAAACCGCTTCAAAATCCGTAGCGTAGTTTTGAAGATTTAAGCATACATAGGGACGGACAGACAGCGACTTTGTTTTATAATATGTAGTGAAGTGATGAAGTGATGTCTCGAGTAATATAACAAGTAAGTAATGTAACGCAGATGTCGCCACAAAACTTTCTCGGAGTACTTCGGTGAGGAGCCGCCGCGCTGCGTGGACCGCTGCGACGTGTGCGCCGACGAGCGCAACGTGCGGCGCGCGCTCGACCAGCACCAGCGCCGCGCCGGCGCCGCGCAGATCCGCGCCGGCGCGCTCGTCGTCAGCCAGGACGCCTCCGACCTGTACGGCGGCGGCCGCGTCGGACAGAAGAGGTCACTTACTTCATATTATACTCTCTTCATCTTAGCGTTATACCCAGTTACATCCATCCTACCTTCGCTGTCTGGAATCTGCTTTACCAGTCTAACTGCGGATTTGGCTGATACTTTACGTAACTACCTGTAACGAAGCCATAGATGTTCGTATGGCAACCGAGACCGACGGCTTAACGTGCTAACGAACGAACAGACCAATGCAAATCCGGATTCATGTATACAAATATTTGCAGTAAGCGGACATGAACCCGCTACTCCTGCGTAGCGACCGCGTTCACTACTGTCAGTTGTAGCTATTAAACTCGATAGACTTCTACTCATTGATATGTAGTTAGACAAAATTTTTATTTTTATTTAATAATTAAACTTTAAACAAAACTCAAATGAATTTTTCGTTTAGTCACAATGGTCACAAAGAGAAAAAAATGTCTACCAATATTATAAAATAGTTTTGGATACAAATTGATATTGTTTAAGGTTATTGTTTTTCGTTGCAATCTTCTATAAACATACTCAGTATTAACTGCTCTATTAGGTACATTGTGCACACATTATAACAATATCTCACTGCATGTAAATAATATTAAAACTTGTTTACTGTACACAGAGATGCTGAAAATTATTACGGTGTAGCAGGAGAAAGCGATGAATCAGATGGCGAAAGTAGTCGTCGTCGCGTTGCAGAAGAAACTAAGTCACTTATCATGAAGGAATTCGCCAATAGGAAAAAGCATTTACAAGATAAGAAGAATAATGAAGCTGAATCAGCTAAATACTCAAAATGCAAAGCAGCCGAAAGTACAAGCACAAAAGTACGTACTATCGCTTATCAATCACAGATAAATATATTAATATTTCACATATATCTACAGGTTGACACGAAAAGATGAAACATTGATGAAATTATTAATAAAAACATAAATTAATTACAGGTAATCGGATTAACAGTAGCTAATCGCGAGGGTTACCTCACCTTGCTCACCGACGCTTTGAGCAACAATTATCACAATACGAAAGAAGTAGATAATTTTGATAAAAAAATCTCAAAACATGGGCTAGAGCTGTGTGCTGCAGAACTAGAGTATGAGGCATTTTCAAATAGTACCGTTATAAGTTTATACAGAAGAGCTATGTCAAAAATGGTAAATAGGTTTATTAATAAGTAATCTTTTGCTACAAAAAATAAATTGTATTAAACATTTAGTTTCGAAAAGAAACATTACAATTTATTTACTATTGCCAGATCTATATACAAATTAATAAAATTTAAGTTATTGATGAAATATTAAACACAGCTTTTTAATTTTGTCTCTTGCTTACAGATTTCAGCAGTAAAAGCATGTAAGGATCATATTTATCCTCAGCTTAAAACTTTTGAACCTAGAAAGCCGAATACGTTAAATCAGTTTGTTAAAGATTTTGAACAACAACAAAAAGAGAAAGCACAAAATGCTAACAGTTTTGTTACAGCATCACAATTATTAGGTAAGTTATCTAAAAACTCACTATCTATAAAACTAATGTCGGAGTCCTTGGTAGGTGGTAGCAGCTAGAAAAGTCTATTTATCGAACATAGTAGATACTATATTGTTAACCTTACTTATATTTTCAGATCAAGATATAAAATCTAAATGTGAAGAAAAAATATTATCCAAAGCCGATAAAGAAACAAAGAGGAAAGAAAATTCTTTCAAAAGAGATTCTTTGACTCAAACAAAACTCGGTAACTTCTTCAAGAAAGCTTCAAACGCCACTCCTTTTGGTACTCCAGAAGAAAGTGATAACGACGATACTCTGGTTATTGATGAAAATAAAGATGCCACATTTAATAAAACTTATGAAAACAATAGTCATTCGAATGATACCACAGTGAAAATAAAAGAAATAAACGATGATGAAGATATTGAAAATACTGACCAAGATAAAGACAAAAGTAGTAATTTCAAAACTTTCGTGATAAACATAACATTAAATGGAGTACCACCAAAAGCTGTAAAAGATGACAATACTGTTAAAACTGAACATAGTGTTAAAAATAAAAATGATGATACACGAAAAGACGCACATGATTTGAAATCACACAGAAAAGATAAAAAACCGAATTCGAAACGAAAATTAAAAGTTCTTTTCGGTGAATCATCTGAAAGCGAAAGTGAATCTCACTCTAAGAAAAGGAAAACGTCAAAAAGTAATAAGAAAGACGATAAAAAAAATAAACGAAAAAAATCGCGTGAAGAGAATAGAGAATCAGAAAAACCTATGAAACGCGATCCTCCTGCAGTTTCAGCCTCATTATTTGGTGATTTGAGCGAGAGTGAGTCTGAAAAGGAATTAGTAATTGACGATGGCAGTGGTGATAATATAAGTAAAAGTGCGGAAGAAACATTGATACTTACCGAAATTAAATCTGATAATGGAAATCAGGACTCTGACAAAGCTTCGGTGACTGAACATCCAGAAACGTCGTTAGATATGTCAATGGAAAGTCAATCTAGTTCTTTAGACCGGCTTCAAGTGCCAAAAGAAGTTACAAATTTGAGCAAAGACAAACTAAGCCTGGAGGCTGATGAAATAATGCAAAAACTTAAAAATTTTAGTTCCACGCCGCTTAAAACCGAATCTCTTGACATATTGGATGTAGAAATTACGCCCCCGGATTTTATTCCAGATTCTCCTTCACCAGCTAGACTTAGAGCCAAAGTACAATTACACATCAATGACATATCTAAACACAAAAAAAACAATAAGAATAAGGAAGAGGGTACTGCCAGTCAAATAACGAAAGAAGAAACTAGCTCAAAGAATCAAAAAGAAGAAAACAGCTCAAGTAAAAATCAAAAAGAAGACAAGAAATTAAAGGACAGTAAAAGTAATCATAGTACGAATAAAGATGCTAAACATAGAAGCAAAAGGCATGGGAAAGAGAAGGTGGAAGTTGGTAAAAAAAAGACAGAAAAGGTAGATCTTGCCGGTATGGTTGTGAAGTTACTTATGCCTTACTACAAGAAGAAACAAATTAGTAGCCGAGATCTGTTCAAAACAACAGCCAGGCATATTGTCCATCAGTTAATGGCTATACAAGTTACTGGTAAGTTGAGATTTTTAACATGAACTTGAAATTATAGAGGATACAATTCAATTAATTGATTTGCCTCCAATCATCAATTCATCATCCTCATCGAGACATTACTTTCCTGATTGCATCAGAGGCCAAGGTGAACTCGGAACTCAGTGTCCGTCTTCCGGCTCGTCCTCCTCCACTTCGCACGATCTTGGGCGTCTATGGTAGTGAGGCCATTGCCACGCATGTCACCCTCCACGACCTCAAGCCAGGACTTCTTGGGCTTACTCCTTCGACCTGGACCCGATGGGCCTGTCATGTGTATAAATAACATAATGCAGCTGGAATACATGCATGTGTACTTCTTACTTACATGCTACGTTACCAGAGTTGCGACTAATAACAGAGGATCATTCTCATAATAAAAATTTGTTCAGAATTCAGTCTACATCTAAACTCCCAATGCCAAAAATGATTGAATGTCAATGTTCTTTCATTAAAAAAAACTCGCTACTGCTACGCCACAGAGGCACATTTTTCATGTTTACATATTATTATGTGCAATAATGTTTACTACTTTTATTATTTATCTTGTTACAGAAGAAGCAGCCATTGATCTTTTGTTGAAAAAAACATTTGGAAAAGAATTTAAAATTGAAAATGAGGGTGATTTAGTAACTAAGTTGAATTTGAGCAATGTTGTATAAGTTTATTATTTATTAAGTTTGAATGCCTTATTAATAATATTGTTATTCTTGTACACGTGCATAATTAATAAAATAATATGAAAAGTTTGTATATTTATATTTGTTTTGGTAAGAGGGTCATAATTTTTTATCAAAATGTACCCTTCTTCGAATGTGTTTGTCATCGTGTTGATGAAGAGTTATCTTGTCTATTAGATAGAATTTAAAAATAAGTTGGTAAGAAAACTACTTTTACAAGAGATTTAAGTTTCTCAACCCTTCAATCAATACACAGAATGTATATAAGATTGAATTGAAAAATAATGTAGTCGTATTTATTTATTTATAATTTTAATTTATTAATATGGTTCTTTTTTAAAAACGTTCACGACACGTTAGCATTTTAAAGTGAATTGAGAATAAAAAACTGATAATTTCAAAAAGTGACTATATTTTCTTATTAAGTGCCTATAGTAACGCGAACCCAGATAGTTGTGTAGTATGTTCCAAACATACTTTGTGCTAGCTGATGCCCGCGGGAACCCATGTGATATTTTGAGTGCGATGAAACTACTAAGGCTGATCGTCGTCTATAGACGCGATAGTCTTGAGACTATCAACGAGTAAACCCTCAAACACATACACGCGGTATTATCGGTCGATAATACCGCACGCGTTATTGCGCTTCAAACAATTGTGTGCGCGTTCAGCGCGTTATTCCTGAGCGATTTGCGAAGCAGACCCCTGAGCGATCGTGGCGCTCAGGCGCAGTGTATCGCTTCCGCATCGTATAATGTACTATATTATCTAACCCCGCGTTTACATACTGCCGCTCGCATTGCTCATCGTGTTGCCAGAAATATTCGCGCGATTAATGCCCTAGCATTCACACACTCCCATCATCGCGTTGGTCCGCATTACAGTATTCGCCCTGCAACGGAGACGGACGTAAACGTATGGAGGACAACGCTGTAGCAGTGTACGCAATAAGCTTTTACAGCATAGCGAATTAATTAAATAGATTATTAATAAAAACTATCACTTTCAACTACTATGCACTTTCCGTAGATCGATATAAATATTTTTAAAAGTAAATATTCGAGGAGTAATAACGAAAGTCGTGTTTTATTTAGCTTAGCGCCATCTAGCGGTCTCGTATAGTTCATCGCGCTAGTATTTGCGCAACATACGCGGCAGTACTCGCGGCATGACGAATATACCATTCACACCACGTCTCTGCCCACTTCTCTCGCCACTTCCCTCGCTCTGCCGCGAGTATGTAAACGTAGCATAACAATAATGTGCCTGTGTGTTTAACTGTTGAGCCTCACGACTAGCGTAGAGCCTCAGAAGGCTTTAACTGTTATTTTTATACTGAAAAGCCGGTTGCTTTCATCAATGTTTTCAGAACCTAAATAAAAAACCAATTTAATCGAAACTTTTATTTATTGACGCCGTAGGCGGCATTGACCCGTGTTCGTTCGTTTATCGTTTGCGTCGTAAAACAGTTTATGAAAGCAACTAGTTTTTCTGTAAAAAGATAACGATTAACACGATAGTAGAAAAACAAGTTGATCCCAGTCATAATCTGTCTTAAGACTATCGTGTATACATCGCTGCCTTAGATTTCGCGTTAAAAGTGCGGATAGATCAAGGTTTGAGGCGGCTAAAACGGCTTTTATGAGAGGAACTGCCGCCTAACTCCCCAAACCAGAGGAAAGCCTGCGCCATAGTCCTCGTCACTCAATCAGCAGGTGTATCGGCTCGCCAGCGAGGTTTGTTTGGACCTCGTAAAATTTAGTAGGGCCTCATCTATCCATTATAAAACTCTTACCGTATTGTATTGCGATTGACCAGTATGGATCAATATTTTTTTTACAAAAATGTCATAATAAAGGCATTACGTTAAATTTCCAGCATACAATGCTGGAAATTTAACGTAATGAAATACGTAACACCGAGCAGTGGAACACTGGTTATTGCAATGCAAATAGTAACACTATAGCCGACAGTGTTGGCAATTCTATATACTGATAAAAATATACTGACCTACTGTTCTGGATTGCAATGTTTTTAGTTTAAATACAAGTTGTTCATTATTTACATTGGGTCCGCCCGTTCTACAGAAAATAGCACTAGTACGAGCTTAATACGATTAGGAATTACGTTTACGAAAGTTCTATAGTTTCGTCCCGAGCGCGCTTGCTTAGCCACGCAGTGTTTACACAGCTTAGTGCTCGCCACTCGCCATTTATGTGCGAAAGCTATCAAGCGTTATTTCCTGCATATTATGCAAAAAGTGAAAAATTACCTTAACGTCAGAGGGTAATTGAAGTACAAACATATACGAGTACAGTGATTTTAATTACATACAAGTATAGAATTGAAATATTACCCCATTCTAGGTTATACCTCAGAATACAGAACAAACGGTTATACATAAAAAACGTTCTATTCGATTTTACACACAGACATCTAACACAATATACAATAATTGTACAAAGACCACTCAATATAAATACAAATTTAATTATTTCTTTTATATAAAATGTAAACTACTACGTTTTTTTTAAATACTTTATCAGGTTTGGCAATAACGTATGAAACATAACATCTGCCACTTAAGCGGGCATTCCTATGTACGATAATTTTCTGGCGATCTGTTCTTGTTTCACACTTAATTTATCCCTGATTCTATCTCGAATATCTTTTCAAAATGTTGAATAATTACTGATGAATGAAGGCTGTTCTTCACCTCATTAGCGACAATTTTTGGTTAGGTTAAAATTACTGATACATTACATGTACATAATAATATTACATATTTATTTTAATTTTAATATAGTTGTCAAATAGCCAATTGCCGTATCAGAACAACAGAACTGTCAAATTTGCCGCCGTAAATAAAGGCGGCACAAAAAAATGGTATATTTCTATGTCGACCACCCTGTAGAAATTGTTCATACTTAAAATATTTTACTTGATTTTTCATCTTACTACTAAATACAATGCTCCTTACCCTGTGTTTGCTACCAGAGAGCAGTCGCTACGCTTCTAGCTCACTGGTTAACAAATTTACCTCAATCCATATCTTCGTCACTAGTGCTAAGGTCATCACTGATGAATAGCGAATTTAAATTCAACGCCTCCGAGTCTTTTTTAATGTTTGACTTCGAAGTAGACGGGTTAGGTTCTGGACTAGTAGTAAACATAGGTGCCCAACTCGTGGTTGATGCCGTACTAGGGCCAGGCAGAGGCTCCCATATTGTAGTTGGTGCACTGCTAGTACTAGGCATAGGCTCCAATGTCGGACTTTGTGCATTATGAGGATTAGGCTCAGGGTACCACATATTATGTTCCTCACTAGTACTTTGCTCAGTCAAAAATGCTGCGGTTTGATCATCAATTGCGCTGGGCTCCCATGTCGGACTTTGTAGTGGATCCAATATTGTGCTTCTTCCTGTACTGGTGCTAGGTATAGGTTCCTCAGTATTGTTAGATCTAGGAAGCCGTTCCGAAACAGTATTGTATTTTGAGTACCTTGTAGTTTTGTGTGTTGTGCTAGGTCTTGGATTGCTTCTAGTTGTGTGCGTTGTGCTAGGTCTTTGATTCGTTGTAGTTGTGTGTGTTGTGCTAGATCTTGGATTCCTTGTAGCTGTGTGCGTTGTTGTAGGACTTGGATTCCTTGTAGTTGTGTGCGTTGTTCTAGGTCTTTTATTCCTTGTAGTTGTGCGTGTTGTGCTAGGTCTTGGGTTGCTTACAGTGGTGTGTACTGTGCTGGGTACTGGGTCGCTTATAGTGGTCTGTATTACCCTGAGTCTTGGGTACGTTAAAGTGGTACACATTATGTCGAGTCTTGGGTTCAAGGTAAGGTCCCCACGCTCTCTTACCCTGACATTGTGTGTGATAGTGGCGGGTTGAAGTACAGTGACGTCGATTAGCGTAGTCGTAGTACGCGCTGCGTGCGAGGATCAGATCCTCAGCGCGCGTTTCCGCGGGGTGTGCCAGGTGGGCGGGCGAGCGCGTCGGCGCGGCGCTCTAGGTGTCTCTGGTTCCGGCGGTGCCGATGACGTCACTAGGTTGCGAGTTGTCCTAAACGTTGGCGCTTGACCGATATTCTGTTGGAACTGGATAATGCGTTCCACTATTTCTTCGTCGCAGTCTATGATCTCCTCAATCTGTAATGATAGATATGAAATCTAAATTAACCTATTTTCGACGGTAATCGAAACTGTAATCTGTAGGAGGTACGCACGATTTAGAACGAATTTAGCTATCATGAAGTTACTTCGGCTTAGGTAGGGATTAGTCCGAACGAAACGCATCGTGATGTGTAGTGATGTTTTTGGTTCCGTTTACGAGATTAATGCGTTTCATTGTACTAATTACCAGAAGCTTCGATCCGAAATTTCGGATGTACATTTCATGGTAGGCCTTTGATTGAACTTTGGTGCAGGCTTTTCTGTCGAGATTGGGAGGTCAAATGGCAGTCGCCTGAAAGATACCTAAATAAGCCAAACCAATAGGAGGAGGAAGGAGGAAACCAATTTGGTGGCTCATTGGTCAGAGCATTCCCCCTGCAAGGGAAAGATCGCGGATTCGAGACCCGCCCAGGTTGTATTCACTTTTTGTATCTTAAACCGATTTGAATAGCATACTAAGTGCTTAAAATTTCATTCAAAGATGACGATGATGATGATGTAAGTGAGGTGATGGGACCGGCGTACCTCCTAGCGGTAGTCGTCCATCGTACCTATTCGCTTTTTCTATCTTAAAAAGATTTGAATAGTTAGCATACTAAATGCTTAAATTTCATTCAAAAGATGATTATGAAGTATGTGACGTGACGTGACAGGCGTACCTCCTGACGGTAGTCGTCCATCGTACCTATTCGCTTTTTCTATCTTAAAAAGACTTGAATAGTTAGCATACTAAATGCTTAAATTTCATTCAAAAGATGATGATGATGTATGTGAGGTGACGTGACAGGCGTACCTCCTGACGGTAGTCATCCATCGTACCCATTCGCTTTTTCTATCTTAAAACGATTTGAATAGTTAGCATACTAAATGCTTAACATTTCATTCAAAAGATGATGATGATGTATGTGAGGTGACGTGACAGGCGTACCTCCTGACGGTAGTCATCCATCGTACCTATTCGCTTTTTCTATCTTAAAAAGACTTGAATAGTTAGCATACTAAATGCTTAAATTTCATTCAAAAGATGATGATGATGTATGTGAGGTGACGTGACAGGCGTACCTCCTGACGGTAGTCATCCATCGTACCCATTCGCTTTTTCTATCTTAAAACGATTTGAATAGTTAGCATACTAAATGCTTAACATTTCATTCAAAAGATAACGATGATGATGATAGTGGTGATGACGTATGTGAAGTGGCGGGGCCGGCGTACCTCCTAGCGGTAGTCGTCCAGCGTACCTATTCGCTTTTTCTATCTTATAAAGATTTAAATAGCATACTAAATGCTTAAAATTTCATTCAAAAGATGACGATGATGATAATGATGATGATGGTGACGATGATGATGATGATGGTAATGGTGATAATGGTAATGGTGATAATGGTAATTGTGGTGATGATGATGATAATGGTGATGACGTATGTGATATGGCGGGGCCGGCGTACCTCCTGGCGGTAGTCGTCCAGCAGGTCGGTGGCGATGCGCACGAGGTAGGTGGCCACCTGTCCGCCGCGCGGGCCCAGGCGCGCGTACAGGCGCAGTACGGCCGGCACCAGCACTTCCGCCACGGTGCGCTTCATTTTCTGCAACAATCAACGTGTATACCTCAAGACGTGTACGTTGGAACAAAATCACGAGCAAAACAGGCCCTGGTGCGAGCGGATTGTTTTGTAATAATCTATGCATAATGAATTAGAGCTTATTTATCGCAGTAGCGCGCCGTGCTATCCTCAAAGGTACCTAAGAAGTGTGTACTGCGTGTTCAGTACTGGCACATTTTAGGTCCAAGATATATGTTCCAAGCAATACTTCGGGATCTGTATCTTGGACCTAAATCACGAGACAAACGAGGTCCTGACGCGCGCGAATTAATAATAATCTATACGCGGAAGAGTAATCTATACTTGGACTTGGTTAATTTGAGGTCATCCACTGCAGTAACACCCCGTGCTATACTCAAAAGACACCCAAGAATCGTGTACTGCGTCTAGGTAGGCGTCCAAGGTATATGTCCCGAGCAATACTGTTGTATGGATCTTGTACATGGGAGCAGAGCAGTAATCATAAATCCCATACATTTTTTAAAAACTTAAATTACGGGTATACGCATGGGGAAAAAGGGGTGCAACGGGGGATTTCACGAGCAAAGCCGGGCAGGGTCAGCTGAACAGAATCGGACGGAGCTGCGAGCAATATTTAGTCGTGGATATAAAAATACTCACATGAGACACAATATTCGTCGTGACTCTTTCCTGTAACTCGTCTATATCTGCTGGATCGCCGGCATTCTGTGGTTTTCCTACAAAAAAAATTCAAAAGTAAGATATAAAGAAATTCGATAAAGTTTGAAAACAATTTGAGAATCCGAGGTATAATAAAAATGTATTTGCTAATAATTTACCTTTAACTTCCGGCACAGACGTGTAAATATATAAAAAGGTTAGAAATTTAATTGGAAACCATGAAAAATTATATACTACTTATTTTATAAATGTGAATATGGCTCGCCACCTATTACCACGTAATAGATGGCGAGCCTATTACCGTAAAACGGAAACTTAGTCATTATTTCTAGTCTATATGTAGTTCCATTATAGCTACCTGTTGTTCGCAAAGTAAATTCGCATCAATCATGTAATATATTTTTTTTTTATTTATTAAAACTTCATGCACATATTATGTACACAGGCGGACTTAATGCCATAGGCATTCTCTACCAGTCAACCTAATAGGTGGTGCAGAGAATAAAAAAGTAGGTCCATTCAACTTAAATAAATAATACTGACTTGGTAATTTCATTCTCGGGGAGCACAAAAGCGTGATTGTATCCAACAGCGTGGCATTGAGCTCCGGCGATAGTTCCTCGTCGCCCTCTTCGCTCATATCGGCCGCGTGCTGTAACACGTCGCGCGCGAGACGACACTGCACGTTCAGCTTTTGTACGATGGACAACCGCTGGAGCATTATGTCGTAGATCGATTGGCGGGCATCAAACTTTATGGTCTCTGTAAAAGATAAACTTGAATGAATTAGTGTTGATATTTCATCAGCTTGTCATGAATTTGAAAGGAAAAGCTTTCAATAAAATCCAATAGCAATAGCATTGAAAAAAGGCCAATAGCACCAGAATTGGTGGTCCGTAGTCCGTATCTTCTGGACTGCACCTCAGCTTTTTACCTTATAGCGGGGTGCAGTCAATTGGCGGACCAAATATATTTTAAAAAAAATGCTTTTTTGATATAGTGAAGAAGTGGGGTATGGTGAGTGGGTTGAATATGGTCGAAGTTGTATCTGTGGATACTCAAAGGAAAGGTAGCCGATGATGTAAAACGTATAATATTATTATTGTAAGTAAAAGGTACTTATAGTTAACAGTGTAAATAAATTGGTCAATCTGTCCTTGACGGTGTGTATTATCTGAAGGTAAGGTTGTTTAGGTAGTCTTCAGAAGTATCGGAGCTAAGTGGTTAAGTAGTTAGGTCTAATGATAGAGCGGTCCAGAATTTGAATCCCAGCTATTGCACTATCGACGACGTGAACCCATTCCTAACAGAAGCAATTAGATGGGACTACTTGTATTTTCAGTTACTAATAAGTATTTACCTTTGTAGTCCTTGTTATAGTGAATAATACAGTCCACGAAGTGGTGGTAGATGGTGTCGGTGGACAAACAACACGTGACGTAGTACTCGACGGGCTCGCGGACTTCGAGGTCGTCGTCCGCCAGCAGTGCGAAATACCTGCGAACAAGATTCATTCAATCTTTTGTCAATGTGGCACGCTTGGCGGACGTGGTAATCATTCTAATCTTAAAGACACCCAAGTTGTAGCTATCCGGAAAGACAGACTAGGACAAGGCATTCCACATATCATTCAAACATTAGTAGGTAATATTTGTAGGAACCTATAGTCGACAGCCTTTGTGGTGCGGAGGTAGTGATTTGCATTTTGCATTACACTTGGCGGACATTTCTGCGCTGCGGCGGCGCCGCAACGCATCGTGTGCCCCCGCTCTTAGTCTGGTTGTGCTTCGAAGAGCACATTAAGCCCGTCGGTTCCGGTTGCTATATCATATAGCAACCGGAACCGACGGGCTTAATGTGTGGCATATAGCCTATATGAACATCTATGGTAGTCGTTACGGGTAGTTGGAGCCCTAAGTCTAACAACTGATCTAGTTGCAATGCTTCGATATCGCCCAATGTGGCTATTTGGTTGTGGAGGTCAGATGGCAGTCGCTTCACGTAAAATATCGAAGTCTAGACAAATCCGCAGTGAGACTGGTAAAGCGGACCACAGATTCCAAGATAAAAGTTTCGGAAGCGACTGGGATTAACGCTAGGATGAAGAAGAATCTATATTTGGTGAATTTGAGCTCGTCCACCGCAATAGCATCCTGTGCTATGCTCAAAAGACACCCAAGAAACGGGTAATGCGCATATAAAGCATATTTTGAACACATTTTAGGTCCAAGATATATGTCCCGAGCAATAATATTTGTCTGTTTATACTGGAGATTGATGACACTTAGTGGAACTTGCTTTTTTGGTTGTTGTAGTTGTAGTAGTGTTTTGGTTGTAGTAACCTGTAGTAGAGAGGTGCGCGCAGACGTAGGAATCCTCCGAGCAACAGTTTGGTGAGGGCGCGCGCCGTCGCCTGCCGCAGCTCGGGCGGGGCCTCGAGCGACAGGCAGCCGCACACCGACGGCAGCAGCGGCTCCACTATAGCCGTGTACCTGCGCAGTGGTGGGACTAATTGAAATATATCAATAATATAATATTTATTATTACTTAAAGATCTAAATGAATATGACTAGATTAATTTTGCGAGCTTTTAAAAAAAGAGTTGTTGTGTCACGACTTCCGGGTTTTTTTTTTAATCATTTACAAACGTACCTATTGTTTGGTAGGGCATTAGTCAGGATACAATAAGAACCAATAAAAAAAGGACCGATGAATTAATGACACAAGATCTTCGAGTCCATGATTCATTTAATATAGTTTAAGTGGTTAACTGGTACGCCTCGGTCGTAGTTTTCTGCGCAACCACCAAAGAGAGCAGCTAGAGCAGATTGTCAAAATGTTTGTCAATGTATAGTGACTGGCAAACTACGCCGCGAGGACATACCACGGATACTTAAAGCCGGTGGGGGGGGGGGGGGGGGGGAGGTATGTCGGACTTAAACCGAATAAAACGCACGTCGTCTGTGGGTTGCTGGTTGCCGGAGGAGGTGAGATTGTCTGAGATATTCTCGCACCCCGGCCGCCCCAGGGCCATCTCCTCCTAGCCGGCCCTCTTCGGGTGTTCGCGTTACTGGTTAAATCAGTCATTGTATTGGTGTTTAGGTAGGTCCGTATAGTTTGCCGGGACTTGTATGTAGGTACCTGATGCAGATGTCGGTGAGCGCCAGCAGCGCGTTGACGCGCGCCTGCATGGGGGCGGCGTTGTCGGGCAGCAGCGCCGCCAGCGCCGGCGCCAGCACCGCCGCCGCACCGCGCGCGCGTACGCACAGCCGCCCCGCGCCCGCCGCGCATGCGCCACGCTGCGCCGCCGACCAGTCTAGGGAGCCACACCACATACACACACTACTCGGGACACGTATCTTTTTTTTTTTATCGTACGAGAAATCCCCACGGATACCTCCCCCGCCGGCCGGAGCCGGAGGAGGAAGTTATGTCGGACTCGACAACTAAGAGCGCCTTCACACTAGCGTTTGTCCAGCGTAGGCGTTCGATGAACGTATGCGCAGCGCAGACGCGACGCGCGCGTCGCGTTGTCGCGGCGTGTCTGCTGGAATACATAAGCACGCTGCTTTAGAGTCACGCGTGCGCGACGCATGCGCCGCGTTACTGCGGCGTCATGTACAATCATGTAGCGCGGCGAAAAATACTAAACTGTGTAACGTCTGCGCCGCGCTACATGATTGTACATGACGCCGCAGTAACGCGGCGCATGCGTTGCGCACGCGCGACGCTAAAGCAGCGTGCTTATGTATTCCAGCAGACACGCCGCGACAACGCGACGCGCGCGTCGCGTCTGCGCTGCGCATACGTTCATCGAACGCCTACGCTGGACAAACGCTAGTGTGAAGGCGCTCTAAACGCATGCCGTCTGTGGGCCGTCGGTTACCGGAGGTGAGATTGTCGTAGTCATATCCCTCGCACCCCGGCCCACCCGAGACACGTATCTTGAACTTAAAGCGTCATTTAGACGGGAAGAGTTTCTCGCACGTTTCTGGCCGAAAAATCGTACGCGACAGTCACTAGTAAGCGCCATACCGTTTACATAGCATCTTTTTAACAAAAATATCAATGAAAGTACTTACCGGCTGGTGGCTCATTGAGTGCAGTCAAAAAAAGATATATTAGGTTGTCCGAGGGCGGCACCGGTGCCACTAGTGACAAGTCTGCAGCACGAACTGCTTCGTCCATATCCATATTCTCTATCGCACGTCGTTCCGCTGGAAATTATAAACGATTTAAAATATTGTTTTTAAGTTACATACGGCCATCGAGGCCAAGAAATATATAGGTATTAATGAGTATTTGCTTGTGGGCCTGCCAGGTAACTCTTTGATCGCCTATGCCTATCAGAATCAATTAAATAATCACCCGAGTTCCTTTTACACAGTTTAGAAAAAAAGTGTAGGTCAGAAGTACTCGAAACCGGCGGACTTGCATGAAAAGTTTAATGATAGTAGAGGAAGGTCGTGAAGTATGTAAGGACATAGCCAAATGGCGGGCTGTTGTCTCTGCCTACCCCGGAGGGAAATTGGTGCGAGCGTATGTATGTATTCTACACAGCATTATCTAGCATTTTTACGGAGATAGGACACGGCGGTATCTCCGTCCCAATTGAGTACCTCCGTCCTACAGAATACCGCGACGATAATAGCCTAGTGTTGTGTTTCTGGTGGTGAGTTCGGTAGCCAGAGCTCACTGAAGAGTTTTGTGCTGTCAATGAGAAGACCGAAGACCTTGTCCTGCTTTGTCTTCTGCACTGACGGCACAGAAACTGTCTGTTCTTACAGGGTCGGCAGCACGAGTGTGACTCCCCTTGTGTTACACACGTCCATGGGCCACGGTAACCATTTTTCATTAGGTGGGCCGTGTGCATTTCTACCACCTAAGTAGTACAAAAAAGACCCCAAACAAAGCATATCTAGTAATATGGATTCTAGAAAGTGGATAAACATACATACTATGGAATCTAATCCGGGCAAAAAGAAAAATATTTCACGACCTCATAGACACTACTTACCAAGCTGCATGATTTCTGTGGACCACGATAGATTTGAAGGATCGAGGCGGCCGGCCAACGTCGCACAGGCTATGCGACACCCTGTAACCAATTCATAAGAAAAACTGGATCAGCCATCTTGAATCAATATCGTATTGACAAAGACAGTCCAGCACGTCATAATATTCACAATTTGTTAAATAATAAGTTAGTCAAATTTTCGCTTGCCCTTCACAATAATCAAATCTATAAAATATAAATAATACTTTAATTACCATCGTCCTTGGAGGCCACAAGACGCCGAACCAGGTGCTCCCTCAGCGTTGTCCTCTCGCACGACTGCACGTACATCGACCACGCCATTATGAGCTCTAAAGTCAACGACATTAGCCGCATGTCACGAAGCTGGAAAATATGGTCACAGTTAGCCTAGATTTGTTATTAGGCAATATTCTGACCTGGATATGTATATCAGCGCCTAGACCTGGATATCTATATCCAGGTCTAGACGCGCAGTGTCCACACCGCGCAATTTGACTTGGATAGATTAGGTTAGAGGGCAATTTTTTATAACCATCCAGAAATAGAACTTCAGTAAAGCGGCCACATTGATAATTAAAGACAGTAGGGCAGTACCTAGTATTCATAATAGTTCATACATTGCCTTCACCTCCAAGCTTCATTTTGTTCAATTTGTTCAAAAAAAAAAAAATGTTACCGGCAATCTGTATAAATCGGGTATCTAAATGCCTGTTCTATACATTGCACTAGTACTATGTCACATTGAGAGAAATCTATATCCAGAAGTGGACTACGATAGGCTAATTGATTTGATGCTGTACTGCACTGCGTCTGCTCTAATTGTATACCTGTTCATTGTCAGCTATTTTGTAGTAGTAGTTCACAACGAAACCAACGCTAGAGTACTCCACATGTCGCGCTACGCATGTCAGCAATATTAAGGTGTGCAGATCTCGTGCGTCGTCCCACGCACCCAAGTGTGTGCTCAGGATGTCTATTATACGGTGGCTGGGGAAACACAATACAAAATTAGAATACGATTATTAACATTTTGCCAGGTTAAGCTACTAACTGACGTAGAATTTTCATCACTTCAACTCATCATCCTCCGAGCCTTTGCCCTGCTCCTTTGGTGTAACAAATGGCCCAACTCGCAATTTTTCTGTGAAGCGACTACCATCTGACATAACACATTGTCACCAGTGTCGAAGCTCTGTAGTCTGTAGTACTTTTTTGAGGTTCAATTATCCATAACGAATGCTACAAATGCTCGTATGACATCCTTGACCGACAACTGACAGCTCCAAAGAGCGGTTTGCTTTTATCAGATTCTAATTTTATCAGAGAGACATGTGGAGAAACCGAATAACGTAAATATAAGGCCACTTCTGTATCATATGATCGTATCTATTACAGGTGAGACATGAGATTTATTTACGCTGTCAGTTATGAAAATATTAAAATGACATCTTACTTAATGCTTCCTGCTTTAGTCATTATAATGCATGCTTTCTGCAAGTGTTTTTTCATGTTACGTCGAGCGATTCCGTCAAGGAACATCCATGGCACAGTGTTGCTGGAGTCTGGACCAGTGAATATGTGCAGACGGTCTATTAGAAGCTGCTGGATGAAGGCCACCACCTGGTCTTGCACCTGAGAAAAGATGGTAGAAGTTTAATTTGTATATAATATGTTAATAAATAGTTGATAAATTCTGAAGGCTGTGGAAGTGAGAAGTATTGCTGGAGTGACTTTCTTAGGCCAAGGAACAATGCGTGAACAAGGATAATCTAGTAACAGTTTAGTACCTGAAACGTTTAATTTAATTGCCAAAGCTATTGGCTACCACTACGAGTTCATGCAACTCAAAATTAGATCGTAAAATATACCGCTGAGTTATCGCTATCTAAATATTATGTCATAAAAATGAACATGAAATATAGCCTTTCAAAAATTATGCCATAGTCCGGCAATTCTTTCTAAGCCACGAAGCTAAAATATGCTTACCTTATTTTCCGGGTCAGATAATTGATGCATCGGTCCCAGTAGAAATGCGTCTAACACGGCCTCGCTGGGGCGATTTAAAGCTAAGTCACCCAAAGCTGAGATTGCTGTGGTTCGGACTATAATACTCGCATCGCGGCAGAGGTTCACTAAAATCTAAAAGGAAAGATGAAGTATTACAATTACATAATACAGTTAAGTCGTCCGGTAAGGGTTTGTCATAGTATCACATGACTGTTTTAAGACCTAGTTTTAAGTGGTGTATGAAACTGTACATTAACAATTTCATACACCACTTTATCTAAGCTCATGAAGTAATATAATTTGTGTAAAATGACCGAAATGTTAAGCGGCAAAATCGATTTGCTGATCGTGCATGCGTGTTGCGTCTCGTCCACAGATTATGTAGGCAGAAAATGCATTGTAACCTCTTTGCGTCCAGCTGTATCGTAATCTAAAAATAGTTACACGTTACGATTACAATACAGTACATTACAATAGATGTATCACAATGTAATTATTAAATTGATTTTGATATTCTGTCATTAAGAAACGTCATTAATATTTTGTTTTTAATTTTTAATGTTAACATTTCAGTATGAGAGTAAAAGTTAATAAAAGTGTGTTAAAGAAACTGATTGATGGGAGTGGTGATGGTGACATTGGTGACTACACTATCACCACTCCCATCAATCAGTTTACACACAGGTATACTAGTACACTAGTATACCTCGGGCCACAATCGTCAGACCCCATGCTATCCTCAAAAGGCAACAAAGAAACGTGTACTGCGCGTATAGAGCACATTTTAGGTCCAAGATCTATTTCTTGAACAATACGCACTAAGAGGTCGGTGTCCTGCGGCGCGAGGTCGGGCGCGGACAGCAGCCGCTGCACGAGTGTGACGCCGGCGCGCCGCACGACCGCGCGCTCGTCGCACACGCTGCGCACTGCCACCAGCCGCAGCTGCGGGGCCGACTCGTCGCCGTTCAGCTCCTGGGAACACACGCCTGTAAGTGCCGGCAACTTACAAACAACCCCCTACTAGGCCACCGCCGCGGCCTGCTTCTGCTAGCGTGACAGGCAGCTCCAACCGTCACCTCCAGGCCAGCGCTCATTGGGGACAGAGGTCATTCTGCGACCCGAGTTGCCTCCGCTCGTCGCACTTATCTCAAGAACTAATTGTAAAATTATTTTTGTGTTAAATAGCCCGTTTATCGTGGAAGGTTATAGGCTAAATATCATCACGCAGCAGTAACAATAAATGTCAACAAATCCGGCTAATTCCCATACATTATTTGAAAATTAATAAATTATGGGAGGAATAATATGGGGCCACGGGCGAAGCCCGGGTGGATCAACTAGTTAATAATATAATCTGACACTTTAGTGGAATAAAACAAAAAGAAATACCTACATTTAATTTTTTTTATTGTTTTTGACTGACGTAACTCCTGAAAAGTAGGGATCGATCAATGAGGCGAGTGTGATTTATTCAATGTAATCTAAATATGATTGGGTAATTGACGCGCCTCGGCAAGAAGGATAGGAGCTTTTGTAAAGGCCCAAGTTAACCTCACCTGGGGAGACCACACACCATTTCTACGTCGTACACTGTTCGGTATAGCCAAATATTATAAGTAACTAGCTGCCCCGGCGAACTTCGTACCGCCATTTTTCGGCCCGCGTGGTATTCAAATCCCGTTCCCGCTGCACCCTTATCACTTAGGGGGATGAAAAATAGATGTTGGCCGATTCTCATAGATACCGGATAAGCACAAAAAATTTCATCAAAATCGGTCAAGCCGTTTCGGAGGAGTTCGATTACGCACCCCGTGACAGAAGAATTTTATATATTTCTTACCAAAAAAATTGAAATCGTAGAGGGATGAAAAATTGAGAGTATAATCAGATTTTTTTTTTAAGTCGACAGAATAAAAAAAAATTTTTCCAAAAAATTAAAGTTTATAATTCACAAAAAAAATAGGGGTTGATCGTAGAGGGGTGAAAATTGAGAGTCATATGAGATTTTTCATTATAAGTCATGACAAAATAAAAAAAAATTCTTGCAAAAAAATAAAACTTTTTAATTACCAAATAAAAAATAAGGGTTGATCGTAGAGGGGTGAAAATTTAGGGTTGCATGTATTTTTGTATGATGTATCATAAAAAAATAATTTAAAAACAAAAAATTTTGTCTGAAAAAAAAAAAAAAATTAAGGGGTGGACCACCCTTAACATTTAGGGGGATGAAAAATGGATGTTGGCCGATTCTCATAGATACCGGATAAGCACAAAAAATTTCATCAAAATCGGTCGAGCCGTTTCGGAGGAGTTCGATTACGCACATTGTGACACGAGAATTTTATATATAAGATAACGCTGGTACCTTAATAGCCTGAACGATCGCGGGCCGTGTGTTACTGATGCAGTCGGAGAGTATGTTAAGCGCACGCATACGCAACGCGCTGGACACGTCGTACAAACGCGCGTGCACCGCGCGTAAGATCTCAGCGTGTCGCACAGTGTGTGGTCGCTGACGGAGGAGTCCCTCCATTATATCTTCCATCACCTCCTATTAAAAAAAAACTATTGGAGAAAGAGTTTAGAGGAAGCTATAATCAATCTAACATAGAAGATTATTAAAATCTTAATTTAGAATATTATGAATAAAAAAACAACAATAAGTTATTCAGTGACAAAAAAGAATAAAGTGAAGCAAAAATAAATAAAAGCAAAATAATAAAAACACACATCTCTTTCTACAGGAGGCACCTGACTATCCTGGGAGCTGTCATCGTCTGTAGCAACGCGTTCACTTTGCTGATTATTATCATCTGATCCTTCACCATTCGCGGTCTCTGAATGTGATTCAACTGTTCCATTTGCATTATTGGAACTTTGATCAACGTCCATTCCAACAGACACTCCTGAAATCGATACAAAAATTAAAACACTATTAATTGGGGTATTTTTTTTCTCTGTATTCCCGTTGTATACATATAATAAGGAGATATAAAAATAATAATAAACTCAGTGAATTCATTTTAAAATTCTCTACCTACCTGAATCGCTAGCATTTACAGGGGCTGCCGGTGGAGCGGCAGGAATTGGTACCTCAGGCTCATTGCTAAGTAGGTTCGCTAACAACTCCTGCAAAATACATAACTTGTTATTAAATTTCCCTCATACGTCATACGTCTATATTACGGGTGCGCATTTTCTTACATAACTTCTCAACTCCTATCATCGGATGTCCGAAAATATTTCTCATACCATTTGAAGCCATAATGATCATTCTTCATAAAAATTTAACAAATAAATATCAAAATATTTATAATCATTGAAATTCATAATATCACTTATTATACAGTTGTTGTTACTAATATTTGTTTTAATATATTTGTTTATACTAATGGTCGAAACTCATAATCATTCCAATAAATAATAATTTCTTAACAGACAGTGATAGATTTATTGAGAAAGCCGTCGATTCCGACTTGGATAGATTAGTCTAGAAGGCTAATGCGGGAGCGGAGCGGAGCGGAGCGAAGCGCCCGCATTAGCCTTCGTGGTTATTTTTTTTTTATATAACCATGTAGAACTTTATTGAATCAAATCAAAATCAAATGAACATTCTGAATGAAAAAAAAAATATAATTTCAAACTGTTCTTGGTAGTAACAGTATTAATAAATAAAAAAATGAGCACTAACGGTTATGAGCTCCGTTGGTAGATAGTAATAAAAATGTATGAATAAAAAAGACGTGTGGAACGCCCAGCATACTCAGTGAACAAAGCCTATAACTCCGGAGTTATTAGAGCACTATTTTTTCTTTTTGGACACCGTTATGAACTATTTATGAACTATTTTTTGAAGTATGAATTATGTTTGAAGCGTACGCAGATTCCCCAAACGGAGGTGAGTATGCTGGACGAAACCTTCGCCCAGCATACTCATAGAACTATGGCTGTGATTTCGTAAGTATAAGAGAACTATTTTTTTCCTTTCGCAACTATTTAAAACTATTTCAGAACTATTTTTTGGCATTCATGAAATATCAAGATTCCATGGTGAGTATGCTGAGCGAAGGGACACTGTGGAACTCGGGGACTGCCGCGGTAAAGCTATTGCATAGCATTTTTTATCAACTTATGCAATTATCCCCCCACTCCGACTCTATTTATACTATGACTCCGAGCTCGCACGAATCGAGCCGAGGCTCCGAAATCGGCTTGATTCGTGCGAGCTCGGAGTGTCAGCTTAGGTTTGGACCTGACCTGACCTGACCTTGACCTTGACTTTGACCTTGACTTTGACTTGTGGCACTCGGGGACTGCCGCGCTAAAGCTATTGCATAGCATTCGGAGCAGCTCGGCTCGATTCGTGCGAGCTCGGAGTTGGGGGTGTTACCATTTTTCGTTACGGAATTTCTGGATTCGGTCTCCACGCTCAAGGCCCGCGATAGAAGCTTATAAAGCATAGCATAGCTTAAAAAGGTATGAAAAAAAAATTATGAAGAGTGATTATTATTATGAGTATAAATCGGAAGTAAGACAAAGAATAGGATTTAGAATTTTATGTGAGCCAATATGGACCCCTATATTACATTAGTGACATTTTTTGCCTTAGTAGTTCAACATATAAACAAAATTGATATTCGGACTTTGAGCCTTTAAGTTCTATGATGTTGTATTCTACAGAAGTACTAGCCACTTCTCATTTGCCTACACATTAAAATTACATAATCAGAGCGTCATTGTGTCATACTTATAATGTATAGGAGGTAGGAATGCATAATTATGTTGGGCTAGCCAGGATGTGTCCAGGTGTACTAGGGTCTGGTGTCTGTCCTGGCTGGTCGCAGCTTCAATGCCCCTCCCAGATAATGATAACATTTAAGGAATATAATTGCTATGAAAAGTTAGCATATTTATTGCTTTCAGATTTAATTCACTTATAAAATCATGGTTTGCAAATCAACAGGAATTGCTAAGTTTTAGGCTGGAGTACAGTGATGAGTACTTATAAATGTGTTTAATTCTTCTGCATAACTGAATTTAATTGAGTAGAAGTCAAACTCATGCAAGTTCGATTTAAGGTACAACTTACCACAGCAATTTGTCGATGTGGTACTCTGGCTGTAGTAGACAATTGCAGTAACCATGTTACAGTTTTGCGGTAAGACTGGCGAGGCAATAGGCTCATCAGTCCTGAAACTAAGGACACTCGCGCATTTCGTACTTCCTGTCGTTCCTAAAAATGAATATATCAAAGTTAATTGCAGGACATCTAGACCGGATATATTGCTTCATGCAAAATCAATAAAGCATTTAGAGGTAGTACAACTACAGTAAGTACTGAGGCAGGAATGACAAAGCACTGGAGTTAATACATATTGATTACTGAGATAACCGAAAAAGGTCACGTATATATAGGTACCTACTGTGGAAGTGGGCGCGAAAGGTATCAGCTAAACCACTGTACAATCTACACACTATGCATTGCGAAAATATCCAAAACGGTATTGTTAAGGAACACAACAGACAATGGCGGTGAGTGCATATCATAAACCTACGCCTGGGTCGCAAGTCCCAGCCACTGGCACATTCGAAAGTATTCCCTCTGTGAAGAGCTAGTCTACAGGCACATTGGCAAAAACATTGCTGTGCAGGTTTACATGTTGTAGTGTGCCCTGCAGAGTCAAATCTTTGGTTGGGTATACCTGCTACATGCTAAGCTGAACAATATTTTCAATTTTTGTTATTTAGAAATAAAATACGTATACATGCACTAATTTATATGTAAAATAAGTAATAGAGGTATAACATACAAAGAATTTTGAAAAATACCTACCAAACCATCCTGCGAGTAACACATATGTTGCAATAACAACATGTACCCTTCCAAAGCTGATTTCCCATATTTATTAAGTAGTAGTCCTGCATATGTAACATATGAAGCTCTTACAATACTCTGAAACAAATTTATTTATTTGATTCAATGTTAGAGAGGCTAAGGATATTTATAATACTACTTCCAATGGGGACACCATTGAACGGACAGGTGATCAGCCCTTCTGAGTGGGCCATTTCATCCATTTCCCCAATATAACGACTGTCATAGATGTTCGTATGGCAACCGGGACCGACAGCTTAACATGCTCTCTGAGGCATGACCAGACCAATGCAAATACCCATATTCATGCATACAACATGTGCACTGAGCGGGGATCGAAACCACGCCTCCTGGATACCTGTTCATATTACTTCTACTTCTATACAAGATGTTCGAGAAACTATGGTATCCCTTGCAACAACTCCAAGGTTGGCAAATTATGTTGCCACCCTTTGAGTTTCTACTCTGCTTAAATTTCTCCTCAAAACATCTCTGACACAGACTAAATGAAAATGCTAGGTCAGCAGCTTAAAGAATATTAGGTTACTACATTGAAACAACAGTGAATGTTTTGTTCATTCTTCTGATTCACATTATTTATTTTTATTTATTTATTTATTTATTACTTTGTGAAACATAGGTATTACAAAAGATCTTAACATTAAATAATAGTGCACTATGTCCTACCATTTAACATGGTGTACAAACTAAATTTAAAATATGGTTAGTTTTGGACTTAAAGAATATGGTTAGTAAGTTCATATATTATATTATCATTAATTGATTTATAGATTTATTTTTACCACAATTTCATAATAATTAATATCTTTTATACATTTTTTTAATTTGTGTAATTTAATGTCATGCATGAGATATTATAATAGGAGATCTGAATGTCAACGTAAAATAATGTCAAATTTAAATTTAATATAGGTACTTCACCCTTCACTTCACTTCAATAAAATATTAATATTTCCATTACGTCATCAATAATAATAATAAAATAACAAAATAATAGGAGATTCGAATGTCAATGTAAATATAATCTAGATCTAAAAATGAATAAAACTCATTAATAACAGGTAAAGTAAAATGTCAAAATTTCTCATTCATATACTCATTAATAGAATAGTATGCTTTTTCTAACAGTAGTGTAAGCAATTTGTTTTTAAATTCTTGTATATCTAGAGCCGAGCTAATAGACTTAGGCAACTTGTTATATATTGTAGGTGCCATGCAAAACACACTTTTCTGATACATAGTTGTTTTACACGCTACCACATGTAATGTACCTAATCTGCGGCTACTAGTCACTTGTGAAAATTTTGACCAATTACGCTTCACAAACATACATATCTCAAGAATGTACATAGATGGCATTGTCAACAATTTAAGTCTTATGAAATGTGGCTTACAAGTATCGGTAGTGTGCAAGTTACAAATCGCTCTGATGCATCGTTTCTGTGCCTTAAATACTAGCTCTTTGCCTACTGCATTCCCCCAGAATATAATCCCGTATCTTAAAGTAGACGCAACTAGTCCATGGTATGCTGTAAGAACGGTATCTTGGTTTGCCGATTTATTTAGCATATATAAAGCATATGCATGCTGATTTAATTTACCGCATATTTTTGCGATTTGTTCCTTCCACTCCAACGTGCATTCTATCTGTAGCCCAAGAAATTTCGTAACTGTAGTTTCATGTATTGTAATATCATCATGTTTAATATTTAAATGTGAATGTACATTTATATTTCTTCCGAAATTCATTACTGTTGTTTTTTCAGTATTAAATTTTAAATTTTGCGCTTTAAGCCAGTTAACTAAAGAATTAATACTGCTATTAATATCACTTTCAATTAAATCGAAACTAGGTTTATCAAATACAACTGTAGTGTCATCAGCAAACATTACCATTGAAGATGTTGTAGCTGACGGGAAGTCATTGATATAAATGTTAAATAACAATGGGCCTAATGTACTTCCTTGGGGGACTCCGTAAACTATATTCCTCACATCTGAGTAATATTGATGGTCAGTTTTGGATGTATAACTTATCCTATTAATTATGGTCAATTGTTGTCGATTTGTCAGGAACGATTCAATTAAACTAGATACGTTTCCCCTAATTCCATATGCGTTCAACTTATTCATAAGAATTTTGTGATCCACGTAGTCGAACGCCTTCGTCAAGTCCATATAGAGAGCTGCAACAGGTAAACGTTTATCGACTCTAGCCATAACTATATTCAAAAAGTCATATATGGCTGCATCAATACACCTATTTTTTCTGAACCCCTTTTGTTGATCAGCAAAAAGATTATTAGTTTCGAAGAAATTGTTTACACTGTCATAGATGACTCTCTCAAAGATTTTTGAAAAAATTGGGACTAGAGCAATTGGTCTATAACAAGAAACATCTTCTATGTCACCTTTCTTGAAAAGAGGTTTTATTACAGTCTTTTTTAATTTATTGGGAAATACGCCATTTAAAATACAGGAATTTATAATGTGACTAAGCACAGGTGCAATACATATGGATACCTTTTTTACTATACTTGTACGTATTTCATCATACCCAGTACTGGCTGTATTTTTTAATTGCTTTATAATTCTGTGAATGTCCTGTGGTATGGTTGGTTGCATAAACATTGAGAAAGGTGTTCCAGAGATATTAGATTTGGTATGGCTTTCACTCTTTATTGGGTCTACTTGGTCGGCATAAAAATTATTAAAGGTTTGTGCAATTGCCTTGGGATCTGTTACTAACTGATCATTAACTTTTATTTGCCTAACACCTTCAGACGGGTAATTAACTTTATTCTTATTTATTATTTTCCAAGTAGCCTTGCATTTATTTTTAGAAGAGCGCACATACTCATTATTCTGATGTTTTTGAGTTAGATTAATAATTTTTTTGAGTTTACAAGATAAAGTTTTAAAATTTTGTTTATTGAGTTCAGTAGGGCAACGTCTATATGTCCACAAGAGTTCTCTTTTTCTTTTACTGCACACTCTAATGCCACTACTTACCCATTTGGGCTTTATTTTTGTGGAGTTTTTGATCCTGATTCTAGGGAAACACACATTATACACATACAAAAATATCTCGTGAAATATATCAAAAGCACGATCACAATCTGTTTCTTGATATACCTCAGCAAAACTGATACCGTTAAGAGAATTTATAAATTTATCTATGTTATTCTTACAATAGTTACGTTTTTCGGAAAACCAGTAATCAAGTCTACATGTTTTTTTAACAGGACAGTGTAGCAATTGTGCAGTATGATCTGATACAGCCAGTTCCAGTACTTCCGCTTTACATCCACGTAAATTATGTGCAAAGTTATCCAAACAAGTTCCGGTACTCAAGCGAGTAGGTACTTTTATTTCGTATTTCAAGTTGAACCCTTGAAGTACTTGAGTAAATTGCTGCGTATAAATTGTTTTTTTCAAAATGTCAACGTTAAAATCCCCACATAATACAATTTTTTTGTTATTATTAAATGGAAACAATGTATGAACTCGGTATAACACATCAAGGAATACATCAAATCTATTTCTTATATTTTCTCTTTGTGGAGGCCTATAAATACATAAAAGTATGATGTTATGATCTACTAGTTCTATTCCACAGCATTCAGTTATACCCGGTACACTACAGGGCGGCACAGTTGCAATAGATTTATACCTTAGTCCATTCTTTACCATAATACAGGTGCCTCCGCGTCTCACACTCCTTGCATAGAAGGTAGCCAAAGTAAAATTAGGAACAGATAGCATGTCGACATCTGAGGCCAACATGTTGTGTTCACAAAAACATAATACATCAATAAGACAACCCTTACTGTTTAAATTTTCTAAATGTACTGTAAACAGAGTCGAAGACGTTTGGGACACAAATTCTACGGACACTGTGTCCCTAAGTGTACTTTCAAATTTATTTATTTTTTCGAAGACGTTACGGACACTATCATTTTATTAAATCGGCTCAGTACAGTCTCATAAAAAAGTGTTATAATATAATATGTGAAAATCGAATAAGTACATATCTTGTTGTTTTTGTGATTGCCAGGTGCATTGCCAGGAGCTCCCAGTAGCGTGTTTTACTTGGCGTATGTGTATCATGCAAGGTATTTTTAAAAAATAGTGGGTTACCATGATCTATCATAAAATCAATTTTGAATATTTTAACATCAGTTTTATTGATTCATTTGGTACTTATTACTAAAATACATATCTAACGTGTGTAAAAATCACAGATAATAATGAGAACAAACAAAATAAAAACTATCTACCTACATATTAAAGCCTAGAATAATTACAGTATTTAGAATAGTTGTCATGACACTCCAAAACTTATAAAAATAAAAATGAAACTCATACCTACAATGTAGAAGTACTTGAACCGGGCGTAAAGTGTAAATATTAATGAACATCTAATAGCAGATTTTGTAAATATTAATAATAAAAAAAAGGAAACTTAAACCATGGTTTTGACATTACAACTAATGAAAATAACAGTTTTTTGTTACGAATTTCTGATTAACTAGACGAAGATGCTGGCTGTCCATCACCTAAAATAATAAAGTAAATAAGTATCCTATTTATAAGTCCGTAATTTATATTTAAAGCCTCTCTCACTCACTCATTACTTAACTCTTATTTTGAGTTAAATTAAAATAAATAAATAAAATAAATATTTTTGGATAATATCACACAACGCCATCTAGCCCAAACTAGGCTAAAGCTTGTACTATGGGATTTAGACAACTGATGTACATACTTAAATACTAGCAGCCCGCCCCGGCTTCGCACGGGTATTTATCAAAATTATAAATTTTAACACACACGTAGTGTACATACCCACACAATGTACCCTTTTTTTAAATCGGGTTACTAAAAAAGAGTGCCTAGGGAGACTACAAAGAAAGTTTGGATATTAATATTTTAATTAACTTTGTTACGGCGCTGCGCCACCCGTAGGTTTCATTCGATAAAGATACAGATTGGATACCAAATATAGGCAATAATTGAAACCATATACTTGGTACCCCCTTAGCTTAAAACAGGAAAAGTTTGAACAAAATTGGTCCAGAATTAAGGGCAGAAACTAGAGTTTTAATTTTATAAAAGTTTGAACAAATATAAGCACTCTGTAGAATCGCAGTTATCAATGCAAGTTTAATTTTCCTACAAAAGTTCCGTATTAGGTCTGTTTCACACTCGACACCAGCGAGGTAAGGCGGTTGACGCACGGTCCGCGAGCGCGGATGTATTTAAAGGTATGATTCCGAAGTCGACCGCATACGACAACTGCAAACGCATGCAGCAGATACATCATACCAATATGGATAAAGGGGATTATTGAGAAACCGAAATGAAACCGCCGAGGGGTGAGGCGGCGACAGTATCGTTCGACCGCCTACTATGTTCAACAATTTCACCAAATAGTTAACATTTATTGATCATGAATACTTTGATACGTGATAATGATATAATTTGAACATGATAAATATCTTTCTACATTCACGATCCAGATTTCGTTTGAACCAAAATGTAAGCGAGTGTGTAGCACTGTAGCCGGCATTAGAAACGATAGGAATGCGACGTTGTCGTACTGTGCATTCATTCATTCGCCATTTCGTAAAATACGATTAAAAAAAGAGACAGAGAAATAATACCTTCTTTGAGATTACGCCAACCTCGCAATGTTGCCGCTTCGCTGTTTCGAGTAAGTTAAGTTACCTACATTACTTATTATCCGAAACTGTGCGTGTGTGTGTGAAGGTTTGAGCGTATTTATTAATGGCTTAGGAAACTATCAATGACTTAAGACATAGTCAATGACTTTATATCAATGGATGAAACTATATAACGACTTATACAGGTGGTTGCATTTTTTAAATCAGGGAATTAAAGTTTAAATTTAATTTGGTTTCATTCCTACGGACCAGTATGCTTCGCGGTTTCAGTATTTGGCTATATATCGTATCCAATCTGTATAGATACAGTGCTGTTTGAGTTCGTCTTGCACTATGTAGCAACGAGCCTCTCGCGAGAACGTGTTCCTGTGGCAAAGTAAATTTATACTCTACATAGGATGCGAAAGGTGGCTGGGACGGACTGGTGGTAATATTTTGTATGATACAAACAAAAATATATAATTAAAATATAATTAAAAAAATATGTAATTTATTTTATTTACTAAAGCATATACATAAATAACAAATAAATACACAAGCCAAAAATCATTTCCGCCCGTAAAACTGTATGTTTTGCTAAGAGAATTTATTCTAGATTTTACAAAAAATTAAAACAATGTAACACATTAAAAACACATAGCAACATGTTGAAATGATATTTGTTATTTAGATTTAATTTCCAATTATTAGAATTATTTAATGCAAAACAAAAAAGTGCAAGACGCCATTGCAGACGCTTCACTCGCTCGACCCTTGTTCGAAAAATTATCAATTTTATTGTAAAATCTTTAATGAAAATACAATTTTATCGTTAAAATATTTTAAAACTTATTCAATAATATAGGAGCAATCACCTAAGAGCGTTTGTATGAAACTATAATTGACTTGTTCAACCTTAAAACGTATTCTAAATTAAGTTTTTGAAGCAAACTTTACAACAAGAGAATAGGTAAAATTATTTGACTTACCTCCACAGTACATAAAATATAACAATAAATGCCACATTTTTTTACTTTTTAAATGTAAATATACAGGGTGTCCCAAAATTCAAGGATAAGCCGGTAACAGAGGGTGGCCCTACTTATGGCTGCTCTGGAAAAAATAAGAAAAAAAATGTATCTCTATTTTTTTTTTAATTATTTAAACTTTTTTAAAATCTTTGGAAATTCGGTACCCCTAATGATATTTTCAACTACCAGGTCCACAATTTTGCAAATATTTCTGAACTCTTTTCTGTATTAGCAAGCTAAGAAGTATGACTATCCACCAACACCCTGAAAAATTATAGAATATTTGTAGTTATTTTAGAAAAATAAGTCAAAATATTTTTTTGTCTTCAAATTTTCATACATTTTTACTTTCGACCCACTTTATCTTATCTCGGTGAAAAAAAAAAGTATGAACACCACTATGGCATTCTTTTTCAAAAATTGGCGCAACTATCCAAAATTTCAAAATGGTATAATTTGGGTATGATACTATAATGAAATTCTAAAAAAAAATTTTTTTTGTAAATAAGAATCACATTTTAATACATTGCTCTTATTGAAAATCACCAGATTTACTTTGTACACAATGCATTCATCCTCAATAAATAATCATTGACGGGACTTGTGACAAAGTGGTAACCAAGTAGGTTATCACATTACGAGGTTAAGCAACATAAGCCAGGGTGGTTTTCGGATGGATGACCATTCTTAAGACATTAAGACACCGCCGTCCTCTGTTTCTCAGAGAGTGCGTTAGGTCGTAGATCCCGGTGGCCATATGAGTATCTATGACAGTTAGTCGGACCCCTAAAAGTCCAACAACTGGACTCACTACATAACTTTGATATCGCCAGTGGGTTGTGGAGGTCAGGTGGCAGTCGCTTCACGGCAAATTTCGCATTTCTGCTGTTTCACAGTTAGCCGGAAAATCTGAGGCTCAGAGTTTTATTGGAATTGTTTTAAGAACAATTAGGTTTCCGAAAGCAATTGCAACGCTGGACTAGTTTCATTCAAATATCAATGCGGCTACGGATTATATTTCTGACAAAAGAAATGCACGAAAAATAAAATGTATTAATGCCGGTGGCAAACAATTAAAAATGTAAAATAAAAAAAAATATTAACAATAATGCAATAATTATAAAATTATACCATTATGTTTGTTTAATATTTTAACAGTATGGATTTTCATCCTCTGAACCTTTACAAAATACAGAGTCGAATTTTATGGTTAACTGTGAAACAGCAGAACCGCGAAATTTTCCATGAAGCGACTGCCACCTGACCTCCACAACCCATTGGCGATATCAAAGTTATGTAGTGCGTCCAGTTGTTGGACTTTTAGGGCTCCGACTACCCGTAACAACTGTCATAGATGCTCGTATGGCTACTACGATCGACGGCCTAACGTACTTTCTGAGGAATGGAGGTGTCTCAATGTCTTAAGAATGGTCATCCATCCGAAAACCACCCTGGCTTATGTTGCTTAACCTCGTAATGTGATAACCTACTTGGTTACCACTTTGTCACAAGTCCCGTCAATGATTTTTTATTGAGCATGAATGCATTGTGTACAAAGTAAATCTGGTGATTTTCAATAAAAGCAATGTATTAAATGTGATTCTTATTTACAAAAAAATTTTTTTTTTAGAATTTCATTATAGTATCATACCCAAATTATACTATTTTGAAATCTTGGATAGTTGCGCCAATTTTTGAAAAAGAATGCCATAGTGGTATCCATACTTTTTTTTTCACCGAGATAAGATAAAGTGGGTCGAAAGTAAAAATGTATGAAAATTTGACGACGAAAAAATATTTTGACTTATTTTTGTAAAATAACTACAAATATCCTATAATTTTTCAGGGTGGTGATGGATAGCCATGCTTCTTAGCTTGCTAATACAGAAAAGAGTTTAAAAATATTTGCAAAATTGTGGACCTGGTAGTTGAAAATATCATTAAGGGTACCGAATTTCGAGGGATTTTAAAAAAGTTCGAGGAATTAAAAAAAAAATAGAGATATATTTTTTTTCTTATTTTTTCCTGAGCAGCCATAAGTAGGGCCACCCCCTGTTGCCGGCTTATCCTTGAATTTTGGGACACCCTGTATATCTATTAAATAATACTGTCGTATTTCCACTGACCTTGACTTATGACAAATGCCATGCAGTTCGTCAATCATGTAGGTACTAAAAGAATACGAGCGAGACACCTATACAAACAAAAGAGATAGAACGACTGCATTGTTTTCACTATGTTCCTGCACTTCAAAGAATCCTCGCGGCGCGCGTCGCGCGCTGGACTCAGCGCCGCCGCTATATTTCATTGAAGCGAAAAAAGCAAGACGAATTTATATAAATAAAAAAGATAGAGCTATTTTTATTATTCATCGACATTTGTTAGTGCGTCTTCGCTCCGTAGGTACTACATAATTTTATGAGCTTATAATTATATTATTATGTATTGAAAACAACTAGAAGTTTTCCATCCGACTGTACAAAACTATCGTTTTATGTTGGTGTCCGTAACGTCTTCGAAAAAATAAATAAATTTGAAAGTACACTTAGGGACACAGTGTCCGTAGAATTTGTGTCCCAAACGTCTTCGACTCTGTAAACACACCCGATTTACTAATTAATCCATTTATGTTTTGATGTAGAATTGTGATACTATTATACACGAAAAAGAGGTTCCATTGGTCCAATACTTTCAACAATGTTTTGATTATTGTTAACAGATACGCTATTTGGTTCATGCATGTCATCTGTCTGCGTACTCTGTTCAACCATCAGTTTCCGTTTTAAGCTTTGTGATAACTTAGTTGCATTATATCGTTGAAGTTTTATTTTGTAGTCAAATCTTACAATTTCTTGCAGTATATATCTACTTACATATTTAGTTCGGTTATTTTTGTGAGGTAAAATTGCTATGTAGTTCATGTCTACAAAAGTACTATTGTTATACTGGCGACTAATGAATTTCAGTAGATAATTTATTTTTGTTTCATTTAAAGATTTATTACGTGGTACCTCACACAGTAGAACATTGACAAACTTATTACGCATAAGAAAGTAATTAAGGTGTGTCTGCAGCTCTAACGGATTAGTATCATTCATCCCACCCAATACAACTAGAAAGTCATTACTCGTTAAAGTGTTAACATCACTTTGCATAGAATTCAACACATCACACATTTTTGCACTCGGTTTCCAATAACAGCTGACGTTCGTCTGAGGGCCAGTAAGATCCTGAAGTGATTTTTGAATACCTTTACCCTGCTGATCTGCTAGTATAATAATTCTTCTCCTTTTTTCCTTCGCCGACTTGATTTGATGTAACATAATACGATCAGAATCTGTAGGTAACTTATTATAAGTGTGGATCCGATTTTCGGTTAGATTAATAGACTCGTTAGCTTTAATGAGAGTTGAACTATGTTGTACAGGAGTTGAAGTTGCACTTAAACTTATTCTTCTACTAGATTTGGTTTTAAATTTTTGTATAGGTCTAGGTGTTAAGCATGTTGTTCCATCTAAACCAACTTTCTTGCATAGATCAAGCATTTTATTTGATTTATCTAGCTCGGATTTCAGTCGTATATTTTCACAGTTAAGGTTATCTATTTCGTGATGTGCGCTCTGAAGACTAACCGTTAACTTCTCAATTTGTTCTTGCAACTCAGTTATCCTTTCGTAATTCTCCCCTAGTGACGTGTTAGGCAGACTCATAACTGTAGACTCAAACAAGGAAGATCCAGATTCATCAAGTGATAGCGACCTTACCACGGGCCTTCTAAGTGTAATGTTATTAGTATCCTCCATTGTAAGTTGTAGATGTTGATGAAAGAAATCTCAAAAAGAGCTCGTCGAGACAGGTCGGATTTGATCCTAGGCCCTTTGCGTGCAAGTCGACACTTAGTCGAACCGGACCACAGTGACAGTTAGAAATGTTTACGAAATAGTGATATCGTTTACAGAAGCATAATGTACGATCTGTTTTATCGACAATTTGCTTTAGTCTTGCTTGAGTGCAGCAGACTAGATGTCGCTATAAGCAATATACAATGACTTGCAATGATTATGCACTATTTGAATACAACTTTTACAAATGTTATTTTGGAAATTTATGTTTTTGTCACTTATAATGATATACTGTTAGTCTAATTATGGTACTTGTCTAAGGTTGAGGCACTGATTTTAATTTAATATTGTTCAATTGCATACGATTTGCCACTTTTGTATAGAACGGTTTTGTTTTTCACAACACAGGTTTTTTCGCACTGATGCACTTATTATTTCTTGCAGATAACAACTGTGGTTACGATTTTCGTCTTTATAGTCAAAAATAATGTATCTTGAAACTGTTTGAGTTATTTATAATATTTATAAACGAAATTATTTACGGAGCCGATGTTACTACGTTCAACGCCATCTAGCGCCAATTGTAACGATTATGTCATGGGTTATATCTAAGGGTTATATTTTAAAAACAAAAAATATATAGAATTATGTCGAATTCACTTACATTGGCATTTCTTGTTTCTACTGATGCAGCCAAGAGTTTGGGCAGCAGACATTTGAAAAGCAGCCTAATAGCAAAAGAATTAGGCTGTCCCTCGGCATTGCATATCAAACTATTAATAATTTCATATACAACTCCAGAGAGTTCAGCCAGTACTATTTTATCTGAAATAAAGAAACATAGGTGAAATAATTCTTGGAAGTTTTGCAGTTAGATTCAGTTGTTCATAGTGCTTAGCATGTTAGTTGTGCATAGTGCTTTTTAAGGCTCTAGGTAGCCATAATTAGTACCATAAATGTTCACATGGCAACCAGGGTATGTTGCATTTACTCTCCAAGGCACAAAACCTCACAAAACACTTTCTTCTACCTCTTCTTTTAATTAAATTGGTTTCTGCTATTGAAAGGATCACCATAATTTGGCCAGTCTCAAGTAAAATGTAATAAATGTTTATAAAATGATTCATGGTGGACACACCATCACTTGTTTTGAGTTTATTGATTATGACTTGAACAAACTCAATGTGTAAAGAATGTTCACGCAACCTTAGATTGACCCGCTAATGGCCGTTCCCAATAACATATCTACAGATAAAGGTAAAGGTAGTTCCTTTGTCAATACCTACATACCTACGAGCACATGATGCATACATCATATTATTATGTTATAAAATTTATCTTATAATAATTTCTTTGTTGAGTATTACAATTTAATATCATTTTATGTACTAATATTGATTTTCAGTGATATGTATTTGTTGTTCTAATTAAAATTAAATACATAACATTATCACTAATGTATGCACAAAACCCACTTTTGTTCTTAATTCGATATCTAGATTTACAATTATCTGAATGCTCAGTTAATTAGGTTCCGTTGTAACCAGATTCTCAATTCAGATTAATTATCTCCAGTGCATTGCATACACAGTATATTATGTGCAATAACAAAGATACTTACCCACATCTAATTTGTTAACAATAGCACCACCAGTTATGTCCACCAAATTACTTAAAATATCCTCAAAATTCATATCCTGAGGATTGAGCTGTAGATTCTCAATGATATCCTTTAAGTTTTTTGCAAATTTGCTTAGTCCTGTTATAACTGAGTTTACTTCACGAGTCAGTTCCCTGGTATTGAAGTAATTATTGTCATTATCACACATTGTTTTTGGAAAACTGAGACATAAAAGAGAGTGGACAAACAATTGTGAGTGATAAATATGATAGGCCTTGTGGCCAGGAATGGACAATAATTTGTAGTAAACTCGAGATGCCAATAATGCATTGTTTCTATATTCTTTCGCATGAACATTTCTTCTCCCACAGTCAATTAAGTATGCTAGAATAGCTAGCAACTTCTCATGGTCTATTTGATGTGATAAGAAGGACCATGATCTTTCTTCAGCAGTCTGTGCAGCTTGACTAAGCCAGGCATCAATAGCTTCCATTATATGTTTGAAAACTGACTGTACATTTAATGACTCTAGTAAGATTGCATAACCAGCAGGAAGATCACCAAATTCAAGAAACTCAGAATGATAAATAGCTTGGACCCATTCATTATCAAGGGCTCCCAAGCACAATTTTTTTATCATAGCCACTACTTCAGCCATAGTGAAGTTCAAGTCGTAAACTATAGCACAATTAGATCTTTTGATATTTTCCCCATTAAAGCAATGGTCGAATTAAAGCTTCTTTAAACTGTATCATTTAAATTGCACAATTCCATATTTATTCTATAAAAGAATGGATTTAATTACATCAGGGATACATGTATAATTATTTGACAGTTTGACAAACAATAACACAAACAATAGGGATGGCTGGGATAGGCGTTGAATGAACGAACAGTTTATTTAGACTGTTTATTTCTCATAAACGGTAAACTAGTTTATAGTATACAGATAAACTGGTTTACTCATGAACGACATTCATTTTGTGCACTGTGAGTGCGAACGAGACCGGTTGACGCGAAGCGCAAAGCGACGATAAGCGCGCCTTCCGAGTTAACACGAACTAACCCGAAGGATTACGAAGTACGTAGTACCGAGGACACAGACAATCTGTGAATGCATAGTTCGAGGCGTACCTACTTCGTAATACTTCGTTTTTGTCACACTTGATAGATTTTATGACTACCTATCTCTCTCTTCCGATCGGCACGTGCTAAGAAAAAGGACAATCTTCATTGCATAATACATGATTGTACAATTTCAATTATTTCAAATCAACAAAAAAAAAAAAGCAAAAAGAAAAAAGGGAAAGATCGCGGGTTCGAGTCTCCTGCCCGAGTATTGATTTCGCTTTTTCCAATTTAAAATAATTTGTTTAGTTTAGCATACTAAATGCATTAAAATTATCTCAAAAAGAAAAAAGTTTCTAAATTCATGTATTTATGTAATCATATAGTTATTATTATTTATTAGTTAGCCTGCCAGTCCTTAGCCTGGAAAAAGTATGAGGGAAAGTTCAATAATAGTCGTTGTTCGATTAGCACGTAGTCATCAATTCAATCAAGTTCATCGAAACTAGTTCAAGGAAATTGGTCGAAAATTCAGCAGTTTATTCTATAGTCATCATCGTTTTATGCACTAGTTTATTGTCGACGATAATCGGTCTAGTTTCGTTTACTAAAAAAGCGTCGACGACCCATTCCTTGATGGTCGTTATCAGAATAGCCGTTATTCGGTAACGTTATTCTACGGGAACGAATAACAGTGTTTTCGAAATTTCCAAATAACGGTTATCGAGTACGAACGTGTTATCGATTATTGACTCCTATTGGTGGTTGAATAGTAGACTGCTAGCGTTATTTTGTTATTACTTTGTAAGAGTAGGATAGGAAAGGAATGCAATCACGTAGGTATGGTAGGTGTAAGAGTGAAATAGAGATGGTGTTTGTTTGCGTTTGAACTTTTTCTATTACGTACGTAGGCTTGCTTATGATTAGATAAAATGCAGTGTCTATTAGAACATGCTAAAATTTATATTTTACTTGTAACGTTTTCTATCATCTGATTCCAGTAATCTAAACTTTGATATTATGTTTTACAATTTTCTGTTTCCTTCCTTTGGAAGCTAGTTAAGCTACTCTTACATAGAATAGAATGTCCTAGAATATTTATTAGATTACTAGGTGTTACCCGCGGCTCCGCCCGCGTGTAATTCTGATCCCGTTCATCGCTTATACAGGGTGTAATCGTTAAGTGTGTCCAGGCGATTATTCCGTAACTGTTACAGATATCAAAAAACTTTAAACTAATATCGAAAGTACGTTACCTAATGAGTAAAATGCCAAATGCAAAAGAAGCAAGACGACCAACATTCTAAAATGAAAATCGAAATCAACACAATTAAGCAGCAAAACTGCAACACACAAAAATCTTTAGAATTCCTCTCCGAAAAATATGACGATTTGTTACAAAAACTGGACCATGCTGAAAAACAAAATAGCGTCTACAAAGCCCATATTCAGAATCTCGAAAATAAAATTGAGCTCTTGGAGAGAAACTCAAAATCTTCTACAGTCGAAATGAGAAATATCCCGCCTTCATCAACTGAAACGAAAGAAAGTCTTTGTGCATATGTCAAGTGCTTGGGCGTCTCCGTAAATCAACCTATACAGGTATCTGATATTCGTGATATTTTTCGTATAAGAACGAAATCCAACAAACCGGGATCCATAATCGTGGATCTTACCACTACAATTTTGAAAGAGAAACTAATTAAATCGGTAATCAACTTCAATAAAACCAGCGAACATAAGCTTAACACCACCCATCTCAACATACAAGGGGAACGTAAACCTGTTTACATAAACGACAACTTGACTAGCAAAACAAGGCATCTTCATTTCCTAGCTAGAGAATATGTTAAAAAACATCGGAATGCCAGCTGCTGGACACAATTCGGAAAGCTGTACTTGCGAGAGAAGGAGGGAACACCGGCTGCACGCATCAACTGTGAGATGGATATTCACAATCTAGGGGGAATCTGACTATTGTCGTTTTGCAATTCTGGCATGTTATCATTAAATTCGGTCATAAATATCCTAACTTTATTAATTATTACTTTCATATTTATTATTTCTAATTATCGTTTTGTTACACTACACATACACTACATTAATTACATGTCACTAAACCATTTACATTCACAACTCTTATTCCATACCATTCATAGTGTCATTGTCCTAATCTTGCATTTTATGGGTTCAATATACCACACTAATCGCTACTTTATGTATCGCACTACCATTCTTGCAAATCATTCTTATAAAAAAATCAAATATAATAATATAAGGGACGTTTCGAATCCTCTGCAATTCACTCAAAGCTGCACATTCATAGAGTCATACTATCAAAGTACACTTTTATTTATAAATGGATGATACACTATCTACTGCGAAATATTTAGATGAAATGAGTTTATTTACGTCTATCGTCTGTGAGCCGGAGGAGTGTACTTCATATGTAGAGACAACTCAAGGAAGCTTAAAAATAATTACCCAAAATTTAAGAAGTATAGGTCGCAATTTACCAGAGTTCATGGGGTTGTTAGCTAGAATAGCCATCCCACCGGATATTATTATATTAACAGAATGTCGGCTTTCATCCAATCATATTATACCTCAAATAGATAACTATTCGTCCATGGCCTCCACAGTCCTTTACAATCAAAACGACGGAATTGTTGTGTATGTTAAAAAGGATGTGGTTTCCAAAAGCTATGAGCCAAATTTCGCAGAAGCCAACTGCATTGTAACTACAGTACAAAATGTATTAACAATCATTGCTATTTATAGACCACCAACATTCGCGAAAACAGACGGATTTGAGCGTTCCTTGGGCGCACTCCTGGATACACTCAGTAACAGTAACCACATTGTGCTCTTTGGGGATATGAATATTGATATTAGGCCTGAAAATAAAAACACGGGGTCATTTAACTACCTGAATCTCACCTCTTCATATGGCTTGCTTCCAACCCATACAAAAGTTACAAGGTTGGGATTGGTAGGAACTTGCCTGGATTATGCCTTTGCAAAAACTACATACCCATGCACAACCTTAGTAATAAAAAATGCTATGACAGATCACTATACTCTCCTGATGTCTGTCGAACTCAAGCAGTGTCTTAGTAAAAAAACCAAAAACATCACTGTACAAATTGATTATCAAGGTGTTTCATTTGATTTGAATAATGCAGACTTTAGCCCAATATTTAACACGAGTGACCCTAATGAATCTGCTTCATTACTGGAAGCTATTCTCACCGCAACCATAAAGAAAAATTCTAGCACGCGCAAATTACCGCGCAGAAAGACCCCTATTAAACCATGGTTGACCCCTGGTCTGTTACGCTGCTTGAGAACGAGAGATTTAATGCACAACAGGTTGAGAGGTGATCCTGAAAATGTGATCCTTAGTATTACTTATCGTAGATATAGAAACTTCTGCACCGCTTTACTTAGGAAATTAAAAATTCAGTATGAAAAATCAGTACTTGAGATCGCAGGCAGGACTGGTATCAAAAAGACTTGGGACGCCATAAATTCCATCACTAACCGCAAGACCGGGGCTCATGAGCCTCATGAGCTATTGGCCCAATTTCCTACATCGCAGACTGCCGTTGATTCCGTAAATTATTACTTTGCGAACATAGGACAAACCTTGGCAAGTTCTATTAATCAGTACATTGACTCTAAAAGCACAATAGATAAAACATTACCATCCCCATCTTCATCGTTTGTTCTCTTGGACACTGATCTTACAGAAGTTGTGATGTTAATCAACTCCCTCAAAAATACTGGTTCCGTGGGATGGGATGGGGTCTCAGCTAGAGTTATAAAACAAAACAAAGCAGTCCTGGCTGGCCCGATAGTACATATTTGCAATCTGTCCATCTTGAAGGGAAAATTTCCAAAAATATTTAAAAAGTCTATCATAACACCTATTTATAAGAGTGGTGACAAGGCAGTTGTTAGTAATTACCGGCCAATCTCTATTCTTCCCACTCTTTCTAAAATTTTGGAACGGATTCTGAATAATAGACTCATTGTTTACCTCGAAAAGAACCGGCTTATCTCGGACAATCAATTTGGTTTTCGGAAGGCAAGATCAACTGCTGATGCGGTGTTTGAATTAACGGATACAGTGGTAAGAAAGCTGGACGCTGGGAAAAAATGTCTGACAATCTTCCTAGATCTAGCTAAGGCGTTCGACACTGTATCGGTTGATCTGCTAGTTAGAAAACTTGAGCTCATGGGAATAAGGGGACTGCAGTTGGATCTGTTCAAGGACTTCTTAAGTGAAAGAACACAGTGAGTACGGGTAGGGGATGCAACAAGTGTTCCTTTGGGGGTCACTTATGGCGTTCCCCAGGGAAGCATTCTTGGCCCAACACTTTTCCTAATATACATAGATCAGTTATGTAAAATGTCACTTCCAAATGGCCGTATCCTTACTTTTGCCGACGACACTGCGTGCGTTTTTTGGGGGGACAGTTGGAATGAAACTTTTAAAAATGCTCAAACCGGTTTCAATAGCATCTCAAAGTGGCTGCAATTAAATTTGCTTAGTCTCAATACTACTAAAACAAAGTTTTTAACTTTCTCTATGAGAAATAATGCTCAGGCCCAGCTTGCTGATGCATTTAATATCAGAGCACATTCCTATCACTGTCCTGCCCTACACAGTACGGCTGCCTGTGCTTGTCCAACGCTTAATAAAACAAGGAGCATTAAGTACCTCGGAATCATAATTGACCAAAATCTAACATTTGGGGAACATATTGACCTATTGACATCCCGTATCCGTAAATTGATGGCCATATTTAAAAATATTCGACATGCAGCCGGTCCAGAACTTATGAGAACCATATACTTGGCCCTATGCGAAACTCTTCTTACTTATTGCATTGACTCGTGGGGGGGCGTCGGCCCCATTTACTTGCTCCCTTTGGAAAGAGCTCAAAGAGCCGTCCTTAAAGTGAGTCAATTCCGGCCCTTCCTATATCCCACTTCCACCCTATACCAGGACAGTAATGTCCTGACAGTAAGGCAGCTTTTCATTCAGAGACTAATCCTGCGATTTCATAAACTTGTAGACCCTGAAAAAGTAAAAGAGATGCAAAGCAGACGTATTAGTCATAGAGTCTTTGCTCCGGCAAAATTTAACACTGTTTTCACGAATAGTTTCCCTTGTTTCCTAGGCAGCTATTTATTCAATAAAATAAATAAAGATGTAAAACTACATGCAATGAACTATAATGAAAGTAAGAAATCCCTATTTGAATGGTTGCACCGTTTAGACTACGATGATACTGAGGGTGTGGTGGACGTTGTGAAATTATAAATTACACACACACACACACACACACACACACACACACACACACACACACACACACACACACACACACACACACACACACACACACACACACACACACACACACACACACACACACACACACACACACACACACACACACACACACACACACACACACACACACACACCATCACTGCACATAATTTATGCATGCATTCTGCTAATTGATTATTAGATTATTAGTAAATGTCGTTAAATGTAATTATTGTATGTTTTCGTCTCAGTCTTGCTATTGTACCTGAAGTTTTAGTAGTGACAAGCGCTCTGATACCTATAGTACAGGTCTCGGCCTAGTTTAGGATCAGTGTGTCTTGCCCTCAGAGTTTTATGATACTAGTGTTAAACTGCAAGTGTTTTTAAAATGTATTTTGTACCTATTTCTGTTATGAAAATTGAAATAAATTATTATTATTATTATTATTATTATATTAATAACTTATTAAAAATCAAACGAGAGGTATCTAACATTTTGACATTAAACACTCCCATACATTTAGTATTAGATTATTAGAAAGGTTTTAGTTTCCTTATTTTAAGTGGTCTAGTACTCATTTTACCTTAATCATATTTTATGATTACGTATGATATGACAATGATGATTTTCAAGTAGATACACATGTAGATTAATTATCTTACCACATCAAATTAGTAATAAACCGTGTTTCAATATCGCATTAATTTGAGCTGACTGAAAAGCAACACACTACAAAAACAAAAAATAAAAGATACTCTTTGGTGTTTTGTACTTACTAAGAAATAAATATTATTCAATTTAAAGATAGTTTTATTACTCTGTTAGGTTAATAAACAGTTTCCTTTAATATCAGTACTAAGCTAAAATATTCTTTTAAAATTAGGACACTAAAACCTTTCTACTAATCTAATACTAAATGTATGGGAGTGTTTAATGTCAAAATGTTAGATACATCTCGTTTGAATTTTAATAAGTTATTTATGTCATTTTACTCATTAGGTAACGTACTTTCGATATCAGTTTAAAGTTTTTTGATATCTGTAATAGTTACGGAATAATCACCTGGACACACTTAACGATTACACCCTGTATAGCCTATCTGTTATCCTGATTCTAAAATTTCTTGTGTGTCTTGGTGTCGATATCTCCAGCGACATCCAATACCGAAGTCATCTTGAAGACAAGGTCAAGTTGGCATCAAAGAAACTTGGGGTGCTCAACAGGGCGAAGCAGTACTTCACTGTGGGGCAACGACCCCTCCTTTATAAGGCACAGGTTCGGCCCCACATGGAGTACTGCTATCACCTTTTTGCCGGAGCGCCTGCGTGCCAGCTTGACCCTTTCGACTCGGTACAAAGACGGGCGTTGAGGCTCGTCGGCAATCCCATACTCACAGGCGATGTGGAACCTCTCAGTCTCAGGAGAGACTTTGCTTCACTGTGTGTGTTTTACCGCCTATACAATGGTTTGTGCTCAGATGAATTGTTTGACATGATGCCCACAGCTACATTCTATCATCGCACTTCTCGTCATAGGCGGGGAATTCATCGTCACACATCGCGACCTTAAAATCCATTCAGTAGTTTTTACGTGAAAGAGTAACAAACATCCTCACATACATACATCCTTACATACCTACATCCTCACATACTCACAAGCTTGCGCGTTTATAATATTAGTAGGATTTATTAAGAAATAAAAATATGAAGTTGTACGTAATAAAACAGAAATATTACCTATTGTGTGCCAAGCTTTGTGGTAATCATACTTCGTTTGATGTCAAGGTTACTGGTAACACTATTTCTAATAACAGAATAACGAAAAAACTGTATAAAATAACAGCGATCAAAAACACCGCTATCCAATGTCGTCTCGTCGGCGACGTTAGATAACGGCGTTTTTGAGTGCGGTTTTAAATAACATTATTGAGAAAAAACGGGAACGATAGCTTCGTTCTTATAAAATAGCCGTTATTGCCATCGTATTATAACACTGTAATATAATTTTATGTGTCGTACTCTCCAGCAGAGCCACCTACTAAATTGTATCATCTATTCTTCATCCTAGGTATCATCGTTGTATAATGATAATGCCAATAATGCCCAATATTGTCTATTGTCTATTGTCTATAATAATCTATGTTAAAAAAAAAAGCTAACGGGCGCTTTTACCGTTGAATTTATAGCTGGCCATATTCATTATTTATTTTTTTAATTTAGTTTTGATAGTTTGTGGGTCAAAGTCTGTCATTCAACATTCAAGTTCTGTTTTTAATTATTATTATTAGAATATACATTTCAGTAAGTATAAAAAAAAACTGAAGACATAATGTCTTGGACCCTGCGCAGTAGACGATTTTTAGGTCCCCTTTGAGGAAAGCACGGGGGTGCGACGGCGGGGGAAATACGACGCATCCACCAATCATAGAGCTGCGTGCCAACGTTTTAAACCAATCAGCGGGCGCTAAACTCCCGCGTCCTTCTCCTCACTTGCGTGCAAAAATAAATTTGAATTTATCACCACAATAAGGTAACTGTACCAATGCTCGACACTTTAAGGAAAAATAAAATTTCAATCTAAAAAATTTAACAAATTAATTACAGCATGGTCGTTACATTCTTTTTTAACTGTTACAGCAACAATTAGACATTAACTTTTGCCCATAAAATCTTTAAAATCTATCATACTTTTACTTTAAATTAAATTATTATGCACTTGGTCGAAAACACCAATGCTAGACATCATTGTCCCAATGGTCCAAGTATGTCAATAACTTCAATATTTATAACGTTTATACTAAAATTAGTAATAATCATAACTTATAAACAAAAAAATCACACCTATAAAAATCAGTACCCTTGGCAAAAATCTTAAGAAATAACACGACCGTGTTCACGGAGTCACATTATTTGCTGTCAACAGTCTTTCTAAATTTACTTCGGATGGTGTTGCGAATATTTGAACATATCTTATAGATACCATTAGGCATCTTTTAAGTCAATAGTCTTATAAAACAAATGGATAATTTTCTCAAAATACTGGGTTTTGTTCGAAAGTGTCTAGCATTGGTACAGTGTCGAGCATTGGTACAGTTACCTTAATTATTTCGAATTAGTATATACAATATGATTTTTCAAGATATCATATAAGTTTTTTATTTTGCGATTTATATGTTGATCTTGATTTATACGGTTTTTGTTTACCCTAGGAAACCTACTAGCTTTTTTAACGCGAGCGAAGGCACATACTCTTTGTGATTATTATACTATTTTTATCATCGGGAGCTTAGTGGTTAAGGAGTCGGCCTTACGAGCGAGAGGTCCCGTGTTCGAATCAAACTCGGGACGGGTTCAAATCCTACGGGACTGCTGACGTGAACTCCTAACACCCGATATTTGGCTTAGCTGGAGGGGTGAGGGGTTAATGAGAATATTAGTAATTTTGGTTACTATTTTTTTATACTACTTAAGTCGCAGACAAGCACACGGCCCTCCTGGTGGTAAGTGGTTACCGTGGCCTATAGGCGAGTGCAACACCAGGGGAGCCACACTCGTGCTGCCGACCCTTTAAGAACAGAGAGATTGTGTGCCATTAACCGAAAAGATAGTAGGACAAAGCCTTTGGTTTTCCCACTGACAGCACAAAACCTCTCCTGTGAGCTCTGGCTACCCTACTCACCGTCGGAAACACAACACGAGGTTATTAATTCTGTAGGTTAGTACCTATCTATTGGTAGAGTTAATAAATAAATAAATTGACAGAATAAGATTTCTAATTTCTAACCATTAAATTATAGCGTTTCATGATATAATACGCCTACAATCAAGTTGACGGGGATTAACTCGATTAACTGTTAAATATTATTACGTAACAATTTCTACATAATACTTAAATAATTTAAATAGGTAATTTAAAATGAAGATTTTTAATAGTTCGGGCGATAAATGTCAGAAACGCTAAAACACAAAATAGAGTAGCCATTTTTTTGTCCGGTAGTGCACCATGCGCGAACTTGCCGATTTAGGTCCATCACTCGTGTCCACAGTTATATGAGGAAATAAATGCATTTCGTTTTTTAAACTTAAGCTAGAAGGACCTGTATCCAATGGCCGTTAACAAAATTTTAAAACAATAAAAATGCGAATGACAAGTATGACAACCAACAACTGACAAAGAGAAAAAATGTAAACATAACCTAATATTTATCGGGATCGGGAGCTATAAAGGGAAGAAATATGACGACTCGAAAGCCAATATCTTGGTTTTTGACGGACACGGGTCGCCGTTTTTCTTTTGCTGTAATTACAGGTACTGGTTTAGCATGGACAACAGCAAGATATGCACCAAATACTTTTTTTCTCGAACATTATAAAAAATTTGTACACTATTACAAGTGAGTATCAAAAGTGTTATATTTCAATGTAATTGGGGTAAGGAAGGAGATATAATTATACATTTTACTTTGGTTATTTTTTTTAGTAATGGAAAGCCAGTTCCTTTGAATGGAGAACTGAATGATCGAGTTACACGATGTCTTGAAATCCTTAACATAGCAGACATTCAAAAAAAATTAATTGCGCCTTTCAGTGTATTTGGATATGACATGTTTCACGCTGGTTAGTATGTTTTAATATACTACTTATTAGGTTACCGTGGGCCGCAATGCAACCTCAATAAGAACAGTAGTTCATGTGGGCGAAGCTGCAGGCGTAACTAGAAATTATACAATCATAAAGTAAAACATTTAAAAATAAGTTAATACTTACAATATATTTTACAATCTTCCTATATCATTCTATACTAAAAATAAGGGTATTGCATAAAATGTCACTATAGGTGTGCTTAAACCATCGTTAAGCATCTGCCTCGGTACTGTTCATACCTGTGCTTACGCACGGCGCAACGGGCCCGAGCTGTATATGCGCTCTGTATATTATAATGTCTCTACACCCATAGAACACCTAGATGTTCCACAGAATTTTTTCCCACCTAGATCACCCTAAATGTATTCCATGGGTCCACACCGGGTACACTACATAAATACGAAAAGCCTTATTCCGAAATTTACAATCACGAATTTCAAAATTCCGAATTTCATAATTCCGAAACATTCAAAATTCCGAAAGTCAGATATCCGATGTATCATAAATCCTATTTATTGAAAACCCGAATTTCAAAATTCCTAACGATTATAACTGCGAATATTAAAATTCCGAATTTGAAGATACCGAACCATTACAATTCCGAATTATTAATAATCCGAAATATCATAAATACGAATTCCGATTATCAAAACTCCGAAACAACACAAACCCGACAATCAAGCGCCTTGTAAACCTGCATTAGGTAAGTAGGATAGTTGCTATTTTCGGGGTACACGAGATAAACAGGAAATAGAATTATTTAACTATTATTTTAATTTATTTATGTTAATGATTACAAAATACACGTTGCCATACAACTTTCAGTAACAAGCATGCATGCAGGCAAGCATGCAGGCAAGCATGCAGGCAAGCATGCAGGCAAGCATGCAGGCAAGCATGCAGGCAAGCATGCAGGCAAGCATGCAGGCAAGCATGAAGGCAAGCATGCATGCGGGCAAGCATGCAGGCAAGCATGCATGCAGTCAAGCATGCATGCAGGCAAGCATGCAGGCAAGCATGCATGCAGACAAGCATGCAGGCATGCATTAGTTTCGCTCTTCTCCGGCGCTACGGGATGTGCAGTCCTTCCGCCCTTGCGTAACAAAGTTCGGGCACCCATGCTCGCTTCCGCAGCTTCGGCTTGCTGGTCGCCTCCGGCGACCAGCCTCAGCCGCTCCAGCTCGCCCGGGCGCCTGAGCTTCGTTACTGCGGGCGAGGACTGCCCTCCCTCCGCGCCTCCGGTTTTTAAATAACACTCTAGTGTAGGGCAAACAAGTACCACGGCAAGTCGGGTTTGGCTTAATTTTTATACGTATAGGCGAGCAAATTAATTTATTATTATAAAAAATCAACTCTAAAATGCGCAATATGTCAAATCAATTTTAACTTTTACCTATTTTTAATACAAATTTTCAATTTGAGCAATGAATTTTCGGAAATTTGAAATTCGGAATAATGTTTTTCGGGCCAATAATACTACGGATTTTTAATTATTCGTAAAAATGAAATTCGGAAGAATGAACATTCGTATTTATAACTTTCGGATAAATAACTATCGTGTTTTTGAATACTCGGAGTTTTGTTTCTTAGGAATTATAATATTCGGAATTTTGAAAATCGGAATATTGAAATTCGGAATTAAGTATTTCGGAATTGTTGGGTGTTCCCGTCCACACCAGTCCAGGTACGAAGTACCAGTTATGCCTGCAGATTCAACCGCATAAACTATTGTTAGAATAGACTAGCCTTTATTCTCCACTTTTTCAGCCACAGGCTAATTTATTCAGGTGGCCTTGTAGCTTTTGTGAAGCTGTCACAAGATCTTTATCACATCCTAGAACATTATTAGTTTCCTCAGTTGTTTTTACAGTATAAATTACAATGACTATTATGATTTATTTCTTCATGATTTCAGGTAGTCTCAACTCCAAGTTTGGGGCAGCAATTGGTATTCCGGTTAATTTTACATACAAAAATTTTAATGATCTTGAAAAAGATGATATTCAGGTTAGTCAGGCTTAATATCACCATAAAAGAGTGTGGTAGATTTTTCATGCTAATGGGGAGAGAGCAATGATTTGATAGATATTGAAAAAACTCTTATATGTGACCTCACTGTTGCAATGCTTGGCACTAAGTCATAAGTACTAAACCATCTATATAAACATCTATGTACACTAAATGATTTGAATTTGAATAAGTATTTTTTTATGTTATTGTAATGTAACACCAAATGTTTGGGATTGATTGCAGGTAAACCAGAAAAACATTGATTGGTCTTCAGATGCTGGCAAGAAATTAGCTGATGCTTTGATACTGCCTGAAAAAGTTCAAGAGTTTGCAATTTGTAGAGAAATATTGATGACACAAAATAATAAAATTATATATGACTCTATATATCCATTTGCTAGTCTATTTTTGGTGTACAATATTGCTCAGGGTTTTAACAAAAAATTAAATCTTTATGCCAGGCCTGTAATGTTAAGAGGTGTACTATATACTATTCTGAGTGTTTTTGGAACAGGATTATATTTTCTTATGAAAGATATGACCGAAGTCCATTTTGAAGCACAAACAGACATGAAGCTATGTGAGCTTGGACCTGAGTATATTGAGAATGGAAAAATATTTTATGAGAAAACGTTGAACAGAAATCAAGCACTACGAGAACTAATGGGAAGAGAAGGAGAATCCAAGTATAGCAAAATGGGAAATGAAAATTTCGGTTTAAGACATCCTCGATTGGCCTTAGTGCATAGGAAACAATTTTTTGAAGAAAAATTAAAAGAATTGAGAGATAAGCAAACCACTGGTGATATTTCAGAATAAGTAGCATTAATAACGGTACTGTATACAAGAAACAGAATATTTCATGTAAATATTAGGAATTAGCGGATTCAGTAGAAACAAAATGATTACAAATTAAATGGTTCTTCATCAACACAATTTCTTTGTTTTGAACGGCTTATGATTTATGGTTATATTAACTGTTTTTTTTTTGTGCCCAACACAAAGATGAAATATATCATAGATATGCCATATACTTACAAATCAACGTAGAAAATTGTGCCGAACACACACAGACACATTTTTAATTCATCTACATTTCCCTTAGAGTAATTGTTCGTGCAGTGTCTATAAACATACGATAGCATTTTCGTTATTTTTTTATGTCACTGATTCTTCCGCTCAACGTCCGACCGGCGCCGCTCGGCACGCGATACTACAAGGCAAACGTTCCAATTGACTCGTTTTCGGATCTTCACGATTTTCACGCAATAACGCATCTACTTCATTTTATATAAGATCATTGGCCCAACATGACTGTTTTTGTCATTCCTATATAAATGCAATGAATTTCTAAGATTGTTAAGTACCTACTTGCTTTTCAATTTTCTGAAGTTTTTACGGCAAACTGTACTAAAATACCTATTATGTATTTTGGCACCTCAGAACACAAAGTTTGTTCTGTATTCTGAGTTTGGCACGAAATTCCTACCATATTAAAATTGCACGAAACAGGCGACCGGCCATTGAAGTACCTATAGGTACCTACTATTACTCGATTTTTAAATCTTTTACGTGGGATAATAATTAATAGAAAAAAGGTCGAAATACATTATAAACACTATAAACAGTCTATTATCTGTTCTGTTGGTAGATAAAATACCTACCTACTGTACGGTTGCAAGTCCCGTAAACTCAACTGTCCATATATATTATTACAATCGTTTATCTTATGTTTATCGAAGCGTCGGTAGCTTAGTGGTTAAGGAGTCGGCCTTACGATCGAGAGGTCCCGGGTTCGAATCCTGGCCATTACGTAGTGTAAGGATGCCATAGTGGTGTCCATACTTTTTTTTTCATTGAGATAAGATAAAGTGGGTCGAAAGTAAAAATGTATGAAAATTTGACGACAAAAAAATATTTTGACTTATTTTTGTAAAATAACTACAAATATTCTTAAATTTTTCAGGGTGTTGAATAGCCATGCTTTTTAGCTTGCTAATTCAGAAAAGAGTTCCAAAATATTTGCAAAATTGTGGGCCTGGTAGTTGAAAATATCATTAGGGTACCGAATTTTGAAGGATTTTAAAAAAGTTTAAATAATTAAAAAAAAATGGAGATATATTTTTTTTCTTTTTTTTTCCAGAGCAGCCATAAGTAGGGCCACCCTCTGTTGCCGGCTTATCCTTGAATTTTGGGACACCCTGTATACAGGGTGGAAAAATAAGTCGGGCTCTGGAGGGAAACTACCTTAAATTCTTAAGGTGGCTCATTTTACTTAAAGGAGAAATTCCTTTATTTAAAAAAAAAAACTAAACTGCATTCAACGATTTTATTAAATTCGCTTACTACACCCGTTAATCGAACCCACTAAAATCCGAAAAAGTAACACCTGTATTTTTATGGCATCAATCGATAGTGTAAATCATAAGGATCAAATCTCTCTAAGAAACATGGTAAATTAAATGAAAGGAAGTCCACAAAACTTAACTTATAAATTATATGCAAACAGACACAGCTAGTAAGATAGATACTCTAAGGACACAGCACTTTACTCAAGGAGCCATCAGATACCTTTTCCACGCTAGAGATCTGGCGGCACGGCAGTGCCCCCGCCAAGTCGAGCAAAAAAGAGTGGCACGGCCGGCCGTAACACTATTTTCTCGAAGCACTTCAGGCCATTTTCGACCCCCTAGAACTTCGTTGTGGATAAACCTATAAGCCTGAATCTTCGGTTACCAAGTAGGCACTGTAAAAACACTTTATATTTCAAATTTCATTCAATTTGAACCAGTAGTTTAAGATTTATAACTAGTCAAAGTTAGAAAATTTTGCAAATTTTGTCACTCACTGACTGACCGATCATCAAAACTCTAAGGCACTTCTAGCAGACGTAAAAGCCTTAAATTTAGAAGATAAGTAGTGTTTAGTGTACAACTCAAGGGAAAATTAAAATATGACTTTTTTGTGATGAAGTTTTATGTTTTGAATATAATAAATTGACTTGGCCATCGCATGAAAACACAATAGCACATCACAATAATTACATTAAATAAGAGTGTTTAGTGCGATTGCCAAGTCAATTTATTACATTTTAAATATAAAAACTTATTACGTAATAACTTAGGACAGAAGGTCCCTGAAGTAGGGACTGAATAAATGAACCGACTTGGTATTACATGGATCTCACAACTTTTTGCGGTAGAAGAACCGAGGGCGGCGAGGCTTGGCATTTTTTTACAAGTATTGTTTTTGATGGGATATCTTTGATGAGATTTAGGGACTACGCACACTTATTCAGCTCTATTCAGCAGCAGCTTTAGTCCATAGAAAACAACGATTTTGTATGGAGACGCGTACGCGTCCATTCAGCTTTCCGCGTCTATAGATGTAAGGCCGGAATAATTCCAAATATTCCGTGAGGATAAAACGAAAAATCCCGAATAATTCCCAAATGACCCGGAATAATTCGGAATTATTCCGGTCGGTTCGGTTCGGTATCATTAAGAAAAAATGTAGTCTTGACTCTTGATGACTCGAAATGCAGTTATGATTAGCGTTATAAACGGTTATAGATATTGGTATAATAACGGTATGATTAAGAACATACATTCTACATGTATTCTTATTAATACCGATATTATACCAACCGTGCTAAAACGAATGAAGTGGTGAATTATAACAACATTTTCTTGATTTTACCGAGTTAGGGATATAACTGAGTACCTACTTATACACTTTTAAACTCTTTAAGAGTGTTTTCACACCATCCGATATCTGTATCGGACGACGATGGCCGACATCCGATATCCAACACCATTTATTATGTTGTTTTCATATAAATATCCGATAAAATCGGTCCGATTTGGCTATTTGCTCCATAGCACAGACAAGTTATGGATGCTAGGGATAAAAAACCTTAAAAAACGTAGTGCAAGCAATTTTCGACCTGAATGACATGACATAGAATCGAGTTTTTTTTCTTATAATATTCGTAATCAGTGTCATCTATTAGCGCAAAAAGACACGTAATTAAGATAACGTCATTAAGGTCGAAAGTCGCTTACAGTCGCTATTTTAGTATCTGTGTGAAAGTTGTACTCAAATTATATAATATTCCTACATATTAAAATAAAATAAGTAGGTACCGTACATCTTGACTCCAAGTCGCGAGAGATGCTCGTATTGGTTTGATATGGTCTATGATTGGTGGATTTGAGCTTTTCCGTCACCATGGTACTCGGGGTACCATGGTGGCGGAGAAGCTCAAATCCACCTAATCCACAATTTTATTATTATATTTTATTATTATTCGCGTGTTACTGCGCATATACATACATATAAGTAGCTACATTTTGTGACGTCACTGAGGTTAAGATATATAATATTCCGGTATCTACCTACCTATATACCAATACGTAATAGGTCTGTACTTAAGTTTTCGTTTAGTAGGTAGGTGGAAGCATAGTTATTTCATTTTTTGTAGGTGAGTTTAGCGGGAATAATTCCGGAATATTTGAGAATATTTGGGAATAATTCCGAATAATATGGAATAATTCGGAATTATTCGGGATTTTTACATCTATATCCGCGTCTATTCACTCTATTCAGCTTTCGCTGCAAACCAGTATAAAATGAGGATAAATGTGTTTTTATCATGCGAATGCTATAGAGGGCGTTCAGCACTGTTCCGCCGCGTTCACCGTCGCAAGCGGCTCACACAGCTCAGAAGTTTCGCGAATGGCCGCATTGATTTGATTTGTTATTGCGTAATCATTATATACAAATAACTGATAATTCATTATTATGAAACGATATTATATAAATCATTGTATGAAACGACTGATATACAAAGCCGAAATTTTGCATTTAGCTTTTGTAACACGAGTCGCATTAAGTCCGTAATTTTGTAAAATTTTGTAATATCTATCCTTAAAATGCTCATTATTATTAAATATTATCTTCTTTTAATTGGGGTACCAATGTTGCATATTCTCCAACCAAATTCCTATTTCTCCGTAGGTACGTACTGCGTACGGAGAAACAGACACGGACGGACAGAAAGAAGCGTTTCAGCGGAGATAGCACGCTATGACGGCTATTCTCACTCGTTCTGTTCTGACCTTTCGGCCACCTATGTACTGTGTTTTGTAAGAGTGTTCCCGGGGCCTATAGGCTTTTAGGCTTAAAATTAAGCCTATTAGTTCTTTTTGATGGCCATGATAGAATATAGGTTTTTTAAAGTGAGTAGGCTTTTGAAAGGCTACTCACTTTAAAAAGCCTATAGGCTAAAAAAAGAGCCTATAGTTTTAAAAAAAGCCTATAGGTTTAAAATAGCCTATAGGCTAAAGCGACTAAAGTCTTTTTCAAGTAGTAGGCTTATTATGAGGCTATCTATAGCCAATTAGCCATTATTTAGTTTACGCCCACGACGGTCAGACGGCGGTCCCCCGACGAGACAAATGACAAAAGGGTCAATACTTAGGGTAGGTCATAATGTAATAGTTATTATTAATTTATTTTTTATGTCCTTTTAGGGATCAGGGGTTTTTTAAATTTTTAATTTAATTTTAATAATAGTAGGTAATCGCTTAACCGATTTCAATAAAACCTGTTGTATATTGATGTATAAATAATGACCTTTCATTTGATACAATCCCTACTAATATTATAAATGCGAAAGTAACTCTGTCTGTCTGTCTGTCTGTCTGTCTCGCTTTTACGACTAAACCGCTGAACCGATTTTAATGAAATTTGGTATAGGGGTAGATTAGACCTTGAGAAAGGACATAAGCTATGTTTGGTCGCGATAACCGACATCCACGCGGGCGGAGCCGCGGGCAAAAGCTAGTAATACAAATATTGATACAATAATTTAATATAATAATACAAATAAAATTACACACACGTACACCCACACCCACCTACCTATTCACTCACTCTCTCTCTCACACACACACACACACACACGCGCGCGCGCGCGCGCGCGCACACACGCACGCACACACACTCACTCACACTGACACTGACACAAACACACACACACACACTCACACTCACACACATTCACACTCTCACACACACACTTCAAACTTATAACACCCCTCTTTTTGTCGGGGGTTAAAAATATTCTCAAACAAGGGTATTCTCTGTACTATGAATACAGTAGACGATAGCCAGAGGCGTCTCCCAGCACACCCAAAAGTTAGTCAAAAGTCATGCAATTTGAAACAATATTTAAAATCGTATAATTTAGTTGACGATTATTATACTCGAACAATGTATAAAATAGACCTAGCCTAAAGGACTCAAAATCTTTATAGGCTTTAAGTCTTTCAAGCCTTTTAAATATGCGCCTGGGCTACAAAAAGGCTGTAAGCCTATAGTTCTCGGGTAGACAAAAAAAGGCTATGAAAAAGGCCTAGCCTAAAAGCCTAATAGCCTTTTTAGGTTTTTTCCCGCTGTAGCCCTTTATTTCATAGGCTAGCCTTCAAAAAAAGCCTAAAAGCCTATAGGCCCCGGGAACACTATGTAACCCGTTACAAAAGAAGAAAATGTTCTCTTTTTTCGTTACCTAGTTACAAACCAAGATCCAAATATTTTTAAATAAGTAGTTGCCATGAAATAACGCCGTACGCGGCTGATAGAAGCAAAGCTGAATAAGTGTGACCAAAATCGTTCAGTGAAACGCGAATGGAGCTGAATAAGTGTGCGTAGTCTGTTAGTTATTAAAATGAGTACTAAATGATTGAACTTTGTACCTGTTTAGAATGTAACTTTATTGGGTAACTGCATAACCCGCGCCACGTATCTTGGACCTAAAATGTGCTCAAAATGTGCCCTATACGCGCAGTACTCATTTCTTGGGTGTCTTTTGAGGATATCACGGGATGCTACTGCGGTAGACGAACTCAAATTCACCGAGCATAGACTATTACAAAGCAATCCGCGGGCGCCAGAGCCTTGTATGTCTTACGATTTAGGTTCAAGATACGTGGCGCGGGTTATATGTAGGTAGGGTAGGTAGTAATTTTTAGGTGCTTGATCAGAAACCTGGGCCTCGATTCTGCTAAAGCACGACCACTGTCACACCACAGAGACTGCGAGAAAATTCCATTCGATTTTAGCTCTTAACTAATGCAGTTAAAGTCTAAATTTAAATGGCTTTGTGTAGAGTGAATGAAATAGTGTAATGAAACTCTTTTCATTTAATTTTTGACTGTAATTTTTAAGAAATAAGGTCTAAAATTGAATGCCATTTTTTGCAATCTCTGGTTTGACAGTGGTTGTGCTTTAGCAGAATCGAGGGCCTGTGGTGTACCCTTGGCAACGAAGATGGCGATCTATTGGATCAACTTATAACCTGTTAATTGAGACGGCGTGCGGTTTTAGTCGGTTTGAGTTTGACAAACCTAAAACCACTGCTGCTGACCAGCAGCGGTCTCCGCACGAAAAAAAGGACCAAATAATTTAAATATGGAATTTTATTATTAATAATATGATATCAGATGAATGGGTTGGGTTGGAACTATGAGTTAAAGTGCTTTATTTTACCTTATTGAATTTATAAGTTTTGGTTTCAAGGATTTCCTTTCATTTAATTTACCATGTTTCTTAGAGAGATTGTCACTACCGATTGATACCATAAACGTTACTTTTTCGGATTTTAGTCGGTTCGATCACCGGGTGTGGCAAGCGAATTTTTGAAAATCTATGAAATGAATGCAGTTTTGTTACTTTTTAAAAATAAAGGAATGTCTTCTTTATATAAAATGAGCGAACTTAAGGGTTTAATGTAGTTTCCCTCCATGGCCCGACTTATTTTTCCACCCTATATAGTTATAGCTATGAGATGGCTGAAATATAAAGTTTTAGTAAATAATACGTTTTTTTTATCAGACAACCTCTGTGGCGGGCGTAGGCGTAGCGGTAGTGAATGCGACCGCTACACAGGAGGCGCGGGTTCGATCCCCGCTTAGTGCAAATATTTGTGTGCATGAAATATGGGTATTTGCATTGGTCTGGTCGTGCCTCGGAGAGCACGTTAAGCCGTCGGTCCCGGTTGCCATAAGAACATCTATGGCATGGCAGTCGTTACGGGTAGTTGGAGCCCTAAAAAGTAAAAAAACAACGGTCGATGTAAAGCTTCGATATCGCCTAATGTTACCATTGGGTTGTGGAGGTCAGATGGCAATCGCTTCACGGAAAATATCGAGGTCTAGCCAAATCCGTAGTTAAGACTGGTAAAGCCAAAGGTAAAGCAGACCACAGACTCAGGTTAAAGCTTCGGATGCAACTGGGAATTAACGCTAGGATGAAGAAGGTAATGTTGTTGAACTGTTGTTATTGAATAATTTGTTTATGCTGATTTACCCAATAATTTAATTTTGGAAAATTTTGTGATTATGGATCTGAGATAAGGTTGAAAGTTAGTATAACTGTTGGCAACACTGGTTCTTAGTTCATTCCAGTTCATTCATTCACATAGACTTTTAGGGGTCCATTACACGCTTATGCATGCGTCATGCCATCATCATGCCGTCAATCATGATTGTTATTGGTCAATCGGCTATTGACCAATAACATATCGTCTAATAGCAGATTGACCAATAACATTCATGATTGACGGCTTGATGGCATGACGCTTGCATAAGCGTATAATGGACCCATTACACGCTTATGCAAGCGTCATGCCATCATGCCGTCAATCATGATTGTTATTGGTCAATCGGCTATTGACCAATAACATTACGACTAGGATCAAGTATACTCTGGATTCGTCAAGCGCGTACACCCGAAAGGGACGACAACATAGTACTTATGATACCAGTGTTGTTAGTCCCTACCAAATTTTACCCCGCGACTTTTTTAAATCCGTTAGGTGGTATATGAATTTAATGTTTTCTGGCATTAGTGGCATTACATCCTTTAAAAAACACAAATACAAAACAATTTAGGCATCTGGATCTTGATTTGGAAATCTGAAACAACATTTTCATTAATGTGAAGTTTTAAGAATAAATAAGAAATACCCCACATTATGGGTAATTTACCAGTACCTCAACTGGTATCCCTAATAATTCTATAACCCGGACAAATCATAAAGTAGATAAAAATGGCGGACAAGTCTGGCTTTTGTTTCGAGTTCGATAATTTTAACTCACCACTTTATTTGGTTGGTTAATACACGTATTATGGTGATAATAAATCAATATTTTGAGCCATTATTTCTACTTTAAAGAACTTGTTAATATGCTACGGCTCTTAATCTATTAATATCTTTACAAAAAAAGGGATATTTTGTCTAAAAATCGTACTTACGTATGATAGGTTATGTCTTGTGATTTCCGCTCACTACGGCTTTTGCAGCCTAATATATAACATATCACCATGTTGAATACAATGAGTTTTAAGCAACAAACTTATGCCACTTAGTTTCACCACTTAAATTACTGTCTATTATGAAGAATTCTCAGAACAATTTCAACAATTCACGATCACAAAAGATTTGTTGGTCACAACTTTCCACTTGTGACCAACAAAAAAAACAGAAACTCTGACAAAGACAGAGCATATAGTTTTTGTCCTATTCATTCCTTACAGTTTTTGTATGTTGTGTCTCGTTCATACGCGGTATTATTATTTGCGTAGCATATCCAGAGTATACTTGATCCTAGCATTACGATATCGCCTAATAGCCGATTGACCAATAACATTCATGATTGACGGCATGATGGCATGATGGAATGACTCTTGCATAAGCGTGTATGGGACCCCTTATGAAAGTTCATTCATCATTTCCATAGATTAAACATTTCATTCATTTCATTGTCATGTATTTCCAGTATTTCATGTAATGTAAAGGCATTGTATTCTTTTCTATTAAATTATTTAACTGAATCAAAGGTCGACCAAACATATTAATATATTATTTTAGGTGTTAACTTACTTACCTATTGTGACGTCGTTCTTTGTTTTGAACATATTTTTCTAATAATTTAACTCTGAACAAAAATGATGTTGGTGTAACAAACTGAAAGGATTAGAATTTCAAGGTGTATCTGTGTTATGAAGTTGTAATTAAATCTTGAAACAAAAGTGTTGGATTTCAAAATGTGTGGAGGATTCACCTGTTCTAAAAATGCCCTAATTGCGCTAAACATTCTATACGTGGTAAGATATTTTATATTCACAGTACCTTTGTACATTCTTCATACAATCTTTGTACATTATAATGTATAATAAACATATGTACCGTTCTTATAGTATGTCGCGTATTTGTGGTTTTCTAAAATGTTTTAACAATCTTCTTAGGTAGTCGCCAGCATCCTGATTTCAGTGGCGGTGTATGGGCAGGCATCGTCACTGGTTACCAACCTGCCTATAGTGGGAGGTATATTAGCATGTGGGGTGTTCCTGATCTTAATATCTCTGTTGGGACTCCTTGGAGCAGTGAAACATCATCAAGTTATGTTATTTTTCGTATCCTTTTCAAAACGAATGACAAAGTAATGGGAATGTCTTATTCAACTAGTTAAGCAGCATACACAGTAATCTTACATTGAATCATAATAATATGTGCATCATATTTTCTATGTAAAATTCATGACATACTTTCTAATGCTTTATGACTGTCATCTAAATGTTATTTCACTGTAAATTGCATAAAATATGATCAGATTATTATGTGAATTATATCAAGGTTTTCTATTTCCTTTGTTCTACTTATCAATATTTAGAATGTGTGGCAATGTAGATTGTGTACTTATGTTGTAATTACACACCAGGCACTGATTACTTCTCCATGATATTATTGTGCCACAATGTACTAACTGTGGTATTTTGTAAACTTGATTATTTTGTCTACTCATTTTAGAATAATTACTACTCCGGCATTAGCATAAATTTAATACATAGTTGAGCACTTCTTTCAATACTACTAACGTAGCAAGCATACACATAGTCGTCTTGATAGCTGGTTGCTTTGTTTTTTGTACAGTTAAAGAGGCAATAGTGCCATTGTCACAGTAAGCAGTTGCTGTAATAGCCTAAGAATTATGATAAAAAGCTTTTGTAACCTTATTAAATTTGTGCACACTATTTTCTTTGTGTTTCCAAGCACAAAGAAACAAGTGTGAGTAGGAAAGCTTCTCACAAAAAATAATTCATCATTTTATGTCACCCATCATACTCAATGTGGATCTTATAACTTACTTCAAGCTTATGCTTATCAGAGTAAATATGTTATTATGGCAAATTTTTGCAGTATCATACCAACACCTGTTGTTAATCAATTCAAATGGAACATTCTATACATATTTAACAGTGTATATATATGCAATCATTTTAATAGTGAATATAAAAGTAATACATATATAAGTTACACAGGAAGTCAAATAAAGGAAGCACTACTAGCATTTTAAAATAATTTTACAAGGCATAGTGCTATTATACTGTATAATACCTACAGTTTTTCCTGTTTTATTGTTACTCTACAATAGAGCAATTACATAAAAATACTCTTGTGTGCCTACCTGCTCTTGCTCTTTGTTCTTATTTATCCAAAGACCAAATGTGGGACTTGCCTAAAACGAAGGAGCTTTACCCACTAAAACTAAAAATTTACTCACTGCAAATCTAGGATATATTACACATCCCCATCTAGACCCATAATAATAAGGCTTGTTAAATGGGTTTTCAAATGTGGATAAACACATATTTTATATACATTTCTGCACACATATTACATACACATACTAAAGACTAGTAAAAACCTTAACTCAGTATTTAGTACATGGTGATTCTGTTTTTGCTGTTCCTGGTGCAATTCTCAGTGGCATGTGCTTGTCTCACTGTCAACTCTGACCATCAGGAAATGCTGGCTCGCCAGGTGAGTTTTTAGTTAAGAACCTTTTCGAAGTCCTACCTTTTGAAGTCAGTTAAAAATAGGATGTATAGTTTTCTGGGCACATGTCAATTTGTCATTCCTCCACATTGTGGTCAACTATTTGTCTAGATAAAGTACATAGTGTACATAACATCATTGTATATAATGTATGTCTATGTGTGTGTACCTTTTTAAAATAAAGTACCTATAATGAATTATTTTTTTATAAAGTAATTGGGTTTTGTGAAGATTATAATCATATTATCATACATTTGAGAAACAATAAATGTATAACATTTTATTGATAAGAATTGTGACCTCAGTTTACTCAAACATTACAGTATGTATATCTTATCAGTTGACTTAAAATTGTGTAAATATTTTTTACCACATATTTGGTTAATTATTCATTATATCTATGAAGTAGGTACCTATTTATTTGTATGGACCCTCTCCAAGATCTTTGAGGAGAGCCAACCTCACCTTCAACAGTCCATGTTCATGGCGAATGTGGCCGAGCAGCCCTGTGCACAGTGTACATGGATGAATCTCAACTCTTCGTCGACAGTTTGCGATCGCGTACGGCCCTGATCATAGTGGAACTACACTGAATGCAGTGTAACAGAATTTGATAACTACACCATATCTATTGTTTTATCATACATATTACTGTCCATCCCAAGGTTGCCCGGAAGAAATCGCTTCCAGCAATAAAGCCGCCCATTGTAAATTAAACTGTATACATGCTACCTTTTTTTGGGAACACCCAACAATTCCGAAATACTTAATTCCGAATTTCAATATTCCGATTTTCAAAATTCCGAATATTATAATTCCTAAGAAACAAAACTCCGAGTATTCAAAAACACGAAAGTTATTTATCCGAAAGTTATAAATACGAATGTTCATTCTTCCGAATTTCATTTTTACGAATAATTAAAAATCCGTAGTATTATTGACCCGAAAAACGTTATTCCGAATTTCAAATTTCCGAAAATTCATTGCTCAAATTGAAAATTTGTATCAAAAATAGGTAAAAGTTAAAATTGATTTGACATGTTGCGCATTTTAGAGTTGATTTTTTATAATAATAAATTAATTTTCTCGCCAATTATTACGTATAAGAATTAAGCCAAACCCGACTTGCCGTGGTACTTGTTTGCCCTACACTAGAGTGTTATTTAAAAACCGGAGGCGCGGAGGGAGGGCAGTCCTCGCCCGCAGTAACGAAGCTCAGGCGCCCGGGCGAGCTGGAGCGGCTGAGGCTGGTCGCCGGAGGCGACCAGCAAGCCGAAGCTGCGGAAGCGAGCATGGGTGCCCGAACTTTGTTACGCAAGGGCGGAAGGACTGCACATCCCGTAGCGCCGGAGAAGAGCGAAACTAATGCATGCCTTCATGTTTGCCTGCATGCATGCTTGCCTGAATGCATGCTTGCCTGAATGCATGCTTGCCTGAATGCATGCTTTCCTGCATGCATGCTTTCCTGCATGCATGCTTGCCTGCATACATGCTTGCCTGCATGCTTGCCTGCATGCTTGCCTGCATGCTTGCCTGCATGCTTGCCTGCATGCTTGCCTGCATGCTTGCCTGCATGCTGGCCTGCATGCTTGCCTGCATGCTTGCCTGCATGCTTGCCTGCATACATGCTTGTTACTGAAAGTTGTATGGCAACGTGTATTTTGTAATCATTAACATAAATAAATTAAAATAATAGTTAAATAATTCTATTTCCTGTTTATCTCGTGTACCCCGAAAATAGCAACTATCCTACTTACCTAATGCAGGTTTACAAGGCGCTTGATTGTCGGGTTTGTGTTGTTTCGGAGTTTTGATAATCGGAATTCGTATTTATGATATTTCGGATTATTAAGAATTCGGAATTGTAATGGTTCGGTATCCTCAAATTCGGAATTTTAATATTCGCAGTTATAATCGTTAGGAATTTTGAAATTCGGGTTTTCAATAAATAGGATTTATGATACATCGGATATCTGACTTTCGGAATTTTGAATGATTCGGAATTATGAAATTCGGAATTTTGAAATTCGTGATTGTAACTTTCGGAATAAGGCTTTTCGTATTTATGTAGTGTACCCCCTTTTTTTCCTACTGTAAATCTGTCGGTGTACAGTAAAGAATTATCTATGTATCTAAAAGCTCTATGTACCTATCTATACATACATGTACATTCAACAACTTGCTTAACGTGGACTGTTCCCGATTGCACATTAATAAGTTGCGACCGCCTACAGCACTAAACTTCGCGGACCAAGGCCGAACTCTACAGCATTCGCATGATAAAAACACATTTATCTTCATTTTTTACACCTGTAGAGTAGCCTGTATTTTTAGTAGCTACAAATTTAAATAATGTTTGATGGCACAGGGATGGAAGCAAGTGACTCCAGAGGTGAAAGAACAGGTACAGGAGAGGTTTGAGTGCTGTGGATTCGAGAACAGACTGCCTGAGAATGGTACTGACGCACACCTAACATGTAAAACTGTTGACGTAAGTTCTTATTTCTAACTAAGGAACGTAAAATTCAGAGAAAGTGGTCCTAGATCTCGTTAGATTGTAAATTAATGTTGTTACACTTTAATCTACGTATATACCTATGACCAATTGACAAAATAAATATACTCAATATCTACGTATTGTACCTACAATGGTTCTTGGTCAAAGATATCAAATTTGCCACGCTTATGTTTGATCGCAAATGATTGAGTAGAACCGAAGATATTTTCACAAATCGCCGGTAATCGAAATTCACACGCGGAGCCGCGGGCATCAGTTAGTATAATTATTATAATTTTCAACGGATAGGCGCAGGCTTCTCAATTATCTATGTTACATTTTTTTGGCATTTATCACTTTTTAAAATCATAATCATCATCATCCGAGCGCCAATTCTGGCTGCACTCCGTTCGCACACTACGAACTGAAGCGATAAATCGATGCATAAATTATGTGTGATGAAAATTGTACCTACAGTTTTTTGGCTTCTTTGAGCACACGTATCGATTTGGTCGATCGTAGGTCGTAGGTTGTGTGTCACCTATAGTACACCTCTGTACGTACGTTGTAGAAATTTATAATGAAATATATTTTTTTGGTGATTCCAGGAAATATGTTGCCGAAATGCTTTGGACCGACCACATTGTCAGTGTGATCCCTGTATGGAACGGCTGAAGGAAACTATTGACTATGCATTCAAACTATGTGGCGGAATTGGAATGTTCTTCAGTTTCACAGAGGTAAGTAAATTTTTATGTGAACTTATTTTTTGATACTATTGCATCATCATTGTACAGTCGCCCTCAAAAGTTGCTGAACTTTAACACATTTACAAAATGATCTTTATATTAAGATGATGAATAATATAATCAATGTACATAAAATTATATTTGAGATCCTCAGAGAACAAGTTTGATTGATATTATGTTAAATTTTGTTTGTTATTCATATGATTATAAGGTTTCAGAGCTAAGGTGATCGGTAAATTGGAATATGTTCAGGCGCGGTTGCAGCTTGAAGTTTGGGGGGGTCACTTCGGAAATTCCTTAAGAAATTTAACCGCCCCTCCCCTCGTACTGGGACTTTTCAATATGACGTGCATGGTTTGGGGGGGGGGGGGGTCATGTCCCCTGTGAACCCCCCCCCCCCTCGGACAGCGCCTGAATATTTTAAGCTACTTTAGACGGCGACTGTACCCTGAACTATTTTAGGAGATAAACAAATGTTAACATAGCTATTTGCTAAATGAAATCGGTTATCTTTCATTGTTTTTGTTTAATAATAAAATGATAAACGAATAAGTAGATAGGTAGGTATATTATATAATTATATAGTCATGTACTGTTAAACAAAGTTCACAGAGTTTGTTTCGTAAAGTATGGTTATAATATAACAATCTTTGACACATAAACATTCTTTCTTTTAGTAAAAGAAATCAATAATAATGTAATACTCTTCCTCACATCTCTTTATACTTTGAATACTGTGATTAACGGTACTAAATTGCTTTGGGGTATCGGTAGCAATAATGCGAATGCGACTGCTATAAATAAGGACCTGGATCTAAATTCCCGTTTGCAATCCCGATTCAACAGCACGGAATTAGGAAAAAGAATTTGCGTGGAACCGAAAAGATGTTATAGAAATATGAGTGTTTAATACTTTAGTCTCGCCGGGCCAGATCCATTCAGCCTGATTGAATACAAACGACCAAGCACCTTTATAAACTTTCAATAATAGTAGGATTAATTCAAGATGCGTATTTTCTTGACTATTGTAATTTACTAGCCTTCCGCCCGCGGCTCCGCCCGCGTGCATCTCGGTTAACGCGACCTTTGCTCATGTCTTCAGTTCTACTCAACCGATTGCAATTAAACAAACGTAAGATTTTAAGTCTGAGCAAGCCCATTCTAACAAAAAAAAAAAACCGCATCAAAATCCGTCCAGTAGTTTTTGCGTCCATCGCGGACAAACAAACAGACAGGAAATTCAAAAAAAATATTTTCGTGTTCAGTATCGTTAACATAACATAACCCAAGTATTTTTTTTAAATATCTCCAATGTACAGACACGACCACTTTACAATTATATAATAGTAGGTATAGATATCTAATACATATTTACATACAAACGCTCACGCTTGTTTCCCTCGGGTCTAGGCTCTACTACGAGTATAAATAGACTTAGTGTTATTTGAAAAAAAAAAAAAAAATATGAAGTTCATTACTATATCAAGATTTATGGTATTTTTAAAATGCCATCATTACCATTATTGCGTTGTAAGCAACTAGTTCTTATGTGCCGCCCGCGTGAATTACGGTTATCGCGACTTTTGGTTATATCTCCGGTTTTACTCAACCGATTACGATCAAAACGTAAGATTTTTCAGAAATATTATAACACTAGTTTTTGCCCGCGGCTCCGCCCGCGTGGATATCGATTATCGCGACCAAACATAGCCTATGTCCTTTCTCAAGGTCTAATCTACCTCTATACCATGGCATTGGTATTGGCATCAAAGAAACTTGGGGTGCTCAACAGGGCGAAGCAGTACTTCACTGCGGGGCAACGACTACTCCTTTATAAGGCACAGGTTCGGCCTCACATGGAGTACTGCTGTCACCTTTTCGCCGGAGCGCCTGCGTGCCAGCTTGACCCTTTCGACTCGGTACAAAGACGGGCGTTGAGGCTCGTCGGCAATCCCATACTCACAGGCGATGTGGAACCACTCAGTCTCAGGAGAGACTTTGCTTCACTGTGTGTGTTTTACCGCCTATACAATGGTTTGTGCTCAGATGAATTGTTTGACATGATGCCCACAGCTACATTCTATCATCGCACTTCTCGTCATAGGCGGGGAGTTCATCCTCACACATTGCGACCGGAAACGGTGCGCACTGTGCGGTTTCTTCAGGGTCGGCAGCACGAGTGTGACGCCCCTGGTGTTGCATACGTCCATAGGCCACGGTAACCACTTTCCATCAGGTGGGCCGTGTGCTTGTCTGCCACCTAAGTGGTATAAAAAAAATAAAAAAAAAACAAATTTCATCAAAATTGGTTCAGCGGTTTAGTCGTAAAAGTGAGACAGACAGACAGACAGACAGACAGAGTTACTTTCGCATTTATAATATTAGTAGGGATAACAGAAAAAATGAATACATTATCTCCAATGTACAGACATAACCCATTTAAAAGTTTGAAATAGAATAGATTATATTATCTCCCTTGGGCCGTCTACTGACCTCTGCGGCGAACGGCGGAGTGTTGCCTTGCCTTGAGTGCAGTGATGAAATTTAAATTACATAGGAGGCCATTTAATGGCTACCGGAACAACAATAGATTTTAAACCGGAAAAAATGATAGGAATAATGATCTTGTTGAAAAATATATTATTAAGTAGGTAATCCTAATCAGTCTTATTTAATTCGTTTAACGCACAACCTATTAAACAATTTTAAACAACTAACCAACTAACAATGCAAGTAACTAAATATGTAAACAAAATCAAACCCCCTTCATACTGGGTTTGAAATTATTTGTTTTAAACAATAGGTACTCCATAATTTATAGGATTGAGGCTAGCTGTTGTAAAGAATGTTTCTTGTTTATAAACTATAATAAACATTCCATTTATAGGAGCAATAAAAAGACAATGTCACCGCCAACAATAAATTATCGAGATTTTAAACAAACAAGGAAATTCAATCGACTCTATTATACATAATATAGATACAATCTCCAATTCAAATCTCCAAATCTTCCATTGCCATTCGCATCATACAATCACTTTCACAAGGAAACGCATGGTGGTTTTGTAAAGACTATAATATTTCGACTTCGTAATAGATTCATGAATACACGTTGATTGATGCAATAAATAGTACTTAACAGTAGCTCAGTAGCACAAAAAAAGTAAAAATAACACTAAGGCGCTTGCGGCTAGCCGCCTTCTTTCGGTCTTCCGGATCTGCTTTTATATTATGCTGGTCACATTATGGCCAGCCGCAAGTTCGTTCCGGACCTTTCGGATCTATCGTATCTGAGACATCTCTCCTATTCACACCATTAGTGGGGTATTAATGCTCATATTTTCGCCAACCATCTTTTTGTTCTCACGCACTCACGCCGTCAACTGGACACAATCTCATGGGCTGGATATACAAGGTGGTTTTGTAGTCGTTCTCGGAGCGAAAGCGTCTGGAAGTATAAATTTGGCGAAAAAAAAACCTTTTTTTTATAATGTATGGGAATAATGTACAGGTAAAAGGCATACTGTATGGGGGTTGTAAAAAAAGTATTTTTTCGCCAAAATAATACTTCCAGACGATTTTGCTAACGGAACTGTGCTCAAAATCCTTCGCACCGATTCGACTATAAAATCACCCACTATATTATAGCATATTTCCGTTAAAAGTGGGATGGGTGAACTAAATTCTTATTTTTTGTACTTTGTCTCCTGAATTTATATTGTACTTAATTTGCCTGGAAACTCTATACATATAAATAAATTTTCTGTACCTACCTAATAGGTACTAAGACATAGTATGGATTTTTCTTCATTACACACAGTCTTATTTTATACGAAGTTTCAACAAAGTTTCATATAAAATCACTTACAATTGTAGTTTATTACAAATACACCAATACATAATAAACGTACTATCTTTTTGTTATGCAACTCTTATTGCATGTAGGTAGCAGGTACTTTTTATTATGAAACTAGCATGACTATAATTATTAATATATTGGCCTCGATATCAATTCTCTATTCTGCTATTCATTTGTAATAAAACATTCTACATTATTTGTATGCTAGTTTTTATAATTTAATATTATCATATAAATGTGTGACATAATATTAAATGATAATACTTATGCTTGAACCACATCAGGTATGTAATAGATTAATTGTTTATTAATAAATAGGTGCCAAAGTAAAGTTAAATCCTAGAATTTAAATATGGTATTTGGTGAAATAATGAATTACTGTCTAGAAATATAATTTGTTTACATATATGCATATAAATATTTACGACTGTAAATCCAATAAGCGTAGGCAGAAGAGTATTTCTAAATACATTTTTTTTTGCTATATACCTAAGTACATGGCTAAAATATGTAAAAAATAACCTTGATTAATGTTCCTGAACATTGCATACCGATTTATGGTTCAAGTACAATAATGTATAGCATGCATTTGTGACTAACAATAGGACGATTAATTTGCAGTTTCTGGGTGTATGGTTGACAGTAAGATATCGTAACCAAAAGGATCCGCGGGCTAATCCCAGTGCATTTCTGTGAATAATCCGACGATGTGGAACTTAATCAATAACCTGAGGTGGATTGGTGTTTTGCTTTGTGTTGCATGTGAATTTGTTTGATGTGCGCATGCGGCTTCTCTTTTTATTTGCTTTTTACTACGTATAGGAGATGTAAATATTATTTAGGCTGGTTTAAGCGTGAAAAAAATTAACCTATGTAATGAGACCCAGTGTTTTTATCACTTATTGGTTTAGTCACATGTAATTTCTAACTATAATTAAAAAAAATTGTTATAGCAAATCGGTAAGGTTTTTAACTGCGATAATAATATATGCATGTTCTAGTTGTGGGTTTTAAATGAAATGTCCCGTATTATTTATATAAAGCTTATGGTCAAATAATGTAGACCCTGTACTCAATATTGCTATTGTTATCCCAATTGTTAATACTGGTAAATTCTAACTATAAATGTTAACCTTCATAGAAAATTACTCGTAATGGCTTCAGTATTAGTTTTCAGTGATGCACTTTTTATTTGAATTCCGTTTGCTTTCAATTTATAACATCTGATGATGAAAACACCCTCTGTTCCTCCTACAGTGACGTAGTTTTGGAATGGATATCTACTTTGCTGCTCCCCTAGACAAGTGGCATTTCGTTGGCCTGCGTATTGTAGAATAGAAATGACAAATGTATGGTATTTGACGTATATGACAGTCGTCAATGTATGTCATAAACGTCAAATCACAATACGCCGGCCAACGAATCGCCACTTGTCTAGGGGGCAGATCTCCTTATCAATCTATTTTCAATCTTCAAACGTCACTGCATTGAGTGCACCGATGACGGTACCCGGTAGATACCGGTTATGGTATCGTTTGACAGATTTTCACTTGAGAGACACGAGTTCTATACGACATGCTGAAGCTGCAGATCACTTCCCTAGGGGCCACTGTAGCAAATCGTGCGTTCCGTCTTCAAATGCCCACACCTTGTGTTTCAGTAGTGTCTTCCATACAGCAATAAGTTGTATTACTGTAGTGAAGACATTTTTTTTAATTAAAAAAGTGTTAACACTGCTGTCTACATCACATGATCTTTGATATATTGTTAAGTATTAACAAAAAATTTCCTCTGTGGATCACACATGGTGAAATGACATAGTTTAAGAATTTTTGAAATGGTTTTTACACTTTGTCCTGTGTCCCGAGCACAAGAAAGTATCGTAATCTTAACGTAAACGTAACGAGAGAACGTAGCATTACGATTGGCCGCCTGCCTACTGTGAACCTGTGTGTGTGTGCAGCCTGCCAATCGCAATGCTCCGTTCTTTCGACATATTTACGTTACGTTTACGATATTTTGTTCGTGCTAGGGGTACTGATGGGTGTTGATGATACCTATGGACTAGCGCACCGTAGCCTACGGTGCTTTATTAAATTTGGGTTGTCAAATGTCTATTATTTTAAACCGACACACGATTAGCTTCAAAAACAGGCTACAAATTATTTTTGACATTTCTACTAGGCTCTCAATTATTTAAAATGATTATTATCCGCCTTTGTGCCTAATAATTTTCACCCCACTTGTTATTCGACGTACTTATGCTTGTAATTATTTTTAACACAATTGCATGCTTCGCATACACATGCTTGTTTCTAATGTTTAACAATATTTTACTTAAGACTTTATGCATGACTAATTATTCTGTATCACTTCACCAGAGTTGGCACGAGGTGAATGGTTGACATTTCGACGATGTTACTCATTCATTTAAGCCCGTATTTTATATTATATAATTAAAATATAACAGCCTCAATAGTGTACAATATATACCTTAAAAATATGTAACGAATTTGTATGTTTTTTGTAGTCAATTTGTAATCAATTGTTTATTTTTACAGCTATTTGCCGTGTGGCTCGCCCGTCGCTACCGCAACCAGCCTGACCCCAACTACAAAGAACCACACGCTATATTCCCTAGGAAAAACTATCTATATTAGTGTATTGATCTATAAGTTGAATTAAGAACTTGTATTTCTGCTGGCTGATCTGAAAATTGCAGTCCAACTATGAGTTCACATGTACCTACTAGGCTACCAATATACATACGAGAGTAAGTTCTCACACAATTACACACAATTACCTGACTACACAACTAGTCATATGCATCTTAGTAGGAGATCCCATTAAGAAATGTATACCCTCATCCTTAGACTACATATATACAAAATATAGACGCAGTAAGTATCACTCTAATGCGGCGTAAAATCTAGCTACTACTTTGGTACACGTTGACCATCCACACAACCATCCACATATAAAGAACAATATTGACATTAGCTTACTCACACATAACGCGTATTTCACGCCGTTTTTTTTCGATGTTTTTTGTTAGCAATTCTGTCTGTACAGCATATGGTCTAAGCTAAGCCCTTATCTGTTCATTAACTGTAACATAACATCGTTCGACATAGAATCATTGTTATGGGATCTCAGACTACGATGTGAGTCAAGAATTTGTAGTTTTCGTGTTATAAAATTTAATGAATATTTAGTTAATTGCCAACTGCTACTCGTATGTATTTTAGACTATACGTAGAAAAGACATTTTACTTTTGTGTATATTAAATAGTAACTACTTGCTTTGGACATCAAATTATGTAGGCTAATTTCTTTCCTTTATATTATATCATGTAATGTATTTGGTTCATTCACGCGAGTTCACCAATTTGGTCAGTTAATATTTGGGCCTATTTCTTTTGATACTGGTCGCTCATCTTATATTATATTATATGAACTTAGTCAATTTGTGTGGCTATATAAAATACCGTAGATAAGTAGAATATTAGTTTTAAATTAATTACTGATAAATAAAAAACCAGCGGCTACCTTCAATTTACTTTTTTTAAAGCCCGTCATTATTGTTAGCATTATAAAAAAAAAACTTTTAAAAGTAATCATTAATTACATTTTGAATCCAAATATACCCAGTGTAAGAACTACCATGCATGTATTGTTCTTATGTGTTTTTCCACTTTCAATTTTTAAAATTAGGTTATTGATAAATATATATCAGAGAGGTCATTTGTGATATCTTGTTTTGCATTACTTTTCATTAAGACAATGCTTTGCAGGTGTGCTAGGAATTTATAAATAAGTTGTATGTACATTTCGTCTACTAGTCAGTAGTCTAATAATTTTAGCATAATTCTCATACTCGCAATCAATTTTGAATATGTACCAGTAAACGTACGCAGCCAGAACGAGGCTTTAGACTACTAGTGGTGTTAAGTTCAACATTAATTTAATAGCTAGATTTTCCGCTCTTATGACTTGCCAATGTTTTGTTACCTGCCTATTTTTCTAACTCAACTAAGCTTTAATTAGATATTTTAAACATTTTATTTAATGAATATCATCAGTTCATCCCAATTTATACATTTTAGATAAATTTTATTTTGAAGAAATTATTTTTGCTAGACACCTTTGTTTAAAATGTTTATAAAGGTAAGGTTATTTTTAGTGCTCATTTTATACATTTTAAATTTCATGACTATGAAATTATTTATGAGAAAAAATTATATAGGTATAAAATATTACACGTAACCTATCGTTTGTAGGTACCTACTTGAATGATTTACCGAATGTGAATAATTATTTATCATGTACTGATATAAATATATCGAATTATTCTGAAATAAAGTGTGCAAGCATAATATCAAATGTTTTTTCTCTAAACTACCCATTTGCGACGTGCCCCCAGGTCAGTTTATTATGTCTAGCCCTAAAATTCAGTGGCGAAGAGTAAACATTTTCAAAATGGAAGCCAGTGGAAAAAATAATTACCTCAATCTAGTTTGTCACTTACCATGCGATTCATTTGTATGAACCTTTCTACCGAAGCTTCTATTGCCACCTTCATTATACACTAAAAGCATTGATGTAGTACATCTCAATCCGGCTTTATCTACATGTAGGATAAAGCCGGGACAAAGACAAGCCGGTAGGAATCGGGTTGTGGAACCCCTTGGCACTGCTACCAGTAGTGTATCTTTAGATAACGTTATACTGGCTTACGAATATAGGTACCTACACTACCTACATACATAGTCCTGAGAATACTTCAGTGTTCTAACTTTTTGGACATATTACTTCAGTCAATATAAACTAAATTATACCAGTGAGGGTACAATAATTCGCACCCAGCTGAAAGTTGGTAGGATTATTCAAAATACCATCATAAATCAAATTTAATATACAAAGCCCTCATCGATTCGCCATCTGGAATTTTTTTTCGGGGTCAAGCAATGTTGAAAATCGCGAAAACTACATTTAGCGATTTTCAGCAAAAAGATTATCAAAAAATGTCTTGAGACCAAGGTAATATGCAATTATCTACTAAAATCGGTCGTGCTAGCCGGGCTCGCGCACTATAAGGGTTCCGTACGCAACTGAATTTAAGGCATTGACTGCTACATAAACGGCAATCTACTTTGATTGCATTAAATTAGACGTTTGATTTATTTTTAGGGTAGGTACTTCCCTTTGAGCTAGATTATAGAATCATGAAATTTGAAAAGAAGCAAGGTCTTATAATACCAGACTGCAGTGACTGTAGTCACTGTAGCTCCCGTTTCCTCTAGCTAACCAAACCAAGTCGTGGAAAGGAGGAGTACCGAAATGAGCGGGCCCCGGGTTCCAACGCGCATGCTTCGGATGCAGGAGATAATCGGATGAAGGAGATATTTTGGCGTAGTACAGTCACGTGCAATGAAAATGTACACATGCATTTTGAATAAATGTTCACTCTGAAAATTTCAGAAATAAATATTCACATCGTCAATATTATATTCTTTGTATTCATTGGGATTTCTCGCTCCTAATGTACATTTTTGTCATTTTGCATTTTTTTTTTTGCATTTATTGCATTTTGCAAAGGACATCATTCAAAACGTACCCAAAAATTAAAGTGCCGGCCAGTAAAAAAAAACTGTGTGATCTTACGGCAAATGATCTTTTAAACATTTTTTATTACTACAACAAACGTCTACGACCAACTTTTAGACCCAAAAAGGATCTCCGAAAATCCTAAAATGAGCATTTTACATTTACATAATTATATTTTATAACACTAATACCTACACATAAATACCTACGTAGGTACTTAGGTACCTAATGATGATTGGATATAATTAGGCTTTTTGTCATATTAGGGTGTAATGTATGGGGGTCCACTGGATCTTGGGCCCCAAGCCAACCTCACCTGCAAGCCGGTGCACCTGCTGAACAACGGACGAGGCTCTGGCTTTCCCTTCGGGGTTAGGGGGTCGGCGGCAGTCGCCCCCGGAAAAGCCAAAAATTGCCAAATCACTATGAAATGACTAACGTGGTGGCTGCTTGATGAAGCCAAGAACCAAAGTCGGGTCTCAGCCATCGGTGACAAGTGTGCTGAGGCTGTAGACGAACCAGTACAGGTTTGCTGGGACAGGATTCCGGCAGCTATTCTTGAGGCGGGGAGGACGGTGCTCGGCATGTCTAAGGGTGGACGCAAGTGTGACAAGGACACTTGGTGGTGGAACGACACAGTCCAGAGAGAGATCAGGGCGAAGAAGGCCCTCTTTAAAAAGTGGCAAGTGTCCAAATCTTCCGAAGACCACGATGTGTACAAAGATGCAAAACGCACCACCAGGAGAGCCATAGCCAGGGCCAAACGAGACCACTTGCAACCGCTATATACAAAGTTGGAATCGTCTGAGCGGCAAAAGTTCATATATAAGTTGGTGCGTTCCAGGGCCAAAGTGGTGCAGGGTCTATCCAAGTGCCGCCGCATTAAAGACCCTGAGGGTAATCTGCTGTACGAGAAAGTCGCAGTGAAAGAGAGATGGCGCTCATACTTCCACGAGCTGCTAAATAAGCAGCATAAAGAGGTGCAGCCACCTGACCTCCCTTCGAACCAAGGACTAGTGCTACCGATAACGCCTGCAGAAATCCAGACTGCCATTCGCCGCATGAAGAACCGGAAAGCTGTCGGACCCGACGAAGTCCCCATCGAGGCTTGGAAGGCAATGGATGCCCGTGGCGTGAGCATTCTAGCAAATCTTTACAACCGCGTACTCCTCACCAGTGAGATCCCAAGTCAGTGGAGGCTGAGCATCATCACGCCAGTCTTAAAAGGCAAGGGATCGGTGCAGGAGTGTGACAGTTACTGCGGTAAAAAGATAATGTCCCACACCATGAAGCTCTATGAGCGGATAATCGACTCCCAGATCCGACAGGAAAGTACACTCTCGGATTGTCAGTATGGGTTTCGTCCCGGGCACGGGACCATGGACCCTGTGTTCGCCCTAAGGATTGTGGCGGGGAAATACAGGGCGAAGAACACGCCCCTGCACTGCCTATTCTTAGATATGCAGAAGGCCTTCGACTGTGTTCCTCGCGCGGTGATCTGGTGGGCACTGCCGGCGGTCCAAGAGAGTTCCAGAGACTTACATTGACACCATCCGAGACCTGTTCTACGATTCCGGTTCTGTGGTTAGGACTGCTGTTGGCGACTCGAAAGCCATTTCCATCACCCTCGGGGTACACCAAGGATCCGTCCTTAGTCCTTACCTGTTCAGCGTGGTATTAGACGTTTTGTCGGACAGCATTACGCGGACAGGAGCAGATTGGTACGACGCGTGAAAGGGTGGAAGGAAGCGCTTGAGAATACTTAGCGTTAAACTCCACAGATCCCACACCCGTCCGCATAGGCGATGATTTGGTCGAGCGCACGGACCAGGTTAAGTCCCTGGGATCTGTACTTCATATGACCGGTGAAATCGACCACGACCAAGTGGCGAGAAATGACTGGCGTCACATGTGATCCCAAAATGCCAGTCAGGTTGAAGGGGCAGGTCTATAAGACGATCATTAGGCCTGTCCTCTTGTACGGTTGTGAGGCGTAGCCGCTGCTGGAGTGACACAAGCAAGAGCGGCGTGTCACGGAGATGAAAATGTTGCGGTGGATGTGCGGCGTCACGCGTAAAGATCGCGTACGGAACTCTCGCATCCGCGGCAGCCTCCATGTCCGTGACATCGCGGATAAAATGCAAGAGAGCGGCTTTCGCTGGTGCGGCCACTTCTTGCGGCAACCGCTAGGCTACGTGGGGAACAAATGCCTGGCAATGGCGCCCCCGCCGGGTCCAGATAAAAGGGGTAGGCCAAAGAAGTCCTGGCTTGACGTCGTGGAGAATGATATGCGTGCAAATGGTCTCACTACCATGGACGCCCAAGATAGTGCGAAGTGGAGGAGGAAGAGCCGGAAGGCGGACCCTGAGCTCCGAGGTTATCTAGGCCACGGATGCAATCAGGAGAATACGTCTAAATGCGGATGATGATGAGGCTTTTTGTCATATTATATTATTGTTAAGCGAGATTAAGTTATTCTTTATAATCATTATTTGATTTTTGCTATAGTAATCGAACTCGTATAAATGCATTTTTTTATTATTTCTAAGTCATATAACTCATAAGTAATCGGTCTGAGCTCTTGCCGTCTAAAGAAAAAAATCTTAGAATTTCATTTTCTAACCGATAAAACCATTTTTTTTCGTTGGCCGGCACTTTCTTTTTTGGGTACTTTTTGTATGGAGCGTGAATGATGTCCTTTATCACTGTATACGTGACTGTAGGTAGGTACAGTTGACAAAAGAGATAGTGTAGTGTCACACTTTTACCTACATACATCTTTATATGAAAAAGTGCAACCGTATCTCCTTTGTTGACTGTACCTAGACTAGTTTCAGTTGACTAAATCGAATAAGATAATCATTTTTATCATAATAGCAAAATGAATCACACAGTTGGCATCATACTTGAATTAATAAACTGAATATTCCTGATGTCCTGTGGGGTGGGTGATGTGTGACGACCGTTTGATTCTTTTTATGCTGTAAACGTCAGTAGCTGAGTGGTTAAGGAAGGCGTCGAGGTAGGTACCGAGTTCGAATCCTGGCTATTACACGATCGATGACCCACTATTACCAAGCAATTCATTCGTAGCTTAGCTGGAGGAGTTCTGTGAAATACCAGTAGGTAAGTAGGTAATTTCGGTTGCTATTATTCTAAAAAAAGATTCTTCGAAACTACACCCCATAAAAGGGACAACAGGCCAGAGATCGATCGTTAAGAGCTCTTCGCAAATAATTTTTCAGGATGAAAAGTATTTTTAACCGACTTCTAAAAAAGGTGGAGGTTTTCAATTCGGATGTTTACCTACCTACCTAGCTATACGTTTTTATTCTTTCATCATCCTCTGAACCTTTTCCCAATTTGTCAGCAAAGTTTATATTTGTCATCAAATTAGAATTTCTGATTAATAAATTAATTTGTCGCCAAGAAATATTTTCGTTCTCAGATAATTCAAATTTAATTTTCACATAAATAAAAATATTGTCACTAGACCTTTGCCAGAATGAATGTATCTAGTTTTTATGATAGATTAAATGAATAGGTAATTATATTATGTTGTTCAAATGGTTGATTTGATAAGAAACTGTTATCAAATAAAAGCGTATTTCAGTAATCGTCAAACAGTCGTGAGAAAGATTCGTGCTGGCTACGCGCAAAGCCGCCGCGCAGGCCCTTTTCCCAGCCCGCCCGCGCCCTAGCGCCACACTAGGCGGAAAACCTTCGATGTCTGACATCCACAGTCGCGCACCGCATGTTACCATCGTTATACTGATCGATCCGTTTTATTGTTGATACCGTATTGTCTAACGCGTTAATACATTTAAAACTGTGTAGTGTTTGTGAATATATTATATCTACCTATTGTAAAAAACGATGTCGTTCGACAAAGATGAACTCCGCGACGAGTAAGTATCGTTTTCCTCTCATCCCATTTCCAACGATTGTCATACAGAAATTAAAGTAGGTGAATCGATGAATATTTATAATTTTAATTCTTTTGAGCTGACTTCGTTGTTTAGCTGAAGGTTTACCTAGGTTTACCTATTAGAAATCTAAAGTATCGGTTGCTGTTTCATTTTCATTAGTTTCGTTTCTTATATGTTTGTTTAGTATAGGATTCAGTCTCATGTATGGGTATGGATTATCATGTAACAAAAAGGGAAATGTTGACTAGGTAAGGACAAATACAAATGTTATTATGTCGCACAATTTACCTGTCTGCGTATGTACCTACTCTACCAACAGAATAAGTAGTAGGTAGGTATAAGCAACATACATTTACCTACAGACAGACTTAAGTGGATAACTTACTGCGCGGCGGCTATAGGTACAATGTTGTTGATTCTGTAAACAAAGATGTGACCCAAATCGTAGCTGGTCAACCCAAATTATTACCTGCGTAGGTACATAAATGAACCAATAGGTGTGCCTAAGAAGAAATTACGATTGCTTTTAGCACCTACCTAATTTTATCCTTATATTGTTAAATTATAATATACTAGCTTTTGCCCGCGGCTCCGCCCGCGTGGATGTCGGTTATCGCGACCAAACATAGCCTATGTCCTTTCTCGAGGTCTTATCTACCCCTATACCAAATTTCATCAAAATCGGTACAGTGGTTTGGGCGTGACAGACAGACAGACAGACAGACAGACAGACAGACAGAGTTACTTTCACATTTATAATATTAGTAGGGATTGGGTAGTTAGGTATACCTACATATAAGGTAGGTACCTACATATACCTACATGATAATATAGACTACTTCGGTATATCAACGCGCATCAATCTGTCTTAATCAGATTGATTAATTATTTCCATTGGTCTAATGAGATTGACTAATTAAGCCCATTACACAGTTGCACCTTACCTGTTGTGTAGGTCTTCGTAATCTGTTTGTACCTACTAGATAGGTATGTTATTGTACTATTGTATTGGTAAACAATGTACCTACCTACCTAGACACACCTCCTATATGATTTGAAGCAATGTCAAATTTGGTAAATCGCCCATAGCGTTACAAAAACATGCCGACTAATCGGCGACTAGTCGGCAAAGAGCGCCGACTATCCGGCTTCATACTGGTTTACTGGTTTGTGTACCTTAGATAATAATGCATTTTAGTAGTATCCAATTTCTAGTAGTCTAGTAGCTATCCAATTTTAAGCGGCTGAAGTTCTAAAGCTATGAAAAGGATTCTACAACTTATTTTCATCCATAACAGTAAAATTTAGCAGTCCAATGGAATATAATACAATGCCAGATAGCATATATTTTTCATCCCACCATCTCGGAAAGAGTACTTTTTTTCTTCGATATCTGAGTGTAAAAGTCGCTTTTATCCTCTAGAGTGGAAAGTAAATTTGAATTTAGAACATCGTGTGTACTAGGTTTGTGAACTCAAAACATCATTAAACCTATTTACTTCTACCTCTATGGTGCCGATTTATCATACAGCTTTTTTTTAATTTATGAAAAACTCAACTCGGAACCTCCTTGGTGTACCTACTTTTTTTTTTAAATTTGCTTTGCGCGCATAATTTTTTTTTTCACGTCCTATGGTTGAACATTGTTGTTGAATTTTATTTGTTGATATTTTATTATTAGTATTATTACACATAATTATTATACAGCCTCCGTGGCGTAGTGGTAGTGAACGTGGCCGCAACGCAGGAGGCGCGGGTCCGATCCCCGCTCAGTGCAAATATTTGTATGCATAAAAAGTTCAACAACAACGGTCTAGCTGCAATGCTTTGATATCGCCTAATGTCACCATTGGGTTGTGGAGGTCACATGGCAGTCGCTTTACGAAAAATATCGAGGTCCAGCCAAATCCGCAGTTAAGACTGGTAAAGCGGACCCCGAACTCCGAGGTGAGAGCTTCGGATGCGACTGGGAATTAACGCTAGGAAGAAGAAGCATTTCATTATTTCCTCGCTGAGGTGGGATGAAAAGTTACGTGTTGCACTCGAGTGCAAAGATTTTACACCTTGTGCTCTTTTGATTCCCTCGCTAACGCTCAAGATTCTAATTTATGAATCACTCGCTATGCTCGTGATTCAAATTTAGAATCTTTCGCTTGCTCGGTCATCAAAACTGAGCACGCGGTTAAAAAGCAACTTTGCACTCTTGTATAACAAATAACTATTGTTTGCTTAATCATAGGTTTGATTGGAGGATGATAAGCATCAAGCTGATTGAACAATATCTCGATATTTTTTTTAACACTTATCTAAAAAATCATGAACTTTGTTCAAGAAGGGCAAAAATGGGCAAGAAAATCCCATTAATTATAATAACTGAGGGTTGGGTGGTCCTGAAGAACCTAAAGTTTCTATTTTCCTATATGTTTCTGTAAAGATAATGGTCTGAGAAAAAAAAATAGTGTAGTTTGTATACGTACACCTTTTTTATGGAATCTCTCAGTAAACAACTTACACTACAAGAGACAATCAACTGCACTAGATACATTTCGTAAAGATAAACTTTATCTACACAACTTACGGAGTCGGTACCTTTGAGGTTTATTATCTGATGAAATAGATAATTTATTGAAATAACAAATTAGTAACAGAATAGTCCTAATCACGTATCGATAGCTTTTTCTGTTTTCATTTTGAGAAAATTTAATTTCGTCCACCTAAAACTTGAAAATTGATTAGCGTGTGCGGCTCGCGCGAATGATCTGTAAACGAAACGTTCCGGAAATACCCGTAACTATGATCGGCTTGACCGACTAGTCGGCCGATTAGTCGGCTGTTTACAAACCGAATAGTCGGCTAGTCGGCTCGTCGGCCAAAGTTATGATCGGCACATCACTAAAAAACATCAACCTAATACTTACCTTAGGTATGCCTCTTTTTGCAACGCTATGGGCGCGTATGGTATGGACTCAATAGGTACCTATACCTAATATTGTGATCCAATATCGCGCTCTAGTATCGTGATCGAATAATATACCTAGGCACAGTGTACATACTGTACATATCAATATTGTGTCAATAGATGTAATATGTTTAGATAGGTAGGTATAGACTGCCTCACAATAAGTAGTACCTATACGGCTGCCCCAAATCAAAACCCAGTAACTCTTTTTTAACAAATTTTACAGGAAAGCGTACAAACATAAAACGGACCTACATTTATGTATCTATTTCTAGATTAAAGGCATGATTCCGTACTCTGTAGCATGCAGCAGTGCTGCACTAGTTCTAAACATCTTTAAAATACCTTTTTTATGAATATCAGCAAACAAAAATACTAATATTCCCTATAACCCCTCCAGAAGCTAAATAGCTTGTGTTGGATTCGAACCCGGGACCTTTCGATCGTAAGGCCGCATCCTTAACTACTAAGCTACCGACGCTTCACAAAATGTATGTAGGTAATTTGAATCGATAATATGTGCCCAAATTAGGTATATCAATTAAGTTGTTACCGATAAGTAGGTATTATTTGTCTGCATTGATGTTTGATATGAGGTTTGATATTATTTCAATTTATTTATTTATTTTATTTTATTTACACACAGATACACAGAAAAATATACATACAATGGAAGTTGAATTCGTCCATTGTACCTATGCATATTTTTTTGAAGTTGAGTTGAGTTCAATGTTTGAAGGTATTATAATTATAATATGTAGGTCACAATTTGCTACGGTTGCTATAGTTCACTGCTACGGCAAAAGTGGTGACTCCTAACTTTTAGTCACACTTTAATTTAAAGGCGGCCACCCACTAACAGTTTATCGAACGACATCCGGATGATATCGGTCTGTCAGTTCATCGCAATAGCCCACACACTTACAGTTTCGTATACGATTTTGGACTGACAATGACGGCTAGATAAGTAATGTGTGTGTGGCCGCTTGACGGTTTCAGTCAGCAAAGACAGTTAAAGGTCGGACAGACTATGGCCGTCGGCATTCTATACGAATACGTAATAATATCAGACTAAAAGAATAAAATAATATTATATTTTAGTCTGAGGTAATGAGCTAATGTATGACACATTGATGACATAAGGACTGCTGCAGGCCGCCGGACAGACGAAAAACTGCAGGCGGACTGTAAGTGGGTGGCCGCCTTAAGTGAAACCGTAGTTTAGGAGGTCGAGGTTATGATTATTACGTACCATAATTTTTTTAAGTACATGTACTTTTAATTTAATACAGGTTGTAACCTCCCTACCTACCCTACCTGAACCCCTCTTTAACTCCTGACCGTTTTCTTCTACCTTACCCTCTACTTTCCACTCTTACCATGCTCTTATCCCACACCCATGTGAAGCTCACAATTCCTATTCAACTTCCTAACTAACATTTGATGTCAAATCTATCAATACAATACCTACTTACTTATCAAATAACTCTATCATGATACATATAAATTCTATTACGACTTAATATTAATTTGGCCAATGAACGTCGTAGTGGGAAAGGACTCTTATCATGATACGTAGTTACCCTATGCTCTATAAAGGGGAGTATGTGCTAATTTTTCATTAAAATAAACGCCTACTTAAATTATTATACTACTTGGTTTATAAACATGAATAGCTAACTCTCTAACTAAGATAAGGAAACCCTCACTTTCTATAAATATATTACCTGACCTATTTATATTTGTTAAATTGGATACCTACTTAATTTACTACTGAAACTAATTATGATTGTTATAATGACTACCCATCTAAATAATTCTGATATTATCTAATTTATTAAACCCTTTTATAGTAATATATCTATCTAATCTCTTACTGAAATTAATTATAGTTCAGTTATTATACAACTAATGATTTCAACATGTTATATGTTTAATCAGTTCAATACATAGACTAATTGAATCCTGCACTTATGTGATTTATTCATAATTATTAATCTCATTGGATCAAATACCTTATATGAGTTATTGATATATTACCAATGATTGTACTCAACATGATATATTTGTTTTTCGGTCTAGGGCCCCATGAACACACGCCCAAGACAGTACAGTTCACACCAACTGAGGAATAACTGTTCCTATGTCTATTATAGGTATGGAATAGGTAGCTTTACTCACTCCGCCTGGCCAAGACATCTGGCACCCATAACAGACAAACACCAATTCGAATGGCGTGGAATTACAATATATCATTCCCTTTACCTAATTAAAGGCTTAAGGTAAAATTATAAGAGTATTCTCTTTTATATATTCCTCTTCTAGAGGTGTAAAAATATCATAGAGATGTATATAACAATCTTTTAATGTAGAACCTAATTAAAGTAGGTATACAATAAACTGAGAGAATAATAAGTAACCTTTATATTCCCTTTCACGTTAGAGTGCATATTTGCAGTAGATACTTAAGAAATTTACAATAGATCTCATCCTAGAACTAATGTCCACTTCACCAAACTAATCCAAAGTTTTAGGTAGGTAAAGTTGAGTTGTAAACTTATTAGTTACTCACATCACCAAGATTGCCACAAGTCATTATTAGACTATATATGTGTACAGGTCTATTGCCCAAGTCTAGGAGTTTTGAATCTATTCCATAGTTGGAAAATATCATCTATTGTGATAAGATTCTCATTCTCCAGACCATACTCGATTAAATGAGCAAATACTAAGTCAATTGTTGCAATTGAGAACTATTTTAGTCACAGTAGAATAGACATAAGTTCCGTCATGATAAACTAAACCTTAACGGTTTTTTCTGGCTATTTGCATATAAATATAACTAACTGCAAAACTACACAAGAACATGAATGACTCAATCTACAATCGGTTATCAATCACCAACCCCATATCGTTACACTTTCCGTTAATAGGTAGGTACTATGTTTATCTTTTGTTCATAATATTACTATACCCGTTTGGCTAAACAAATAGTCTAGTATATGATTGAATACTAATATTGTAATACTATAAGATACTTTATTTGACTTTTAGTCTTGTTTTTATTCAAATGACCAATTTGACACTTTAAATTACACTACAAATTATGATAGTCTCTTGATTTAGAATAACAATAATAATACTTTTCTATAATGCCTTTAAACAGACAATTCATCTTTTGTCAAGGAGTTTGAAATTAATAATACTTGTATCAACTATTAGCTCGGTTGTTTGAATAGTTTCTGTATTGAATTAAAGAGTATAACAGTTAAAATTCTGAATATTACTTTATCAATAATTCGAACTGACCTTGAGGGAATTCATGACTGTATCATTGAGTTAAAGTCAGATTCAAACACAAAGCCACACACACTCGTAACTTCTTATATCACCGTATCATATTGGTCTAACACTGAACTTTACATAATAATTATAGCCCCTTCCTACAACAAACCATGACGGTTATTAGATTCCATAACAGACGTAATTACGCTTAAAAGTTAGTTTATTCCTAATCCCGGTTTAACAAGTGTACCTACACCTACCTATAAGTCTATTCCCTGTGTTTGTACAAATTATACCCATTTAGACTAATTGTGTGGTGTGTTATGTCCCTAACTATTTTAATAAAGATTACAGGTGAGTCAAGCCTGATTTTGGCGTACCTACCTAAGACCCGTGTTTTGTCACAAGAACAACGACCGTAGTCTGGGATGTTGCCTCATGACGACCCTACATATGTATTGTGTACATAAATAAATATATAATTATATAAGACTGAGCTGTTGACTTCAATAAATGTGACTAGGTCAAACTATTGGGTATCAACACTCAGATGGCTTTTTCGACCCTGAAACTCAGGTAAAGTCGAAAGCTGTCCCGCCATTTTGGATTATCAGCAAACTAGCTAAAAGTGGTCACGAGCTTAGTTAACACCGTCAGGTCTCCACTCGTGGCTGTCACATCGACAGACTTACCTATTGGGATTCCCTAGCTATTCCTATGGCCTCAACCTCCTAGCCCTAGCCTAACCTTTTATACCTACTATCCCCATTCGAACTCCTAAAACAACATTTCGCGATAGGAATGGCCGTTGAGCAGACTCACTCGAACGAACTACGCTTCATATCAAGATAATCAGCGTTGCCAGTAAAGAAGTCTTGCTACCATTCCAACAAAAGTGCTGTTAACGCGACATTTCAACCATTGTTCGAGCTAAAATTTCACTAAAGAATCATGATTTTACACAAATGCAACGCGATTTTATCAATTATAATGAATTAACACGAATTTCAATATAAAAATCATTTCAATCAATTCACAAAGCAAAGTTTCACTAGTTTACCACAAATTTTCTAAAATCTTGCTTGGTAACCCGCCCACCAGTTACCCTCGCTTGCTGTCTCAAAAGAGAATGAACGAGGATCGCGCCAAATCCCAACTTTCTCACTATTTTCGCGGTCTAATTCGGCGGGAGTCTCCTTTGCACCAATCAGCGTCTTCTAAATCCTCTTTTTAATTCCTACAAACCCCGCAATATTTCTAGACCAATCCAGTACTGCTTCCCAATGCTCGCAACTTAATAAATATATTTTTTTTTTAATTATTAATATTAACTCCCTGTGAGAAATATTCACTTTATACAATTTAAAATGCCTAACTGAATTAACTTTCCTTCTCTTTACTTCAATTCACCTTTTTTTGTAATTCATTCTATTTATTTACCATTATAAATAACTTCCAAACCGGAAACTATCTAAACATCTCTCAATATCCCCAACCTAACAAAATATACCAAGTATTTCTTTCCTTCTCTTTTTTTTTTAATAATATTGTTTAATAATAAAAACCCTTTTGTACAACCTATTTACTATAACCAATTTAAAACATTTAATTAAATTAGAATTCCTTATTATTAGAATATCTCTTCAAATAGTATATTTATATCGATTTAAAATTATCATAATCTGATAAGAACAGCGCCATCTACCAGAAACCCGTATTATTACTTAGACTAGTCAATATGATGATGCAATATGAAAAACCCTATCTTTCATTACATTTATCAACAATCTAATTTCATTTATTAGCTTTTCCTCTAAAACAGATTATTTCATGAATCGTATTGCAACAAACCCTCGTTATTTTAATTCTAAATATTAATTTTATTATTGATAACAGCGCCATCTCTTAGAAATCGATTTATTACTTATAAAGACATGTGACGTTCTGTCTCGTTACATCCGACCCCCTGAATCTGACGAAGAAACTTAACTACAATTTGTTCGAAGTAAGATTCACATTAAAGACTACTTAAATAAATATTATATATATATACACAATTATCAATATGAATTATCAATCTTCCCTTCCCTATAATTATGATTCAACCCATTTCATAACCTATTCAGTTATAACTCAAATTCCGCACCTTTTATGTCTTGTGTAAATTGACCAAATATCAAAATTCGATACCTCCCAATCTCATTACAAGCTTTTTAGTTAAATCACAACATTACATTATTTCCCGTCAGGACTTGATCCAATTCAGTGAGAGAAAATGGTTGTGAGGCACCTTTGCGCTGTCGCACAGAGTAAAAGTTTATACAGGAACCTACATTACGCTCGCCATATAACCAAGTACTCCGCTCCCCAGAAAAAGTTCAACCCTATTGACTAAAGACATAAAAGAATGTATAGATTTTCACCCCACCAGTAATAAACCTGAAAGGCCGACATTAAGACAATGGTATTTGTAGAGTGTGCCAAGTTCCGACCTATTCTGTTTAGTTGGAGATTCATGAAAGTTCTTCTCGACATGCATGACCTTGATTTCAAATTTTGAAATCAATGTCTATTACTAACCTAACTCTTTGCATCTTTCATGAATCCGTTTGTGATGCATGCAGATATTTGAACCATAACTCAATTTAATTATAAACCCTTGAAAATTAATGCTGGTTGGGATGGCCCACCATACTGAATTTAATAGCATTCACTCATTATAACCTTTCATATTGACATCGTTCCGTTCGTCTCATACACTAAAATATTTCTTTAATCCTTTCCAGAACCCTCTTCTATGGTCTTGCTTCCTGCCAACCAGTCAGCATTATGAAATACAAAATATAATGTGGTTATGATCAATAATGTTTTTTTTTTTTTTTTTTTTTTATATATATATATGAAAGAAGACAAGCAATCAATTATTATCCTTCAATATGTTTTTTTTTTTTTTTTTTTTTTTTTTTTTTTTTTTTTTTAATTATTTAATAACAGCTTTCAATTTTATTTAATTATACATATATTTTAATATATAAATATACTTTATATACCTACATAAATAAAATAATAATTAAAAGGTAAAGCCACCCTACGCCCCACCATCTGACAGGAAGAGTCAGTTACATTTATTATTATTTTTTTTCTTCTATTCAAAACTAATATTTCTATATCAAAAATTTTTTTTTTTTTTATCATAAATAACCTAATATCAAACTTCTAACTTAAAAAAAAAATTTTTTTTCAACAAACTCATACCATCAGATGGGCTTCACCCCTTTCCTCCATTTAATCTTTATTTATTTTTCTTTTTTTTTTTTTTCACATCTAGTAACATTAATATTTTTAACAAATATTTCTTTAACATTTTTCTTTTCTTCTAAATCAAATTTATCCTTATAACAAGTTTCTCAACCTAAACCAATTTATTTCCCCTTTTTTTTTTCCCACATTAAATAACATTTATATTTTTAACAAATATTTCTCTAACATTAATTTTTCTATCCCAAAATTTATTCTAATAACAAGTTTCCCAATCTAAATTAATTTATTCCCCCTTTTTTTTTTTCCCACATTAAATAACATTTATATTTTTAACAAATATTTCTCTAACATTAATTTTTCTATCCCAAAATTTATTCTAATAACAAGTTTCCCAATCTAAATTAATTTATTCCCCCTTTTTTTTTTTTCCACATTAAATAACATTTATATTTTTAACAAATATTTCTCTAACATTAATTTTTCTATCCCAAAATTTATTTTAATAACAAGTTTCCCAATCTAAATTAATTTATTCCCCTTTTTTTTTTTTTTCCCACATTAAATAACATTTATATTTTTAACAAATATTTCTCTAACATTAATTTTTCTATCCCAAAATTTATTTTAATAACAAGTTTCCCAACCTAAACCAATTTATTACCCCCTTTTTTTTTTCTCACATCTATTCATACCATCAGATGGTCCTCTCACCTCTCTTCTTCAATTAATATTTATTTATCTATATTTTTTCTTATATAAAATAACATTTATATTTTTAGCAAATACTTCCTTTAACAGATTCTAATGTTTGTATTTAATTAGGTTACTAGTTCCATTATACATTGCAATAGATTACAAATCCTTCTAAATTTCCTTAAGTTAAAAATATACCGTTCCTATTCACTTATACAATTTTACATAAATTTAAATCTACTTTCGGCTTCTCGTTCCAGTCCCAACTCAAATAATTATAATTTTTCCTATTCCCTTTAAATGTAAAATTTTGACAAATGAATTGTATTGAATTTTCCTCTAACTTCTTTACTCTGCGGATGAACTAAAATATACACATTTTTATAGGGACTCCCAGCTATCATGTATGGCCCTTCATATAAATTCTCAAATTTTTTTGTCAATTTTAGTTCAGCATTAGATCTATTTAATTTTCTAATTTTCACTAATTCTCCTATTTGGTATTCTATTAACCGACAGGTTTTATTAAATTTTAATTTTCGCTTTTGCGCTGACACCTTTAAATTCTCATGGGCTAATTCTCTAACTTCTAAAATATTTAATTTATCATTACCTTTATTTATTTTGTCATCAAAAGAAAGTTTAGTAGAAGTCCCATACATTATTTCACATGGAGTATAACCTGTACTCTCATGAAAGGTATTATTATATAATTCTTCCAATTTAGGCACTGTATCTACCCATCCCTTATGGTTAGTACTATTATAAGTTCTAAACAATCTACCCAGTTCTCTATTAACCCTCTCTACTGTATTTGGTCTAGGATTCCTAACAGTAGTGTAAATTATTTTGATCCCCAGCGAAGCCATCCCTTCCTTCCATACTCGACTAGTAAATTGTGTACCATTATCTGACATTATTACTTTAGGTTTTATAATTTCTAACAATTTCTTTACTTTACTGAATACTGCTTTTGCTGTAGCCTTTCTCAAAACGTAAAATTTCACGAACTTACTAAATGAATCTTGAAACACTAACATATAGTTCATTCCAAACTTTCCAGTTGGCAATGGACCATAGATATCCACCATAACTAAATCTCCTATATCTTTAGTAACAATAGGACAGCAAGGCCCCACCTTATTAGAGTTAGAGTGTTTTGTTAATTGACAAATTTCACAAATCCTAACCAACTGTTTTACATTTCTAGTCAAACCTTTCCAATAAAAACGTTGTTTTAAATATTTTAGCATTTTATAACTACCCTGATGTCCCATCTCTAAATGTACTTGTTTAATTACCTCTTCTCTAAGTTCTCCTGGTAAAAATATAGAATTTTCTTTTCCCCCTTCTTTAGAAACAACCAAAACTCCGTCTATTAATTTACATCTACTACTTAACCCCTTTAATGACTTTCCTGTCTCATTTGAAACTTTAATTTGTTTAATTAATTTATTTATTTCCTCATCTCTCATCTGATATTCCGCTATCCGACTTAACTTTTTTAACAAATCCTTATTTTGACTAGACCCCATATATAAAATACTCGGCATTCTGTTTCTTTCCTCCTGTAATACTCCTTCATTCGGTGGATAACGTGATAAAACATCTGCCACTATATTATCTTTCCCTTTAATATGTTGAATTTCATATTGGAAATTCTCTAAATAATTTATCCAACGAGTTATTTTTGCATTGTACAACTTCCAAGTTTTAACAAACAACAAAGCCTTATGATCCGTTCTAATTATTACCTTTGCCCCCCTCAAATAAGTTTCAAATTTCTCTAAACAACAAATTACTGAATAAAACTCTTGTTCTGTTACTGTCCAATTTAATTGTGCCCCCCTTAAAGCTTTACTATAAAACCCCAATATTTTTTGCATTCCATCATTATCTAATTGATATAAAACCCCTGCTAATCCTATTTGTGAACAATCCGTTTGTAAATAATATGGCTTGGAAAAATCTGGATGATGTAACCGAATGGTTTTTAAAAACAATGATTTAATTTGTTCAAAGGTTAGTTGTTCCAAATGACCCCATTTCCAAATTTTATCCTTCTTTAATAGATTATACAGTGGTTGAGCCTGTCTGTTATAATTTGGAATAAACTTCCTATAAAAATTACATAACCCCAAAAATGCTCTTACTTGTTTTAATTTTTTTGGCACTGGAAATTCTTGAATTGCTTTAACCTTATCTGGATCAGTTCGTAACCCTTCCGTAGAAATTATATAACCTAACATTTTAACCTCCTTACAACAAAATTCACATTTTTTTAAATTACAAGTTAACCCTGCTTTCCATAATTTTCCAAGTACTACATTTAAGTGTTCCAAATGTTGTTCAAACGTTCCCACAGTTATTATCGCTAAATCATCCAAATAATTCACACAATACTCTCTAACTTCATGTCCCAATATTATATCCATCGCTCTACTAAAACTTCCAACCGATGTTTTTAACCCTTGAGGTAAAACATTATAAACATAAGACTTCCCATTAAAAGTGAAACCAGTATACTTCTTACTATCTTGTGTAATAGGTATTTGAAAATATGCATTATTTAAATCTATTATGCTTATAAAATTTGCTCCATGAAACGAATTTATCACGTCTAATTGTAAAGGTGGTTTCTCTGTTTCAGCAACCATATATTTGTTAATTTCTCTAGCATCTAGCAACACTCTAATAGAATCATCTTTTTTAATTGTAAATGTTAGTGGGCTACAATATGGAGTTGCTGATCTACTAATAATACCCAATTCCTCCATTTCATTTAATTTAGCTTCAATTCTCGTCCTATAAGCATATGGAACAGGATAACTTTTCCTAATAATTGGTACTTCTGAACTCATGACTATTTTATGTTGATAACAGTTTGCCCTCCCTAATTGAGAAATAAACAAACTCCCAAATTTTTGTAATAAATTTAATAATTCTTTTCTTTGACCTAATTCTAATTTGAGATCAATCTCAAATTCCGACCAATTTATCTCACTCTGTCTATCCTGTCTAGCTATTAACCCTTGCACTTCTTTAAAACTTTTACCATTACCCCCCTCTAAAAATGGTATCACAGATCTTTGTTCCGCTTGTTTCAGAATTAAACCCCTTTCTACTGGACCTGTATTAAGTATCACTTCATTCTTCCTCAACCAATCAAACCCTAATATTATTGGATTTATTAATCCTGGTACTACTATAAACCCAGTTTGCTGTACAAACTCTCCTAACATTAAAGGTAGTAAAACCACTTTCCTAATCTCCCCACTTTTATGACCTACAGCTGTTTTAATATTGAACGGTTTAATCGGCAACCAAGGGATATCATGATTTTCGTCAGCTTTCAATTCATTTAAAAACTCCTCAGATATACTAGTAATGTCGCATCCCGTATCTATTAACGCTATTACTTCACGCTCAAATATTCGAACCATAACTTCTGATGTAAAATTTAAATTTATTTCCCTATCCGTCTCCTCCTCAAACACCACTCCTGCATTTATTGAATCTAACGAATCCCCTTGTTTTATATTATTTACCCATTTAAACAAATTTACTAGCTGTAACTCGATATTTAACTGTTTTGGTTCTAACGTTTTATAACCTAATCCTTCTGTACGACTTCTATTTGTTAATATAGTAGTTATAGGTGTTCTAATACCGTTTCCATTTATTCCCAATGATGAACCTACTTTCCAACCCATTTTATACATTATTTCTAATGCCTTGCTCCCTGAAATTGAGACTGGACCAAGAGCCGAAGTTCCAATCCCCTCTAGTTTAACCCTACTGTTTCTTCTATTAATGTAGCGTTCTCTGCCGAAGCTAACGCCGCTGTAGCTTCTTTTGGTTTTTGGTTTGCTGAAGGTTTTGGCCATTTTTTGTATCCTTGCTGATAATCTTTAAACTTCTTATCTGTTTCTTTTCCTTTAGTTGACACAAATTGATTTACCCCATTGTATTGGTTGGCAATATCATCCATTCCTCTTAAATATTCTGCCGCTTCTATTACTGTATCTATTTTGGAGGTATACCAACCTTGTTGGACGTATTTTGGGAATTGCCTAATTATATCCCCTATTAATTGCTTCTCAGACATTCTGTATGTAAGCATTTGTGCCCTCCCTGTTAAATTTAGGAAATAACCCAACATTGATGGAAAGTTTTCACGATCCCAAACACCATTTACTATACTTCGTCTCAATTCGTTTTGCTTACTTTCACCCCAATAGGTATTCAAAAAATCTAATTTAAAATCCTCTAAGGTATTCCACCGTACATTGAAAACTCTCGCCCATTCCCTGGATTCACCTTCTAAACATTCCTGTAGAATTTCCAATTGATTCTCATTATGACCAATTTTCCTTAAATAAATTTCCAAGTCTTCCAAGAAAGTTACCGGATGAATATGTTCTTTACCTCCAAATTTTGGTTTCTCTATAGTAACATTTCTTATATGATAGTTCACACTTCTAAACAAATCTTGGTCTGCATTCCCCCTAATATTGGAAGCGTTCCCCTTCTTCGGTTCCAGATTTTCACTGTTTGAAGTTTGAGATATGTCCGGAATTTCCTGTTCCTCAAGTATAATATTATTTCTTCCCAAAGATGCTTCAGTATTTAAACCACATTCTTCTCTATCTTTCTGCTTTGTTTTAGTTTCGTTCACTTCCTTTCTTAATATTTCTAATCGAGAAGACAACCCTTCTATAGCACGATTCAACCTTTTAAATATAACAGTCGTCAAAGTGGAATTTACTCTCCTGCTCCTTCCTATGCATTTTCTAATCGGACTACGACTCATTCTTGAGTGATGAGAAGTGGAAACTGGAGGCTCCACTTCACTCATTTCCACCTCCTCTGAACCATCCGTTCCTGTATTTACCGCACTTTTTTCTATAAAGCGAACTGGCACCTTCCTTCGTCTATTAGGCCTAACCATCTTCCTCACTCAAAAACAAAATCTTTTCAAAATAAAATGCACAAACTGTTATTTCCACAAATTATAAAATTAATTATTTTTTTTTTTTTTCACAAATTTTACTATAAATCAATTTTCACACAAGTTAATTCAACTCGATTAAATCGATGAGAATTGATATTAAACAAATAATACCAATTCCCACCGTTTCCTATCTTGTATTTCACTAAATTTCCTTTTTGTTTTTTTTTTTTTCAGGCCCTACAATTATTGTTTTAAAATTCTCCATCCTATCATACATAACATTCTATGTTAAACATCACTATGTTAAGTTTAATAACCTTCCTAATCCAAATACTCAAATTTTGGATAAGTGGAATTTTCATCAACCTATAACCATCATTTATTTTTACTGGATTCCTTCATTTATTTAGATTAACAACCCCCATTATTTATTTACAACAAATATATGTAAAACAATTAACGACCCCCATTATTTACTAATAACAACTATGTCTAACTAACGACCCCCATTTTGCTAAACTGTTATTGTCATTCAACAATTACTATCACAATAATATTAATTTATCTTATCTATCGTTCCTCATTATTTATTATTATTAATATAACTAATTAATCGACCCTAATCATTTACCTTTAAAATTAAGATTAATATATTTAAAGTTTCAATCCTCAATTATTATCAAAATATAATTTCTAGCTATTCACTATGTTTTATTATTTTAGCACAACTATTCCCTTTTACCTTTTTATTTATACGGCCACAAATTGTACGGTATAGACATACCGTACCTCCTCATTATAAATACCTCATTATTAACATTAGTTTCCACCCATACCCTTTTTTTTTTATAATAAATAATTACCCCCTTATAAACTTCAATAACTTATTTATAACTGTTCTAAAATAATAATCATCATCATCACTACTATAACATAGCACCAGGACATCCTATACTATCCTATCCTATCCTAATTCTATTCTGATCCTGGTCACGGCGCCACCAAATTGTAACCTCCCTACCTACCCTACCTGAACCCCTCTTTAACTCCTGACCGTTTTCTTCTACCTTACCCTCTACTTTCCACTCTTACCATGCTCTTATCCCACACCCATGTGAAGCTCACAATTCCTATTCAACTTCCTAACTAACATTTGATGTCAAATCTATCAATACAATACCTACTTACTTATCAAATAACTCTATCATGATACATATAAATTCTATTACGACTTAATATTAATTTGGCCAATGAACGTCGTAGTGGGAAAGGACTCTTATCATGATACGTAGTTACCCTATGCTCTATAAAGGGGAGTATGTGCTAATTTTTCATTAAAATAAACGCCTACTTAAATTATTATACTACTTGGTTTATAAACATGAATAGCTAACTCTCTAACTAAGATAAGGAAACCCTCACTTTCTATAAATATATTACCTGACCTATTTATATTTGTTAAATTGGATACCTACTTAATTTACTACTGAAACTAATTATGATTGTTATAATGACTACCCATCTAAATAATTCTGATATTATCTAATTTATTAAACCCTTTTATAGTAATATCTATCTAATCTCTTACTGAAATTAATTACACTGGTCAACACAGGTTTTGTTTCCTAGATTTTTTTTACTGTTAATAGGTATATCTATGGCTCTGACTATGAAATAAATACTGTGAGATTGCTAACAGCTTTACTTTTTGAAATATTGAATATCACTATTTTAACTAAAAACTATAAGAAAATTAATACATATGTTAGCCAAATTTCTATTTTACATAATCAAATGATTTTTTGTAAGATTTCCTTGCATGAAAGACTTTAGGTAGATCTCTTTGCAAGCTCCAGCAGTAGTCTGCCATCATATGTGAGTCCCACCTTCCCTGATAACGCTCTTCCATTGTCCGAATATCCTGATGAAATCTTTCTCCTTGCTCCACACTAAAATCGCCTAGATTTTCTGGAAATCGGTCTAAATGAGAGTGAAGGAAGTGGATTTTTATGCTCATATTGCATCCTAGCTCTTACAAGTTCGATAGCATGCACTCAACAAGCTCGACATGGTCCACAGATTTCTTATTACCAAGGATTTTTTTCATAACCAAAACGAATGTGTTCCAAGCTTTGGATTCAATTTCAGTCATTGATTTGACAGAATTAGTCTCTCTCGAGTTGCCTAATCTGTGGCCTATCAAAAATTCTTTCTGATTAAATGGTTGGGGTTCTGCAAGGCTTGTAGTCGGGATCAGAATCTTCACTTGATGGATTTTTTTCAGGTTCACAGACATTTGGATCATCAGAGGATTTAGATGTGCTGGGTTGTACCTCTTGTACCTAATTTTAATTGAGGTCGTTGAGCAGTAGATAAGTTAGGATATTGCCACTTACCTACTTCGATTTTCCGGATTGATTCCGTTTATTTTAACAACGCAGAAGTAACAGTCATCATGGTGGTTTCTAGGTTCTCGCCAAAACATAGGTGTTGCGAATTTTATTGGATCTCATTTTCCACTGGACCATAACCGTAGACACACAACACATTTTTGGCTTACAATATGGGGAACCCATGGTTTGTCCTGATTACATAAGTTTATTTTAAAGTATTTGTAATACGTAGTTTTTACAAAGTCCGATATAGGTTTTCGATATTTTTCAAATATATATTCACCACAAGTATAGCAAAAACAATCTGGATTAAGCACACAACATCTTTTTGACGATGCCCTATCGAAAACAACAACAAAAAATATTTGATTGTCCAACAACAAACGAAAATATAAATAAAAATAGTAATTAAGGGTAGTTAGCTATAACTCCATAACAAAAGCTGTTAGAGAAAAATTGTTGCCATATTTAAAAAATACTTATCAAACTAAGATAGAAACTAAAAAAAAATCAGAGGAAACAATCAATTTTATTTTTTTTGTTGACCAGTGTTATAGTTCAGTTATTATACAACTAATGATTTCAACATGTTATATGTTTAATCAGTTCAATACATAGACTAATTGAATCCTGCACTTATGTGATTTATTCATAATTATTAATCTCATTGGATCAAATACCTTATATGAGTTATTGATATATTACCAATGATTGTACTCAACATGATATATTTGTTTTTCGGTCTAGGGCCCCATGAACACACGCCCAAGACAGTACAGTTCACACCAACTGAGGAATAACTGTTCCTATGTCTATTATAGGTATGGAATAGGTAGCTTTACTCACTCCGCCTGGCCAAGACATCTGGCACCCATAACAGACAAACACCAATTCGAATGGCGTGGAATTACAATATATCATTCCCTTTACCTAATTAAAGGCTTAAGGTAAAATTATAAGAGTATTCTCTTTTATATATTCCTCTTCTAGAGGTGTAAAAATATCATAGAGATGTATATAACAATCTTTTAATGTAGAACCTAATTAAAGTAGGTATACAATAAACTGAGAGAATAATAAGTAACCTTTATATTCCCTTTCACGTTAGAGTGCATATTTGCAGTAGATACTTAAGAAATTTACAATAGATCTCATCCTAGAACTAATGTCCACTTCACCAAACTAATCCAAAGTTTTAGGTAGGTAAAGTTGAGTTGTAAACTTATTAGTTACTCACATCACCAAGATTGCCACAAGTCATTATTAGACTATATATGTGTACAGGTCTATTGCCCAAGTCTAGGAGTTTTGAATCTATTCCATAGTTGGAAAATATCATCTATTGTGATAAGATTCTCATTCTCCAGACCATACTCGATTAAATGAGCAAATACTAAGTCAATTGTTGCAATTGAGAACTATTTTAGTCACAGTAGAATAGACATAAGTTCCGTCATGATAAACTAAACCTTAACGGTTTTTTTCTGGCTATTTGCATATAAAATATAACTAACTGCAAAACTACACAAGAACATGAATGACTCAATCTACAATCGGTTATCAATCACCAACCCCATATCGTTACACTTTCCGTTAATAGGTAGGTACTATGTTTATCTTTTGTTCATAATATTACTATACCCGTTTGGCTAAACAAATAGTCTAGTATATGATTGAATACTAATATTGTAATACTATAAGATACTTTATTTGACTTTTAGTCTTGTTTTTATTCAAATGACCAATTTGACACTTTAAATTACACTACAAATTATGATAGTCTCTTGATTTAGAATAACAATAATAATACTTTTCTATAATGCCTTTAAACAGACAATTCATCTTTTGTCAAGGAGTTTGAAATTAATAATACTTGTATCAACTATTAGCTCGGTTGTTTGAATAGTTTCTGTATTGAATTAAAGAGTATAACAGTTAAAATTCTGAATATTACTTTATCAATAATTCGAACTGACCTTGAGGGAATTCATGACTGTATCATTGAGTTAAAGTCAGATTCAAACACAAAGCCACACACACTCGTAACTTCTTATATCACCGTATCATATTGGTCTAACACTGAACTTTACATAATAATTATAGCCCCTTCCTACAACAAACCATGACGGTTATTAGATTCCATAACAGACGTAATTACGCTTAAAAGTTAGTTTATTCCTAATCCCGGTTTAACAAGTGTACCTACACCTACCTATAAGTCTATTCCCTGTGTTTGTACAAATTATACCCATTTAGACTAATTGTGTGGTGTGTTATGTCCCTAACTATTTTAATAAAGATTACAGGTGAGTCAAGCCTGATTTTGGCGTACCTACCTAAGACCCGTGTTTTGTCACAAGAACAACGACCGTAGTCTGGGATGTTGCCTCATGACGACCCTACATATGTATTGTGTACATAAATAAATATATAATTATATAAGACTGAGCTGTTGACTTCAATAAATGTGACTAGGTCAAACTATTGGGTATCAACACTCAGATGGCTTTTTCGACCCTGAAACTCAGGTAAAGTCGAAAGCTGTCCCGCCATTTTGGATTATCAGCAAACTAGCTAAAAGTGGTCACGAGCTTAGTTAACACCGTCAGGTCTCCACTCGTGGCTGTCACATCGACAGACTTACCTATTGGGATTCCCTAGCTATTCCTATGGCCTCAACCTCCTAGCCCTAGCCTAACCTTTTATACCTACTATCCCCATTCGAACTCCTAAAACAACATTTCGCGATAGGAATGGCCGTTGAGCAGACTCACTCGAACGAACTACGCTTCATATCAAGATAATCAGCGTTGCCAGTAAAGAAGTCTTGCTACCATTCCAACAAAATGCTGTTAACGCGACATTTCAACCATTGTTCGAGCTAAAATTTCACTAAAGAATCATGATTTTACACAAATGCAACGCGATTTTATCAATTATAATGAATTAACACGAATTTCAATATAAAAATCATTTCAATCAATTCACAAAGCAAAGTTTCACTAGTTTACCACAAATTTTCTAAAATCTTGCTTGGTAACCCGCCCACCAGTTACCCTCGCTTGCTGTCTCAAAAGAGAATGAACGAGGATCGCGCCAAATCCCAACTTTCTCACTATTTTCGCGGTCTAATTCGGCGGGAGTCTCCTTTGCACCAATCAGCGTCTTCTAAATCCTCTTTTTAATTCCTACAAACCCCGCAATATTTCTAGACCAATCCAGTACTGCTTCCCAATGCTCGCAACTTAATAAATATATTTTTTTTTAATTATTAATATTAACTCCCTGTGAGAAATATTCACTTTATACAATTTAAAATGCCTAACTGAATTAACTTTCCTTCTCTTTACTTCAATTCACCTTTTTTTGTAATTCATTCTATTTATTTACCATTATAAATAACTTCCAAACCGGAAACTATCTAAACATCTCTCAATATCCCCAACCTAACAAAATATACCAAGTATTTCTTTCCTTCTCTTTTTTTTTTAATAATATTGTTTAATAATAAAAACCCTTTTGTACAACCTATTTACTATAACCAATTTAAAACATTTAATTAAATTAGAATTCCTTATTATTAGAATATCTCTTCAAATAGTATATTTATATCGATTTAAAATTATCATAATCTGATAAGAACAGCGCCATCTACCAGAAACCCGTATTATTACTTAGACTAGTCAATATGATGATGCAATATGAAAAACCCTATCTTTCATTACATTTATCAACAATCTAATTTCATTTATTAGCTTTTCCTCTAAAACAGATTATTTCATGAATCGTATTGCAACAAACCCTCGTTATTTTAATTCTAAATATTAATTTTATTATTGATAACAGCGCCATCTCTTAGAAATCGATTTATTACTTATAAAGACATGTGACGTTCTGTCTCGTTACAAGGTTGTTATTATTTTACTATAAATCTTATTTTAAAGATATACATATTTTGAAGTCCTAAAAAGTTTGACAACTAGTGTAGCTACAGAACTTGGTAGTGGAGGTCAGATTGGCAAGACGCTCCACTCCACAGAAAATATCAAAGTTCAGCAGCATCGCAGTTAAACTGGAAAACCGCTGGGAAAAGGCTCAGATTATGTATCTAGTGATAAGTATTTTCTAATACAGCTTTTGTTACCCTCGATTACCATACCAGAATTAAAGCAATGCTTTTTCCCGAATTTTGTTGAGTAGGTAGAGCTGCCTCTTCTTTTGTTTAGCTACTCCTGGAGGCAAGCGCAAGGCCCATTGTCACTAAAGACCGCTTACTTACATTATGTACACACAATACCTACATTACATCCAGTTCTCAAAAAGGGCAATATATGTGACCCGTTCAATTACATGCCCATCGCTATCGCCTCCCTTCTCTCGAATATAATGGAGCGTGTAATTACCACACACTCCTTGGTTCTTGAGTGACGACTGTGACGAGACAGTTCGCGTAACAGTTCCTTGATTGGTGCTATAGCTGTATTTTAAATTTCTTGCCCATCGTTGGATGCACATGCTGCTAATAACTGATATTATTAGAGGCGTAAATGAGGCTCCTTTTATTTTGGGAATTTCCATAGGGTTTCGCACTAAAAAACTAAAACGCAGCAGGTCTAAAAAGGTCACTTTATTGGAATCGTATTAGGATAGTACCTATTTTGTCATGCGGCGATATTTACACGAAATTGGAATCTGCTTAGTAAATGAATTAATGTGATTCTGATTGAGTGACCATTCTACGACAATTTCACCTCCGGCATAAATTTTAAAGTTAGGTAGGTACTCGTTTTTAGCGGAAACGCGCCATGTGGCCTTTATAGACCTGCAGATCTAAATTCACGCGAATCGAGGCCGCGGGCATGATAGCTATTTTAACACATAATTCGTGTTCTGAGGAAGTGACGAAAAAGGGAGGGTGATGGCGCAAGTGCTTGCTTTTTACCATAGCACAGCTCACTTAGGCAGGGAATTCCCCTGACTGTATGGTAGTCACATAATATTTATATCATTTACCTATTATTTACTTTGTAGAATTTGCCATGTTCCTAAGGTTCGTTGTTTTGCAGATTAACTTCCTGGAATCATTACTAAATAAATAGTCAACGCATTTCCTACACAAAACTGTGTGAGATAAATGTGTGAGTGTGACTAACCTTGATGTTGGTGCCAGAGCGTTTCATTCATTATATATCGAACCTTCACTTCGAGTGCACATACAGTGCATTCTAACATTATTTATATTTGCGTTGGAATAGTGCGTTACGTTAGAGAGTATTTCAAAAGACTATAGGTACATACAACGAAGTATGAAAATAAAAGCTGTTGTGAATTCCCCGGCAATTTTGCGAGACTGGTTTAGCTCGCGTTCGTAGATCATTCGCGGTTGGAGAGTTGACGAAATAATACATTGGTGCCTACTGTGGTGATTTAAACTGAATCGCAGTGAAATTAGTGTCCTTCAAGGGGCCAAGACTCAAGACTGTTGTTAAATATTCGAAGGTAAGTTGTGTTGTTATTTAAATTTAGTTTAGTAAGTTTACACTTTTAGAGCAAGTGTAGTGTACCAATAAATTATGCATTTAAGTAATAATATTATTTTAGTTTTGGTTAATTAATGTGGTTTTGAAAATTATATCCTCTGATTCTTCTATTTGGTACCCTTCAGGTAATCATAGACCAATTCTTCTTGTCCATATTTTGAAGTAAATTACTTATACTATATTATTATCTACTTATAAATTATTTTGTATAATTTTTGAAAAAAAAAGACCATTTTTAAAAATAAAGCAAAAATCCAAATAATATCTAATTAGGTCATTACGTCATGTTATTGGTCATCATAAGTCTCGTAATAGCATTCCTCGCAATTTCTTTATCTTTCTTCAATAAATGAAGCGATGCTAGCCTTGATAAAATTGTTTGCAAACAGATAGTTAAGGCAATTGATATCATGTAATCTACTCTGTAAATTACACCTAACGAATCTGAATTATACCTAGCGCATCTAAACTACACCAACCGCATCGAAATTCATTCATAAACGGTTAAACACGAACTTATGATGCAATTACACAAACATCTGATAAATTAAAGATGATGATGATTCATAATTATCTGATGTAACATAACAATTTTAGCCTTAGCATGTAGTTTTAATGCTCTACAAAATTTTATTACAAGGGACTAGATTTCTATGTCTGTATTTTTTTCATTTAGATATTATAAATCGACGAAGAATGCCTTGCAACTGTGAAGTGGACCCTGTGGGATCTCCGTGTCGACATCAGAACGGGAGCAAAGAGAATGGTCAGCGGTCTATAGAGGGACATCCAAATGGCAACGGCGATCACCATCCACACAGAAAGTTTCACGATACTAATGGATTCGAGGAACCAAAACAGAACATTGAAGAAGATAACGCAGTAGCCGGAGACACCGTTAGGTTGATATATTTGATCTGTAGCTAAATAATATATTTACTTTACAAAAAATTAAAGAGTGAGTTCACGTTATTGTTTGGTAAGAACCCAAACGTCCCCTACTACGTTTATGCATAATTTTTGTGACGTGAAAGAACACAATTTATTACAGCTAAATATCTCTATAGATAAATGTCGAAACAAAAGAAGTATGCGAGGTATCTAAAATAGGAATACCATTTATATAAAAATGTTTGGTCTACTATGTGGTTCCGGGCGAGAAAAAGGGATGAATTCATCCCTCTTTTTTTTCACCTGGCATGAATGCTTATAGCATGCCATGAGAAGCCAACTTAACATTTATAAAAGTAAACAGTATTCGTGTATTTACTAACCTTTTATTTTACAGGTATCCTGATGGTACAGTGCGGCTACGAAATCCAAATATTGAGCTCATGGACCAAGATATTTTATACCATCTAGCACTCGGCAGTGGCTCTCATGACCTGGTCGAAATGTTCGGCGATGTCAAGGTAGGAAAATGTAGAGATTAACAACCAAGTTAACTAAATATTTTATGTCGAATCAAGTTCTTACGCTGAATTTTATCAGTGAATATCCGTTCAATAAAACTGAACTCCAGGTTTTACCGAATGAAATTCGTAGGAAGTAGTAATACCTTTTTTTTTTTTTATCGTGCGAAAAATCCCCACGGATACCTCCCCGCCGCCGGGGTCGGAGGAGGAGGTTATGTCGGACTCGAACCGGCTAAAACGCACGCCTTCTGTGGGCCGTCAGTTGCCGGAGGTGAGATTGTCATAGCCATATCCCTCGCAACCCGGCCGACCCAGGGCCATATCTCTCGATATGGCCCTCTTCCGGTGTGGGGACCACGAAGTCCCCAACTCGCCCCCGGGTATGGGGGGGCACGCAATGCGTGCCACCGCCGTGGCCTGCTTCTGCTAGGGTGACAGGCGAGGAAGTAGTAATACCTATGTAGTCGGTAGCTTAATGTTGAAAGAATTGAAACCGCATCGAAATATCCCAGTTGCGTCCCAAGTTCGCACTTTGGCATCCAAGATATTGACTTTTTTGAGAGATCGATTGCCGTCTGACCGCCCAACCCTGGTATAAAAGCCGGCGATAGAACCCCATCCGTAGTTTAGCACTTGTACCGATGTTAGCTTGGGCCTCAAGGATGTTCGTAAGGCCACAGACTGTGGTAAGGCCCTATAAACTGCACTCGATACTTAACTATAGATACTATATAATATTTTTTTGCAGTTTGTTTGTATGGGCGGCACCCCCAAGCGGATGGAACAGTTCGCATACACGATCATGGCAGAGATAGGGCACAAGTTGCCCTGCGGCACTACGCTACAGGACATCAGTCAGTTCTCCTACAGATACTCTATGTACAAAGTTGGACCTGTACTCTGCATAAGCGTAAGTGCGATTCAGTATAAGTTGATTCAATCGGTAAATCATCATCGTCATCATCCTCGACGGAGGTCGCGGGCTCTATTCCCGCTCTGTGCAAATATATGTATGCATGAATATATCTATGTATTTACATAGATTTGAGTTGCGCTAATTAAGTAGATATGTATTTATATATTTACAAACAAATGATATGTTAGGAGGTTTATCTGTATTCGAGGACCCATATTACAAACTGTGCTTACTTTGGGTCTGGATAGTGTGCATATGTTTTATATTTTGTACCTTTTTTGTATTTATTTGTTGACCGAAATGGATTGCACTCAGTTATCGTATTACTGATAGAAATATTGTTGTTTTGATATTTAGATGCTATCGTAATTTGCACGCAAGAACTGTTTAGCATACACTTATACCTACTTATGTAATATTATTACATATATACCTACATATTATCATCATTATTTTTATAGCACTATATTTTTATCGTCGTTTTGTCTTGAAAATCCCTGACCTAAGATAATGATTATTAGGTACCTACTAAATGAGATATGTAAATAATAAAAATCATAATCGTAGTGTAAAATTTGGTTAGTGCGATATTATATTGGTTGATATTGATATCGTATCGTAGAAATTAAAATAAACATTAAACAATACGTATAAATAATTAAATCTGTTGACCGCTACTAGTGATTTATGTAAATAAAAAAAGTATGCGCGTATATCCACGCGTCTAGAAGCACGTGTATCGTACAAGAATCAATTGACATAAACTTATCTCAATTGATGCTGCGCCTGTACCGACTGATTAATTGTGCAATAAACTAATCTAGACTCGTCTGTTCATATCGAATTTGATTGAGTGTAAAAACAATACAGCATGTGAGTGCAGAGTGATAAGAGAGTAAGAGGAGAAATTAGAACTTTGGGACCCAATCTCACCTTACCTGCAAGCTTGTAGAAGGTAGGTATATCTGCTGATTGATGGACAATGCTCTGACGCAGGGTATCCTCCCAGGGTCGGGAGGTCCCAGTTGGTGTAGTTATAGCTCCTCCATACTTTTTAGCCTGGAACACGAACGCTAATATAATATTTATCAAGGGCGAAGGGTGAATTTTACAAAAGGGAAGCCCTGGAAAGGGATAAGGAAGGAAGTTGAAAATAAAACCTACCTCGATCTAGTTTCTCTTGCACCTTACACCTTGCTACACATTTGAGAAACGCTGAGTAAATGTGAATCTAACACATAGCTAAGTATGTACTTAGTTGGAAATAAGCTAAATAAGCGTGAAAACCCGCCGCAGGCTATACTATGATATCAGTTATCAATGTTTGTGCAGCGTGAAAATATTCGAACGTAAACAAACGTGATTGATCACGAAGGGTTATCAGAATTATAATAATATATCTACAGTAGGTACTTAATTAAATTTCATGATCTTATCCACTATTATTATGAATGCGGAAATAGGGATGAATGAATGTTTGTTAGTCAATCACGCCCAGATCAGCTGACCCACAGAACAGAGGGCCAATTCTCGTATTAAAAATATACTACAAATTCAGTCTCGATCTATGATCTATTCTTCAGCTGGTTTATGAAATTAAATTATTAATGTACTGTAGTGAGTAGGTAGTATGAATTACTTACACTACAATTCTGAAATTCCCATTAGGTTTAACCCTATTTAATAAAGTTGGGATACTAAAAACAGGAAAATAAAATGTAATAATTGTACTGTAAATCTTTGTAAACATTTCAGTTGGTATTTATAAATTATGATCTTTAGAGGACAAACTTAACATTTTTAATTTTTTGTTCTATATTATCTAAGATTTTAGACCACTATAGATCGATGGTGACTGAAGGTACCGTACAATAAATTCTATTTTAAGATGTTGTGTTCAATTTGACATGGTACTCAGTGGTATGACGATCTCTGTGTTCTGTGCCTTAGCGGTAGTTCGTTCATCTGCTACGTGCTACGTCAGAGGAAGTTGGTTCGATTCCCGCTACGTGCAATTCTTTATATGTCTATTTGCATTGTTCTACTTTTTCTATGTACAGTTTAGGTATGTACAATAGGAAATGTATCTAAGTATGTAGCTTTAAGGCTTTCCCGCTCTACGTTATGAAGCTGTGTGAGTCCTTTACGTGAAATGTTTTGATAGGATTGTAATCTCAGTAACCAATACTTAAGGTTTGTATAAAGAATCCACATGAATGCTTATAGCCATTCACAAATATTGACAGTGATAACAAATTCAAGCATACATTACATTAAAATATCAAAAAGGCTACGGGGTCGTGTCTGGTCTTAGAAGTCTTAGACGAGATAAAGAAACCCTGTGTGTTTTGTATCTAAGGACTACAAATATGTATCTACCTATATATTCACACTACTCTCCATCTGGGTTAAGCAACAGCCCGCCATCTGCTTTAGTCTTTACATGCTTCACGGACTTATGGTTTTTTGAACTTAATTCGAATAATAATTTGCAGCATGGGATGGGAATACCGTCGGTGGGAATCTTACTCCATGAGGTGATCAAGCTTATGTACCACGCCAGGGTGCGTGACCCAGTATTCTTCAGGATCGGCACGTGCGGCGGTATTGGCTACGAGGGTGGAACTGTCATTATTTCGGAAGAGGCGGTCGATGGTGCCTTGAGGAACGTGCTCGAACTGGTATGTTATACATATGCAGGTATATGTTTATTTACGAGCTATAGCTATGTGTTTCCAGGTTTTGTATGTATTTGTAAATAAAATGTTCGCACAATAAGATATAATACGAGTATAGGTAAGTCTTCATTATCAATGGGCGCGTATAGACAGTCAATATATTGCGATCCAATATCATGAGCTAGTATATGGGAATACCTATTGCTGTACATCACATACGATGGTCTCTACAAAATTGGATCGCAATATTAACATTTTCTACACACTATCAAATACTAGTTACACAAATGTTTTGCCGTGAATCGTCTATTCTCTCCGGTGGACGGGCAGAAGCAGTGTGCCAGTAAAGTCACTGAACTGGTGAAGGTGAGCCTGGCTAGTAATTGTGCGAGAAAATGCGTTTAGCTAGGTCTGTGCTCTTGAAGTCGTTGAACTGGTCTTGTAGCCCTTGTAGGTGAGTCTATGCCCGTAATTCTTGCGAAGGATGTGTATTGTTGCGGGGAAATTGGATTAGCTGGAAATCTTTTTTTATCTATGTATGCATAGATAAAAAAAGATAATACTTAAATTAAAGTTCGCAAAATAATGAGTCGTTTCATAACAGTAGGAAATATGTATAATCAGAATGATTGCAAACCCAATTCAGAGATTTTTTCACGTTTTAAGGAATTCAACAGGAAGTCTAAAAATTTTGCACTCAGTGCAAAATTTTGCTGCTGTGCACCTGCAGCATTGAAATCGAGAATGATTTTAAAAGCGAAACAATACTGCTTTTTGACAAAGAAATCCAAATTAAGTAATATATTTGTAAAAGCTAGTTAAGCTATGTTTACTTTGGATCTAGATACCTAGGTATACTTAGATAACTATTGTAGAAACGGAAATAATAAAGTAGAATATTTATTGATGAAACAACTGATATTTTAAAACCTTGACTGTATTATACTTAAGTAGATATATTATAGGTAACCAGGTACACACACACAACTTCATTACTAAATAACAACGAAAGAAATCGTGCGATCAGCAATCGCTGAATGTTTAAGTCCAGTATACCTAAGTGTAGAATGGTACCGATTTTATGTTACAGACGGTATTGGGCAAGATAATCCAAAGACCGGCGAAGCTGGACAAGCGACTGGCGCGCGAACTGAAGGCACTCGCTGACCCTGAGGATCCGTATGACACGGTCACCGGGAAGACTATGTGCACCTACGATTTCTACGAAGGTGAGCAACCTATCAAATCATTTACAATTTACATAATGAGTTTATTCACGTGATATTATTCAGTCAGCACAATTTTTTCGTACCTACATACGTTTCTTTGGGCCTTTATCCATCAAGATGATGGATGTAGGTGAGAGTCCAACCAACATCACCTGTAAGCCGATACAGGTAGCTGCTTGCCGGGCGAGGCTTTAGTGCAGGCTTTTCTCTCAGGGTGAGGGGGTAAGACGACAGTCGCTTCCGTACAAGCCAAGATAAAAGTACAAGCCAAGATAAGTAAATATGGAACAAGAGAGTGGACCTCGGGCACCAAAGTTCAGATGATGATGATGATGTATGTAATCGTGATTTGTATTTATAGAATTTGGCAAAATGTTTAACGTATTATAAATTCGCATTTAACATTTCAAAACGAAAGTGTTAAGTTCATCACTATAAATAGCTCCACCGATGTTTCGAAAGGGTTGTCATTAATATTGTAATGAGTTATTTATGTCAAAGGCCAAAGAATTAAAGAAAATACCTAATGTACCTAGTTAGGTTAGATGCTTTGCAGTTGTAAGAAAACGAGCAAGGTATAAGGTAATATTTGGGTGTAAAAGGCCATAACAAAATCTACCATAGACGCCCAAGTCATCAACCTCAGTCAACCAGTATACTTACCTGATTGACGGAGGCTTTTGCCCAAGCTAGGGCAAGAGCCTCCGTCAATCAGGTAAGGGGTAGGTAGGTACCTTATGACTCCCGCAACAGCTCACCAAATTAAATCATGGAAAGGAGGTGAAGGAAACTCGGCATTGGGTCCCAATTATATAATTTGGAGCCTCTAAATTACAAACTTTCCAAGTAATCGGGATTGACATTCGGATGAAAAACGATAAGTAGGATAATATTTGTAGGGCTCAACTTTACCCCAATCCTACACGGCCCCTACGCCATTACCTTCGTATCACAGAATTCACAGACAACACCTTTTAGTATTAGAGCCGATAACACTAACTCTAGTCTAATCAGATTTTTCTGGTAAACTTTTATGCGATATCCTTTTTTTTAACCGACTTCAAAAAGGAGGAGGTTCTCAATTCAATGGGTTTTTTTTTTAGTTTTTCAATATTGATATTTGTTATTTATTACCACCAGGATTTTTAGCCTTGTAGCATAGCCATTTCGTTTTTCCGTGTCTAATGATAGGTATGATACATATCATTTGGTAATCTGATCAGACTAGAGCTAGTGTTATAGGCTCTAATACTATTTAATGTATGCTCTTATTATCACATAACTTTCGAGTTCGTTTAACACAGTACCTAGCTACAGTAGTCGGGCACTCAGTAAGTGTAGTATCTACTTTTGATTCATTTTCGAGTAGTGCTTCTCGTTATGAGACATACTTAAATTTAGTAGTAATAAGTAGGGTTAGATACAAGATACATGTGACTTCAAATGTGGCCTCTTGTCTCAGTCATTGAGTGGCATTGTTTGTCTTTGTCTTAACAAACAATGCTAAATGCCACGCAACATTCCTAAATGTGCATATCAGACATTCAGTAAGTATCATTCGCTCATCCAATGGCACAATGACGTAATAACCTACGTTTTGGCTATTTTTAGGCGAACGTTATAAAAGTTTAAAAACAATTAATATTTTCTAACATTCTGATGAAATAATTTAATGTCTTCGTTGTAAAATAACATACCTAGGTGCATTAATATCAAAAGATTTCATTACATTTTCCAATTTTTCAAATGTTCTCCTGAAAAATAGATAAAACGCAATTATTGTTCTATTGGCTGAGCGAAGTTTTTGTAAAGAAATACGACAGCTTTATAGACTATAGGTTCAGACAGATTCTTTTGTCAGCGTTTTGGTATTTTTTTATTTTATAAAAAAATACTGATATTTCCCCTAACCCCTCCAGCTTTTAGTTTCAGGTAGGAAGGTAACTTATTCAATGCAGGTATTTTAAATTCTTAATAAACATGGAGATGAAACGCTGAAAATTCATGTAATAATGGAAATAATTTTTCTAAAGCGAACTATGAGAAATCAACGAGTGTAGAATAGGTAATACTTACGTAGGCGTAGGCTCGTAGCGCTGGGCTATAAAATAAACCTTCACTAATAACTATAGCGGCTATTGTTTTGTGAAGAATGATAAGAAAGTGATGAAATACATAACATAATATTGTATGAAATATCCACACGCTATACAATGAATCCTTTAGTTGTACATATTTGCATCATCATCGTCAGTGCGTAAGTTTTGGTACGTTCAAAACGTGTTCTATAGAACTCGGGGTCTACTGTTTTACTTTTTTTTCTCTTGATTTGTCTTAAAGATAAGACTATATGAAAGTGACTACCGTCTGATCTTTCAGTCCCTTGAGGAAAGCCTTCGGTATTGGCCACTGTAAAATATATTAAGACGTGCAGTAGAAAAAAAGATCAGCAAAAAAAAAAACAATGCAAACCAGTCTCAGCATTCTTAGCTTGACTCGTACTATTTTTCGCGATGCGACGACAGACCAAAACAAAGACTGTGTACATCATAAGTAGTTACTAATTAAATACATAATGTTCCTATTCGTTAGACCAACCATTAACGGAGTTAATTCGTCTATACAGGTCAGGGCCGACTGGACGGTGCTTTTTGTGATTTCACGGAAAATGATAAGATGGAGTATTTGGAGAGCATCCACAAGTCAGGCGTTGTCAACATCGAGATGGAGTCGCTAGCGTTCGCTGCACTGACGCATCACGCCGGGATTAAGGCCGCCGTGATTTGTGTCACGCTTCTTGATAGGCTTAAAGGAGATCAGGTACCTAATGGGTTTTATTTCTTAAAACTTGTCCCAGTCTACACAGTAACTTTGTACAGTCACGCTGTTTATAATTATATGATGTAGCGCTTATTGACAGAGTTGTGTAAATGAGAGATTACCTACTGAGGACAGACAAGAATGTGAAGTTAAAAAGTGTACTCACATTTCTTGTAGTGGGTACAGTAAATACTTGCCCTCTAATAGCACAAAAAAGGAAACTATTTTAGCTCCTAAAAAAATTGTCGATAGTTCGTTAAAAACTCATAATTTTTTTTTCATATTCTATGAGAACTGTTTCAAATGTTGTGTTAATTAATTATTATATTTCATGTCACACATGCAAATCCACAAGGTCTGCCTATCGGAAATACTCAAACTGACGCAGTCGTCTTCGAACGTCTGGGCTGGTTTGGTATTTGGCATTTCATTATATTGGAACTGGCTATTTATGTATTTATTGTAAAGGTCTTTATAAATTTACTCATTTCCTTGTATCACAGTGGAAAACAAAAAGGTCTATAGGTAATACAAAAGGCATTCAATATTTTATTTGATCTAAAAATAAATAGCAAATGTTATACACCTGTTCAAAATATAATATTGACCTCGTTCAAGGTCAAGTATAAGTAGATACTTGGCTATAATTTGAGTCAAGTACTACCTATCTTATTTATATAATATCGCATATTTCCATATACGATTTATAGTTGAGCTCTCTTAATCGACGAACTAAGAAAATCCTTAGATACCTACTGTTATTGTATTATCCAAATGTGGAAGCGACTCTATGATAATAATACGAATATGATAATAATTTTCTGAGTATAATGATGACTGCATGTCTTTTTTTACATTTTTTTTACTATTTTTTTTATACTTTTACAGGTTTTAGCACCAAAAGAGGTGCTGGATGAATGGCAGCAGCGTCCTACAAAGCTGGTGTGTCGTCACATTAAAAGGTTAACGAGAATACAATGTATTTTGAAAAAAAATGTTATGTTATTCAAATTTCTGTTTGTAAAAGGTTCAAGAGATATAAAGCCTGCAATAAATACCAAAATATTTTTGCAGATATCTTCAGATGAAGGGTCGGCTTTCTCTAGACGGGCATGGATCGGTGGCTGTCAAGAGCCCTCGTCGATTCAAGTTGGTCCAGCAAGAGTCCGAGACCTACGACTAATCGTATCAGACCTAGACGTATGAAGGTGGGATCTTCTGCGAGGCGCAGCGGCGGCTTGCTGCAGTCTAAGGCCACCTGTGCTGAGCGCTCAAACGCCACCCGACTGCTTTTTCCTACTTTACTAATTTACAGTCTGTTATAACTTTTTTTGTACCACTCAGTGTAAAAGATGAAAGAATTTGAGATGATAGTTTTTTTTCGCCAACGACGATGTCTTGTATTTGAACTACTTATAAAAAAATGTTACACAGTAAATTTTTCACTGCCAAAAGTGAATTACTTAGTTTATGAAAAGTTCGGAAAGAACAGTATATTTAAGCTAGCTAATCAGCACCAACGTTTTAGAATATTTATCCAATGTATGAAATGCGTAGGTAGGTAAGTATATCTACTTATTACATAAGTTTTTCAGTGAATTTTGGAAACTAGAGAATTGAATATGTTCCTTTATTTGTATTAATTTTAGTTAACTATAAGAATATGTGACAATGTAAATGTCTAGAAATGACTACCAGACTATTCTGTCTATCTGATCTGATCTATATCATACAATTTTGATGTTTTATACCAACTCGATATTTTGAATGTAATCTTGATATTTTTCATTAGAATTAATATTTTATACAACTATTAATAGTTCTTACGAATTGTTTTCTAAAAGCTTAAACTAATTTACAGATTGATAATAAAATTATAAATTTGAAAAAAGTGTAATGTACCTAACACCATTTTGATGAAATTATCATATTTTAGTAAAAATATTGTAAACATTTATTCATTTTGTGAAACTGACAGACTATGATAAATTGCAACTTGCAACCAATTGCAACAATTTTATTTACGTGTGCCTCACACACAAATAAAATTGGTAACTCTGGCACCACACCGCCGAGAGCCCTGTACAAACCATATCCATGTAGTGTCTGTCATCTGGCATCCATAGGTAGTACAGGCGGTTCACTATCGAAGGATCAGAGCTGACCTATTGAGAATGTCAGTCTTCCTTTATACTAAATCAAACTTATGAAGAATCATTTTTCGGTTAAGTATCAGAATACTTAACCGAAAAAAGATTCTTCATACTTTCATTGGTTTTTTCTGTAATCTATCCTAGTTAATTTTCTTAAGATTAGCATTTATCAATATCTAGTAATATTTAAGTTGATGCCATCATTTTGATAGTCGAATCTACTGACTACTGGTTCATATTTAAGAAATCTATGGATGTTGCCACTTCTATTGCTCATGGTGCAGCTTGTTGCAGCCACATCACCTTAATAATATAACTCTATCACAGTTTTAACAAAATACTTGCGTTCTACATATCGTGTTTGTAACTATTTATCTGTGCTCGTTAAACTAAATCTGTAAAGTATAACGAAATCATTACTTACTATACATTTAATGTTTATAAAATATATAATGTGTGTCTAAAATCATGATGATGTTGCAAATGTTTTATTGCGAATATGATATTATAATCACTATACTGTAATCTAAATTTGTTAGATGATATTACATGTTGGTTTTCGTTATATTGTTGCACAAATTTATATTAGCAAAATTGTGATAATATTTGGCGGTAGTCATAACTATAAGGACCACGACAAACGTTCTGATTCTTTGTTGGCGACATTTAAGACTTATCTAATGTTCAACTTGTCTCTAATTCACCTTTCGAAAAATATGATAATCTCGAAGGATGTGATAAAATTCTCGCATATTTATCAAATTTGGCAATTTCATCACTGAAACATCCCTATAAGTTACATCGTCTGATGTTCTTGACAGTAATACAGTCGACTAACTCGGAACTTAATTGAAGTTGAACCATACCTTGAAAAGTAATTCAGTAGGTACGAGCATTGCAAATTATACAAATATGGTAAAAAGTCCGGTATCCACTCATTTGACAGCTTATCTGCTCAGCCCCCATAAACAAGTGGAAATTCGTTGGCAGTTGGAAATAGAATGACGAATATATTGGATTTGACGTTAATGACATCCGTTGACGACTGTCATAATATGTCAAATAATCCCATACATTCGTCATTCTATTCTACAATACGCCGGCCAACGAATTGCCACTTGTCTAAGGGGCAGTTCACGTACCTACATTAACTACGAGTACCATAAACTTTGGTACCAACTTTGTCCAAGTTGGTAGTAAGTCTAAGTACAGTAGGTACAAAATATGGATAAGGTTCACCTTTTGACTTTATCTTTTGTATAAACGTCGTCGTCAACAGAGAACTAGTTCGCTTGTACCATTGATTTGATGTGCTTCCACGAACGGTTATTGTTGATAATTTATGCACGAAGCATTACCAGTATATTGCTTTATATGTTAATGTTGTATACTAGGATAATCCGATTGTCTGCGTTGATGTAGTTTTTTCATGAACACGTAAGATAAGTACTATTTAAGAAATGTTTAACTTTGATTGCGACATAAAAATAGGTTACATGAAGTTATTTGTACAATTTCGACCATGGTAAGTATGTTCAGAGATGCGATAAAATGTAAAGTCTAAACTTAAAGGGTCCTCTTTACACGTAGAGACACAGATTCATCTGAGGATGTTAACGGCAGACGCGTCCGTCGACGACGTGTGGACGGGGTGATTTGCTCGTTTGTGGTAGGTATTTAACGTTAAATATCTACACGTCAGCTCAGCAGAGCGTCCGCCGATGACATCTGCGGATGAATATGACTACGTGTAGAGGAGCCATAAGAGATACTTCACCACTTCTTCTTCTTAGTAGCTGTTACAACTTACAACGATACCGTTACAGATGTGAGTTACAAACGTCGATAAACTTGTCCATGGTCGATATTTGAATGTAGCTTGCATACTTACCGAAGAAAAATAGAGAATACGACCATTATGAATTGTATTGAAGAAATACTTGTCATATTTATGCCTAAGGATAAAGGCTAGCCTAAAGATTAAGCCAGTTATTTGTTAAACTTAATAGTTATAATGGCAACACTACTGTAAGAAAAGCGTGTTAAAAGTACTCCGTAAGTAGAATATAGAGTTGTGATCGTTACTTCGAATATCCATGGCATACCTGCTATATTACATATTATTTCAGCTTTTTCTTAATATTTAATCTTCAATATTAAAATAATAAGCAACGAGCCCCTGCGTTTAAACAAAAAAAAATTGCATCGATCTTAGTAACAGGTCGACTATGATCGAAATGTTGCCAAATCGTAGTCATATCTACCTCAATATTTATACTTACATCACGATCGAAGATATATCATATAAGCCGCAGCAGCTTCAAAATTAAGGCTTTCCAATGTTCCAATTACATATCTACATACTTATCTATAAACTATCATACTTACCTACCGATAATTTACTAGTATCTATAGTTAAATTTTTCTGTCCCTTTTAAGCATATTTCGAAGTGTATTGAGTATGGTACCCTATCAATTATTTTTAATAACTTAACGAATAGGATATTTAAGATTTAGGCTTAAAAATTATAATCGTGTAGACACAAACGTTCGGCAGTCAGTATTGTTGTTCATTATTGTAATGTTTTATAGATTAAGCACTGTTATTACGAAATATCGTAGACCATAGCTTGATAAATTTTGGACATAAAAATATTTGAGATAAATATATCGGAAAAACAGTTTTGTAGCGCGGGTTTTTGACGCCGAACGATGAATACATTCCAGCTAATTTGCTCTTACAGCCTGTATACCTATTACATTATTAATGATCTTGTATAAGTAAGCTTGGATGTTCTACAAAGTAATGAGTTTCTTCGTACCTAATGATCTCTTATGCTGCTGTCAACTGTTTTTCACAATATCTGTGTCATCCATTTTACATCAACACAGAAATCAACACAAAAGACAAAATATGGAGACCAGAAACTCTTTATTTACTCACGACATTTCAACATTAAATTAAATAAAACCTTAATTGCAACTAACTACATATTTTCATATCTCAATATATCTACGGGTTTCCGCATGCTTCAAGCCAAATGAATATAAAAGTTGGAGTGCAAGAAAAAGAAAATTTCTTTATTTTTGACGACACAATGTAATCAAGTTTATGTAGAGCTAGATTTTTACTTCACATTTATGTACTGACGTTGACATGTTCCTACTCTCGTTGTATACAGCTTTCCAGAAAATAGAGGTTCAGTGGAAAGTATTTATTATTACTTTTAACTGACGTAGAAATATCTACAAATATATTTTATTAAGTATTGTACGCAAGGTGGGAACAATAAAAATATTAGATTTTCTTCGAATAATGTTGTCTACAATTTTGGATGCTTATGCTTCAACTATTCGGGTCGAATATACCTAATGCTGGTTGTTTGTAGATAAATGATAAAAAATGTAAGCGCTTATTCATAAATGTTTTACTCATTTCTGTGTATACTACTATTTATGTACATTACAATATTAATTAAACCTTACGTGTGTGCGACAGTGACTATGTATGCTTACTTAATTACAATAATTTTGTCGACACTACACTTAAAATGGCACCTGTAGTAGTATGATGAGCAAAGTATTACCAGTTATATTATAATTAGTAGATTATTCAATGTTCCACGATTTAAATAAATAATTCATGTGCATCGACTACTCCGTCTCCTTCATACCTTGATACTTCAAGGTACACAATACATGTTTAATGGAGGTTGCCACAGAGACAACCCATATGCAAAATGTAATGAAAATAATCCAGTTTTTCTGTAACAAATAGATACTTCAATAGTTAATATCTAATTTGATACTATTCCATTCTATCTATATTTTATTAGAGTTCGATGTGGTTTCATAATCATAATACAAGGAAAGGTACTAAACTGAAGATGCATGGATTTGCGTTATAAATAGGTGTAATCATTCAGTCTTTATAATACATAGTTAACTGTTAAAATGTACTTTTATTGTTGGTTATTCATATAGTTATACTCTTATGTAAGTACTTAATTAAATGAGCAAGTAATTTATTTGTGGATTCATTTTGCATTAAGATCAGACATGTAAGTATTACCACCTATTTGAGCTGTAGGAACTTCATGAGCGCGTCGTGTATGAGGCGCGGGCTGGCGTCACTGTCAGCGGTGTAACGCACGCCACGCAACGCACCGTCCTCGTTACGAACCACACCGTATTCTCCAACGATAAAGCCGTCCGACGTCCTCTCTTCTACTCTATATTTCTTATATTGCCGTCCTTCCACAACGTAACCAACTTTACAATTGTCTTGTTTACATTTTTCAGTACTTGATTCTTGTATGCCATGACTTCTACCGTCCGTTAACACGCTGACATTTTCTTCAACTTCGTAGTTTCTTTCGGGTTGATGCTCCATTTGCCTGCTGCTTGGTTGATATGAGTTTGTCATTGCGGAAACAGGAGTCGTATTTATAGTGCTGCTTTCGATTGAATGGGCAGCTTGTCCGTGCCAGGGTGGATAATTGGGAGGAACATTTAAAGGTACTTGAGGGACATTGTCGTTTAGGTGTAAGGAAGCAGGTTCACTATAAAATTTCGCCGGTTCACTATAAACCTTTGAGGGTACACTGTACACTTTTGATGGTTCGCTGTATATTTTAGCTGGTTCACTGTAAACTTTAGCCGGCTCACTGTAAAACTTCGAAGGTTCACTATAAATTTTTGATGGTTCACTATAAATTTTTGGGGGATTATAAAATTGGTGTTGGTTGGGTACTATCTGACTTGATGTTACGTACGACTCACTATGATCGTTACTATCAGATGGTTTCAATTCATCGTGAATTACATTAAAGCTAACAGTTGTTAGTCTTGCATTACTTGGTTCACTTTTTAGGTGTCTATTTGGTAAATTGTGAAAATAATTTGATGAAGGTGGCACTGTTGCTGTCGTTTTTGCGAATTCTACGGACTTTATAGATGATTCTGCTATAGAATCGTCCATTTGGTAATTGTCATTTCTAGGAATATATGTATTTATGTCTCTATTTTCTTTTGCATCTGTTTGTTGATTTATAATTTGACTTGTCCCATTAGCAACACTTTTATTAGTGTCTGTATTAATTTTTAAACCAAACTCCACTGAATCTTTTACATTAGAATGTTGATTTCCATGATTTTCTTTATATTCGCGAAATCTGTTAGCATCTGATGCAGAAGGTACTTTTCTCGCTGTTAGAATGCCTTTTATATCATCATCATACTCATATATTTTCGCAGGATTTTCATTTGCAAAAGAGTAATTTTCACTAGGATGCTCATTATGCACCATTGATTGAAAAGGATGAAGTGACTCTGCGTTATGATCTCTAGATTCCTTTTTTGCGTTTAGCTGTTTTATATACTCTATATTCGCGCCTACAAGTTTTTGTGGTAGATCCGATCTCAATTTCAAGATTTGCTCTTCAGTTTCCATATGTGGAGGGGCTGCATGTGGAATTTCAGAATAACTGTGTTTTACTTCAGCTCCATAATTGTGCATAGGTGTATAAGGCAATTTCTCTTTTCCTCTTCCAACAGCTACAGATGATGTTATCCTTACAGATATAACTTGTTCCTTTCCAGAATCTGCAGTATCGTCATATTTTCCTGCTTCAGGAGACGTGGTTTTATGTTTTTGATCTATACCGATCATGTCCAAATCGAACCGATCTTGTATAGGCAGCGACGTGACGTAAGCTTGTAAGATCTGGAACAAATAAAATGATATAATTAATCAATTTGCTTACATTTATAGTACGAGGTGATAAATTTAATATACATAAAAATATCTAGGTATACGATTATCGATTTTTTTATAAATCGAATAGGTTTATACTCGTAGAATGATATCAATATTCTGTGTGAATAATTAAGAACGGCATCCTTATCCTTAATTATTTTCACAGAATGTAGGTACTTATTTTTTGTGATATACTTGACTACGTTTATATACTTTTAAATACCTTTATAATAATAATAAATGTACACGAGTAATCGACAAAGTAAAGAAAATATTGGTTTCTGCATCTGCAAGCTTCTTTTTGAAAATAAGTCCAAGATTATGTGAAGTAAGCTTGTAAAGTTATACCTAATGTTTTTTATGTGTCTAACATTTTCGTTAATTATTATTAACTTTAAATACCTACTAATCTTTAATAAACGTTATCACCATCGTCACACATAGTAACTAGTAGGGCCGAGCCTGACTTCATAAGTGACGGTTTAGGTTACAATAAATTTAAATATAATGCAACAAATAATTCCCTTGCGCACTATGAAAGCACAGTGCGTAACACGTCCAACACATTCCGCTCTACAAATTACACCGAGGAATGTTGTTGGAAAAACGATGTAAATCAAGGTAAATGTCGATCTGCTGATAATATATACGTTATTAATGAATAAACTCGTCACCTTCTCGCTACCAGTGCCTTATACGCTGACTGTAGTGACGAAGAAGTAATATTAATATTGAGTAATGCATTTATTATACATATATTAGTAGATATCTATGTATCTACTTATTCAAGAACACGTTTACGATGTGTGATAGATACACATTCTTTCGCACTTGCAGGAAAGTGGCATTTGGTCAACATGTGACATTGCAAGTCTTTGTATGGTAACTATGTGATGGATGTGACGCAATAGTAGCTTACAACGTAGCCGATAGCAATAATGACCGGGAAAGATCTTGTCAATGTACTTTTTTTTTCTTTACTTTGTAAGAGGGTTTATTCACAAAGTGAATTTGTCACCCTATCGATGTACCTACTCTATCTGCGTTGAAGCATTTTGAGGTCTCTTTGGTATAAAAGCGAGCGGAGTGTTACTGTGGCGCGCGCTAATTAAAGGGAATTATCATACTCTGAAAGGCCTCACTTTATTCGGTTCACGTTGCATCCAATCATTTTTTTTAAGTACCTACCTAGTAGATACACTAGTATTCTCGTTAATGCTTGGTGTGGGTTTAGGTCGTAATGGCCATAGTGGCATAGTGCCAACCCGGGACTTTCTAGATCGTCGAGACTCTATCTCTAACCGCTAAGCTACTGAACCTTTATCCATCCTGACATCTTCACTTTCGGACGGAACAATAATGATATGATCAATCCATCATCTGGGTTGAATGAACTGGGATAACGGAAACTAAGAAACTAGAAGGACTAACAAATCTCATAAAGAATAGTTTAATTTTGATCCTCCAAACCCACAGAAATAGTAATTGTCCATGAAGAAATAAAATAGGGGGTTCTAAAAAAACTGAGTGGTATTTATCAATCAAGAAGTTTCTTTGTTCAGCGGCGCGCGCTCTGACAGCCTACGGCCGGCGGCTACGCCTACGGTAGCGACGCGCGCCAAATCGAACGGATGTTTGGCGCCATAGGGAGGATGTTATGAAGTCATGACTTTTTTTTATTTTAATAGACAAGCGATTTTAAGAATGTAAGATACACTATAAATAGTTCATTAGTTGGTACATAATATATTAATTGAAATGAATATAATAAATATTTGCCATAATTAATGTTCGGTATAAAATAATATCGTCGCATTGCTCGCCTTCCCATACCCGGGGGCGATTTGGGAATAACACTGATGATGATGATGATTCTTAACGAGTAATGAAGTTAACACTTTATAACTTACGTACGATAATATGTATGTAGGTAGGTACTTATTATGATTTCCTTTCTGCATATCAAACGAGATCCACATATTTAGCAGGTCATATTGGCGCTTTAACTGTTTAATTGTCAAGACAAGTGGCAACCAATGATTTCCGTATCGATTTATTGTAATTAAATGTCATCGAGCACGTGTTTGTGTTATGTTGATTTAATATTTCACTTAGTTTTGAAGGTGAATTCGAGAAAGGAATCCAAGCCCAATATCCATACCAAGTAAGTAATATTATAAATGTGAAAGTAAATCTGTCTGTCTGTCTGTTACGCTTTCACGCCTAAACCACAGATTTTTATAAAATTTGGTGCAGTGATGGATAGACCATGTGAAAGGATCATAGGCTATGTTTGGTTGCGATAACCGATAAAAGTAAAAAACTTTTTGATTTGCTTTTCTGTGAGTTCAGTGTCGTATAGGTTAAGGTGACTGTGTTAAGGCTAAGGCTGTCTGTAGGGTTACGTCACGCGTGTGCAGTTGTGTACGCATACGAGTAGGTACCTGTTCCGGGCATAATACTGTGCTAATTTCGTACAAATATAAGTACAGTAAGCTGCAGAGAAAAGGGACCCCCCTTGTTAATGATATGAAAGCATGAGGGGGTCTGTTTTCTCTGACGCTGACTGTACATATGATTTGCACGAAAGTACGCAGTGCAGGCGCCTGCATGCATGCACATGCGTACCTACGGACGACCTAACACCTCAGTATAGGTGAGGTATAGGCAGAGAGAAAAAGTGAAATAAGATTTACAAGGTATGTATTGAAATCCTTAAAATACCTATTTAGTTTTATAAAACGATAATCATCATCAACTTCTTTTACAGTTTATGTAAGTACCAACTTCTTATAGATCAGGAATTTGTGAAAGTTAGTTTTATGATTAGGTAGTTACGATAAAGAACTGAGATGCTCTACGCACAGACGTGTTCCCTTCTTCCTATATCCTAGGTTCTGAATGCAGAGCGAGAAAAATCTTCCGTTATGGCAGATAAGACCACCTTTCCATAATTTCCAGAAACAATATTTGTGTCATTTGTGATGGAGACCACAACTCTTTGGACTTTTTTTATCCAATTCGTAATTTCAACAGAATCTATGGATCAAACATAAAAAATGTAGTTCACATGAAGTCTAAAGACCGCGAAGGAATGTTATAATCACAGTAGCAGTGGCGGATCCAGGGGGGGGGTCGTGGGGGTCATGACCCCCCCCTGGGCGGGTCACCTACTAAAAAATATCCCAATGTCACTGATAAATTTTAAAAAATACCACGCATAAGAAGACTGTCTCTTTGTACGGTACCTAATATTATAATTTTATGAGGCACCAAACATCAGTATAAATATTATTCGCACGATTGAAAATTTCAATTTATCGTGCAGCGCAGCCGATCAACCGATGGACTCGAATAGTTTTCGGACCTGACACCCTGTCCGCTATGTTAAAGAAATAAGCGCGAATGACTAACCAGGCCGGCAGTCGAAGGTCTGGAGCTGACAGCCATGAGGTCCTTTTTCGATTCGGGCAACAATTTGACTTGGGCTCAGCTTCAAAGGCCCCGTATTTATGTTACTGTTTGCTTACAAAAACTTTTTGTGAACTTGGAAGAAGCCTTCCTTTCTGGATTCGACGAAGGTAGTCACCAAAGCACCCGTGCCCGGTAATAACCTGCGTCAGCCGGTACGAGAGGCAGCCATGTGGCCTCTCTAGCCACTCCCGCATAGGATGTGAAGGGCCTTACTACCGCTATTACCGCGGGCCCAGCGGTTGTGGCCAGTGGCCATCTTCTGCTGCGGATGACGCAGCTGGCTCATATGCCTGGTCCTTTTTTTTTATCGTGCGAAAAATCCCCGCGGATACCTCCCCCGCCGGAGCCGGAGGAGGAGGTTATGTCGGACTCGAACCGACTAAAACGTACGCCGTCTGTGGGCCGTCAGTTGCCGGAGGTGAGATTGTCGTAGCCATACCCCTCGCACCCCGGCCGACCCAGGGCCATATCTCTCGATCTGGTCCTCTTCAGGTGTAGGGACCATAGAGTCCCCAGCTCGCTCCCAGGTACGGGGAGGCACGCAATGCGCGCCGCCGCGGCCTGCTTCTGCTAGGGTGACAGGCGGCTCCACCCGTCACCCCCAGGTCCGCGCTCATGGGGGACGGAGGTCATTCTGCGACCTCCGACGCCCGAGTTGCCACCGCTCGTCGCGGGCCGCACGGTTTGCGATTCTCCTTCGCTCCTCGCGGGCCGCAAGGTCTGCGATTCTCCTTCGCTCCCGCTCCGCCGAAGGATGCGCAGGCGGCCCACGTATCCGCACAGCGAACCATCGCTGCGAGCAAAGTGGCGAGCGTGAGAGCTCTCACTCCCAGATGCCTTGCCTTACATCTGCACATTCTACGACGTCAAGCCAGCACTTTTTGGAGCTACCCCTCCCACAGGGGCCCGCCCGGGGTGCCATTGCCAGACATTTGGTATCCACCTAGCCTGGTGGTTGCCGCAAAAGTTGCTGTTCGCATAGGCGATGACTTGGTCGAGCGCACGGACCAGGTTAAGTACCTGGGGGGCGCGCCGTAATAGCGGCGCCGTAAATGCTTACAGTGATGGCGTAAAACCGTAAGCTCGCGGCTGCCACCGCCTCCATCTGAGAGCAAGTAATGCTCGAGAAGGAGGCGGGGGAACGGGTCTGGAGAAGATTCAGTTGTTTCCCATTCCGCATAATACACAATGCGCGAAGGACTTGGGCGACGTAGGTCACTCAACATCTCCATTATCGTATCAATATCTCCATATCGGTCCCCATTAGCACGGGCCTGGAAATGACAGGGGGAACCGCCTGACACTCTAGAAGAAGCAGGCCGCGTTGGCGGCGCGATGCTCGCCTCCCCCTTTCATGATTATCGTACATATTTTCCTGATTGCTTCCGAATCCGAGGTGACCTCGGAGCTCAGGGGCCGCCTTCCGTCACTTCCTCCTCCACTTCGCACGACGTTAGGCGTCCATGGTGGTGAGATGAGACCATTTGCACGCATGTCACCCTTCACGACTTCAAGCCAAGACTTCTTGGGCCTATCCTTTCCACCTGGTCCCGGTGGCTGTGCTACTGCCAGCCATTTGTTACCCACGTAGCCTGGCGGTTGCTGCAAGACGTGGCCACACCAGCGAAGGCGGCTCTCTTGCATTTTATGTGTGATGTCGCGGACATGAAGGCTGCCGCGGATCTGAGAGTTCCTCATGCGATCTTTACGTGTGACGCCGCACATCCACCGTGATAACAGTGATGACACCCGGGCGTTGGCTCCTTCTGAATTCGCCGCAGCTAACTTCCGAAACATCCATATCCGGTGATCATCTGCGTCAACCGCTACGAGAGTTTCCCATTGAAGCCTTTCTAGCCAGTTCTCCTTGATGGGTGATAGTTAGCTGCGGCTAGCTAGTTCACCGTGATAGTGGTGGTAAGAAATACCACCACTATCACGGCGTGCCCTGCGCTTGGTTGTCCAAGTCGTAGTTTCAACTCCACCATGTCCCGATAAAGCTGGGACTTCGTAGCCTCGATTTCTCGCCTTTTGATACGGATTTAGTACCGAAGGTGCTCTGACATCTTTTTTCGCCATAGAGTCAGCTGCAGCAGCTTAACCGGGTTCTGGATCGTATTTAACAACAGTCGTTCAAGGTATCTTACTTTACTCCTCTCACCTCATTCCTCCTCCATTATTTCGTCATGAATTTCATACACATTTATTTTCATTGTCATTTTATTGCGAGACTAGACAACCTCCCCCCCCCCCTCCCCCCCGAAACTATGTCTCGGCTACACCATGACCCCCCCCCTGAATTGAAAGCTGGATCCGCCCCTGCACAGTAGATACGCTGCGATCCGCACTGATCGTAAATAATCCTTCTAGATAATTGTGTATCATTATCTAGTGATCTTTCAAGTCAGTAAATATTGCGCTCATTTGATATAGAATAAAGGAAATTGCAAGCGATCGTTGCTTTCAATTGCAAGGTTGAAACGTAGGTGCTACTTATGTATTAATATTTATGCAAATAGACGAAATTAATACGAACATACCTACGTTAACCACGGATACTTATAGACAGAAAATAAAATGGTGCAGATCCTAAGTACCTACATCATTAGGTACTTCCTATTTCTGGGAGGCTGTGCCGTCATTAAGGTAACCACCTGGCTCTGATGATTTAGTGCCCCGTAGCGCCCGTAGCACACGGTAGGAGGGTAACCTAAAGGCGGCCACCTACTTACAGTCCGCCTGCAGTTTTTCGTCTGTCTGGCGGCCTGCAGTCTTTATGTCATCAATGTCATCATAATTTTATTACCTCAGACTAAAATAATAACATTATTTTATTCTTTTAGTCTGATGTTATTACGTATAAAATGCCGACGGCCATAGACTGTCTGGCCTTTAACTGTCTTTGCTGACCGGAATCGTCAAGCGGCCACACACATATTATCCGTCAGTCCAAAATCGTATAACAAACTCTAAGCCCCACACACTTACAGTTTATGTGACTGTTTACTATTGCGATGAACTGATAGACCGATATCATCCGGTTGTCGTTCGAAAAACTGTAAGTGGGTGGCCGCCTTAAGAAGTGCTGACTTGACGTCCTAAGGGATGACATGCATGGTAATCGTCTCACTGCCAGAGATACCAAGGACCGTTTGGAGTGGAGGAGGAAAAGCCGGTAAGTATTAGGTACAATACCTACATACATATTTTATTTCAATTAATAGATATTCATAATTAAGTATATTCTGTGTCTGTTATTAATCTTCGCTTTGCCCATAAAGGTTCTATATTTTTTTAAATATTCATAGGAATCTGATCTGAGTAATGAAAGTATGATAGAGTACCTACCTACCTACTTACGATGGTAAGTGAGTACCTACCTATATAGAAATATAATAAATATACTTAGTAAGGGTGGCTACGCTAATTCCTTCTGATTCCAGTTATGGTGAGAAGTTAAAGGTCATTATGTCATTATAATACATTGGAAAAATAATTTTGTAGAAGAACAGCAGCAAGCTGCAACAACAGCATGCACCTTTTATCTAATAAACCTTTTAAGGCATAATTCGAATAACGTGATATACTTACCTACCTAAGAATTAAAATCTATTAATTTATTATTAAAAAAACATTATTGTTCAATAACTCTTAATAAGCATATAAATATGTCTCTTAATAAATGCTTGTAATTAATTCATAAAAGAAAGTTATTTCGGTTTTTATTCTTTTTTACTCCACCCGCGTGAACACCATGATATTATGAGCTTGTTTGTGCTTGTTGTTGAGTTTTTTTCGTGGTAGGTATATCCAAATAAAAACAAACCCTATTTGAAACCAAACTAAGAAAATTAAATTTTGGTTTTGCAAGCAAACGTTTTGGCTCAGAATACAGAACAAGCTTGTCCTACTTATTTTCTGCGCACTTTTCATCAGGTGGGCCGTGTGCTTGTCTACGACCTAAGCCGTATAAAAAAAGAACGTAAGCAAGCAAGAGGTTACATTCTAATCAAAACGTTAAATTTTGATTAGAATACGTTTTACTTTGAATAGCCTTTTGCTGCCCCGTCAAGGCAGCAGTAAGCAGACTCGGTGCTCGTATGCGATTGCGATTGCACAGAGGGCGGCGGGCGTCGGCCTGCTGTCAGTGACAGCACGTGGGTGTCCTTGCTCGATGCCAACATTGCCGACCCAACAGTCCACGGCATTCTGTGACCACTTATCGCGCCGCGAACTGTACAAGTGTAGGTACATTGTACATACACTATGTACACTAGGTCGTCTGTATAAGTGTACATACACTACGTCTAGTGTACATAGTGTATGTACCTACACTTGTACAGTTCGCGGGGCGACAATTAACAAATAGGTAATTTGATATGAATTGCTTTTGATAATTATTACAACGAACTTAACAGTCTAGGGTCTAGTTATTTAATTTAATCCTGTTAAACCAGTTTTGACTAATCTAGAACATAAGACAGTATTTGATAAGGTATCAAAAATCTAGGTAAATTTATATATGTATTTCACTGCAGTTAATTAATTGTATATGTCTAACTAATGAGTACATATTACATATATCACCAAGTAATAGTTTGAACTCCAATTCACTCATGAAAAGTTGATAGCTGGGAAATACTTCTGCCAAATTCAATTCAATAGCTACTTTACAATTAACTACTCAATAGTATCAACGAAACGAACGCAAAGTTTCCACCTATAGTTTCTTAGAACACGCATCGATTGCAGGTGAGGTTGACTTGGCCCCGATGGTTTTGGTGGGGCTCAAAGTTTGAGCCCCAAACCCCCAGTTCTTTCAAGAATCTCTGTGCTAATGACCAGATAAGTATTTAGGGGTTCAACCTACACTTTATTCTCATCTCTACGTTCTATAAACGATCGGTGTAACATGAGATTCATAGCATAGGGTTAAGGCAATAAAGGGCTTGAGATTAAAATCGTCACGTAACAGGGTGGAATAACAAAATTACATGTGCAGGCAATATTTAGTAAGTACTTAATACCTACTAAAATAGACTTCATATATTATGTAGGTAGAGATAATTCACTTTACGAGAATGGATAGTTTAATTTTGAGTGACCAGAGGTTAACGCTTGTGAGTAGAAGCTAATCGAAGACGAAGAAATGCTAAAAAGATATTGACTTCGATGTAAAATTATAATTTGCGCGCATTACCAAAATCAACATCCTTCCTTAGTTGTTACCGTCAAATGTTTATTACTGCTACCTAGTTACAGAAAATAATAGGGCTTTTGTCAAAATAGACCGAACAAATATATTGAAAATTCTCATGAGCTAATGGATAGGTAGGTACAATATTGTCAGTAGATCACATGTTATTGTGGCATGGTTTATTTTTTTGGAAGTACAGGAAAATTTAGTAATGAAGCAAAAACTGAACCTGATCCAAAGGAATCCGTCCATAAAAACGCCCGCGCTTTAAAGCCAATGCGAATGAGATCAACTTATAAAATAACAACATGGTGTCGTGATAATTTGTTCTTGGGAGTGTTTCGGTTCGTACAAATTATGTAATAATAAAAATTATACCTATGTCATATATTACTTGACAAGCGACACCTTCACAATAGTCTGTACACAGACACGCTGCGATGATCATTTTCATAATGCCTATAAAGCCGTATGAGACAAATCTGAGGAGAAGGAGTTAGCACTCCGGGTTCCGAGGTGAAAGAATATCATCGGGAACAATGCTTAGTTGATGATGATCAAGGCATAGGTATAAAAAAAGTTATTTCTCTAAATTTTTTTGAGTCCGGGAGATAGGCTTAGATAGAGCTTAAAATAAGGGATCGTCATCAATTTGAGCGTTATTGCATTGTCTTTTATGGATGCGTTACGACACGATGAACCGCTTGAGAAAGTAAGGTAGATGCAGGTAGACTCTAACCACCTTAAAGATAGGACCTGGATGGATAGCCTTTGAAAGTTCTAAAAGATAAACATGAACAAGTAACATCATCTCATGGATGATTATTTAAATGCCGCAGTGGAGTTTGTTGCGCCGTTTCTTCTCCACTAACGCCTAGGAAGCGGTGGTAAACTTAGTTTTAAGCAGAATTTGACGTCAAAAGGCTGTAACAGCACTATTTTGAAAAATAAATAATTTGAATTCGATCCTATACTATATTGCTTGAAAGAGCCCGCTGGGTTTTTGTCAGAGTTGTCTCAGGACGGCGGCGCCAACGGCGCCGCCGCGCCGCATTGTGAACTGGGGTGGTCTATTTGTTAAACATTAGTCTAGTCTAGTTTGATGTTTCAAACATATTGAAAATATAGTTTTGATGGTCTAAATGGTTATCGGAAAAAATGGTTTTTGACTTTGACTTTGACTTAGTTTTACAGTGACCATTGTGCATTCAACTGAAAATTATATAAACATTCGTGCCCTTGTACCTACATTAAATGAAATAAATACACTATAATTAGGATGCACTTTGTTTATTTTAACTATAGTTAGATTTTATAATCTAGTTTTCGAGGGCTTCTAATCAAATAATACGTAACAGTGGGTGGAGCAACGGCCAGCGCGTGCGGAAGCAGACAAGAATCCGCTATGAAGAAATATTGTGGCCTTACCGTTAAATCTAAAAGTGAATTAAAACGAATGTGACCTTTATTAAACATTGCTGTACAAACAAACTACACTAATTAAATAATCGATCCTTAATGGCCATTAATTTAGAAGTTAATCAACCAAATCTAGCCTTATTTTTAGTCAGCATCTTGGTCTGGGTAAGTTAACAAATCGAATACGATTTCAATAAAATACTAAATACAATAATTTTATTCTTAGCATGATATTAATAATGTAATAGATACTTTCTGCTTTCTGAGGTATACGCTAGACAGTTTGTAGATTTGTAGATATCCATGTGTCCTATACCTAAGGTAAGTTAAGAATATCAATTGTCAGCGGTTTACCATTACAAAATATTTTCCTGTGACATTTACACGTTAAAATTGGTTCACTTTATGACATTTAGTTAATGAGTTCGTGTGTGTATGCTGACGTAGAAGGGCGTAGAGCTGCGAGCATGCGCAGTGGGGGCGCCACACACGCGCAAGCACCGTGACAGTGAAAACATGAAGGCCGCGTGCCGCGAGCTTTAGCAAAGTTGGGATCTATTGATTTTAGACCATGTATTAGACAATAATAGACAATGTACTGTGACTAGAACCTGCTTGATGTCGAATTATCGTATAACAGACTAGCTGTGCCTGCCACTTCGTCCGTGCCATGTCCACGCGGACTTACCTACGCCTATCTTCCTAGTTTCTTTTTGCGCGGAACTCTAATACTTTTCCGTAAAGGTACATAAAAATATCTTAAGGTACGCCTCATTTTAATATCGCTATTTGCAGTAAAAAAATGCCCAGATAGATCCGAATTTTGTGTGTCTGATTCGGGATGGTTTTCTGATGGTTTCGGATAACAAAAGAAAGGCAGACCAATTTTTAAAAAAATAGTTGTATTTTTGTTTTAAGTACCTATCGTATGAAGGTACATTTACAGGCATTTAAGATAATTTTACATTAAAAACAGGCACTAGGCAGCACAGGCACTACAGTTTAATTTTTTTGATAATGTACATTAACGAAACCGATTTATGAGGTCCGGATCCGGATTAATGTGTAATCCGATAAAGATGGTATACCTACTTAGGTATATTATTGAGGAAGTTTCAAGGCAATGCAAGGTTAAGAACTGCAACCGACGACGACGTGTATGTATGAAAGTAGAATGGCATATGCCAGGAACGTAGTAAGTGGAAGATAAATTGTCTCTGCCTACCCAAACAGAAAAGAGGCGTGACTATATTATGCCTGTATGTAAAACAGACACTACTTAATTTGACAACATGTCTGTCTTTTTAGTTTCAAATGAATAATGAATCGCCATTTATGTAGGTATGTACTTAATAGACTTCCGCATACTTTGCCATAGATAATGAGGCTTATAGAATGTAAACTACTGAGTGATAGCTATATACATTATACCTATTGTGTTTTTTGCATAAGTTAATAAATGAAATATTTCACATCTATCTCTTTCAATATCTCTAAGTAGATGAACAGTAACTAAATTCATAGATCTATTATATTTTTCAGTCGTGCGAGGATTGGTGAATGTCAGATCAATTATACAAAAAAATCTTATATGGTTTTAGAAATGATAGGAATGTTTCTACAGAGTGCTTCGATTGCTCCGAAAATAAATTAACATTACTTACAATAAAGTTAAATGTCAGAGTACTTTATGGAACAGTATGAAACAGAATGGTATGAAAATTCATTCTCAAGAATTTCTTTCTTCCTTTTCATAATCTACTGTTCTTTCTACGTTCCTATTTGTAAGGAGCAATGTGGAGTGTCACCTGTGTTGCAAGTTGCAAGCATACATCATGAATCATGATACCTACACCTAAACTATGGGCTATTTATTTATTTAGTTGTTTCAGTAGACTAAAAAAACATACATTAAGTAAGTAAAACATAAAAATTTTGTCTGTTTCGTGGAAATTCGAATAAAATATTACTAGCGGAAATACCTCGGTACATCGAATTTACTATTTTATTATTCTCCTCATAATTTTGGGTAGGTACGAAATCGTATATATTTCAGGTTAGCAATTATGTCATTATAATAAATAATTGCCAGTATTTGAAACACAACACAATGTAACTTTTTTAATTTCCTATTCGGATTAAACCTTGATTTTGTAAGGTGTGATATAATTTTAGTGTAGGAAGCATTGTCTTGATGACGAAGACGTATGCAACGAAAATTAAACCTACCGCGAATCCAGCTGTCGATTACAAGTAATTTTTTGATCGCAGGAGGTTGCTAGTCATCCTGCCAGTGATATAATTTTAGTGTAGGAAGCATTGTCTTGATGACGAAGACGTATGCAACGAAAATTAAACCTACCGCGAATCCAGCTGTCGATTACAAGTAATTTTTTGATCGCAGGAGGTTGCTAGTCATCCTGCCAGTGGAATGACTTCCTCAGTTATTTCTTATATCACCACCGGACGTGTGATTTAAATGTTGCAAGGCCAACACCGCAACTTGAATTGATTTGTTTTATTTAGATGTTTTATCACTTTTATGATACACACAATTATACACAATTTTAAAAACGCATGTGTGTTATTTTTTCTTTCGTTATTTAGGCACGCCGGAAAGTGGACTCCGGACTCTGAGCAAAAATCCTCGAATGTGACCGAGGCTGACGCAAAGATAATGATGATGAGGGCACGTCAATATGACTCCGTCTCGCTTGATAGTAAGCCAAAGGTCTCAGGAATGACGGTCACTATTATGAGTACAGTAATAAAGAACTGCTTAAAGGAACCATGTGAAGTATGGTGCGGCAAAGAAAAGAAGTGTCAAACGGTTTGGTCCTAGAACTTCTAAAATAATATCTACCTACTTAATATTGTCTGCATCGAATGAGGGTGACACGTGTTGTTCGGGATATGGAAGAGATTGAAAAGACGACCTCATCAAAAGACAGGAGACTTACGACGATGGTGAAAGCGGTAAGATTTACAGTTGATAGAGTCGGTTGTTGTTATGTAATTCTGGAGATATACATTGTAGTTAAAGTGAAGTGTAAGTTCATTTAGGTGTGTAATCTGAGTGTTATATAGTTAGTCTTCACCTTTACTAAGACATTAATGACGTAAGTGACACGTAACGGTTGTTAATGGCATTGACCGTTATCTATACTAATAACAAAGCTAAAAAGTATATTTGTTGAATGGATCTACGACTACTACTATCTGGAACTACGTGTATCTTGCATTTTTCATTGAGCATTTGATAGCCCAACTGGTGGGCTTCCCCAGGAATCGGGTTTTGTTTATCATAATTACAATTGGAACGTAGGTACACTGTAGTGTACGTTCCAATTGGATTGGATTGGAACGTACACTGTAGTATACGTTCCAATTGTATCCAAAGTTTTGTGCTCTTTGAGCCCATAGTCCACTCTCCTAATCCGACTTTCTTCATGAAATTTTTACCTTAGCATTCCGGGAACGACTACCGCCTGAAGTGCCTGAACCCTTAAAACTGAGATGAAAGTCTGCCCCAGAGTGTTGTCCATCAGTCAGTAGGCTTAGCGATGCGCAAGTGTGGTTGGTTTGGGCCCTGAATGTCTTGGTGGGGCCTCATACACCCCGGTTTCACTATGTGAAGTAATAATTATACTATTCTTTGTAAAGAATTTCATGACGTAAGTGACACGTAATCGTGGTTAATGGCATTGAGTGTTATCATTGCGTTTAGTAATATAATGTAACAGGTATTAATTACTAACACAAAAGTATGTAATACATAGGTATAACTGAAAGTACCTATGTTTTAATTAGATCATGGAGTAAAATCAAAGAGTTTCACTAGCTGAGATTAGGGCATAGAATAAATAATGGACAAGGGCCTGGCAGACAGAGTAACATTAATTTCGCATCAATCCGCCATTCCGTCTCTATTCATTGTCAATAGATCTACCCCCCTACACACACACACATACACACACACACACTATAATGATTATATAATAGTGATTATGATAAACCTTTACAAAGACTCACTTAAATTTTATTAAATTGTAGGTTACATTTACGATTACTTATGTCAATCCCATATATTAGTGTACGTTTCCATTGACGTTATCGCTAATAGAATGTTACTTTGTTGCTTGCGATAAAAGGGCGTATGAAAATAAAAGTATCCGTCGAAGGCCGCCTCAGCCGCCTGTTGCGCACGCGGCGCGGACAATGCGCGAATATTATGACCTAATTGAATGATTGTGGTGGACCGTCGCACCTGCATCACGCAGGCCGAGCTGCCCGGGCCCGGCTCTTGCTCACACAGCAGTAGATACGCATGTCCCTATATAACAGTTATTGGTCCCTCTGTTAGTTCAGTTAGTTGTTGACTAACTTTTGTATGACTTGACCGATTAAGGTCATATTCATAAAATAGATTTTTGAGGCGAATTTTAAAGAAGAACGGCTCCACTTATTTGATTGAAATCAAAAATTCTAAAATTCATTCTACAAATACATACAGCGGACTAGATAGGTCCACAAAGTAAGCACAGCGTAATCAGCTTGTGTTTTGTATTCTAAAAATGGAGGATATCTGTTTTGTTTCGTTCAAGAAAGTATTTGAAAAGTACAGTTAACGACAAAAGTTGCTCAATGGTAAAATGTGTTGACTGTAGCTACAATACCCACATAATGTTGTATCTTAAACGATGATACAGAAACTTTTAATGTACCTACGAGACCAATTCGCACATAAGCGGTTTTCACTAATATGAAATTCAGAACATAATAAGAAAATGTTAATTATATTGTATGTACATAAGTAAAAAATAATTCAATGCTCATAAATATTTCGACAAGGTTGTGTTCGAATTACTTATTATGTTGTTCTAGTTTGTCAGTGGATTGGATGGTCGAGGGTTTTCCCAATAACTACTCTCTTCCTCGATTGCATCCGCACAATTACTGCTCGAGTTTGATAATTCAGAGAATTTACCGCAAATGTACGCACTGTAATTCGTAATAAACATACTTTTAGATTGTACAGAATAATATGTACGTAGGTACCAAATTGGTTTTCCCAAGATTATCAAAAGGTTTTTACAGAGTCAGTAATGAGCAAGGGACTTATCGTGCTCTCCAGCAACCGGTACCGATGGTTTTGCGTGCTCTCCGAAGCACGGCGAGTAAAAAAATCATTGTAACAGAACTTTGTTCACTGTTTCCGTTAGTTCATAAGTATTTTAGCTGTCCAGGACAGGTCCTGGATAGACCACGTAGATCAGTTGGGCAAAGTATTCCTTTAAGAAAGAAGCTGGTTACAGGCTGAAGTACCCGTAAGATGAAATCACAGGTAAAAACTTGACGCATGCAGAGTCGGTGAGATGGCGATTCAGCTACGAACATATCCGTTAATTAAGCATGTAACATTGGCACACGCAGTATGGAGATGACAAGTAATTGAGCACCTTTCAACATCTAAGAAATGTGCTAATGGCCTATCTACGTACAGCTTATTTTTAGCGCCGACCAAAGTGAATAAATTATTAGAACTGTCCATCCCAAGGTTGCCTGGAAGAAATAGCTTCTAGCGATAAGGCCGCCCATTGTACATTGAATCTATCTCTCTATCTAGAATAAGGAATCTCAGGGATAGCGCTGTATCCCCTGGAGGTGCGTGAAATGCATTTATAAGTGATCATGCGATGCATATCTTTTGCCCAGCTGTTTCTAAAACAGTTATCCCATCGTTTTCTAATAAATTTCCTAAAATGGTGTTTTCGTCAAATATCGACGGTTTGAAGTTCTAGAAACCCTCAAGCTCTATTCAAATGTATGGGATGTCACCAGTTGTCGGGGCTTAAGTCAATAGACCCTGGGCCCCAAGTCTTGGAAGCACGATGCACGAGAAATCTTTCTCTCCTTCCACACTGCTCATAGAACTATATTAGAGATTATAGCCGTCTTATTGACTTCCCTTTTGAATTGCAATCTCTTTTCATAAGGGTGTAGGTACTTATAGTTCAATAATATATTAAATGCCTGTATGATTTTAATATTATCTATCTGAAGAAAGATTTATTAAGTCATTCTTTGTTTTTATTATCCATATAAGGCAGGCAGACAGTGGACGGTAAGGCGAGCAAACCAGTTCTGATTTACCAGATCGTGCGGTATTTTAAACTCGAATGCAAATAAATTGAACCGTGATAAAGAACTTGAGAACACAAAGAAAAGAGTACGCATACCGATCTGTATGCATTGTACTTCACTATTCAGAATTATTGTTGCATTAAGCATTACAGAAATAATTCAGATTTAACATGATTTTACAATTGTAATAAGTAACACTCTTTATATTAATTAATTTAATTAACTCATTGTTTTATTTAACTTTGTTACAAACTTATTAACATTTACCTTATTTAATACAATTTGTACACAATAGACATACATACATTACAAATACAATACACACTATAATACAATTTAAATATTTACAATATTAACAATAAAACTAAAAATATATACATAAAAGGACAAATTAAAAACTAAAACCGAACGCGTCGTGGAATTCCTCCGCATCGCATGCCTCTTGTGGTAACGTTCCCAGAAGACTGGCAGCATTGCCACGTTGTATGGCAATGCTTATTCTCTGACCTAAAAAGAGGCCAGCCTTCTGGTCACGAGAAGCGTCGACCATACGCTTCGCAATCTCCCTGAAGAGATTGCGTGCGCTCGGACCCCATGGTCCCAACGTTTCGACTCCAAACGGCACAAATTCATAATCTCCAATGAGATTGGAGTATTTGCGCCGCTTGAGAGCCTCTGCAGAAGCAGCAGCAGCACCGGCACAGCCAGCCGTGCCAGGAATATGGGTAGGGGCAATGGTGTCGACGCATGTTGCGTCCCACACCAGAGTCCTACCCATTTTCCATGGCATTAACGACATACCATCCGGTCTCTTGCCATCGTCGCGCGCCAAACCGTTTGGTTCAAGCACGGCTGGCACACCGGCGGTGACAAGAGCACGGCGGATAATGTCGTTTAGGCTGGCGTGTCGTGGAATTCGCCCAGCGCTCCTGCAGCACGACAGGCCATGGTGTCCGAGTCGGTCAACTGCTTTATTGTGTATATTATACTTATATAGAGTGATTGTCGCGGCTGCAACAGCGTGGAAACCCTTTGTCGGAAAAACTTGACTTTGACTTTCTACTTCGATTGATTAAATTATAATTTTATAATATTTTTAAATTTTTTCGTTTTACCTTTTCCACATAATAATGGTAAAAAATTCATATGTCCTAACCTATTCCTAGTTCTAGGGTTCCAGGAATAGAGTCGAGCGTTTTACCAATCGCGGAAATACTAAACTTAATTATGTTTACATTACCTAGTTGTTATTTTTATAAATGTTAGTTATTGATTAGTTCTGCATTATTGGCAGGCAGTTCTGGGATAACTAATGTAATGAACTGTATAGTTACTGTAGTGTGTGTTGAATGTAACGGATATAAAATAAAATCTCATTTCTCTAAATTATAGTTTCCAATACCTGATGCTCGTGAAATGTAAAGTTGGAATTCACCAGTGACAATCCATTCAACAAAATTGTTACTTAGTACTTACTCACGTTGAGTTTGCACTTTAAATAAAATAAAATGTATGTGGTAATTTGATGTAAACGTCAGAAATACCTACCTAACTACATTGCGTAGAAGCAGATATTACTTAAATAATTCCTAGGTGTTTTACATTATAAATAAGGTGTTAAAAAGAAAGAATTCTTTCCCCTACGGAATTTAGTATTTCTACTCGTATTTTCTTTATCCAGATATTTACGTATCTATTCCTTTACTACCTTTAAATTTTCAAAACATTTTCTTTTAAAACATGTTACAAAATATAGGTGTGTATTGGCGTAGGGACCTCGACGGTGCACACGATGGAACTTACGCGCCTATAATGGGCACTCTTGCAACCTAAGAGTTTATTATCAAAATATTTCAAAATAGGGCTGTTCTCCATCCGACAATAAAAATACAGCCCACGAATTAGTGCCCGCTTGACGGCAATAGGAAGGCTAATGCGGGAGCTCTGCTTTGCTCCCGCATTAGCCTTCGTGGTTATTTTTTTAATAACCATACAGAACTTCTATAGGCCACGGTAACCACTCTCTTTCCATCAGGTAGGGCCCTGTGCTTGTCAGCTTAAGTACAAACATACACACATATGCTTGCAACAAACACTTATCGTGCTGACAGTACTTTTTAAGGTGAGACGAATTTTCGCACATGAAATATCATTTTATATGGACTGAGACGAGATTACAACAATTTTCAACTGAGACGAATATTCACTGAGACGAATTTACAACAACCAGTTAATACACCTCTGCCTGCCCATTCGGGGATTTACAGGCGTGAATATATGTAGGTATGTACGAAAATATATCTCAGTGTAGGCTATTACCTACAAATTTAAGAAAATTACTGAAGGACAAGTCAATCTCAATGTCGCATGTAGCGTAGCCTCGATTTCAAAGAATTTTTTTTTTTAGTAACCGATATTACTAATATGTTGTAATTATATAATAAATTACTAATATTTTGCACGCGTCCATAGGCCACGGTAACCACTTTCCATCAGGTGGGCCGTGTGCTTGTCTGCCACCTAAGTGGTATAAAAAAATATATTCCCTCTAACTAACCCCTCCAACTAAGCTAAATTACTTGTGCTAGGAGTGGGTTCACGTCAGTAGTTTAATGGCCAGGATTCGAATCCGGGATCTCTCGATCGTAAGGCCGACTCCTTAACCATAACCACTAAGCTACCGACGCAAAGAAAGTATCAAACATTAAGTAGGTAGGTAGGTTTCACGCGTGAGACCCTTTATTTTTATACCACTTAGGTCGCAGAAATGCACACGGCCCACCTGTTGGAAAGTGGTTACTGTATCCTATGGACGAGTACAACACCAGAGGAGCCACACTCGTGCTGCCGACCCTTTATGAACAGAGAGATTCTGTGCCGTCAGCGCACACGACAAGCAGACAATCCTTTGATCTTCCCACTGACCGCAGTGACAGTACAAAACCCCTCCAGTGAGCTCTGGCTACCCTACTCACTGCCGGAAACACAACACGAGGTTTTTATACCCGCGATATTCTGTAGAGCGGAGGTACTTCCCCAGTCGGAGTGCTCGATTGGGACCGAAAAACCGTCGTGTCCTACCTCCGCCAATACCTTCCCATGATTAACTTCTAGGGTAGTTATTAATTTCCTGAAGGGCCTTTAAACAAAGTGAAATTCTTTTAGTGGTATCGTTTCGAAACGAATCCGTTTCTATTTATTATCCCCCCCTAAACAAATGACAATTCATTGGCCAGCGTATTATATCATTCTGTTCTACAATACGTCGAGCAACGAATTGCTACTTGTCTAGGGGGCAGTTGATCACATACTACAACAATTTGTTTAGAGTTACAAAAACTTACTTAAATTTCATAATTTTTTTGTCAATAATTTGTATCAATTTTTTAAATTACTGAACTTTGCACTGGCGTTCTCGCTAATACAATATCAAGGCAAGTGCAAGGTTTCGACGATTTTAAAAACGTTGTTACAAGAATAGTATCCATGTTACCTAGGTATAGATATTTGCTCGCCCGGGGTGCGAGGGATATGTCTCCGATAATCTCACCTCCGGCAACCGAAGGCCCATAGACGGCGTGCGTTTTAGTCGGTTCGAGTCCGATAACCTCCCCCACCGGCTGGTGGCTGGAGGTATCTGCGATGATTGTTCGCACGATAATAAAAGGTGTAGATATTTGCTTGTGAATCGCATCCAAGCTGCCATGGAAGGTCAATAGTTCTTAATACGCAAAGGCAATTACAATGTACTCGTAGGTTCTAGGTACGTATGCACTGGTAGTCAGTGAGAAAGTCAAGGGCACATACATACAATGATAGATCTAGAATACTAGAATATAGGTAATCCGGTTTATTGTCGGCAAGTAAAGAAAAGTTGAACACTATAACCCTTCAACATACGATAAGATTCAGAGCAGAGAATTAATAACTATTTCATCCCACCATCTCGGAAAGAGTACTTTTTTTCTTCGATATCTGAGTGTAAAAGTCGCTTTTATCCTCTAGAGTGGAAAGTAAATTTGAATTTAGAACATCGTGTGTACTAGGTTTGTGAACTCAAAACATCATTAAACCTATTTACTTCTACCTCTATGGTGCCGATTTATCATACAACTTTTTTTTAATTTATGAAAAACTCAACTCGGAACCTTCTTGGTGTACCTACTTTTTTTTATAAATTTGCTTTGCGCGCATAATTTTTTTTTTCACGTCCTATGGTTGAACATTGTTGTTGAATTTTATTTGTTGATATTTTATTATTAGTATTATTACACATAATTATTATACAGCCTCCGTGGCGTAGTGGTAGTGAACGTGGCCGCAACGCAGGAGGCGCGGGTCCGATCCCCGCTCAGTGCAAATATTTGTATGCATAAAAAGTTCAACAACAACGGTCTAGCTGCAATGCTTCGATATCGCCTAATGTCACCATTGGGTTGTGGAGGTCACATGGCAGTCGCTTTACGAAAAATATCGAGGTCCAGCCAAATCCGCAGTTAAGACTGGTAAAGCGGACCCCGAACTCCGAGGTGAGAGCTTCGGATGCGACTGGGAATTAACGCTAGGAAGAAGAAGCATTTCATTATTTCCTCGCTGAGGTGGGATGAAAAGTTACGTGTTGCACTCGAGTGCAAAGATTTTACACCTTGTGCTCTTTTGATTCCCTCGCTAACGCTCAAGATTCTAATTTATGAATCACTCGCTATGCTCGTGATTCAAATTTAGAATCTTTCGCTTGCTCGGTCATCAAAACTGAGCACGCGGTTAAAAAGCAACTTTGCACTCTTGTATAACAAATAACTATTTCATCCCACCATCTCGGAAAGACTATTTTTGCTCTTCGATAACTGAGCGTAAAAGTCGTTTTTATCCTCTAGAGAGGTAAAGTAAATTTGAATTTAGAACATCGTGTGTACTAGGTTTGTGGACTCAAAACATCATTAAACCTATTTACTTCTACCTCTATGGTGCCGAATTTATCATACAACTTTTTTTTAATTCATGAAAAACTCAGACTCGTAACCTCCTTGGTGTACTTTTTTTTTAATTTGCTTTGCGCGCATCAATTTTTTTCACGTCATATTGTTGACATTGTTGTTGAATTTTTATTTTGTTGTATTTTATTACTAGTATTAATACACATATTATACAGCCTCCATGGCGTAGTAGTATTGAACGCGGCCGCTACGCAGGAGGCACGGGTTCGATCCCCGCTCAGTGCAAATATTTTTTATGCATGCAAATGGGTATTTGCATTGGTCTGGTCGTGCCTTGGAGAGCACGTTAAGCCGTCGGTCACGGATGCCATACGAACATCTATGGCAGTCGTTACGGGTAGTTGGAGCCCTAAAAAGTTCAACAACAACGGTCTGGCTGCAATGCTTCGATATCGCCTAATGTCATCATTGGGTTGTGGAGGTCAGATGGCAGTCGCTTCACGGCAAATATCGAGGTCCAGCCAAATCCGCAGTTAAGACTGGTAAAGCGGACCCCGGACTCCGAGGTGAAAGCTTCGGATGCTGACTGGGAATTAACGCTAGGAAGGAGAAGCATTTCATTATTTCCTCGCTGAGGTGGGATGAAAAGTTACGTGTTGCACTCGAGTGCAAAGATTTTTCACCTTGTGCTCTTTTGATTCCCTCGCTAACGCTCAAGATTCTAATTTGTGAATCACTCGCTGCGCTCGTGATTCAAATTTAGAATCTTTCGCTTGCTCGGTCATCAAAAATGAGCACGCGGTTAAAAAGCAACTTTGCACTCTTGTATAACAAATAACTATTGTTTTTTAGTGAGGACTGGAAGAGAATAATATCGTAACGAGTGTAGAGAGAACTGAATAGGGTATAATATTCTTAACTAAGGTGGTTTGGGTACGTAGAATACCTATATCAATGCAAATATGAATATTATAAAGCTGAAGATTTTGTTTATTTAGTCGTTAATCTCAGGAACTACTGATAAGAATTGAAAAATTCTTTATGTATGCCCGTTTATGGCGTTTATTGAGACAGGTTATAGGCTAAATATCATCACGCTAACAGAACACAAGGGAGCGGAGCAGTAATCATAAATCTGGAAAATTCCCATACATTATTTGAAATGTCGAAGATGGGGACAGTTAATCGAGTATAGAAGGCATGTGTATGTGAGCTGGGGTCGACCTCGCAGAACATACACTGATCAACTTGACAGGTATTTTGAAAAAAAGGATAGTTCAAAGGTACTCGAAACCAATTAGCCGGTATCTGCTGATTGAGGAACGACGCACTTGCACAAGTTTTCTCTCGGAGTTTGGGTGTCAGACGATGATAAAAGTAAAGTTAGAGGTATCTAAATCAAATCATGGCAAAGCTGTATGCAACCAGGATTCATGATCGTAATATAATGATGAGTGAGCGTTTGCATTAAGATGACATAGTTATCTCCCTCATTTTTAAATAAATTAATAATGATACGACGATTACAAATCAACCAAAATCAACCCTCGCGTGACGCACACGAAAACATTTTTCGCATTTGGCCACTATTTACGATACATTTATTTTATAGTGGTCATTGTCATTAGTAAAATTGTTGTAAACAGAATAAATAAGACGCAGATATTAGCACTGGACGTTCTTGAAGTATGATCTACCTTAATTTCATTTTTCAATCACCATTACGGCGGATATGGGTGAGGTATCGTTCAGCAACCGATGGTTAAGTTAAACTGATATTTACGAAAATAAACTGGCCGCTGTAAGACAATATTATTACGATCATAAACATGTTGGTACGCCTACTTGGTGCCATTTTGTAAAAAACTTGAGGAAGTGTTCAAGACCCGTTTCGCCCTCAGCTGAAATTAGTGCGCGCTTGCGTCGATCCAGTTTGTATAAAGATCACACTGACATTTATCACCGAGTATTCGATAGGTGTATTGGTGAACTACTTTGAACTTGTAAAGGGAGTTGTTGCTAACCGAGCGTTGTGTTGTCAGGCAGTAGGGTTTTATATTTTTAGTGATCACAATTTTGCGATTAAATATTATCTTGTTGCAGTGAAGGTCAATCATTTTATGTTAAAAAGAGGTGGAAACGGCATTAACGCCTATAAACGGTCCCTTAAAATAAAGGTAATTCGCCTACCTCAATGCAAGCAGGAGTGCAACCGCACATGCACTGAGTGCCAGTGAGACCAAAGTATGATTTCTGAGCATAATATCTAAGTAGGTACCTAGCTCATTTTCATATGCGATCATTGGTGGTGGTCAAAAAATATACCTACTGTATTTTACCAGTAGGTATATTTTTTGTCATGTTATGTTTATAAAGAGTACCTATATAAACGAACTGGGACAACCCAGTATAGTAACAATACTATAAAGACAGTATTTTTAATTTATGGAATTGAAAGGTATGTTATTTCGAATTTGCGAAGGGCGTCATTGCCAACCGAACGTTTGTTAGTTGGTTCCACTATTTTTATATTTTAGCGGTCACATTTACGAGTTAAATTATCATCTTGTTACTGTCTACTGTCCAGTTTTTTCGGAGTAGATACCTAGGTATATCGTATCTATACCTACATAATTGATTGATTGAATTAATGAAAGGAGATGCTATGACCTATGACACAAATCGGGAGAGGTCAGGGAACTGCAAACTTTTGATGAGAAATAGAGCTGTTCTTTTATTTTTGTGTTTTTATGATTAGCTTATTCGTGTGTTGCATGCCTGGATGTCGTTTATCGTACTGCTCACTCAATGAGCTAAAAGTAGATTAATTATGGCCTTCTTCAGGTCCCAGACTAAGTAGGATTATCTCCATTTCCATACTCAAAAAATGACTGAATAGGTACCTACTTAGGGGCTGTCCATTAATCACGTGATGTTTTTAGTAATTTTTAACCCCCCCCCCCCCCCATGGTAACACGTGGTGAGGTTTTAGTTTTAAAAAACTGGGGGGGGGGGGGGGGCAGTCAAAATAAAGTGTATTTTTTATTTAAGTATTATTTCACGCTAGAAAATTAAGCACCTTGGCAAAAAATCGCGCGGTATAAGAAAAAATAAAAAAATACACGTGATATCTCAAAATATCCCTACCTCCCCCTGGCCTGATATATCGTGATTTTTTCAGAACTATTATTAGGTACTCCGCTCCCTTGAGTAAGTAGCGTGATGATTTTCAGCCTAAAACCTTTCTCGATAAACGGGCTATTAGCGCGTTAAACCAAATAAACAAACTCTTCCACTTTTTATTATTAAGTATAGATAGAATAAAAAGTCACCTTAAAACGGGATTCTACTATAACTACTCATCTACCTATTAAACAAAATACTTACTTAAAATGGTATTTCAAATGTCGTTAAAGTATAATAAAGTTATAATTGAAGTACTTTTTATTTTTAATAGTAAAATATAATAATATTTAAACCAAAAAGGAGGAAGTATTCGGTTAGTAATATTTATTATTATTATAAGTCATTAACTGCTGTAAGTACGTCCATATAGTTTGCAAAAATGTTTACATTCAATTCATCCATTTAAAATGCTGAAGTAATGAGCATTATACTTGTAACAGCGTGCTCAAAGGCTGGTTTCTAAAATAAAAAGGACACACTTGAATAATTGCTTAGTGCTTGTGAATGTACTTACCATAGATGAAATATATAAATAGGGTATAGATAAGTCACTCTACAATAGAGTGAGAGACAAATAGTCATATTTTGTTACTGCTGCCCACCAGGTGGCGTATATAGTTACTATAGTGGCTCACTAGATGGCGGCTTAATACAGTTTTACCTATATATATATTATATATTATTTATTTGTTATAATAAAATATTATGATTGAAAAATAAAACTACCAAAATATAATCGATGTGTACATTTTTTATTTTTTCTATAATCGTTTCATATAATATGAAAAAATAAGAACACACACACACACACTTCACAATAACAACGCTTAACAGATGCATTTGCCATTATAAGCACAAATTACAAAGCCCAAGTAAATGCCAGGTCACAAAAAGTAGAAAACACAAATCCAATAAAGAAAAGCCGGGTCAAACGAAAGTAGAAATCACAAGTCCAATAGAGAAAAGCCGGGGTCAAACGTAAATAGAAGGTATCAACAAGTTCAATGCAATCCACAGTCGCCGAGATATCGAAAATCAAAATAATTAGCAGCACAAACTTTTAAAATGAAAAATCCGTCGAATCCATTAAAAATTTCATCAACTGTCATTAGTCATGTCAAAGAGAATACATAATTACGTAAGAAGCGATATCATCAGGGAGGTTTGTAGCTTTGTGGGTAGGTTTACTAAATTTATGGTTAATTTGTGGGTACTTCATACCATAACTAAAATTTAAGAGGATATTCGATAATCCATGGGATAGGTACCTATGTATTATCCGTAAAAATTAAGTTAAATAAAAAAAATAGAAACATAAATTTTATTACTTATTATTAATTATAACATTTTTGCGCATCAGTGCCATCTGTTTCATATAATAAGCATTAAATGGCTTGTAAATGATTTGCTGCACGCTAGGTGACGCTAGTAGTAATGTAAAACACTGTTGTATGAGAGCTTCATTCCCCTGGTACTTACATAAATTCTATGAAGCAACCTTGCAACACTGATATGCAATTAAAACATAATAAAATGTCTATTCATATTTGTTTAAGCTTCACTTCATCGGATACTTGATTTTTTACTACGGTAGTTAAGTTAGCTAAGTAGGTATATTTTAAGTTTTTTATTCATTATTTTAATCAAACGGAAACATTTTTTTAAATAGATATACTTAGGTACTAGATTAAATAGATAAATGGTCCAGCCGTGTCTAGTAGAGGTATAGGTCTAATAGTCTACTGATCTAATATTAGCGAACTTTGATAGTAGCGAGCTTTGTGGTTGTAATCTAGGTGTCAAGATAAACCTACGGCACATGGTACCTATTATCAAATGATCAATGTGGGCGAAAGTGGAACAGTTTAGTAGCATTAAGTATGTTGTAAATACCGTTATGCAATGTGATAACTAATCATTATTATTGTTTCATAATTTGACATTATCAAAAATATTACAAACTGTACACACTAGAAAATCTAATCTAACACGAGTTACACGACAGTTTAGTTCTAGAAATGGTGATTATTGCGGAATATTCTATTATTAAGCTAATTACTGAAGTATACATACAATTAAACATAGATATTTAGATACAAACGATTTCTACTTAATTTTTTTAACTAAAAATGTTATTGTAGGTACTAATGTACCTGCTTATTGCTTACGTTATAATTTATTTATCATTATTTTAATCTTGACCACAAGGCTTGCAAGGGGAAGTAACTAGGTAAAACTGAAACTAAGTAAGGTAGGTAAAGTAAATTATAAACTATGTTATAAATAGCATACCTATTGTAAGTACTTAATAGTAACTTAACTGTTGTAGAAAGCAGTGGACTTCCTATGGCTGAAATGATGATGATGATGATGATGATGATGATGTTGTAGAAAATACCTACCATCAATGGTATTGAAAGAGAATTGTAAACGATTAAGGCTAAATATGATGAGAGGTACCCATTATGTTTTAACTGGCAGCCTTCTTTATAAGGCTTACAATAAAGTTAACAACTAACAGTAAAAATATATCATACCACAAGAAAAATCCATATTGAATTGTAACTCATTTCGTAGCAGGAGAACGCCGCACCTAAGTATAGCACTATTTAGTATTACTGTATCGATAATGACATGTCCACTTTGACAGGAATTAGTAACAAAAACATCTTATTGACGAAGTCGATTTAGGAATTATCTGGAACACATCGGAAACTGCGGTAGATGGGGGCGGCTCCGGACTCTATGTAAACTAAGCGAGTTCCTCAAATTCGCTATTTAGCACGAAAAAGCGATTCGCTTCTACTACACGAGTGCCCTGCGCGCGCGCCGCGATCAACTACTCCACTCGACAGTACTTGTGACCTTAACAATTAAGAATTTATTTTATTAATGCACTTTCTTATGACGTGCTAGGTTATGCTGACCGCTACAGAGCAGTTACAGGCTTACTTCTATGATGAGACAAAGAGAATATTAAACTCACATACCTACAATATTTTTATAATAACAATGAGCAAATAGTTTTTTGTCTTTTGTAAGTAACAGATATGTTAGGTGTAATTATAGAGATACATTTTTAAATGTTACATTTTAGTTGTGAATTCAGTGCGCAGAACAAGTTAAATAATTTCATAAGTATGTACCTATGTAGTAGGTAGGTGTGTTGGAAATATAAATGGCATTTATATCGGGGTGGTGACAATGATAGCTGCAGCTGACTTCCGAGTCATCTCCGAAAATTACACAAATAAACAGCGCAAACCTCGATAGGGTGGAGTTGTGTCCGATCAAATTTAATTGTGGCGATTCTGAGGTCCTAATACGCTACTCTTGCTTGATACAAGTTATGATGAACTAGTTTATAAAAAAAGCTTTATTGTGTAATAAATAACAATATAATTTATTTGAAATATTATACAAAGGAAATTGAATCGACTCTTTTTCTTTAGCACAAAGAATGGAGAGAGATTTAAAATAATTAATAAATAGAATAAATAACTATTTTCGATAGGTGATACTAAAGTCCGTAGTAGGGGTCGTGGTGCTGCTGAGGGGGCGCGTATTGCGGCTCGGCGTACTCCGGACCGACCTGCGGCTGCGGGCTGTACTGCGGGTACGAGACCGCTTGCGGGCTGTGTGAGTACGATGGTGCTGGAGGGCTGTACTGCGAGTACGAAGGCGCCTGAAACATAATAAGGACTATGAATTGTCATGTAACACTTCGTTGAAATCGACTTCTAATATTTGAAATAGATTTTAAGCTCCTTATTCTCAAAGCAATTTGTAACATGCCCTTTTCTATATCTTAATCGATTTGAAAGGTCCGAATGTCCCCAAATTACGTTGAAATTTTTTCTGAGGGCTAAATGATTTATTAGTGTGCTTAAGTGTGTGTAAAAATGATTTATAATTAATTAAGTAACATATAATAATTTATTTAACAAGTTTATTAGCTGTCACGAATCTTGAGCACAAATCTTGATTTATTTATTTCCTATTGAATGTAGTTGTGTCTATCATTACATGATATAAAATTAATTACCTATAAATATGCGAATTATTTCACGAATGCCAGTAATAAAAAAAAAAAATATCGTTACTCAAGATCAAGGTCTTCAATTTCAAAAAGAGATTTTAAACGTTACTTTTTACGTGTGTTTATTCCTTTGTTTTACAAAATTAATTAACACGCTCGTTTTATTACGTTTTCTAATATTTTAAGGATTTTGATACCGGAACTGTAAATGTGTTCATCATAATATAAAGTATACTTAGGTATCTTCATTAGCATATCAAAAGCGCGGAAGAGATCATTGTATTTTAGGTAGGTACGTGTTCAGTCGCTGTCGGAATAATAGTCCACGATTTTGAAATACTTAATTGCTTACTTATTACTGATTTTATGGTTTACAGACAAATACTAATCATTTATATTGTGGTCTCGCCGAAAACGCGAAATGAACGCACGATGTATGGTTCAATGCCGATGTTTAACAATGATGATTCACTCAAGCTTCAAGTTGTAGTTAGGTTATTATTGAAATATGTACTACTTTGCTCATTTCAGTAGATTGGTTAGGTCAGGGAGATATCGTTTAAAAAATTACCTAATAAGCAAATATTGACATTAGTAGTTTTAACATTAGTGAACAGAACACCGCCAAATTTTTTGGGAGGAGACATTGCTTCTTTTGACTTTTCTATGTTGGCTATACCCGCGGAAACCTATTTTAATTGGTTCTACCATAAGGTGGCAAACTACCTAGGCCACACTTTTGAGTACCTACCTATAAATAATTAATTATTAGCCGTTTCCAGCGGCTCGCCTTCTTCGTAATTATACGCGTAGATATGTAAATTTTGGAGATTCATTTTATATACAATATAGAAGAGAGAGAAGACTAGTTAACGAAGTAGGTATGTGAGAGTATACTGAAAATCCCACCAAGTTAAAAAAAAACAGGGATATCTCAGTAGTACCATTGTTTAGTTCCATTATGAAGTTTGAAGCTCTTAAAATAATTCTAGGTGAACTAGTTATCTAAGTATAGGAAACCAAAAGAAATTCATCATCCAATACCACCATAAAAGTACTCATAAAAAAATATTAGTCTTGATTTAATCGAACTTGCGAACTAACAAAATGCAATTACAATAGATACCGCAAAGTATTTCACATCATGATTGGTTGTGATAATTGTGTAGATACTCAGTAGGTACTCACAATGAAACATTATGTATGAGCCATAGCTTTCATCATACAGATAGATATCCCTACTAATATTATAAACTGAACCGATTTTGATGAAATTTGGTATAGGGGTAGATTAGACCTTGAGAAAGGACATAGGCTATATTTGGTCGCGATAACCGACATCCACGCGGGCGGAGCCGCGGGCAAAAGCTAGTATAATAATATATCTGCACAACTTTACTTAACCTGGAAATGCCCCGGTAATACAGTGGTCGTGAGTCTGCCGTTTGCTATTCACAAGGACCTGGGTTTATTTTTCAGGTTGGGCTATCAGGCTATCTGATTGCGATTTTCTATTGGCAAATTTTTAAAAGCAGTACTGAGTAAAATAGTTTACCCGATTGCCGAAAATAGGCAAATTACGTGGGACTAAGAACTTAATAGGTACTGAAATAAGGATCTTATACAAATAATGGAGATACCCGAGATACCAACAGCGCTGAGTAAATATCAAAAACAACTGTCAAATCGACTTCCGGTTTCCTGTTATCTAGACTTGTTGAGATCTAAATGTGATGCAACAAGTATAAAAAATACGTCATCTGTTACGTTAAATTGAGTATTACAAATTTTTATGGTAATTTTATTTTAATGTGGGCACATTCAATATTTTTTTACATTATTATTTATATGTCGATATACGGCTCTAGCCGACCCACCTGCTTACCGATACACCTACTGATTACCAGGCGAGGCTCTGGTGTAAGGGTTTCCTCTCGGATATGGACTTTCAAATCCGAAGAAGCGAAAGCAAAATGAGAAGGAGTAGGCTTGGATGTAACCGATAACGCTTAGACGATAATGATAAATAATAAATAAATGAATAAATATTCCACAACATCCCACACAACGCTATCCCACACCCACGGTAAGCATAGAACTAACTTGTGTTATGGAATCTAGAACCAACGCAAATAGATATTCATGCATACAAATAATCGCACTAAACGGGGTCCGAACCCGCGCCTCCTGCGTAGCGGCCGCGTTCACTACCGCAACAGAGGCGATATGATGATATATGATGATCGTCGTATACTTACTTGATAGCTATAAACAGGCTTATTCTTCACCTTTTCAATATGTTGATGCTTTTTTAAAGCGATACTGTTCGCCACGAGTTCTTTTACTTTTAGTTTTGTTGACAGCAAACTTGCACACAAAGCTTTGTTGAACGCTTTTAGTTCTTTCAGCTTCGCTTTGACGGCCCAAAGCCCGTCCTTGAGCAAGTCCAGCTTGCCGGCGGGCAGGTCTACCTCATTCTGATACTCATCGCGGTCGTAGGATGGGGTCTCGTACGCAGCTCGAAATAGGTGCTGATCTTCTTCATCCAGGTCATCGAAATGAGGCAGATGTCGGGTTAGAACTAAGAGAGAGAAGTATATTTCTTTAATGATGACACGACACAATTAAGGTACGCCAGTTCTGCCTTCTATGTTGGGGCCCCACCATAGATCTTCAATAGCAAACGTTTAAATCTGCTCAATGCGGGACGAGGCTCTGATGCATGCTTTACTCTCGAAGTTGACGAGTGAGTTGGGGTTAGACGGCAGTCACCTCCCTAAAAGCCAAATAAATCAAGTCGTTGTCGTGGAAAGCTGACCAGGAGCAGGAGCAGGAGAGCTGACCTCGAGAGCTTCAAAATATAAACTTTAGATAAAAACGGGATTGGCGCTCGGAGGAAGATGATTGTACAAAAATGACCTACGTATAAAAATGTTGCTGATTTCTCAAATGACAAATAAACGAAGCAAATACCAATTTCTACTTCGGGACACATATCTTGGACCTAACTCGCAAGACAAACGAGGCCTTGGCGCGCGCGGTTCTTTTAATAATCTAGGCTTGGTGAATTTGAGCTGATCTACCACTCTATGCTATCCTTAAAGAACACCCAAGACCCAAGACACGTACTGCGCGTATAGAGTACATTTTGAGCACATTTTATGGCCAAGATATATGACCCGAGTTATAACAACATTTTAGGTTCGTTCGGCACAGCAGATCTAGTAAGTAGACACATAAAAGTCTGCGCAGTCCGTTCCTAAGTAGGTACTAAACTACATCATGACTCTAAAATGTTTTATTAGTATCTAGTACACAAGTATTCACTTTAGTCTAAAGGAAATACAATAATGACTCACCAGAACTTGTAAACAGGAAGAAATAAATGATTTTAAACAGCATTTTGGAATGATTTTCTGTATAGATTGTAATTCTACCGTGACTTCATAGTACGGAATGGTTAAATACTTCGATTTTAATTAACTACCTACATGTTTGACAAATTGACGTTACAAATATTTTATGGAGGGTAGATAGATCGCGAGTAGGATCAGCCTTAAAAAAATAAAGTGTGCAGTATGCCTGCATGAAACTGGTCCTCTGGAAAATTTACGATGAAAAGTTGGTATTCTAAATTTCCGTTTTAATTTTCCAATTATTATTTCATATTTTCATATATATAAATACCTAAGCTTTGTCTTAGCAATAACGAACATAAAAAAAGAAAGGGCCCATATCAGTGAAGTCATTATACATATACCATACTAGCTGTGGTCCGCGGCTCCACCCGCTTGGATGTCAAATTGTCAACTTTCGCGCCGAAACATTTTTCCCAAGCTCTAATCAATCTGTGTAAATTTCATCAAGTTTTCTGGAAAATTAACGAACTCTAATAAAAACTTTTATCCCTTATTTGAGGTTCAATTGGTGGTTCAAGTTCAAGCTGTTCAAGTTGGAGTAGCATTGGTCTAAGTATGTATAAGGACATACCTACTTAGGCCAATACTGTGCTTAGGGTTTAGGCTATGTTATGTTGTGAAAATTGACACGCGCGCGGAGCCGCGGGCAACACCTAGTTGATTATAATCTGTTAGATACTAATTGTTTAATAGATTATAAAAGTACGACTTATAAATTACATGCCAAATTTATAAGTAGGTAGGTATAAGTTTGCCCCACATATCGATCAAATAAAGAATAGACTGACTAATAGAACAACTGCCTATTGTATGTAGATAAAAACTTTCCTGTCAAGTCAAATAAACGGCTGACTTTATTTATCGTCGAAGAGATTTTTTATCTAAAGGCATCTTGATTAAGATGATCAATCACTCACCTGTCTTCGTATGTTGTATCACAGCATCGATACTTTTTATTACAGACAGACACAGACAGACAGACTGTTTATTTGATGTTGGTTGGCGTGTTCCTAAAGGTGCGTCTAGAGCTCATGTTTATCGCAAACTTTTCACTAAAAACACGCAACACAATATATTATTATAGTGATTTCTTTTATGGTTCTTCACAACATTTTTTATTTTATTTGGCACTTTAGAGAACTAATACTTTCTCTAAGGTGCCAAACATTTAACAACAAACAATTACCTTAACCTTAATCAAATCAAAGCAAATCAAATCATAATAAAAGTTTTAAACACAAAACTATCAGTGACCTCTGTTTTCGTTTAGTTTTTCCTCCTAACTTAACTGTCACCTGTTACCAGACCAGCGTGGATAACCGGTGCTTTTGGACTATTTCGACCATTCGAATCGGATTACAGATATTTCATCCTAAAGTCTAACAATAAAATATGTATGTATGTATGTTTGTTTTGCGACCGGGTTTGCGATCTAGATGTTACGAGTTGACTTTGGTAGGTACTGATACAAACCTGTTATTTCTACCCAAAAAAATTGCTTAGGTGGACGGTATACTGGGAAATCTAGTAACTTCGGTTACTATTCCTTTAATTAGTTCATTATAAACTGGTATTATTATCTTAAAAAAATAATTTTCAATATTTATTGGTCTAGATTCCATTGAGGTCGAAATATTGATTGATTATTATTGCATGAAGCATAATTATTGATATACAACTTAATATTTAACATTGAAAAAAATTAATCATAGACATTATGCAGATAAATCATACAAAAACCAACAAGTACCTGTTGCTTGAGTACATTATAGTAGTCGTTATGATAATTAGATCATGCAAGGGGCTCAGGTGTATACTAAATAAAGCAATTATTTCAATTATGTACATATTTATTTATTTATTGCTCAATATTAAATGCCATCATTTAAATTGGTACATAATATAATCTAAACAGAAATGACAGTAGTGTATAATCATAAAACTATGTATACCTAATGATTTCCTGTCAATTCGTTTGACAAAATACTAACTTGTAAAATCACTTAAGGAAAAAATGCAATTAACAGTGAGATCATATATCATTAGAATGGTATCTATAATAAGTATAACATTGATACTAAATACTAATATGGATATCGACAACTAACATGCAAAAAATGGTTAAACATGTTGTATAACTAATTAAATTACACGGTACAAAGACAAACGTAATACGAGTATATATGTATACCTAAGGTCTGACTTAAAATTGATAGGTTGTGAGTTCAAATCATAACAGCATAAATTGAGTATACTAGTTATGGGTGATTCACACAAGCAAACAGATTATATTTAAATAATATCACAAAGTCTGTCTTTAGCTAGGTACAGTCGCGCTCAGAAGTATAATGCTAGCTGCTTTAACGTTTGGAATGTAAAAAGTTAATCATTTTTAATTAAATGTGCCGAGCTCTGTAAAATTAAGCAGTGATCAACTTATTTTATTTCGATGTCGTCATATTAGTGACGGTTTTTATAATTTCAAAGAGATTTGGAGGACTGTGGTCGTTAATTAATGTGAAAACTACTAGTTAACTAAGAACTGTACCAAATTTCTAACTTATGCTAATATTAAAATTATTATAATATCATAGGAAGCTTACAAATCACAGACAAATCAATAAACTTAACATTTCGAATGGTTTACGCGGCGAGAAACAGGGATCTAGCTGTCCTAGCTAAACACCCTAGATTGGACCATCCTACTTTCTCGAGAAGAGCACGAACGCTTTAACACGCATATTAAATCCTCAGAACTTTTAAAATGCAAAGCAATGGAAGACAACGTAACCAATAACCAAATGTCCGTGAAGTCAAAGTATTTTATTACCTATGCTCTTTGAGTAATATTTGTGACGTCCAACATTACCCATTATTAACATTCTTATATAATGAACAACTTCCTAGTACCTACAATTATATGGCAGCTACCTTAATGTATAACATTCATTTTAAAAAGTGTAATTAATAGTTGGTCGGCTCGCTCTAATATTGCGATTTTTTTTGGTATAATCAAGGCATTATTACCTGTTTACATACTAAGATAACTTTAATATTATGAACACTCTTTTTATATAGTTATCTACTATTTGGTGCACTTCCACACATTTTACATAAGTACTACGTAATATTATGGTAAATTTTACTGTGTCTACCGTAAATAATTCGGTTAAAATTAGATTTAATGATTTAGTATTATTACTCTGAATACAGACGCTGTCCTTGTGGTGGCTCTAATTAAATAAAGAAAATATAACTAAGTAAATACTAGGTACTTATACCTATTATCACCTAGCGCCAGCCTCTGTCGCGTGGCGGTACGAGTAGTCAACGCGATCGCTAGCAAAAGGCGTGGGTTCGATCCCCGCTCAGTGCAAGTATTTGTATGCAATAATATGGGTATTAATTAAAATAGTTCGGTTGTGTCGTGCCTAGGGATGTTGAGTGGTAAAATTACCCTGGTAAAATACGGTAAAAAACAATATTTTACGTAAAATTTGGTATTTTACGGTAAAATTTGGTATTTTACGGTAAAATTCGGTAATTTTCGGTAAAATTACCGAGAAGGATATCATTTCTTCGATTAAAATAATATAGTAAGTATATCCAGAGTAAACAGTGAAAATATATCATTTTTTATTGTTATATTTATTTTATTTAGATCACTCTTCACAATCAACAACACGAAAAACGAAACAGTACCTACGAGTATAAAAACTCTCAGAATTAACAAATTGTTTCATTTTCATTGTCAATCAATCAATTAGCCTATCGCAGTCCACTGCTGGACATAGGCCTCTTCCAATATGCGCCACGTTTGCCGATCCTCTGCCTTCCGCATCCAGTCTGTCCCAGCCCCCTATAACAGGTCGTCAGTCCACCTGGCTAGGGGGTGTCCCACCTTCCGTTTTTCTTCTCGCGGTCTCTACTCTAAGACTCATCTGCCCCAACGACCATCAGTTCTTCGACAGATGTGGCCAGCCAGTGGGCTGTAAGTATAAAAACCACTTCAGCTTGCTTATTCTTCGGGCTATGTCGGTAACTTTGGTTCTATGTCGGATGATCTCCTCCTCGTATCCCCTCCTCCTCGTATCTCCTCCTCCTCCTATCCTTCAAAGAGACTCCAAGCATAGCTCGTTCTTTGGAACGAGCTATGCTTGGAGTCTCTTTAGCCCGCTGCGCGACTTTTAGGTCGTGGACTAACCCCACCTTCAGTGGCAACGTTTCGGCACCGTAGGTCTAAATAACACTCAGGACGCACTGGTCGAAAACCTTTGTTTTGAGGCATTGCGGTAGGGGGGAGGAGAAGACCCGACGTAGTTTGCCAAATGCTGCCCACCCCAGTTGGATCCTGCTGGTTATTTCTTTCTCGAAGTTGTTTTTACCGAGCTGGATAACTAGCCCCAGGTAGATAAATTTTTGAACAACTTCGAGTGTCGCCCCTTCGATGGCAATTGGTCTCAGTGCAACATGTTCGTTGAACAGAATCTTGGTTTTCTCCAAGTTTTACACCGTTTACACCGAGGCAGACTTGTCGAGAATTCTGAAGAAGAGAAGAAGAATTCAGGCTGTGCAGCATTCCGCCCAGTTTTTCCAGCGACTCCGCAACTATGACGATGTCGACGGCGAACCGAAGGTGCGAGATGTACTCACCGTTGATGTTGATGCCCCGCTCAGTCCAATCAGAGTCTTGAAAACGTCCTCCAATGTGTTAGTGGATAGTTTGGGAGATATAAAATCTCCCTGTCTCACTCCACGCCGCGCTGGAGGCTAATGGGTTTCGTCTTCTGGTCTTGGAGCTGGACGAACATTGTGGCAGTGTCATATAAGCAGCTCAGCACCTAGATTTTGATGTCGAAGGCTTTTCCGTAGTCCACAAACGCCGTACACAGCGGCTGATTGTACTCCTGCGTCTTTTCTACAATCTGCCGAACAGCATGGATGTGGTCCACGGTAACATAGCCTTTTTGAAACCCGACTTGCTCAGGTGGCTGGAACTCGTCGAGCTTACCCGCAAGGCGATTTGTGACGACTCCGTGACGACGGAGAACAACTTGTAGACATGGCTCAAGAGTGAGATGGGCCTATAGTTCTTCAGCAAGGTCTTATCACCTTTTTTGAAGAACCCTGGTGTGCCCTGATCTCACATTTTGATATCGTAACATAATACGCGCGGGATTCAAAACAAATTGAAATTTAAAACGTTTTAAGTCGCCGGTAATTTTCCCGTAATTTATATAAATGACCGTAAAATTACCGTATTTTACCAGCGTTTTCGGTAAAATTACGTAATTTTGCATCCTCGTGCCTCGGAGAGCACGTCAAGCCGTCGTCGGCCCCGGTTGCCACACGAACATATATGGCAGTCGTTACGGGTAGTTGGAGCCCAAAAAAGTCCAACTGCAATAAGTACTTCGATATCGCCAATGGGTTGTGGTCTTTCATGATACCGATTTTCATAAAGCTAGCCTCGTAGAATAGAAGTCATTGACTACATAGCATTTTTATGAGTATAGGAGGGTAGGTGTGAAAAACAATTACTACTTGGACAATTTAATACATTACGCTAGCCGCCTGCGCCGCTAGCTCGCAACACTGATTTATACAAGTACCTACTTCAATAGCTTGTGTAACACATACTCCGGTATGTAATTATGACCAGCAGATAGATACTCTTGTGAAAATCCTCATATTTCGAAAAACAAAAACGATCGTCTATTCTATTTTATTATGCGTAGTGTAAAAGTCGGTAGTTGCCATCATCTTCGCGTTAGGCACTTGAGTCCACTCGAAGTGACTGCCTACCTGCCTAATGTGATATGATGATGAGACCCCCGTTGGAGCTTGTTCGACATAAATCTCGCCTCGTATAGATTTGAAACGTTCATGAGATTATTTCCATTTACTTAGGTACAAATACAATTCACACGAAACTATTTTGTGGCAAATTCAAATATCGAATCAAAAGAATACAAGCTGGTCATTAAAAAGAAAAGTTTTTTTTTAATTATCAGGGTAGTGGTCAACAAGCTGTTTGTAGTATTGAACTGCCTTTGTTTAGAAGCGAGCGCGGCGCCTGGACTGTCACAAGGCGGCGCGCGCTTTGTACAAGTCATCGTCGAGGTCGAACGCCGGGTCCGCATATCCCGAGTCATCGTAGCGCAGGGATCTGCCAACAAACGTGCCAAGTCATTCATCATATCGATCTTTTACAAATATAAGTACTTATACATATTTAAATGTTGTTATGTTTACTATATTGAGTAGATTCCTCGCAGTTTATTCCTACCCGGCAGAGTAGAATTTGGGCCATCGCCGCGTGGTTCCCGGCAGAGTAGAATTTGGGCCACTCCATCTTCTCCCATGTGGTGTCGTACAAGGCGACTAAGGGATAGGGCTGTTTAACATCAGACAGATACTTATATACAGCCACGACTCAGCTTATACATGGCTCGAGCCAACAATAGTGCCCGGAAAACAGTAATAGCACAGTAATAGGCTCACCCCCTATTACGTGGGACCTGTGACAATGATTGGTGAAATGTGGGTGTTAATTCACCTCTGTCTAACCCTCCGAGGATAAAGGCGTGATTGTATGTATGTATGTATGTATGTATTATAGCTGAGGAGCCAGGGTTATATTTTTCAATTCACTTAATTTCAAATCAATAGTACCTACATTAAAAATTCATTGTAGGTGAGGTTAAGATAGTCAGGGTGCGGTGGTCTGTAAGGCAAGTACCTATTTCGTGACAGTTTTTGTAACCTTGGTGCTACCTATCCATCAGTTTACACTGCTGTTTACCTATAAGATGTGACGGATTTAAGTCCTTATCTAGGAAAGGATCAGCAGGCCAGTGCTACCTAGCTAGATGTAATATGAAGATTAAGTAGGTCCCATCTATATTTCTGTTTTGGTTGTTACTCAAAACTTCAGTTATTCGTTTAAAGTACGCACTGAGTTAATTAACTACACAATTTGAATGCCCCTATTGTTTCCGGCTATATAGTCAGGGGCGTATTTAAAAATTTGGCGCCCCGGGCCACATAGGTTTACCTCCCCATAAGTGACGTTCGCGTTCACCGTTAGCCTGCGCCCAAGGGGCGGACCCAAAATAGGGGCGCGTCAGAAGTTGCTAGAGACTTTCAAGCCTGATTCGTGAGATCTCTATCTTATGGTGCGAGAGAAGTGACTCTCATCGATCTCCCCACTAACCCAGGCTCCCAATCAGAATCCCTTCAAGGGGACATATTTGCATTCCATTCCATTAAAGCGCCCTACGTAGAAGATGATATGGCAACCAAAAATCACTTGAGTACAGCAATAGCTTGTGAAGGAGATGTTTTATGCATGTTGCCTTCGGCAACAGTAAAAACACCGCTTTTGGACCTGGCAGCACTCTAGGCTCTAAAAGGCACTCAGATTCCGTTTTGAAGGGCTCTTTAGCGTAGGTATGCCTCAAGTAGAGACGGATTCAGAAAATTTGAAAGACAGGAAAACTGGTCCTCTTCTGCAAAGTTACCATACGCCTACCGGCTCATTGTATTGATCGACAAGGTGTGCAGTGTGCAGGTGTTTTAAATGAATTATTCCTCGTGAAGTGCCACATCGAGCGCCTTACAGGAGTGAGACCGAATTTGGTAGACAATCAATTTGGATATAGCCGGGAGCAACGTGGATGCCAACACGCGCTTGAGGGCCCTGGTGAAAGAAGCAGTGGCACGGCGAGTTGATGCTGGCAGTGTCTATTGTTGCCTACGTCGTTAACGCCTTGTCATGGAGCTGCATCAGAGCTGCACTCTTTCAGCACGGGCTGCCTCTCTATCCTCGCGTCATTGTCGGGGCTTACTTATCGGTGAAAGCCAGTATCTACCCAAGTAGGGCATGGTTTGGTAAGTGAGATATGTGGCGCGGTGTTCCGTTTGGCGCGGATCTGGGGCCGCTTCTGTAGAACATCGGCTAGGACTGGATGGTGACGGCCCGAAATCAAAAGCAACCAAATAAGCCACAGCCGGAGTTACCCAAGTCCTTGGACGTATTTGTGACTGGATCTGAAGTGGGCAATGTGGGCATATCTGGTTCTTTTACTTACGAACCCTTTCTGGCCAGTTGACGTGTGGGGAGCACAGAGGCTGCTCATACACCACCTTGCAGCCCTTAAATAGACTTCGGATGCAGGTCAGCCGAAGTAACGAAAACCGAATTAGATGGAGTTTCTTAAAAGAAATGGACCCACGGTGTGAATGCGGAACTACCTCACTGCTAACTCAGGAACGCAGGAACTCATGGGTGCCTCTGAGAACGCCATCAGGGTGGTTGCACACTGGGCAAACAAAATATGACACAATACGCCGTTGACTCGTCTGCCGTCTATCTCTGGGCGCCTCAATCTTGACTCCAAAAGGTGCCCAGAGATAGACGCTCGGGGCGGCAGGTAGCGCTGGGCGCCTCAATCTTGACCCTAAAAGGTGCCCAGAGATAGACGTTCGGGGCGGCAGGTTGCGACGGGCGGTGGAGCCGCCCCGAGCGTCAATCTTTGGGCGCATCAATCTTGACTCTAAAAGGTGCCCAGAGATAGACGCTCGGGGCGGCAGGTTGCGAGGGGCGGCGCACACTGGTCCGGATTTAAAAAAAGGTGGACATTCGACCTAAGATGTCAAATGCTATCAGGAAAAAATTGTTTTGGATAGGAAATATGGTACTGATTAACATTTACTTCTACAACTTTTCTATAAAATGACTCCTTCATGCCTAAAAAAAATAATGAAAAAAAAAATGTATGGGAGAAAAATATTTTTGTTCAATTTCTCCGTTCAGTATCAAAGTGTAAAGGTCTAACCTTATATTCCGAAATGTAACTATGGTCCTTAATACGACAACATGACAATTTTGCGCGTAACCCTGCGGTCTTGGAGTCCACAATGCTTCAAAGTTCGAGTTTTTAATATTGATTTTTTCTCGATCTAAGATGTCAAATGCTATTAGGAAAAAATTGTTTTGGATAGGAAATATGGTACTGATTAACATTTAGTTCTACAACTTTTCTATAAAATGACTACTTCATGCCTAAAAAAAATAATGAAAAAAAGAGAAAATTTATTTTGTTCAATTTCTCCGTTCAGTATCAAAGTGTAAAGGTCTAACCTTACATTCTGATAAGTAACTATGGTCCTTAGTACGACAACATCACAATTTTGCGCGTATCCCTGCGGTCTTAGGGTCCACAATGCTACAAAGTTCAAATTATTAATGTTGATTTTTTCCCATATATTACGAGTTTTTCTATTGAATTCAATTTAAAATGTTATATTTCAATATTAAAAATATTACATTTTACTCAATTACTCACTTAGAATGTATATTTTGTATCATATTAATTAATATAAATAATCTTATTTCGTTACTTCTAAGCACGTGACGAACACAAACAAGCACGTTCACTACTTTAAATTGACTGAGAGTACGCCTGCAACAAAATAATCATTTACCCCCACCCCTGAAACGTGGACGACGCTGAGTGGCTGTTGGAGTTTTTTCACTTTGCCGCTACTTGCGAGCGAAATTATGCTATACAAATATAGATAGCGGTACAAAAAAATGCAGTTATTTCGCAAACCTTGAAGAAGCAACTTGAAGCAACCTTGAAGAAGAAACTTGAAGTAACAAGCGCATCGTTGAAATTTCCTGAATATTGTCATGGCTGCATTTGTCACGAACTTGGATATTTTCATGTTTCTTCGTGAAAGCATGGGCACGACTTTATGAAGTTATTATACAACATACCTCTGGCGAAATACGTTCGGAAGATTTAGAAATAATAATTAAGTCATTTGCGAAGACATAATAAATATAATAATATATCAGCAACTTAAGTCGCAAATGGGCAAGTGCCACCCGGAACCAGACGACTTTTTTGATCAAAAATTCAGAATGGTTCAATCGAATATCAACTGGCCACATTGCAGTACAGTAAACTTAACTGAGGTTTTTCAAGCTCAAGAAGTTCTCGAAAACATATCATCAGACTGCTTTAGATACTGATTTTGCGTCAATATCAAGCACAGTAACTTTCGGCACATCTATAGAGGGACAAACTAGGATCAGGAAGCCCTTTGCTGACCTTAGTAATAAACAAAAGAAAAGACATTCTTCTAGAGTATTCATTAGAAGAACTTAGTTTCGCATTGGTTTCAAAACTAAGAATGAAACAGAAAAATTATATAGCTCGTGTTATAGAGCATATCATGAAGAACTCTGATAGCGTACCAAAAGTTCGAAACATACTATTTGGTGAGGAGGATAAGGCACAGCCATTTGACGAAGACCATGCTCTAAGCCTTTACACATCTTTGAACCTATCGAAGTGGAAGTACTTAAGTTTAAGGATGGCGCTCATAGATTATGCAGTTCCAGTTTTGCTATCATATCACAAGCCCCTTGAAGCTATAAGGAAATGCTACCCAAATGATTTGGAAATTAATAATGAAAGAGGAGCAAGAGTGAAGCTAAGAAGCAAGCTAAGGCTTGACCTTATTGGATTGTGATATCCAATAAGGTCATGCCAATCCAATAAGTACAGAAAATACTTCAAATTACTGGTACTCTGGTGGATTCATCATCTTCACCTGACAAAAGCTTGAAATTAATTAGTAAATGGGGTTTCGCTGAATATCATACAGGCTGCATTTGTCACAAACATGGATATTTTTATATTCTTCTTGTTGAGGAGATAAAGCATGGGTGCGACTTTATGAAGCTATTATACAACATAACTCTGCCAGCTGTAGTAACAAGTTGATGACATCTTTTTCGAGAAAGCTCCAACAACCAATCAGTGTCGTCCACGTTTCAGGGGTGGGGGTAAATGATTATTTTGTTGCAGGCGTACTCTCAGTCAATTTAAAGTAGTGAACGTGCTTGGTTGTGTTCGTCACGTGCTTAGAAGTACCGAAATAAGATTATTTATATTAATTAATATGATTCAAGATATGCATTCTAAGTGAGTAATTGAGTAAAATTTAATATTTTAAATATTCAATATTTAAAATATTAAATTTTACTCAAACATTTTAAATTGAATTCAATAGAAAAACTCGTAATATATGGGAAAAAATTAACATCAAAAATTTGAACTTTGAAGCATTGTGGACCCCAAGACCGCAGGGATACGCGCAAAATTGTCATGTTGTCGAACTAAGGACCATAGTTACTTATCAGAATGTAAGGTTAGACCTTTACACTTTGATACTGAACGGAGAAATTGAACAAAATAAATTTTCTCTTTTTTTCATTATTTTTTTTAGGCGTGAAGGAGTCATTCTATAGAAAAGTTGTAGAACTAAATGTTAATCAGTATCATATTTCCTATCCAAAACAATTTTTTTCTAACAGCATTTGACATCTTAGATTGAGAAAAAATCATTATTAAAAACTCGAACTTTGAAGCATTGTGGACCCCAAGACCGCAGGGATACGCGCAAAATTGTCATGTTGTCGTATTAAGGACCATAGTTACTTTTCGGAATATAAGGTTAGACCTTTACACTTTGATACTGAACGGAGAAATTGAACAAAATAAATTTTCTCCCATACATTTTTTTTTTCATTATTTTTTTTAGGCATGAAGGAGTCATTTTATAGAAAATTTGTAGAACTAAATGTTAATCAGTACCATATTTCCTATCCAAAACAATTTTTTCCTGATAGCATTTGACATCTTAGATCGAATGTCCACCTTTTTTTAAATCCGGACCAGTGTGCGGCGGAGCCGCCCTGGGTGTCTTTGTCTGGGCGCCTTAATATTGACTCTAAAAGACGCCCAGAGACAGACGCTCGGGGCGGCTCCGCCGCCCCTCGCAACCTGCCGCCCCGGGCCATGGCCCCCTTGGCCCTAGGGTAAATACGCCCCTGTATATAGTTAAGCAGATACGTACCTAATTCAGTTTTGCAAGCTATGGTATGGTGTAATGTAATCATGCCAAATAATGATATAACCCCCCTATCTAATAAAAGAATGTTGCAATAATTACCTACGCTTAATTCAGTTAATTCATGTACTTAGTCTAAAGAACTACACATACAGCTATAACATTATAGATATACATACGAGTATGTATTGTAACGTCTCAATCGATTGTTTTCGCGAGTTAATTGCTCTCACTTACATCAGTAACAACACCAGCAGTTCGATGCAATAATTGAATTGTTTAAAATTTCTATGTATGTAGGCGCGTTTTATAACTCCAAGGACAGTTCGACAGACTGATTTCATCATTAATTTCATCATACGGACAAGTACCTATTTTGTCCCAATTTTCTAAATCTACTATTCAACCTAGGACCGTATTTTCATGGCCCTACCAACATCCTTGAGATAGCTGTCTATCTCATGGGAAGTCACCTGTTAAACAATACATGAGACTCTTTGACGATTTGGAATTCTTTACCAACGCAGAGGCTTCCGTTTTCCTATACTCCCGAGTCTCTTTACAGGTACGTGAAAAAGAATCTGTCCAAAGGCCTGATATAGTAAAACAATGCTTGCACACTTTGTAAAAACGTAGGTAGTAGGTACCTACGTTTTTAAAACGTGTGCAAGCATTGACCATTTTGGTATCTACAATCAAATGGTGGCCTTCATTATTTAGACTTATTGCCGTCTGGCTTGATGGAGTTACATTAACATTAAAATAATTGGTTAGTCTTAGTAATGTGATGTTTACCTATCAGGCGTCCGAGTCCTGCATCTCGAAGGTGGAGGTGAGCGGGAGGCAGCTCGCAGGAGAGCGGGGTCATCGTACCGACGCGACACCACCGTGAAATCGTGGTGCGCGTCTATGAGTTTCTGAAGGCGTGAAACCATTTCGAAGTCGGATACTGAAGCCGGAACCAGAATCCCAAGTAATTTCGCTATCGAGTTCCTGAAATTAATTGGGAATTGTTTAAGTAATTAAACACAATTAGCCGCTCGAGTCGGTATTGCTGAGTACGGAAGTACAGTCAATCACAAAAATTTAGGAACACTAAATATTCAATAATGGAATACATATTGATTAGCTGCAGTGCTTCGATATCGTTTAACATCGCTATTGGGTTGTGGAGGTCAGATGGTAGTCGCTCCACGGAAAATATCGAAGTCCAGTCAAATCCACAGTTAGACTGGTAAAGCGGGGTGATAGCTTCGGATGCGACTGGGATTAACGGTAGAATGAAGAAGAAGAAGAATGGAATGGAATGGAATAGGTACGTCGGCACAAGTAAGTTATAGTAGGTATAACTTATAATAAATAATTAATCGCACAAAAACTAGAAGAATGGAATATCTACATCTTGATTGTATATCAATTATTAGGTATTCATTAATAAGTGGTACATAATGTAATCCCAGGAGAACAGTGTAATTATATTTCATGCTTTGTTTTAGAAATAGCAGCCGCGTAGTTCTTGGCTTAGTAGAATTTGGGCTACCCCATCTCTTCCCATGCGGTGTCGTACAAGGTGACTAAGGGATAGGGCAGTTTAACATCAGACAGCCTCAGCCTCAGATGGCTCGAGTCAATAATAGTGTCAATGCATATAAAGTTGTAAGTAAAGGTGCTTAGATATCTCCTTTGTCGACTGTACATAAATCCATAAGTACAGTCACGTGCACCGATATGTATACAGTGATAAATTTGCAATATGCAAAAAATGCAAAAAAAAAAATGCAAAATGACAAAAATTTACATAATTGCGAGAAATTCCGATGATTACAAAGAATGTACCTATTGATAATGTGACTATTTATTTCTGAAATTTTCAGAGTGAACATTTATTCTAAATTCTGTCCGTGTATATGTTATAGGCAATGTGTATAATCCGGCATTGTATAGAGTGCCTAGGCATTCTATACATTGCCTAAAACGTTCAGGCAATGTGTATAATACGATTAATTTCATACATTGCCTAGGTATTGTATACAATGCCCGAAGCGCATCAGGCAATGTGTTTAATGGACGGGTTGTTGTAAATTCGTCTCTTCAAAATGATATTTCATGTGCGAAAATTCGTCTCACCTTGATAAATAAGTACTTTTTAAGAAGAAAAATTTTTCATTCCGACTTGGATAGATGAGGTTAGAAGGCTAATGCGGGAGCGGAGCGGAGCGGAGCTCCAGCATTAGCCTTCATGGTATTTTTTTTTAACCATGCAGAACTATAGGCCACGGTAACAACTCTCTTTCCATCAGGTTAGGTGGCTGACCAGCACAGGGATGATGGTAAGAGAGTGGTTGCCGTGGCCTATAGAAATTCTGTATGGTAATAAAAAAAATAACCACGAAGGCTAATGCGGGAGCTCCGCTCCGCTCCGCTCCGCTCCGCTCCGCTCCCGCATTAGCCTTCTAACCTAATCTATCCAAGTCGGAATGTGCAGCTTTTCTTTCACTGCTATGTGAGAAACATTCTACGCAAAAAACACGTAGGTACTTAGGCATACCTACTAATAGAACACATGTCTTATCAGCACTGTCTACTGGTGGAAGTTGAAATTAGGATTAGCTCTCAAAATATTAGTATCTATCTAACTAAATCATGAGAAGAAAAAAAGATTACATACATTGCCTATGCTTCGTCCGGCATTCTATACAATGCCTAGGTATTCTATACATTACCTAGGCAAAGTGTAAAATAGTTTAAACATTGAATATTATTTCATACATTGCCTGAACGACCCCGGCATTCTATACATTGCCTAGGTATTGTATAGAATGCCTGCATTATACACATTGCCTATAACATATACATTTCATTGCACGTGACTGTACAGTCATGGCGGTGTCTCCGGCATGGATTGAGATATTGAAAATATTCGAAAGGCAAGGCAAAGTTTCATGAAACCTTGAAGCCTGCCATGACAGGCTTCCATTTACAAACAAGGTATTTTACCTGAAGCTAGTAAGCTGTGCTTCTCTGCGCTGGCACTCGGCGAGAGCTTCCTTGGCCCGTGCTAGGTCTTCGCGAAGGATCGTGAGCTGATGGTCGGTGGCGGATCGCTCGTGTTCGAACGTCTCACCCGTAGCGCGTACTGTCTCCTTTAGCACGTTTACCTTGCGGTTGTACCGCGTCCGCAGCAGTTCCGCCTCTTCTAGTCTTTTCTGTAGCTCTTCTATCTTACGAGCACGTTCTAGCGAAGTTATCTGTACAACATAGATGTAATAGTAAAAAGAAACGCTAGAGTTTTATTGTAGACTGTCCAGTGTCCAGCTCCCCCTCCCCAAGAAATGTGGCAAGACGTTGGTGTGCCCGTGTGCGTATTATAAAATAGAATAATGAATGTATGAGATTGATACGTATTTGGACTCAATCTATTCTATTCTACAAACGTATTGCCACTTATCTAGAGGGACTGGATACATTCGTTGTATCATCATCATCTGCATATAGACGTATTCTCCTGATTGCATCCGTGGCCAAGATGACCTCGAAGCTCAGGGTCCGCCTTCCGGCTCTTCCTTCTCCACTTCGCACGATCTTGGGCGTCCATGGTAGTGAGACCATTAGCACGCATATCACCCTCCACGACGTCAAGCCAGGACTTCTTTGGCCTACCCCTTTTACCTGGACCCGGCGGGGGTACCATTGCCAGGCATTTGTTCCCCACGTAGCCTGGCTTCGTTGTATGGAGCCCCGAAAAGAATTTTGGGGTCAAGAAAAACCGGTTTACCTGGTGATTAACGGAAAAGGTTCTGTCGCAGAGAGATTGGGAAATCATGTAAACCTCGGCTACAACCAGGAACAACGACGATAAAATGATGATTCGGTGTATATGAATAATAAATCCTATAGGTACGTATGTAGGTAGGTATAGCTTTCCGTTAGGGAAATTCCTTGAATACCTACCTAATAACATTTTAATAAATAGCGCAGTGTGGCATAAGGCGTGAAGATACGAATAAATGTATATTTTATGAAGTTCAATTACAGTAAATGAGATCATGGTTCTAGACAACAATAACTTTAACCTTGTATGCAAATGACATATTCCAGTAATTTGCTACATGATCTGTTCACTTTGTATAGACACAAAAGCTATAAATGCACTGTACCGTTATAAGGATAAACCTTTGATTAAGATAGGAAAAAGCGAAATCGCGCTCAGGCGGGATTCGAACCCGCGATCGTTCGCTTACAGTTCTGAATGCTCTGACTGAGATCTTTCCCTTACAGGAGAACTGCTCTGACCATTGAGCCACCGAGCTTCGCCCAGGGCCTGATTAACCCTTAGGCTAATTAGGCTGTAGCCTAGGGCGCGAGGATCGGGGGGGCGCGAGAATCGGGGCGGGGCGCAGGATCGGGTGCGCTCGCGCTGAAATCGTGTCTTCGCATGCACTATTCATCTAACATCCATTGCATCCGCCCTACATATTTCAAATAGACACTTAAACTAAATGCGCTATGAACTGATTAGTTTTGAAAGTCTCTGATTTTAAGAAATATTAAAAAGTGCGCACCAAACCAACACCGACTCCCCTGGAATTCTGGCAGAAGATGTATGACTCGCATTAATCACTATAAAACTGCATAATTAAAAAAAAACCCCTGGCGAAATGTTGCATAGTACCCATTTTTCGGACGCTTCGTTCCGGCTGTTCCTCCTCCACTTCGCATGATCTTGTGCGTGCGTGATAGGTGAGACTATTCGTACGCGCATTTCACCCTCCACGACGCCAATCCAGGACTTCTTGGGCCTACCCCTTCTATCTGGACCCGGCGCCCCGCCATTGCCATTAGCCTGGCGGTTTTCGTAAAATGTGACCGCACTTTTTTTTTACCGTGCGAAAAGTCCCCACGGGTACTCCTCCGCCGACCACGGCGGAGGAGTTTATGTCGGACTTGAACCGACTAAAACGCACGCCATCTGTGCGTCGTCGGTTGCCGGAGGTGAGGTAGTCGTAGACATATCCCTCGCACCCGGCCGACCCAGGGCCATATCTTTCAATCCGGCCCTCTTCCGGTGTGGGGATCACAGAGTCCCCAACTCGGTCCTGGGTATGGGGAGGCGCGCAACGCGCGCCGCCGCCGTGGCCTGCTTCTGCTAGGGTGACGGGCGGCTCCACCCGTCACCCTCAGGCCCGCGCTCATAGGGGACGGAGGTCATTCTGCGACCTCCGACGCCCGAGTTGCCGCCGCTCGTCGCGGGCCGTGCGGTTTGCGATTATCCTCCGCTCGTCGCGGGTAGCAACTCGCAAGGTCTGCGATTCTCCTTCGCTCCCGCTCCGCCACTGCCTCCTTCACGAGCATTACTTGCTCGCAAAAGGAGGCGCCAGCAGCCCACGCATCCCAGAGAGAACTCTCAGTCCCAGGGTCACTACCAGCTCCCGTCTCGGCGTCTCCCACGCCGGACACTCGGTGAGCGTGTGCAGCGCCGAGTCCTCGCTCGCGTCGCAGTGATGGCACTCGGACGTTGGCTCTTTCTTCGCGATCATAAGCAGATACCACCCGAAGCACCCGTGACCGGTGATAATCTGCGTCAGCCAGAACGAGAGGCCGCCGTGTGGACTCTCTAGCCACTCCCCCATGATGGGTGCGGGAGCGGGGACACGATCCTGAGCCTGAAGAAATTCGGGCGACCAAGCGCAGAGCGCGCCCTGCGCGTGGTCGCCTACGTTGTAGCTCCCACTCCACCACCCTGTGGAGTCGGGATCTCACGGTCCGAATGAAAAATCCGCTCCTCCTTTCGAAACCGATATAGCGCCGAAAGGGTTCTTGCTTCCAGGATCCACGGTGGCGATCTAGCAAGGAGACTCGCTGCTTCAAAGGATATCGTGCGGTACCCCCTGATAGCCCTGGATGCCATTTTCCGCTTTGGTTTACGCAACCGGTCCAAGTGCCTGGCCTTCAGGTGTCCGCCCATACTGTTCACCCATATAGAGCCATGGACCGCACGACACCCGCGTAGAGTCTCCTGCAGGAGCCCTCCGGGCCCCTCAAATTGGGCAACTGACGTGTCAAAAAGTTAGCTGTGAGCACCAATTTGGGGATTAGACTTCGGAAATGCTCCCCGAAGTCCCACCGACCGTCGAGCATGAACCCCAGATATTTCATCTGGGGCTTGATGTCGATAGCAGAGTCTCCCACTGTGATGCTGTACCATGAAAGAACATGGCCTCGGTTTTCTGCGGAGTCACCTCGAGACCTAGCCGCCGGATCCGTTCCACGACTTGGGCAACCTCGGTCGTGGCCTTCAGGGTCGCTTCGCGGTGTGTAGTCACTAGCGTGTCGTCCGCATAGCACCATTCACGAGCTCACTGCGAAGCACCCAGTCGTATCCGATGTTCCACAGGAGCGGCCCCAGGACCGATCCCTGCAAAACACCGCACGCCATCTCTCTCCGACCGATACCGGTCGTACTTGAGTAGATGACGGAACGTGACCGCGATAACGTGAAGAGTGAAGTAGTAAGTAAGAATTAAGGAAGGATCCTTGGTGTACCACGACAGTGATGGATCCGGTTTTCATGTCGCCGACAGGGATCCGAACCACGTAACCGGAATCGTGGTATATGTCTCGGATGGTGTCAATTTAAGCCTCTGGAACGCCTTTAGACCGCAGTGCCCACTAAATCATCGCACGAGGAATACAGCCGCAGGTCTTCTGCATGTTTAGGAATAGGCAATGTGGAGGTGTTTTCTTCGCCTTGTATTTCTCCGCAAATCCTTAGGGCGCACGTCGGATCCATGTTCCCGTGACCGGAACGAAACTCATACTGACACTCCATGAGTGCACTCTCCTGTCAGATCCGGGAGTCGATTATCCTCTGGTAGAGTTCCATGGTGTGAAACATTACCTTTAAAATACGTTAGCTGCCATACCAATCCCTTGCCTTTGAAAACTGACGGATATTACTCAGCCTCCACTAACTCGGGATCTTAAGAAACTCTTGAACGAATCAAGATAAATCCATCGAGTTTGGGCTCATTTGTGTTGTCTTGGCAAACACTCTATTTACAATTCAGGGTCAGAAAATGGAATCAGAAGGTCTGAGAAGGTGGCCATAGGAACTCCTAAACTACACAAGATAAATTCAATCAGTATGGGCCCATTTATTTTGACATATAAAAACTGTCTTTTGTTAAGTACATTCATGACTGTCAGGTTTTGAAGATGGAGTAGAAAACTGACTGTAGTAACTATTGAACTATTGAAGATACTTATCGAGGTTGGGCTTATTTGTGATGTCTTGGAAAATTATTTGATGTTACTATGGCACCTTGGAGCTGGTCTGATGATGGAAAAAAAAAGGTGCTTTGCCTTTATGTACAGTCAGCTAAAAAAATGGTTTGCCACCTTATGATTGAATGTCGAGTAGATTAAAGAACAACGTTAGTTTTGCTTGCAGATCGATCTAAATACTTTTATAGTAGGTATTAAGAATATGAGCCATGTTAAAATTTTCACACTTGTAAACAAAGTCAAAACTGTAAATACTTGATGGCGGCGCGTCTTCAAAATTAGCCTAGGGCGGTCAGAACTCTTGATCAGTCCCTGGCTTCGCCCGAACCTGATCCAAATTTTCCTATAGGTACATCCGTCTTGGGGCGACATTCAAAAGGATAAACCTGATAAGTTTCTATGAGACTACACTATACCATAGAATAGAAGATATTTGAGTTAGGATAAGATATTTGGTAGGCTTTACTTTCTCATACCAATTAAGGTACACACGACCTTATCGGTTAAGATGTCATGTCACATTGACCTAAAACAGGGTATTCTCAGAGGAATTTCTATGATATCATTTGCTAACTGTTCGATGCACTGATTATTCTGTCTCTGCTGGTTTAATATTACGTATCTACTTATTGATATTGCGAACCTGAATTATTCGAAGTAGACAGTTAAGCTTAAAATCACTGTAGAAGAACTTTTTTATTGAGATGAGTTACCATTATCAGTACATTATGGTAGGTACTATTACTTATTCTGTGCCATTATATAATTGACTACTTTGCGCCTTTGAAAGAATTCCATCACTTAATCCCGATCATTTTCGAATTAGGACACCACGGTATTCCCGTCCTAATCGGGCAGATCGACTTTTGCCCTACAGAATACCGGTGGTGAGTAGGGTAGCCAGAGCTCACTGAAGATGTTTTGTGCTGTCATGTTTTGTCCTCTTCGCTGACGGCACAGAATCTTTTTGTTCTAAAGAGTCGGCAGCACGAATGTGACTCCCCTGGTGTTGCACTTATCCATAGGCCTCTTTCGATCAGGTGGGCCGTGTGCTTGTCTGCGACCTAAGCGGTAGGTATATAAAAAAATGGTTGATGTTGAACCTTGTACTCGGCGGCATCGGCTAACTGCGCGTTGAGGTCGCGCAACTGTGCGCGTGCGTCGCTGAGTTGCACTTGCAGCTTGTCGCACTGCCGCGCGAGCTTTTTGCTGCGCGCCACTGCCTCGTCGCGCTCTGCCTGAAGGACTGCTCGGACGCGGCAACTCTCATCCTTAAATACGTAGCATTTATAGTAAAGTTTAGCTTTCAGCATAGAATTCAGGTCGAGAGTGTAATTTCAAAACCCAGTATAAATCAATGGAAAGGGACACGAGGCAAAAATACTTAGGTAACTATTTATTCATATTTTACCATAGACTATATTATAGATAAGTAGACCGTATTTTACGTTTTTTAGCATTACAGCTGGCTACTTGCTAAGGGTCTCGTATTATGTAGGTTGTCAAATTACACAGCTGGGTCATAATTTAGAAATATTATAATGTTTTCTAAAATTAAGGTAACCCCAAATAAATGATACCTAGGTATAAAGTACCTTAGCAGGCACGTACAATTTACAAGCATATACCTAGGTGGCAATATTCGACCGTCGAATTCACTTTCAAAGTTGACAGATTTTTAATATTTTTAGGATAAAAGTGGTGCCTGGTTACCTAAGTAGATATTTTAAAACTTTCTGGATTAATAGTCGACTTAGGTGCCTAGTACTAACCTGTACGCTGAGCTTCCGCCGCAACAAATCAAGGTGTAAATCTTTTCTCTGTAACTGTTCTCTCAGGATTCTTATTCGCCGTTGTAACTGATACACTACTGCAGTCTGCAAATTTGTTATTTAACTTAGGGATCTACTTAATCTACTAGATAGCTTTGTGAATATACTAACTTATAATATAAATAACTACCTACTAATCTGAAAGTATAACTTACTTATTAAAACAATACAGGCATTTGACCATGCAAATAAAACTTGACTATTTCTAAATGATCATAGCGTCGCAAAATTTCCAAAAGAGCTTTACTACCTACTCGATAAGCTTCTCATTCGTCTTTTTTGTATTCGCTGATGATCGATACGTGGTTGTTGATTTTGGATGTCACGACCACGACTCACGAATCTGAGAGGGATGTTGATCTATATCGTTGGGATAGTATCGTAAAACACAGATCGAGTCTAATGATTAGGAGTAGCAGCGATGCACGATCGCCGTTATCGTTTGGGAAATATTTTGTTGATTGGAAAAGACGATTGTGTGACTATGCTTATATACCTAAGTACTCAAGGGCCTTGCCTCAAGCTATTGCATTCAATCAGTAATATGCCATACCCGATACCTACGCGTTATTGTAATTAGTTAATTAGTCCGTACCTATAGCTTATCATAATATATCATTCTAGGTTGTTCCGAAAATTGTAAGCTACTGAACTCTAGCATATAAATACAATCCAACTTTTTCTAATTTAACTAACAGTTTTGGAATAAGTATTACGTGAATGAAAGAAATTACAGTCCAAACTATGACACCATAAAATATTCATTTAATGAAATACAAATAATACAATATCTATTTTCTTAAAAACTTTGAGTCTTTACAAACACGTGCATTTAAAGATGAATAAGATGAAGATGAAGTTACCGTATCTACCTATCTACTATGTTCCTTGGAAACGAAGTAGGTGCGGTATCGCGTGTGCAGACGACTAAACATTTTTTATTGTAAGTTAAAAGGCCTGTCCAAACTTAGTCAAATAATTCTGGCAATAAATCGTCAATTTTATAACGTTACCATGATGCCAAGCATTTTTACATTTGTAAGCAACAATATTTTATTCCTTTTAATGTAAAAAGTTAATATGAGAGTGTATTGCCTATAGGTACTTTTTCTTTTGTCTGTAGTATGTAAGCTTGTTGTTTTGTTCTTTTTTTATTAAAATTTTATAATAGTTGATCAAATTAAATTCTTAGAAAAGTTATAAATGTAAATAGAATGGCAGATTATAATATGTAAGTAATATTATTCAAGACAAAAATCTTATAAAAAGTTTACTTATCTATAATAATCCAGTGACATTATTGTACCAACCGATCTATACCTAATTAAAGAGATGACTATGCTAACTTTACTTAGTAGGTAACTTTACGTACCTACCTAGTGTGAATCAGCCTTTGTAAGTTTATAATGCAAAATGAAGAATGAGTGATAATGGTCTGGTGGACTGATGATCATGATAAGTTTAACTACGTGTAATAGGGTAACAGACTATCTGTACCTACATAATGACAATCATAATTAATTTTAGATGAAATGAGATTTGAGGATGCAGGTTGGTACTGAAATACAAGCTTCAATAGGCTAAAATACTTTCATGCCCAAAAGAAAAAATCAAAATATTTTAAATCCTTACTCGGTATCGCATTCGGTACTTAACTATTTTTAGGTAGATACTTACATGATCTATCTATGGTTTGCTTACGGTTTTTTTTATATAATTTAATTGAAACTGTAATTATTTTAAACTCCGTTTACATAAGTAAACATTTGTTTCGAAGTCAAAAATGCTGTTTTTTTTCTGAAATTCCTAGTAGATGGTACAGTCGACAAAGGAGATATACCTTCCTAGTTACACCTTTACAATAAAGTGGTATGTTACTTAAAGGCAACCGCATCTATCTCCTTTTTAGACTGTACATATTTTTATATCCAAACTAAAACATTGGTTAACTAATGATTAGAAGGTTTAAAAATTATTTGTGCTAAAAATATAGCTACTAGAACTTCTACACCAGATTGCAGGCGCAATATATACCCAAGTAATTAGTAGTAGTATGTATTTAATTTGCGCTACCTTACTTTTAAGCTATGCTACTTACGTTTAGAAACTTAATGTTACCTGAAATTTTACGAATCACAGATATTTTTTGACTTTTTCAGCCTTTCAGAATAATAGCAATTATTCTCTAGTCACTATCTGCAGCACATAAATTATTTAAGTATTAAAAGTAGTTCGTCAAACGTAAACGAATTAGGTAGCTACATTATAAAACGTGAAAGCAGAGTAGAAATTGAACCTAGCTACGGTAATAATTTTCTTTGGTGTTTGAGGTTAAGTATTTCAAACCAAATTGTTTACTGCCATATAGCATGGAAGTTTCTGTAGACCTGAATTGTCATACTAGCTGGTGTCCACGGCTCTGCCCGAGTTGGATTTTTATCCTGTTTCTGCGGGAACCCAAATCCTACCTAAACTTCTTTACAAACTTTTACCTTAATTAGGTACCTATACCTAACAGTAGTTAATATTGGTTTATGACTTAACACGTGTGGTTATACGAGTTGGATCGTAGGTAGTGTAGGCAACCACTATATGTATAAAAGAGAACAAACCCAAATGTAAGTAACATGGCGACAAGACAATCGTAAAATATTACACAGTTGTGAATTGTTTGACCGTTGCTAGACCGAGACGCAAGGAAGCGCTGGGGTGCGGAGGTGAATATTCTGATGCTGTGATAAATAATTATGTGGAGGCAAGTTAGAAGATCGCAGGAGGAACTTATAAAAAAATAATACAAGATATCCGAGCAACTACGATCACTGCTATTTGAGACCTTCATCAACTGGTAGTATAATTCAAAATGTCATTAGACATATAAATATTCCAAAGCAATAATACCTACTGTCAATACCTTATTCACACTTAGTTGGTGTTATTGACTTTTTTTTTATCTTTTTACTCGTATTACTGTATCGCTGGAGGGAGAGGCAACATATTAACATTTTATTATAGACTTCCTTTCTTACATCCACTGTAGGTATATTTTTTTTCCAAACAGAGAAGACAGTCTCTACTACAGTGAATTTAATAACAGAAAAACTACAGAATATACCTGATATGAAGAGGAGTAACATTGTGCCAAATTTTGAGAAGGACAATTTAAAATTATAAAAGTTAGTGTTCTATCAACACTATACTCGGCTGCGAAGAGCAGCGAGACCATAGATAACCGATTGATACCTACTCACTGGCGTAGCTATGGGTGGGCAAGGTGGTGCGGTGCACCAGGGCCCCCAGGCTCAGGAGGCCCCCCAAGCCCGAGCCTGAACTAGCAAATCTCATATTGAACTACCAAAAAAGTCTTGATTTTGGAATGCGAAAATGGGCTGTAGCACAACTCTAATCAGTGCAACTCATTTGTTGGGAATTTTGTGCAGTATTGTCTCGTTGAAAGATTCGCCATCACATTTGTAGCTAGCTTGGAGGCCCCCTGAACCCTCAGAAGGCCCCCAAGCCTAATGTCTAGAGAGTGATATTATTCTAGCAGTCATAATAAAATATTTTACTTATAGTAAATTAATTGTAACTAGTAATATTATAATAGTAATACGAGTTCCAGTATCTACTTTTTTTTTGCTAGATAATCGCTGCTCTTCTATTGAAGACCATTTGTGCACCCTGGGTAACGGAGACAGCAGCAGCCTGTCTCAAGATGGCATAGACGCTGCGGCCTATGGCTAACTATGAACTTTCCACGTGTAACTCTGATTAGCCACTGTCGCAGTGGAAAACAAGTAAGGGGGTGGGATGGTTCTGGACCGGATGGAGATATCGTGGTTCCCATATTTGAGGGGGCCATCTCAAAGTCGTAGCTATATGGCCCAGGGTCTGTCGAGGTGCAATGGAATTTTCTTATTGGTCCCGCTTACACTCCGGTGCTTGAGACCCGAGACTGCATGCAGTTTTAGTTGGTTTAATTCAGGCCTAAACACCTTCACCGAATTCGACATAAACACGAAATCATCATCATCTGCATATAGACGCATTTTCCTGATTGCATCCATGGCCAAGATGACCTCGGAGCTCAGGGTCCGCCTTCCGGCTCTTCCTCCTCCACTTCGCACGATCTTGGGCGTCCATGAAAGTGAGAAAAATTCGCACGCATATCACCCTCCACGACATCAAGTCAGGACTTCTTGGGCCTTTTACCTGGACCCGGCGGGAGCGCCATTGCCAGGCATTTGTTACCCACGTAGCCCGGCGGTTGCCGCAAGACATGGACGCACCAGTGAAGGCGGCTCTCTTGCATTTTATCCACCATATCAAGGACATAAAGGCTGCTGCAGATGCGAGAGTTCGTCATGCGATCTTTACGCGTAACGCCGCATAGCATTTTCATCTCCATGACCTCCGTGGCCTAATGATCTCCCCCTAAATTTTGTATTGTGTAATGTGCGTTGTGTTTTGCAATAAATGTATTTTCTTTTCTTTCTTTCTTTTCCTTCAACCTGACTGGCATTTTGGGATTACACGTGACGCCAGTCATTTCTCGCCACTTGGCCCACGCGGCAGCAATGCGTGCCTTGACGTTGTAGTTAGTCGATTTCACCAGTCACATGAAGTACAGATCCCAGGTACTTAGCCTGGTCCGTGTGGTCGACCAAATTATCGCCTATGTGAACGGGTGTGGGATCTGTAGAGTTTAACGCTAAGTATTCTGTAGGCACACGAAAATAAATAGAAATTTACGTATGATTTGCGCGGAAACAAGCTAGATGTATATCTAGATTGTTTCCGCGCGCCTCTCTACAAGGGAAGAAGGATTGGGGTGCGGGGTCCGCAGTCACCACGCGGTGCACCCTGGGCAACGGAGACGGCAGCGCTCCTCTCTCGCGGATCTGTTGAGGGCTGGTCGGAGACTTTTCACATATCCTACTGACTAGCAAAGGGCACAATGCAGAGCAGGCAAGGAGCGGACCGGTTACCGAGCGCAGGCGTGGGGGTTACATGTGCGGCCGCCTGTCATCCTTTCACCCCCACTGGCGCCGCGGTTTGATGTTCGTCCTTCTTTTCAGAGTTCTATGGGGACACCGTGCTTCTCACACCCGAGGAGGCCAATTTAAAACCGTAGATGGGCCAGAATCAGCCGGGTGCCAGTGATATGCTCTCGGTAACCTTACACCCCGGCAGCTCTGGTATCTGAAGATCCGAGAAGGCGTGTGGCGGTCCGAGTCCCACATAACTACCCCCGATGGCCGAAAACGGGGGTGGGATTTCCGCACGAAAAAGAGGGAGAGAGAAGGGATTTGATCGCCAACAGCACGTTAGCGACCGGTAGGGGATATGCCTACCTCATCGTTTACTTCGGTAAGGCGTGGTGCGACGCCCGAAGGAATTTTCGGAACCAAAAAAAATAGGGGGGCCCCCTGTTTCTTTTTGCACCGGGGCCCTTGGTCACCTAGCTACGCCACTGTACCTACTTCCCAGCTATCGCTGGGTTGGTATGGTATGCCACAAGACCACAACAACAATACTACCAACGAGCTCGCAACGCGATTAGTAAGTCACATTATTTTACTTTGAGAACTTATTTTCTGTTGCGAATAATCAAATTATAACCCATTATGTTAATAAGTTTAACTTGATTGGTTAAGTATAATGAGTGTGCGTTTGATGGCACTTTTAAGGTGTAAATATAAAATAGTATGTATTTTTATAAATTTTTTCTCCATTTGTCCTGGAGCCCTTTCCGGGATACTTGATAAGTATTGTCTATCTCATAAAAAAAACAAAAGTAAAAAAATATCTCTGATTCGTAATTCCGGTATCAACATGCCAATTTGTAATAGTACATCTTACTTCCTTAAGGTAAGGCAAATCATGGAAAGATCTTTCTCTGCGCAGTCTCGGTAGAGTACCATAGTATCCATAATATAGCAGCTATACAAAACACAGTACACATTAACACATACACAGTACACATGAAACACCAAACGCTTTGTACAGTACAGCCCACCATAGATATTTTATACGCATTCGCAACCCAGTTTTTTCTGACTCGGTCCATATAGATACCTATCCGTCAAAGGTAAATAACTTGCACAAACAGTTCAGTTTATAAGCCTTGTTATGTAATTATTTCAGAAATGGCCAGAGTTCGGAATGAACTTTGTTCCTGAGAGAGAGTAACTATATAGAACGAGAATAATAATTTTCTGCAAGGGTTGTGCTGCAGGCACATGCCGTAAAGAACGTTTCGAACACACATACAGCATGTGAAAATGAAATCTCACCGCGATCATTCGGAACGTTCTTATAGAATGTGCCTGCTGATGATGATCAAAATCTTGTATCGCGGAACATCTTTCTCTGTTTACTGTTTGTTAATTTTTCCCGAGGGCCAGAAATGTTACATATGGTAGCTATGATGTATCCATAAGGATCACACTTTCATTCACTAAATTATCCATGTAAGTTATGGGTATAAAATATCTATGTAATATAGTAAAAATATCACTTATTTTGACAAAAACTCATCGGAAATCGGATCTAGGTAATTCGATAGTCTTGGAATCCACTGATGGCACACAATGGAAAAGAACACTTATGGTTGTTTACCGTATCATGCAGGTTTTTCAATTTAGACGATGAGTTGTTGCCAATGACGTAAATACTTTCAAAACAATGAATGATAGATATATTGGCTGTTTTATAGATATATGTAGGTAGGTATGTACAAAGTGTGGTTATCAACTATTCTACCAACACCTGCATATAAGCAGACAACAGGTTCAACTGAATCTGCGCATTTCTCATGACCCTACAGCCTACTAACATTAACATACTGACCTTGTCGACAATTTTATCGCTCTCGAGCCTAGCCAATTGCTCTGCACGATGTATAATAGAATCAGTGTGCAGTTCTATTCCGATGTCTTGGGTTAACTCATCCATATTTAGTGTTCTGCTTAGGCGTTCAAGGAATGCGACAAACTGTAACATATTGTAAGTATCATCAAGTCGTCATTGTGCATCTAACACTTTGAGATTAGTTAAGTTTTTTATTATTTAAGTAGAAGGTCCCCTAGTTACGCATTTTATTTAGGTAACTATTTATCTCTCGATAAGATTTATTTATATGTTAATGTCGGATCTGAAATAAAATTTGTAGGTTTTTTGTACCTAGACACAAACTTATTTCTATCAGACTACGGTAATAACCAAAAAGGTCATGAACCTGTGTAGTATGGTAGTGGTTAAAGTGCGGTTAGAAGTCTATATAGCTACATGCATCACATAAGTTCCACTGTTAGCTTCTAAGATACTGACTAGAATTTGTTCTTTTTACTAAGTAGGTATAAAAATTTAAATCAAATAATTTGTCACCTCTCTTGCCCTAAAATCACACATCATAAACAAAGTCCAAAGATTTAACGAGATTTCGCTTCGGAACGAGCTACAAATTATAAATTGAGATACGCACATTTGCCTTGTCTTTGCGTAAATTTTCTCTAGATAGTTCTAGCACGCCAAATTCTGACTCCAGTTTGTGCACCTTAGCTTCGAGCATATTCCTCTCATCCTCGAGTATTCGTACGCGTGTAGTGGCCTGGTCGTGCAGATGCGCCGTCCTGCCCAACTGCTGTGATTCCATGCCCAATTTATCACGCAATGCATCTATTTGCTATAATATTATTTCGAAAATTATTGTTAGCAACACATTACAAGACCTATAAGAAATAAAAAGGAAGATAATACACCGAGACAGACTTGAATTGCAACTACAAACTAGCTGCATTGGCCGTGATTTATAAACTCGTTGTATTAGACCATGCACTAGTTAATTAAAGTAATTACAATGCATCAGAATGTTTAAGAATCCCCTTTAACTTTGTATTAGTTTGTTGTTAGATTAAAAGTGTATATCCTATAAATTGTTATTAGGTACCTACTATTTGCTTATATTATTGTACTTGCCACAGATTTGTCCTTATTTTCACTTAATATTTCTCGAATTCTATCTTTGATAGTACTTTCATGTGCCTCCACAAAACGGGTTGGCAAGCTAAGTAAAATAGCAATGGATTCCATTGTGTTGCGAAACTCGGCGTGGATCCGTTGAAATTTCTCATCCCGGTGTCTCAGATCCTCTAAAAAAAGAATGTTCACATAATATTATTACCAAACCATCTTCTGACTTTTCCGATCTAAACCTAATAATATCTAATGTCCAACATGTGCTGCTTCGGTGATACATACAATTACTGTGTATGAAGTCTTGGGTGCGATTGTAGACTAAAAAGAAATGAAAGGATAATAGGCTCTCTCTATTAGTTACGTGAGGATCAAGAATAACCACCGGAATTGAAATATTTAAAGCACCTCTGTTTACCCTATCGGGTAGATCTGCAGGCATAGGTACCAATTTAGGTATTAAATTTTTTTTAACATTAGTATCGTACCTTTCATCTGTATCATTATTGATTCGTTCTGATTTACATTATCAGTAACAACGTTCAAGTTCTTAGCACAATGTGACAACTTCTCTCTTGCGTCATGTAACTCTCGTTCGATCACCCTATTTTGAACAGTTAAAGATTCCTTTTCTTGCTTAAGTCTGTCAATATCTAAAAGTTGCTGTGTTAATTGTCTTTGTAGCATATCTTTGTCAGCATTGGACCTTTCTAGCGCGTCTCTACAACTTCTAAGTTCTTGTTCCGTCGTTGATAAATTTTCAGTGGTATTCATACATTTATTTTTTAACCTGGTTATGTCCTGGACTAGTTCAGCTGCCTTTATGATTAGGCTTTCTGGAGAATGAGTATGTGCAGTGTCACAAAAATCTGCTTCGAGGGCCGCAGACATTCGTCGTATTAGATCATGGAATTGACATCTGGCATTTTCTTTTTGCTGTTCTTCATTATGACATTCCATTTCAAGAGATCGTAATTTCTTTTCCATATCTTTTATTTTTTCTTCACAGTACCTATTATCTCTCTGTAAAGTCTGTACCGCGATTTCGCTTCTTCCGTGTGCCGTCTGAAGATTTCTCTGTATTTCTTCGAGATCTTGAATTTTCTTTTTGAGAGACGATATAACAGCATTTTGTCGGGCATTTTGTTCTCGAAGATGATCAATCTCCACTTGCTGTTCAAGTATTCTTTGGTCTCGAGATAACATTAGGTTTTTTAAGTCGCTATTCTGAAATTATTGCAATTGAATAATTTGAAGGCACTTTGTAATCAATTCTGTTGTTAATAAGATAAAATCGCTTGCACTCTACCCAGTTAGTAGGTACTTACTTCAGAAATCAATTTATCTCGCTTATACTGAAGAGCTGCCAAATCACTTCTTAGGCTCGTAATTACATCATTACCAACATCCGCTTCCATCTGAAGAAACAATCGTCAAATTATAATCTGAATGGTTGCATCAATACAATAAGTACTGCTGATACAAATACTTATGTCGCGTCAAAAATCTTACAAAATTCTTTTCTTATTAATATAGCTGGTGCTTTTTACGAAAAAAAAGCAGACGAGCCAGTTACTCGTGGCGGACAGAACACGACTACTAGTGAAGTCAAAGTACTTCCTGTTTGAAATGTAGCGTGATACGGCTCATGATTCCAGGCTTACCGACCGAGAGTCACGATATCTTACTCACCGACCTACATACAAACGAAGCTTCGTAATTTACATACGACAGGGGACTGTGCCTACCTACCATCCCCAAATCGCATTTTTAGAGACACGATAATTATTTAGATGGTTATTTTGTTGCGATGTCATTGCTGCAATCCATTGAGTCTATGTTTGGGGTAACGTTGAAGATAAAAGAAAAATTGAACACAGAAACCTGATTGACAATGTCGTTGTCGTCATCAAATTTGTCTAATGCAAGATTAAATTAGGTACGAAGCTAAAAACGTAGATAATGCAATTTAGATAATGTTTTGTAGCGATATACATAATCACGTTGACTAATATGTATTATGAATGCGTGAGTTTGATTGACAGCCTGGGTGGCGAAACAGTAGGTAGTTCGACAAGCAGATACCTACGTCAAAAGTTCGATTCCCGCTCAGTGTTAATATTTTTATCTGAATTTAACTATTCACATTGACATGGGAGTTTCTAAATATAATATGTAGGTAGTAGGTATATATTTACAAAGGAAAGTATTTCAGTGTGTTTGAAGAGAAACACACTTAAATACTTTAAACATGCAGACTCTGCATGTTAAGTTACTCTAAGCTTAGTTTGGGTGTAGATAACCTAGGTTTGTCCCAGAATATTTGTTAGTGCCTATGTTTTTTGTTTGTTATTCGATTCATACCACTTAGGTGGCAGATAAGCACACGGCCCACCTGATGGGAAGTGGTTACCGTGGCCTATGGACGTATGCAACACCAGGGGTGTCACACTCTTGCTGCCGACCATGAAGAAACCTTTTAACGCCCTTCTTGAAGAACCCCATATTGTAGTCGCTTGGGAAAACCACCGCCGGGTGTTCATTCCACAGCTTGAATGTGCGTGCGATGAAGTTCCTTTCATACCACTTAACCATAACTTAGCCTTAACTACTTAACCGAACCTCATGAAATTTTGAATAGGTAGGTATACTATAGGTTGCCCGGCATGCCAAAAACGAATATAAGCTAGGCTGGGCTAAATACTGTTCTTCTGTGTTCTGTGTTATAAGGTAGGTATAGGAAGGAACAGATGTCTAAGTAATCTGATCCTGGATTCATTTGGCTGCAAGTATCCGTGGTCAGTTATAGATAATACCTTTAGTATAACCAATAACAGCTGTCTCCATGGTCAGATTAATCAAGCAAGCCGGTTTGATCACGGATACCTACCTACAGAGTGTAAGTAGGTAATGACTGTAATATTGAGACACAATAAATTTGTTTGCTTTTAAATTAATATTGTTACGCAGTTACCTGAAGATTTTTTTTCAAGGTTGTTAGAGGGCTAAAAATATTAAGTCTCGCAGTTTTTTTTATTTAGCTAGGTACCTTGCTGGAAAATAGGTATATTATTGTATTTGCTACTAACTGACCTGCAGCCGATACTTAGTTAAAATATTTATTTTAGTTGGACGGAAACCAAACATGCAACACTACTGAATTACATCAATTAATCTATAAAAGCAGCCTATTGCAGTCCACTGCTGGACATAGGTCTCTCCCAATTAGGGTTGCCACCTTTTTTTGAAGAAAAAATAGTATTTTTTATCTTCAAGTCATAAAAATATAGTACTTTTGGAAATTTTGAGAAAAATAAAGTACCTATCTATTTTTTCATGTAAATCCGCATGGGTGACTCTGCCCCCCTCCGAAATATAGGATTCGAACCGACTAAAACGCACGCTGTCAGTTGTGGATCGGAGACATATCTCTCGGAAACTCCGAGTGGACACGCACGACCTCATTTCATGACATATTAAAAAAATGAACACCCCTCTCCCCCCCTATCTAGACAATTGGCATAATCATTGGTAGAATAGAATAATGAATATCTATTTTTTTTTTTGGAGGATTGCCTCGTATTTTAACGTTTACCTAAGTATAACAGTCGTAAAAATTAGATCCAAGTACCTACTAGTGATCCTATCGAGGGAAACCTTTGTGTGTGCCTTCAGCTGCTTCAGCCTAGCCAAATTAAAGACGATGCCATTCGTAGGTACTAAAGCGGATTCGAATTCCGTAGCGACCCTCTAATAACTGCAGCAAAGTAGATTGCAAAAAGTGAAGGCGATAACGACGGTCCCTACGTAAAACAACCTAAGTGGCAGATGAGTGATTTGCAGGTTTTGGGTTCATGACCATGAGAACACCCTAACCTATCGATTAGTTTAATAAAAATTTGTCTAAGTTGAAAAATTTAACCTTAAATCGATACACGACATTTCCCATAACTACAAAATTGACTCCAATTTCCAACGTAGAGCAACACCTCTTGTGACTGAATAAAGCTCTGACATTCAATCAGAGTTCTGTTACACAGCAAGCCATGCGATCGTAGAGGAGCATTATGGATAAATATTATATTCAATATCATTCCTTATAATGAAAGAAAAGTGGAGCATTCGTCTAAGTCAAGAATCACTCGAGTGAACCGTCTGATATTACCTTTAATTCCGTTCGAAAAAATAAGTGCAACGTCAAACGACAGGCGTGAAAATATAGTACATTTGCGTACTATATTATTTTTATATAGTATATAATATAGTACAATGGGCTGAAATATAGTACAATACTATATAATATAGTACAGGTGGCAACCCTACTCCCAATGTGCGCAGGCGCGGATCCACTAGGATGGGCAATATGGGCATGCCCACCACCTTAATAGACCTGTGACGTCACTTTTTTATGGTTTATTGAAAAAAAAAAAAACAAAATTAATCATGAATCACGCGTGATTTGGAACACAGTGTATAGTGCAATAGACGATATACCAGCATTTGTTCACACTGTTACAATATCAGAAATTACACACTATTATTGCGGCTTTTATAGTACTATTACTTATTCTGTGCTTTTATGTACACCTTTATAAGGAGCACACACAGGTCTGAGGTGTACAGTCAATCAATCAATCAGTTAGTATATTGCAGTCCACTGCTTCTCCGAAAATGCGCCACGTCTGCCGATCCTCCGTCTTCCGCATCCAGTCCATCCAGCACCGTAGGTCATAGCAGGCAGGACGCACTGGTTGAAAACCTTTGAGGCATTGTGGTAGGGGGGAGGAGAAAGCCCGACGTAGTTTGCCAAATGCTGCCCACCCCAGTTGGATCTGGCTATTTCTTTCTCGAAGTTGTTTTTACCGAGCTGGATAACCTGCCCCAGGAGATATATTTTTGAACAACTCTGAGTGTCACCCCTTCGATGGAAATCGACTCGATACAACATGTTTGTTGAACATAATCATGGTGTTGTCCAAGTTTACACCCAGGCTAACTTGTCGAGAAGCTCCATTCAAGCTGTGCAGCATTTCGCCCAGTTGTTCCCACTGGAACAACTGGGCGAAATGCTGCACAGCTTGAGAGGCCCTGTGCCCCTGACTCGAGGAAGCTGACTAGCATTTGCCCCTGCGATTTCTGCACCCTACTCCATTAAGGTCTCATAAGGTTCGACGACGACTTCGTCATATTATAATAAATTGGAAAAAGCGAAATCAATTCTCGGGCGGGACTCGAACCCGCGATCTTTCCCTTACAGGGACCCTTACAACCCTTCGTCATAGTTGCTTAGTCACTACTAAGCAACTATGACGAAGTCGTCGTCGAACCGAAGATGCGAGATGTACTCACCGTGGATGTTGGTACCCCGCCAAAGTCCAATCCAGAGTCTTGAAAACGTCCTCCAATGCGTTGGTGAATAGTTTGGGAGATATAACATCTCCCTATCTCACTCCACGCTGGAGGCTAATGGGTTTCGTCTTCTGGTCTTGGAGCAGGATGGACATTGTGGCAGTGTCATACAAACATCTCAGCATCTTGATGTATCGCCAATCTACACGACACTGCTGCACTGAAACTTGGGCAGTGCTGGATACCCATCCAGCACTGCCCAAGTTTCGATAGAGTCGAAGCCTTTTTCGTTGTCCACAAACGCCATACACAGCGGCTGATTGTACTCCTGCGACTTTTCTACAATCTGCCGAACAGTATAGATGTGGTCCACGCCACGGTACTATAGCCTTTTCGAAACCCGGCTTGCTCAGGTGGCTGGAACTCGTCGAGCTTATCTGCGAGGTGATTTGTGACGACTCTTGAGAACAACTTGTAGACATGGCTCAGGAGTGAGAGAGTCTTATCACCTTTTTTGAAGAACAGTACCACCGCACTCCCGCTCTGTGCCCTAGGTATTAGCTCTTGCCGGATGATGGAATTAAAGAGACTCGCTAGCTCTTTCAGGATTGGAGCGCCACCTGTTTTCAGCACCTCAGTAGTAATTTCCATCATCACCAGGGCATCTGTTGTTCTTCAGTTGCCTGAGAGCCGCCTCTACCTCGCACTACTCGACATTTGGTATCTCCTCGGTGTAATGGCGCATGAGTGGGGATCTGTGGTCTTCGTCGCTGTGTCCCGTCGGTTTACTCATCCGTGCTGCATATAGCTCAGTTGTAAGTTTCGTCAGATGGGGCCTTCCCAACTGCTGAGCGAACACTTTTGACCCCCTATATCGCTCGATTGCCTCCTGGATGGAGTGAGTGTTGGAGCGTTTAAGGTCGCGTCGTATCGGCTTTTTGATTTATTGGTTTAAGGCTCTCCCATCTGACGAAGACGACTGTGTGTATGGTTGTTCAGTGTTCACGCTTCTTCCTCATAAGTTCGAGAGTCTCAGGAGAGAGCTTGGACTGTTGCTGTATGCGTTTTCCGGGAAACAACTTTCGAGACACTTCCTGCAATATTTTGACCACTATGTCGGCCTTCTCGTCAATGCCGCTCGGTTTCCAGCATTGCGAAACGATTTTGAAGTTCCAATTGGAACTTTTCGGACCCTAGAGCTACTTGGAGCGGCGTAGGTCGGTTGACCTTATCATTCGGAATCTTTCAGCCTTGATGTTGATATTTAGAGAGCATCGGATAAGTCAGTGATCGCTTTCAGTTTGAAACTTGTTGATCACAAAGACATCTTTAAATAATTTATCTTATTCTTTATCGCAGAGTCCCGGCGTTGCCTAGTCCACTTCCTGTTGGGGTTTTTCTTAAAGGAACTATTAATGAAAAAGAGGCCCTGTGCCCTTGACTCGAGGAAGCTGACTAGCATTTGCCCCTGCGATTTCTGCACCCTACTCCATAAGGTTTGATTTTCGTCTCGCCGCGTTCAATTCAACAGGTCAATGTGAGACCAACTCCGCCAAAGACACCCCCCCCCCCCCCCTCCGGGCGTATTTAACATGCTTGACATGAGTTCGCACTTTTCACACATTTTCGGGTACCTGTGCCCACAACCTAATTCCGCGCCTGGATCCGCGCCTGAATGTGCGCCATGGCCGTTCTTCCGCCCCCCGCATACAGACTGTCCCAGTCACCTTTTCAGGATAAATTACATACTTACTGGTAGGACTTAATTACTAAAATGAAATGGGATATAATAAACCGTGCGATAAAAATAATAAATGGACGACTGATAATGAGCTACTATAAATACTGAGTGGGCGACTACAATACTGAGTGACCCGTGTGTTACGAAATTGTGAAGTTATGAGGATTCGAGTATAGCGCGTCCCAACTTGGATAGGTTAGGTTAGAAGGCTAACGCGGGAGCGGAGCGGAGCTCCCGCTTTAGCCTTCGTGGTTATTTTTTTAATAACCGTCCATAAATAGTGGCTCACTTAGTATTTTTGTACGCCACATTCAGTAATTTTGACACTCATAAATTGAATAAAATGATTCTTCACTATAACTGCCAACCTATTATTTTTACTACCTGCTTTTCGGATTAATTTGTGGCCGCGTTAAATACAACCCAAATTAAATTATTAGAATGCTTGCATAAAGTAAATATTTCTGTAAATAGATCATGTAACTAGTTAAGTATAAGTGATTTGTTTGAGTAGGTAAGTACTTACTTGAGTAAATAGCTCATTTTCAGGCTTGTTTGTCGTCTAAAGGTAGGTACCTACTTAAGTAATCTAGAATTTTATAATAGCCTTTTTGGCAAAGTTAACTTTTAATTATACTTTTAAATTTAATTACCTACAGGTAGATACCTACCTATATCCTTAATTTCATTAGGGAGCTTGTAGAAGTATATACCTATCCAGCGGCGAAAGGTGAAATTTTTTAAAAGGGATGCTGTAAAAAACCTCTTTCAGAACGATCATAGCAATATTGTATGGAATTCTGGGCGTTCTGATTTCCGATACTGAAGTTTTCAAGGTACCTAGGTACTGAATTTCAACATTCAATTTTAGATAATGCATTATGTATCTTAATTCTTATTTAATAGTGTCGATTTAAACTTTTCGACCACGGTCACGGCGGCGTCTCTTTGCAGTACCTACAAGCTGGCAGGAATCGGGTTATTGGGAGAACTCGCCACGCTAAGTCTTATTTTTTATAGGGCTTGACGGCAATATGACTTCACCTTGCATGATGATAAGATAAAAGGGGAGTTTCAGGCATGAGACCATTGCATATGCAAAATAATCATTGATTTAAAATATTTAAATGTTACTTCAAAAAATGCTACAATGTGAAATTGCAGATAAAATGCGAGAGAGTCGCCTTCGCTGGTGCGGTAACGTCTTACGACAACCGCCAGGCTACGTGCGTAGCAAATGCCTGGCAATGGCGCCTCCGCCGGGTCCAGATAGAAGAGGAGGCCCAAGAAGTCCTGGTTTTACGTCGTCGAGGGTGACATGCGTGCCTCTCACTACAAAGACGCCCAAAATCGTATGAAGTGGAGGAATAAGAGCCGGAAGGCGGACCCTGAGTTTCGAATTCATCTTGGCCTCAGATGCAATCAGGAAAATACGTCACTACACTATGAGGATGATGATGATGATGGTAGCCCTCAATTTGACGGTCTTTTTCACACCCTGCTTATAGGACTTTGTTTTTATGAGTCACTTGGTTGATCTTGACCCTACTTACAAGATTTAGGCACAAGTGGCACTGTGGATGGAATAATTACTATAATTACTTAGTCTCGTGAAAAATACGCAAGGCTCACAATCGATAAAGGTCAAAGTTATCAAAACAAATACTCCTACTTTACATATTATTGTTGTCGATGTCTTTTGTCATATCTGTTTGTTATTCGAGCAAGCGATTAGGCCCTTAGACGGAGCCACATTCCTTCCCCGCAAGTGTATACAATAAACATATCTATAGGCACTTTGCGGGAAATCCGTACGAGGTACGAGACAATGCACGCTATCAAACCAACCCCACTAATGAATATTTTTTCCAATTTCCTGCAAAGGCAGGTAGATATTTATAGCATACCGCATTGACCTTTTCAATCTTTAAATTGAAGTACTTTATGAAAAGGGTTCTTTCAGGACGTTTGTACTATAATAGACACTATTATAAAATGTGAGGAAGGGAACTGTAAGATTGGCGAAAATAGTGTAGGTTTACAGAGATTTTCATGGGCAAAGGAAACGGCAACGCCTCTTTCCCAGATAGACAGTTAGTCTCTCTTTCTCAGTTTTGTGTAAGCTTAGAATTGTGTAAGTGTACTTAACTAGGTACTCAATGAAATTATAAATCGCGGCGTGGTCGCGGGTTCGAGTCCCGTCTGAGTCGTTTTACTTTTTCCATTCAATTATGAAACGTAAAGAAACAAAAGGTGTAGGAGGTATGTCAGGATCGTAGCAAGTGGAAAGATGTTTCATCCTATCCCAATGGAAAAAAGGCGTGGCTATTATATATTATATTATATAAATGTTTATTAGCAAACTAAGTATAATCCGAATGAAAATTAATGGATCGCGCCTGCTATCACACTTGTTCTGTTTTCCTCAGCAGTCGGGTTTTTTATTCTTAAATGACATCTACAATATTTTATTCAAAAATGACAGTAGGTAGGTACCAAGTAGGTATCTACCTACTAAACTCACGAGGTAGGTAATGGTCATAAGATTCTTTTCTTTTTGTGTCTTGAGGCTGTTGCCTCCCTCAATTCTAATTAGCTACCTACTCAATAACTTGCTGATTGACGAACAAGCGCCTTATTCGGGAGCAGCACTGCAATTCACTAAGCGAGCACAACGATGCGACAACGATGCGAGGCGCAACGTAGATTGTCATTGGTCAGATTGTATCACGTCATTGGAAATCGACCAATGACAGTGTCTATCGCGCACATCGTTGCGACTCGCATCGTTGTCGCATCGTTGTGCTTGTTAGTGAATTGCACAGCAGGCCGCGGGGCAAACAGAAAAGACGTAAGACGAGGACGCGTCGGAGGGCACAGATAGGTCGCAGGTCGCAGGAGACAGAGCGCAGAGTGACGCGAAGTAGAGTTAGAGAGTCGAGAGCGTTGCTCATTATCACTTAGTTTTACGGAGAAGACAACAAGTCTTCAGAAGACAACAAGTCTTCAGAAGACAAGGATTTATCTGCTGTGGTTCAATATCAATTTGCAAACAAAGTCTAACTTCAAGATTATATCTATTGTCTAGTTTCAAGATTATATCTATTGTCCAAAGTGAAGACTAATTTAGAAGCCGAAGCAGTTTACAAACTGGAAATCATCATTTCATCAATTTGTGCTAAAGAAAGAATATTCATGTAACCACCCCGAACATCCCAGGCCAGGCGCGGTCGCAGCTTGAAGTTTGGGGGGGGGAGGTCACTTCGAAAATTCCTTTAGAAATTTAACCCTTTTTTTATGTGTAAACTTGCTTCCGCCCGCGACTTCGCCCGCGTGGTGTGTTGATAAAAAGTAGCCTATATGTTAATCCAGGGTATAACCTTATACATACCAAATTTCAACCAAATCGGTCCAGCCGATTATGCGTGAAAGAGTAACAAACATCCACACATCCATTCTCACAAACTTTCACATTTATAATATTAGTAGGATAGTAGGATAGGATATGGTGGAATTTTAGACATAACGTCTTGGAAAACGCGCACAAGAGTAGTAAAGTGAAATATTACAGTGGATTGTGATTTCTCGTGTTGGTTTCAAATCTCCGTAGAAGCCTTTAGTAAAGTTTCCACAACTTTACTGAGGCAGCAATCATCATCATCTTCATCATCATTGTCATCAACTCACCATCATCATCGACATCATCCTCATCCAAATAATGATAATAAAGTATCAAAAAACGAAGACATGGCTCAAAGGTCTTTGAAACCAAGCCAAAATCATTCCAAAAAAAAAACAGCATCCCTTCTTTTTATGTTTAGCCGTTTAGGAATAGGGTGCAGACATCAGTGGTTTGTCCACGCCATGCGGGTTCTGTTGTGTTTTGTCACAGCCACAACGCTTCTATGTCTACATTTCGTAGGTTTGTGTAACTTCAATGAAAGGACGCGGCGTCCGCGACGCGTCCTCATCTTTCGTCTTTTCTGTTTTTCCCGCGCCTAAATGCAGGTTTTCCTTTTAAGGTTGAGTGTAAAAGCCAAAATAATGATGATGATGATGATGATAATACTAATAAATAAACGAATGACGTCACAGAAAAGTTACCTGAGCTTCTTTGTTTAGGTAATCATCAAAAAAAAACTCTCGACAAAAGTTGTTTTTTAAATCAACCACGTGTGCCAAATATGGTGAAAAACGGTTAAGAAAGGTTGCGCCCTAAAGGTAGTCGCTGATCTAGCTAGACATCGAAACTGACAAACATAGATACGGAAGAGAGCAAAATAGGCCACCTTGTTGAAAAGGAGACTCGGTTGCTTGGTCAAATACAAAAAATAAACAACTGAATGTACCTACTTATCTAGTATCTAGACATTGCTCGTGCATGCTGTACCAAAACAGGAAATAGGTACTGGCTGAGCTATAAACTTAGTAATATGGGCTGAACATGTTAAACAGCTGAGACAGAAGAATTAAGTCCAAGTAAAGTAAGCCTCATCGTTCCGTCTATCTACGTCTAGTCTATATAATGCTAACATGGTATTGTTTACCTCGGTAGGACTCTTGCTGCACAATGCTTCGTAAATTTTCCAATTTTCCGCTTCTTCGTTACTTTTTTCTTCTTCCATTACTGTCTGTTTAAACTAAGGTGCCACCAACGTGCAAATATTTAAACATTACGTTTAACTCAGCTACCGTGTCACAATACTGGCGTTGCTATGAACATCGTTGATGTAAACACAAAAATCGATTGAGGTTTTGGTTAACAACATGAAGCACCTTCCTTGTTTTGTTTATAGTTCGAGAATTTTATGCTTGAGTTCGAGATTTTGGCGGCAGACCTTATCTTGCTGACAATGACAAACCCTAATGATTTGGCGAGAGATAAATCACACTCTTTATTTTTGTAGCTGTTTGTCTATAGATGGCTGGCTCTATTAAAATGTGATTTTAAATCACACAATATTTTATCCTCCTACATCTGTGCACTCTTTGGACGCTCACAAAAACTTTACCTCCTAATAGATGGCTAGACCCACTGGGAACAAGATAAACACAGGGGAAAAAAGGTGTGATTATCTTTCACCAAAATAATAGGGTTGTTAGCACCACCAAAATATAGTATACCTAGATAAGCACACGGCCCACCTGATTGAAAGTAGTTACCGTGGTCTATGGACACTCGTTATGCCGACCCTGTAGGAATCTTACGAAAAATAACTTAATTTACAGACTTCTGATTTTTTAGACTTCTAATAAATCAGAAGTCTGTAAATTAAGTTATTTGGAATGTTGATTCGGCAATCATTGTCCCGATAGTCATATCGGCCCATGGGCTGATTGCTAAGAGCCTCGACCAACGCCTTAAGAGGCTCTCGTTAGGCAGCTGGATCAAGGGCTTGATGCAGAAGGCGGTACTCCTCGACACGGCACGTATTGTGAGGAGGTTCCTCTCTCTGGAGCCCTAACCACCGGTAGCTTGGTCCCGTACCCGATACCGGTGGGGCACTGTTTTTTATATTTTTAAATATATGATTTGTATATATGTATTTAAAAATATAATTGATAAGATCTTACAATAAATAAAGAGGAATAATAATAAAATAAATAAATAATATGTAATAAAATAATAAATAAATATTGTAGGACAATCTCGACAATCTACACAACGCCATCCAGACCCAAAGTAAGTAATACCTTAACGAGCTTGTGTTATGGGTTCTAGAAAGCCTATAAACATACCTACCTACTTACCAGCATGCCGTGGCAAACTGGTAACAGCACAGCTACACAACGCTGTCCGTACCCAAAGTAAGTATACCTTGACTAGCTTGTGTTATGGGTTCTAGAAAGCCTATAAACATAGGTCTGTTTATGTATTTTTAAATTATGTATTTACAAAAAAAATGTATCTAAGTAGGTACTTAGATACATTTTTTTTTGTAAATACATCCATATTAAACAGGAGCTGTTGCCCGCGGCTCCGCCCGCGTGGAATTCTGATCCCGTTCACCGCTTAATATAGCATTGTCTATCCGTTATTCTGATGTATAAGCTATATTATCGTAATGTTTCATCCACATCTATTCAGTAGTTTTTACGTGAAAGAGTAACAAACATCCTCACATCCATAAATATATCCTCACATACTTACAAACTTTCAAGTTTATAATATTAACAGGATAGAAACCAGACCAATGCAAATATTCATATTTATGCATAAAAATATTTGCACTGAGCAGGAATCGAACCCGCGCCTCCTGCGTAGAGGCCACGTTCACTACCGCTGCGACAAAGAGGCGGCAGTCAAACGGACTGTGGAACGCCGCGGCGTGCCGCGGCGCGTTGTGGGGCATGACGCGGCATGCCCTGGCACGTCGTGGCATGCCACGGCCTGCCGCGGCATCGTTTGACGAAATAAAGTAAAATGAATTCTAAAGTCACTAAAATAAGATTCAAAATAACTTGATTAGTAATAAAATCCTTTGCCATGCCATGCCGTGCCATTCCGGCAGTGGGCGCCGGCCCTAATAAATCAGAAGTCTGTAAATAAGTTATTTTTCGCTTTTTCGTTTCTTGAACGAAAAAAGAATTTTCAAAATCCGTCCAGAATGAGGATGAATCACATAATGGAATATTGTATTTTTAATGAGTATACCAGGTGCGCTATACCTTTCTGAGTATCCTATTTTTTAAATAATCAAAATCCGTCAAGAAATGACGAAGCTATTAGGGATTTCTTAACGAGTACTTAAAAACGCCCGCTTACACTGCGATTTAGACGATGACGTCATCTGTTATGAACGCGTCCCGACTAGCGCAGTCGCCAGTCAGTCAGTACAAATTCTTTCGTGGATCGACTAGTAGTGCTTGCGTTTTATTGGTTTTTCTTAGTACTTTATTTGTGTTTTAAGTTCTTTGGTGATTATTCAAATACAGTTTGTTTTTAAAATACTTTATAATATACGTAGTTCGTCCTAACGCTTGTACTTATTTACCTACCTTATGATGTTCTGTCGAAAGTTGTACCTACTGTGTTGTCAAGCGAGTAATAAATCACGTTAGAAATGACGTGAAATAACAGAAGCTAGTATAATACAGGTTCAGAAAAGGAAAAGGTATTAAGTTTTATAATAAAATGAAGTACTTAAGTAGGTATTGCCGTCATGACCACTTCAAAAGTATTTAGGAGACTTATTCGTAGTGGTGCAAGTCTGTAACTTTTAAAAATGATAGAATACGTAGGTATATAGTATACGCCTGCAGGATAATCTCTAGACTGAAATTTGTTATCATGTATAGACATAGGTAGGTACGCAATATAGGTATTTAAACTTTCATGGCCTTTCACATTATTATAGGTCCAACCCCACCAAACGGACGGCATCGGAACGGATTTTACAATCTTTAAACAAAATAAATCTTATATCACAGCATTTAAAGTTTATATTACCAAGTCACGCATGACAGCTTGACGTGCGTCATGCCGCCGCACGTCGTCGCTGTCAAGCTGTTGTGCGTGACTTGGTAATATAAACTTCAAACACTGTGATATATTACCAAGTCACGCATGACAGCTTGACGTGCGTCATGCCGCCGCACGTCGTCGCTGTCAAGCTGTTGTGCGTGACTTGGTAATATAAACTTCAAACACTGTGATAATAAGATTTAATTTTGTTTAAAGATTGTAAAATCCGGGCCGACGCGGTCCGTTTGGTGGGGTTGGACCTTTATTGGAAGCTCCAAACAATACATGGTAAATATCTCGATAGTTCTAATAGTAATAGGTACACAATACCTACTTACGTCAAAATGATCTTCGCAACAATGTAAAACACTTTCGCCTGAAAGAGGAGTTTTATCATCTCTTCTCATTACTTTAACCCATTTTTTTCTTATCTTTGCATCTCTCGGAACATAAAAAAACAGTTTATTAGGCGTAGTAACACTTGTATTCTTGCATTTTGGCACAATACAATATTTGTATGGGGGCATTATTACCACCGAAACAATAACAAACGTTCCAGTCTATACACTACAGTGGACTGCGTTGCGTTGCCGAACGCCCGTTTCCCGCTCTTACGCTTACCTAACGCTGAAGTTCTTCATTGTAATCAAATAGTTTGAATAGCAATTTTATACATTAAATGCACAATATATTGAACGTATTTAATTGGATAAGGAATGATACTGTATTGTTAAAAATAGCTTCGATAATGACACATTATTATTTTGTAATTTTTAAAAGATAAAAATTATTGCTGTGGGTTTTTCTTAGGAGATAGACATATGCTATCGCGGACTTTTATGTAGACTTTTTTAAGTTATATATTTCCGCAGTACATTATCTTATTCTATCATCAATAGTTTTCGCAGCGCACGCGATGTAAGAAATATTTTAAGTAATTTTTTTACATCTTGGATTTCATTATTGAAGTTTTAGTAAGGATTCCTAATTTGTTTGAAAATAAAATAAAGTCTATGTTAGTCAGTGATAATGCAGCTTTCTAATGGTAAAAGAATTTTCGAAATCGGTCTAGTAGTTTTTGAGTTTAATCGAATACAAAAATACAAATCTTCCCTCTTTATTACTATGTTAACATAGATGTATGGAAGTCTGCCGGATTTGTTGACATTTATGAACACTGCTCCGCTCCCTTTTGTAGTAGCGTGATGTTATATAGCCTATAACCTTCATCGATAAATGGACTATTCAGCAGAAAAAGAGCTTTTCAATTCGAACCGGTGGTTCCTGAGATTAGCGCGTTCAAACAAACAAACTCTTCAGTTTCATAATATTATAAGTAGGTATAGATATAGTTATTTTTATTAAAAAAAATATTGAAGTAAATAGCACAAAAACTATATTATTAGAAGCTTTGTAAATTACTTAAAATCCGTACAAAATTTCAAAATTATACGTTACGAAATAAAACAGCTATGGAGTCTTAACCCAAAAGAGCCCTAAGTCTTCATACTCTCCATAGCGGCGGCGCGCGCTGTCATAACAGATGACGTCACACAGTATTTTGGCGCGGCGGCGAGCGTTTTTAATCATTATAAATCTGCATACTCAGCTAAAAACGTGAATGATCCTCATTGGCTTCACAATCGCGTAACAAACATACAAAAAAAAATTGTGTACGAATCGAGAACCTCCTTTTTTGAAGTCGGTTAAAAAAGTAACCTAACATGAAAATAATCTCTAATTCTAACCCCTATGGGCTTGCGCAGACGAGGGATTTTTCTCCATGGCGGAGAAAAAAAGTACGCTCCGCGAATAAAAAGTCCGCTGCGAAATTACCACGAACTCAACGCACATTCATCATTTTGTCCGGATATGTAGAGTAATAAATTCCTTAAGGAATTTCCGAAGTGACCCCCCCCCCCCCAAACTTCAAGCTGCGACCGCGCCTGCCGCTCCCTGCATGTCCTCGGTTATTTGGGGGACTTTTTGTACGCGGTACTTTTAATCCTTCGTTTGCGGGGCCGCACGCCGAAGCCCCGAAGTGCAGCTAGTCTCGTTCGTTCATCAACAGGTACCTCCTAAGAGTATTTTTTCCCACTTTAATTTTTTCATCTTCATATTTTACACATTTTATTTTATATCTCAAAAAGCGCAAAAATTTAGTACTATGTGTCTTTGGGCAAAATGAGGCAAATAATTATAAGATACTGTCATAAAAAATCCAGAACGAAAATGGGCCAAAATCAAAAGTTGTGCATATTTGAAGGTTGCCTCCCATACATTGAAAACAGTTTTATCTAATTTTACCCTAGTGTAAGTGTACCTTTAAAAGTCATGCTGCTAGCATTTCACTTCTTTAAAGAAATCGAATGGCTTATTCAGTTATTTGAAATTACGACTTTGATTTTTTTAATACCCTATGTCCAACCGCTTGTATGGGATCGAACCACTGTGGGCCGGCGCCCACTGCCGGCATGGCATGGCAAAGGATTTTATTACTAATCAAGTTATTTTGAATCTTATTTTAGTGACTTAAGAATTCATTTTACTTTATTTCGTCAAACGACGCCGCGGCAGGCCGTGGCATGCCACGACGTGCCAGGGCATGCCACAACGCGCCGCGGCATGCCGCGGCGTTCCACAGTCCGCCTGCCACTGCCTCTTTGTCGTAGCGGTAGTGAACGTGGCCTCTACGCAGGAGGCGCGGGTTCGATTCCTGCTCAGTGCAAATATTTTTATGCATAAATATGAATATTTGCATTGGTCTGGTTCCTGTATAATATTATAAACTTGAAAGTTTGTAAGTATGTGAGGATATATTATGGATGTGAGGATGTTTGTTACTCTTTCACGTAAAAACTACTGAATAGATGTGGATGAAACTTTACGATAATATAGCTTATACATCAGAATAACGCATAGGCTATGCTATATTAAGCGGTGAACGGGATCAGAATTCTACGCGGGCGGAGTCGCGGGCAACAGCTCCTGTATAATATGTATATGTTATAGGCAATGTGTATAATGCAGGCATTCTATACAATACCTAGGCAATGTATAGAATGCCGGGGTCGTTCAGGCAATGTATGAAATGATATTCAATTTTTAAACTATTTTACACTTTGCCTAGGTAATGTATAGAATACCTAGGCATTGTATAGAATGCCGGTCGAAGCATAGGCAATGTATGTAATCTATTTTTCTTCTCCATGATTTAGTTAGATAGATACTAATCTTTTGAGAGCTAATCCTAATTTCAACTTCCACCAACAGACAGTGCTGATAAGACATGTGTTCTATTGGTAGGTATGCCTAAGTACCTACATGTTTTTTGCGTAGAATGTTTCTCACATAGTAGTGAAAGAAAAGCTGCACATTCCGACTTGGATAGATTAGGTTAGAAGGCTAATGCGGGAGCTCCGCTCCGCTCCGCTCCCGCATTAGCCTTCGTGGTTATTTTTTTTTATTACCATACAGAATTTCTATAGGCCACGGCAACCACTCTCTTACCATCATCCCTGTTCTGGTCAGCCACCTAACCTGATGGAAAGAGAGTTCTTACCGTGGCCTATAGTTCTGCATGGTTAAAAAAGAAATAACCACGTAGGCTAATGCTGGAGCTCCGCTCCGCTCCCGCATTAGCCTTCTAACCTAATCTATCCAAGTCGGAATGAACAATTTTTCTTTCAGCAGTAATATCCATTTCAAATCATCATCATCATCATCAATCAAAGTTTGTTTGCTAACAGTACTTATTTATCAAGGTGAGACGAATTTTCGCACATGAAATATCATTTGGAAGAGACGAATTTACAACAACCCGTCCATTATACACATTGCCTGATGCGCTTCGGGCATTGTATACAATACCTAGGCAATGTAAGGCATTCTATACAATGCCGGATTATACACATTGCCTAACATCCTTTATTGCCCGTGGACCACCTCGTAGTTCACCCAGGTGAGCCACGGGGATTTTTTTTTACCCGTAGTCCACCAGCATAGCCATGTTTCTAACAGTAAATTATAAAATAAAATTATGGATCTACCTGTGACCAATAAACCAATAAATCATAATATATTTTTTTAAATCATTAATTACTTAATTGATAAACGTAGTATTATTAGCGTAATTTTTCTAAAGCGACGACGCCTACAGAAATATCGTTATTAATTAACTGCATCTGAATATCTTTTTCATCCTACCATCTCGGAAAGAGTACTTTTGCTATTCGATAACTGAGTGCAAAAGTCGTTTTTATCCTCTAGAGGATAAAGTAAATTTTTTTTAAATGACACATTGTAAGTACATACATATAGTTAATAATAATCTTGTGAATTGTGATCTCATTCAATATTTTGTATGCCTTTGGCGGAACATAGCTATTGTTTTTTACATCTTTTTTTATACTCGCAGACAAGCACATCATGACCCTCCTGATGGTAAGAGGTTACCGTGGCCTATTTTGTAACCTATGCTTCATAAAATAAATTTGAATTTGATTTGAATTTGAATTTGAATTTGAATTTGAATTTGAATTTGAATTTGAATTTGAATCTGAATTTGAATTTTTGATAAACTCAGACTCGGAACCTCCTTGGTGTACTTTTTTTTTTAATTTGCTTTGCGAACATCATTTTCTTCTCATGTCATAATATTGTTGAACATGATTGATTTCGATTTTTTTTTGCATTTCTTTATTTCCTCGCTGAGGTGGGATGAAAAGTTACGTGTTGCACTCGAGTGCAAAGATTTTTCGCCTTGTGCTCTTTTGATTCCTTCGCTTACGCTCAAGATTCTAATTTGTGAATCACTCGCTGCGCTCGTGATTCAAATTTAGAATCTTTCGCTTGCTCGGTCATCAAAACTGAGCACGCGGTTAAAAAGCAACTTTGCACTCTTGTATAACAAATAACTATTATAAGTATAATCATCGTTTTTAACATCTAATTTGCGCCTTTTTGATTTAGCAATAGTTATTGTGCTTAAGACAGTCAAGAGTCGTAACAAATTCGTGCTGTTTTTATTAATTTTTTTACTTAGTTTGGCATGAAAGCCTTCCAAAACGTTATTAGTTCTAAACCTTTGACCGAAAACACATAGGATGGCCTTAAAACATCTGATTTTCCAAAAGCTTTCCACTTATTTGAAAAATTTGTCCATATTTAAAGTAGAACCTTCAGAAATGATGTAATGTAAGCCATCTAGCATTTTATTATCTGGCAGAAGTGGCAGAGCTGCTCTAAGGCCGACAATTCTTTTTTGGCCTTTAGATTTCAGGTTTAGAAATTTAGCTTTTCGCCATAATGCTCTATGCCAGTGATAGAAGCATCCACGAACTTCAACTTTTGGATATACCATTTGTATGCCATTGATTGCTCCTTGTTCAAAGTCACAGTGGTATATCATGGGATTAAACTCTGGCAATTGTGACTTAATCAGACTAAACATAATATTATACGTTATTTCTTTTTTGTTAGGTAGGAGTGCGAATCAAAGAGGGGTAACATTCGTAGTTTCAATTGAACTACCAATGTCCCCAAAAATACTATACAATTGATAAAATGGTTTTGGACAACATTTAAATGTGCCATCGCCCATAATTTCATTGCAGAGTCGCATAAAAAGGTTATCATACTTGTGAGTATTGATAGAAGAGCGCTAAGTGTCAGGTGGACCACGGGTAAAAATTATTTCCCGTGGTACAACCAGGTGAACTACGGGGAACAAAAAAATTCCCGTGGTACACCAGGTGGACTACGGGTAAAAAAAAAATCCCGTGGTTCACCTGGGTGAACTACGAGGTGGTCCACGGGCAATAAAGGTATAACATATATATTTACAAAAAAAAAATGTATCTAAAACTTAGATACATTTTTTGTAAATACATAATTTACCTACGTTTATAGTGTAGGTACTTCGATTTAGCGGGGCCACTCGAGCTAAGGGCCACTAGGCTTTCTAGAACCCATAACACAAGCTAGTCAAGGTATACTTACTTTGGGTACGGACAGCGTTGTGTAGCTGGGCTATTAGCAGTTTGCCACGGCATGCTGGGGCATGCCATACCATGCCGTGCCGGCAGTGGGCGTTTGGAGGACAAAAAAGTCCGCGGACAAAAATCCCTCGTCTGCGCAAGCCCTATATCAGTATCGTCATTCTTCAGCGGTCGATTGTCGATATTATATTTGGCGGCAGATCTATCATATTTAGCAGTAGGTATGTGAATTTTTGATGACAAAATATAACTTATTTCCCAAACCAATTACCCTTTCTTGCCCGTGATAATACCATTCATACTACCAGTAGTAACACCGGTAATTAGTTTACCCGTGGTACTACTGCAGTTGAAAGTAATAACAACAGCAAAAAAAAATTACCCGTGTTACTACCGTAATATGTAATAATAATAATAAAGCTTTTTTTCGGGTGGTAACAAGGTGCGCGCCTGCAATGGTTGGGTCATGCCAGTTCTAATGTACTCCTTTGGCATACTTAGATGGACTCAGACTGAACTAGACGCCCTGGATAGAAAAGTTCGAACACTGTTAACTGCATTTCGGATGCATCACCCACGATCTTCCGTAATGAGGTTGTATATCCCACGGAAGTTGGGGGGTCGTGGCTTTCTTAATATTTCATGCCAGTTCTAATGTACTCCTTTGGCATACTTAGATGGACTCAGACTGAACTAGACGCCTTGGATAGAAAAGTTCGAACACTGTTAACCGCATTTCGGATGCATCACCCACGATCTTCCGTAATGAGGTTGTATATCCCACGGAAGTTGGGGGGTCGTGGCTTTCTTAATATTAAGAACCTCCATAACCGTGAGATATACCACCTCAGACAATATTGTCTACAGGCAAACACGGATATGCACCGTGATGTGGTTGCAGTGGACCACGGTTTAACCCCTCTTGCGTTGGCTAAAGAGAACTGGCGCAAACCTGTAGTACTTGGTACTGCTGATCGCAGGGAGGTATGGATGGGCAAAGAGCTACATGGACCCGATATAGACTTAAAAGCGTCCGTATCTTGGCTACGGTTCGGTGATCTCTTTGGAGAAACCGAGGGTTTTGTCTTTGCAATTACGGACGAAGTTATCATGACGAACAACTACCGGAAGTATATTCTGAAGGACGGTACGGTGGACATCTGTCGGGCATGTCACCGCCCCGGTGAATCACTCGACACATTATTTCTGGTTGTTCTCGTCTTGCCAACGGCGAGTATTTGCACAGGCATAACCAAGTGGCCAAGATTGTACATCAGCAACTTATTACGGTAGTAACACGGGTAATTTTTTTTTGCTGTTGTTATTACTTTCAACTGCAGTAGTACCACGGGTAAATTAATTAATTACCGGTGTTACTACTGGTAGTATGAATGGTAGTATCACGGGCAAGAAAGGCCAATTACGATGGGCCCGGTAATGGGTCGGCCCTCAGGGGCCACGTCTGAGAACACGGCCAATCTTGTTTTATTTCAGTACTATTCTTTAACATGTCATTGTGAACCATTTAAGATGGTGCATTTGTATCTGATGCATATAATAATGTTTTAATTTAAAAATCATAGCTGTGTCGCTAGTACTCGGTTGTGTGTAAGGTTTCGAATGTGTTACTTAAATAAAAAACAATTATGCAAAAAAATAGACACTGTATTAAAGAAAAATACGTATCACAATAAAGACTTACATAAACTTTAGGTAATTAATCAACGATATGCCCAGGTCACTATTTCGAGATTCAAAGGAATGTTGACAAGAACACAACCACTAAAATCTTAATAGAATTTAGATTAGGCCCTGGTTTAATCAAGAGTAATGAGCTTTTAAGATTTTGACAACAAAGGTTGCATCTTTTATATTAATGAATTGGGCTTATATTAACACTTATATCGACTTAAATCTAAGTAGTCACATATATCAATATGCCTATGGCATTGTCATTCTCCTTTCACACAGGAAGACTTACACTTTTAAACAAACAAAATATGACTTATCCTCGGTGGTTTGCGACTAGCTAACGCTGTTGACAAGTACAAAAAAAGCAAAACAACGATTGAAATCTAAAAAAGCTGCTCACTCGTCACACCTTACAAACGTTGGTTTAATACAAAATTATAAAACAATGTAGGAATATTAAATGAGGTAATAAACACATATGCAAGTCAATCAACACTTGCAAATATGCACGCTAAAATAATACTTAAGCTGAAACACTAACAGTTACATTATTTGACATTAGTGGTACTCCAACTGCCCCAAAAGTATAATCAAGTATTGTCTCAGCTATCTTATATGTAGCTATATTATTGTCCTGAAATATTTCTATTTACAGGAAATATAAAGTGTCCGAAAGGGAATAGTGCGGCGAATTGTGGAGCGAATTGGCCGCGAGGAAAGCAAGTTTATGTGCATACTGGCACACAGATGGCACGCGTACTGTTGACGAACAGTTGAAATATAAATGGGTCAATTTATATGTCAGCCATTGAATCTGAAACAAATTGCGTACTTTAGAAAACACATAATATATCTAATGCAACTATCAATTTAAAAATGCTGTAGGTGGAGGGCCGTTACATTTGTTCCTTTACCCCGAGGGACCATCGATGAATCTTCATAGAAACTTGAATGTGTTTTAACAAGTATAAAAAAGGTTACAAAGGATTTTTACAAGAACTTTAATTTCGGAGTCTGGGATTAAGGCCCCGAATCAGATCAGCATCGAAAAATCGGTATTTTCGACACCGTTTTTATATTAACTATGAAACCTACAGATCTGGAATTCACATAACTGGATACTACAGGATATACAGAGTGACTTCTTCTTTTCATAAATTACATAAAAAACGAGAAAATAGTAGAAAAGAGGCTCTGAACATGACTACTCTTTCTTATGAAAAAAAATATTTTCTACAATATGTATCCAAATAATCTAAAATTTCACATAATATGTTAAATAGGTGTATTAGCATGACGTGATCTTCTTAGTTTGTAATCGTCGCCTATAAAGTTATCTATTAAAATTGCTTTTACTGATTTTTACGGTTCAAATATGAGCCAATGACCTTGAGCATTTGTATGGTCCTTAATCAAAGCAAGGTTCTTCTTCAAAAAGCAAGGTGCTCAATTAGTCAGAATCTGTTTTTTGAGTCAGTTAAATAACATTTAAAATAAGCTTCTTGTTCAGAATGAACTAAAATACAGAATAGTTGTTTGTGTAGCTTTGGTGCAAATTATCTGTGCGATGCTATGTGGTCCTTTCGGATTACGACTTGCAATCAGTCACGCTAACAAATGTTAGTGACGAACTAGTGACCTAATACAATGTCTCAGAAGTAGTGCACTGGTGGTATCTTGCAGAGACAAATGTTGACTACAATGTCAATCTACCCACTAATGGATATTAAATTTATCAATTCGTTAACAACGCAGTATTAAAAAAAATCAAAAAATAAAAAGCAGATGTCTATTTACCCGATCTGGAGGAATACCCGTTGTGTCTTCTATGATATTGTAAGCAGTTGGTGATATAGTTCCCTCACGCACATTTTGAGACACCAGGTAGAAATCGTATCTGTAAAACATGAAATATTATGTAGATAGGTTTCTTGATCATCACTTTATGAGATTTGATGGCTGTTGCTGAAGATCTAGAGAATTAAGAGGATTATTCATGTAATCCATACTAATATTATAAATGCGAAAGTAACTCTGTCTGTCTGTTACGCTTTCACGCCTAAACTGCTGAACCGATTTTGATGAAATTTGGTATAGGGGTAGTTTAGACCTTGGGAAAGGACATAGGCTATGTTTGGTCGCGATAACCGACATCCACGCGGGCGGAGCCGCGGGCAAAAGCTAGTTATCTATAATATAAAAATAATGAGTATTATGTATGTATCTATTATACCCTTCTCTGTATACCTGCTAGGTCGTCAGGTATTGTTTGTTACGGAACATGATGAGTCTTAGACAAGACTTGTCAAGTTTAGTTCAAGATTTTCAGAGTTTGGAGCCCGTGGATGTATTCCCAGCCTATTACAAACCTAGTCCAGTCATCTAAGGATATAATCTTGGAATCCAACCTAATAAGCTAAAATCTTGCATACACCTTCATTACATTACAAAATATGTTATCTGAAAAATAGCAATCGCCAACAAGTCAGAGTCCTTATACAGGGTGTCCCAAAATTCAAGGATAAGCCGGCAACACAGGGTGGCCCTACTTATGGCTTCTCTGGAAAAAATAAGAAAAAAAATATATCTCTATTTTTTTTTTAATTATTTAAACTTTTTTTAAATCCTTCGAAATTCGGTACCCCTAATGATATTTTCAACTACCAGGCCCACAATTTTGCAAATATTTTTGAATTCTTTTCTGTATTAGCAAGCTAAGAAGCATGACTATCCATCACCACCCTGAAAAATTATAGAATATTTGTAGTTATTTTACAAAAATGAGTCAAAATATTTTTTTGTCGTCAAATTTTCATACATTTTTACTTTCGATCCACTTTATCTTATCTCGGTGAAAAAAAAAAGTACGGACACGACTATGGCATCCTTTTTCAAAAATTGGCGCAACTATCCAAGATTTCAAAATGGTATGATTTGGGTATGATACTATAATGAAATACTGAAAAAAAAATGTTTGTAAATAAGAATCATATTTCATACATTGCTTTTATTGAAAATCACCAGATTTACTTTGTACGCAATGCATTCATCCTCAATAAAAAATCTTTGACGGGACTTTTGACTAAGTGGTAACCGAGTAGGTTATCACATTACGAGGTTAAGCAACACAAGCCAGGGTGGTTTTCGGATTGATGACCATTCTTAAGACATTGAGGCACCTCCGTTCCTCAGGGAGTACGTTAGGCCGTGGATCCCGGTGGCCATATGAGTATCGATCTATGAAAGTTGTTACGGGTTGTTGGAGCCCTAAAAGTCCAACAACTGGACGCACTACATAACTTTGATATCGCCAATGGGTTGTGGAGGTCAGGTGGCAGTCGCTTCACGGAAAATTTCGCGGTTCTGCTGTTTCACAGTTAATCATAAAATCCGACTCTGTATTTTATAAAGGCTCAGAGGATGATGAGTGTTGAACATCCATACTGTTAAAAAATTAAACAAACATAATTTTAAATTATTGCATTATTGTTAATATTTTTTTTATTTTACATGTTTTAATTGTTTGCTACTGGCATTAATACATCATTTTTCGTGCATATCTTTTGCCAGAAATATTTATTGTATGTATTTTCGGAGACCGCCGGCTTATTCCAATAAAACTCTGAGCCTCTGATTTCCCGGTTAACTGTGAAACAGCAGAAATGTGAAATTTGCCGTGAAGCGACTGCCACCTGACCTCCACAACCCACTGGCGATATCAAAGTTATGTAGTGAGTCCAGTTTTTCGCCTTTAAGCGCTCCGACTACCCGTAACAACTGTCATAGATACTCATATGGCTACCGGGATCGACGGCCTAACGTACTCTCTGAAGAACGGAGGTGCCTCAATGTCTTAAGAATGGTCATCCATCCGAAAACCACCTTGGCTTGTGTTGCTTAACCTCGTAATGTGATAACCTACTCGGTTACCACTTAGTCAAAAGTCCCGTCAATGATTTTTTATTGAGGATGAATGCATTGTGTACAAAGTAAATCTGGTGATTTTCAATAAAAGCAATGTATGAAATATGATTCTTATTTACAAAAAATTTTTTTTTGTAAATAAGAATCATATTTCATACCCAAATCATATCATTTTGAAATCTTGGATAGTTGCGCCAATTTTTGAAAAAGGATGCCATAGTCGTGTCCATACTTTTTTTTTCACTGAGATAAGATAAAGTGGGTCGAAAGTAAAAATGTATGAAAATTTGACGACAAAAAAATATTTTGACTCATTTTTGTAAAATAACTACAAATATTCTATAATTTTTCAGGGTGGTGATGGATAGTCATGCTTCTTAGCTTGCTAATACAGAAAAGAGTTCAAAAATATTTGCAAAATTGTGGGCCTGGTAGTTGAAAATACCATTAGGCGTACCGAATTTCGAACGATTTTAAAAAAATTTAAATAATTAAAAAAAAAATAGAGATATATTTTTTTTCTTATTTTTTCCAGAGCTGCCATAAGTAGGGCCACCCTCTGTTGCCGGCTTATCCTTGAATTTTGGGACACCCTGTATATTCAAGTCGCAAAAGTAATTTTTTTTTCGCATTTTTGTCATAAACCGTTGTATTTATGCTAGTAGGATACTACGCATTCGCTAGATTAAAATTCTGAAATTTGACAAGCAGGGCAAGGCAAGCAATGTCATATTATTATAGCACAAAGGAAAAATTCCGAAAACTATCTACCCACTACCCATTCTTATACCTATCCTGAAAAATATGAGTAGGTCTGTAATAGAGTGTAGAACTTTTTTCTCAAGAACGCAAAAAGGTTCAGGAAGAAATGAATATCAAATACTGAACCAAGTCTGTAACGTCAAGTAGTGGAAAAATCAAACTTCCAATTTAACACAATCAAAATATATCGCCGTTTATGTAGCACGAGATCGTGAGGGGCCAATTTTAGGTTTATATTACTTAACGTTAACGAATTTTTGCGATTTCGAATATTTAGAATGCTGACACGTCAGTATTAAGAAATTTTCAATACTAAAATGATGGATGTATGCAAAACTTCAGTTTATCAGGTTGTGTAGCACGAGATCGTGAGGGGCCAATTTTAGGTTTATATTAATTACCGTTAACGAATTTTTGCGATTTCGAATATTTAGAATGCTGATACGTCAGTATTAAGAAATTTTTATCAGGTTGAATTCTAAGGTTTACTTAAACTAAGAAGTTAAACTTAACCTCTAATTTATAAAATTTATGATGATGGTTCTACTCACCTCTCTGGCAGTGTGACAACGTCGTCGATGACAGTCCCGGGGCGGGGGTTTTCGCCCGAGCGCCCGCGATCGAGGAATATGCGAGTATTAATGCGTTTAGATACAATTATAAAGGCCAGCTTATATTCTGTACCCGCATACACTTCAGCCAGTTTCTTCTTGATCTCCCCTACCTAAAATAAGATATCAAATATTATGTACAGCATTATATCTTTGCTTACTGTTACTTAGAATTTTTATAATTCTAACAGTCCATGTGGTCTGATGTTGATATACACCCGTGATCTGACTGATGATGTGTTACATGTGGTATTTATACAATAATATTGGCTAATCTTGAGTTACTTTTCTTACCTCATGGCTGTGCACGTATGGAATTTGCCCGTCACCAACACCGTCTCGATAAATGAATATGCGTAGAGGAAGAGCACCTAAAACGTAATAAAACATTCCAATTTTAGAAAAACAAAAGGCACACATTTTATAGATGTTTACGGTCAATATAAGTCAAATTGGTAGCCTGCATTAGTATAATTAGACTAAAATAATGATATAGGAACTAGCTAAGTGAAATGAATTGAATCACTAATGAACTAACCATTCTTCTCTCGGTATTTTCTTAGAGCTGATGCAATATTGAAGCTCATATGTGCACTCAGCTCTTCTCCGGAGGTATGAGCATTGACTACAGAATAGTACTCTGTCATATAGCGGTCAAGCGTGGCCACAAAGGCGCCGAAGCTCTTCTCTTTGGTGCGCGTATCGTGACACACGTCGTAACCGATCACCATCACGCTGGTCAAAGGAATTTCCACTCGCCAGGGACTTCCGCCAAGCTGTATATAGGTAAATTTATGCATGTTAATTCAAATAAGGTTAAAAAGGCAATCAATCAGAAAAGATGAGGTAATGGGGATAACACACAAACACAGAAAAGGCTTCATCACTATCGTCTTTACAGCTATTTCCCATTTGTGTCCGAAGTATGCACTTCGGAGTCTGGTCGCATATTGTTTTTGATAGACATGAAGGTTTTCCGGTAAGCGACTGTCTGTATTGGGGTGAGAGTTCTCTCGTTCAGCGCATTGCTCATAGCGAAGGCGGGGAGCGCAAGCGCGTGGGCTGCCGCCGCCTCCTTCTAAAAGCAAGTAATGCTCTACAAGGAGGTGGAGAAACTTGCAGTACGCGGAGGTAACTCAGGCGTTGGAGGCCTTGGGATGACAGGTGGAGCCGCCTGTCACCCTACCAAAGGCAGGTCGAGGCGGCGGCACGTTGTGCGCCTCCCCTTATCCGGGAAAGTATACCGTGGTTCCACACCCGAGGAGGGATAGCCAGTGGCAATATCTTCGGTAAAAATTACCCCAAAACGGCGAGCTCTTTTAATCGGTTCGAGTCCGACATAAACACCCCCACTGGCTCCTGATAGGGCCTTCAAACTTCAAATTAAACCAATGCTTGGAGTTTTTTAAATGTGAAACAGCAATTTCATACCAATATGTGCAAAGAGTACAAGTTACTCATTTAGATAACTGTAACTGTTGTAGCTTACCTTACAATTCATTTGGATCGCAATTTTTGTGGCGATTGACATGGCCGATTTACTGGTCATATTTCGAGCACACACCACCTGAGATGGCACGGCACGATCGACGGTGCATTTCTTCTTTATAGCCTCATAGCTAAAAGTAAAATAACAATAAAATATAAAAAAAAAAACAGAAAAATACATAATTATATAAGCTATTTACAAAATGGTAGCAGTATTCAATTAAAAAAATAAAAATTACAAACCGATCAGGGAAATTCCTCGCCAGTACGCATAATATCATTGCCGGATTTTTCCTTGCTATAACCTGCTCACACATGTTAGCATATTCCATTGGTCCATCGTTGCGGATAGTAACTGAAACAGAAGTAGAAAGTTTTCTAGATGGGTGGAGCAAAAGAAATGCTATCGGCAGATGCTATAATTTTTGCGGTAAATGTTAGTTTTAATGTAACTTTTCTGAAGTAAATAGATACAAAAAAACACGTCAAGGCTCGAGTTCGTAGCCGACCGCATAGAGCAACTACAGGGCGCAGTAGCAGATACAGCGTGCCGAAATATAGGCTGCCTTTCCACCAGAGATGTGCTAGGCAGCTATGCTGTCGCGTAGCAAGTAATAGGTGTTTGAATGAAATTTTGAAGCATTTATTATGCTAACTATTCAAATCGGTTTAGAAAGGAAACAGTGGGACTCGGAACTCGCCGAACTTTCCCTTACAGGGGGAATGCTCCGACCACTAAGCCACCGAAGCTAGCACGAAGCCGATCAAAATTCCTCTATACAACCGTATTTGGGGCGACGATGTCTTGCCCGATGTCGATTCTCGAGTAATATGTGTGTATTCGCATCTACAGCTCACATCCATAGCACATGTCTTTCTATATATAAGACATATCCTTAGCAACTTAGCATAGCCCATCTCTGTTGGAAAGGTAACCATAGATTTGAACGTGATTTTATTGTTTTCATTCATTCAAATTCAAATTAAATATTATAAAGATTATTTTTTCTAAGATAATAAAAATACAAACCCATATCTGGTTTGGGCATACGGAATCCTACACCAGCGCCCGTTTTCATAATTAAATCCATGAAACCTTCTGCGTCACGCCGCTGTCTTTCGGGTGTTATGACCACCCACGATGGTAGGGTAGCCAGAGCCAGCAACTGCTTCGAACTAAATGAACAAAAAAAAAAGACAATTATATACGATTGTTTAGTGAATTTATATTGAACAATTTCTTTTTAACTTTATTATGACAAACAGCAATATTTCGGTAACAAAACATTCTCAATAATGATGACGGGGTACAAACCAACTGGTCTCTTAAAATTCGTTCCCGGAATAAACGTCGAAGATTCAGTCCCTATATTATAGGTGCCCATTGGTCCCTTGGTATACGATCCGTAACGTTCTACTACATAGAGGTCGAACACCCGATAACAGTACAACAATCACAACGGAAACAGTTGGATTGTCTATTTCAGAACTGAGTCACTCACCGCATTTCGCGAGTCCAACCCTCAGTTGTATCGCCTGCTGGGTACCTAGCGTTTTGACCTTGAACAATTATTTCAGCAGGCAATTGACGACCCTTGAACCTAACTAAGTCCTTGGACAGTTTTAGTGACCATGTTCCCATTTCCTGAAAAAAAAAAAAGGATATTTTATAGTAAGAGCGTCAAAACCAAGGGGATTGCTTACCATCAGGGTCAATCACAGTATATATTATTTTTCACCATTGACACTCGAAAAAGGGCCCGTGATTCATCAAAAACAGTGAATAAAACGCTCTTTGTTTCACCGAGTGAATAAAAAAATTTGAATTTGGAACATGCGCGAATGTACGGATTCTAGTGAAACATGCAAAGAGGTTGCATACTCTCACTATAAAAACGTACTAAAAGCCACCTAAATGTAATCACTGGCTGGATGGAATGTGGCTCAGTTTAAATTAAGAAAAAAAAATGCCGCCAGTTTCTGTGTAATTTTCCTTGTAAAAGTTTGTTTGTCTCATAATCATGAAATGACTTCATCTAGTGATGAAAATGAAACTCATATTCTCGAAAAAGCGCTAAAGCGGTAGCTATTACTGATAATTTGCTGCTTCTTTTGTGTACTATCCATAACAAAATGTAATTCATAATCACAGAGTAATCGTTTTCTCGTAGTCAATGGTGAAAAGTTGAGTACCTAACACGTGAAAAAAGAATTCATCTCGGCTCTTGTATCCCTCGATCCACTCAGGTTTCTCTCTAGAACCCCTCGCTACGCTCGGGATTCTACCGGAGAAACCTTCACTCCTCTCGGGATACAACTTGGTGCCTCGAAAAGAATTCACCTTTTTTTCACTTGTTGGGTAATCTACTATTATTTACCTTGACAACTTCCGGAGTTCTAGTAAATCTCTCGTTGAAGTTCATTAGTTTCTGAATTCGCCTATCCGGTCCTATCTTAGTGTGAGTATCAAGAGCACGCATCAGCTTGAAGTTCGCACGCATCTCATCTGACAGTCCAGTCTGGCGACACAGTTCTGGTATCAAATATACCAACTCAGGCATTCCAGCGCGGATATCACGCGGTTTGGATCGTGATATAAGTAGGGGCTGGCCTAAATCTTGAATGCGTATGTTGTACTTCTGCAATTGTGAAATATCCATTATGAAATGTTGCTTGATTGAACCACGAATTGTCAACAAGCCATGTGTGACAAAATCCATAGAAAAATAATGTATACTGTACCTTCTTGTAATAATCCACATAGGAAATAACCTCATCTCTCATCTTGAAAGTAGAATGTGGTGATTCTCTCCAAGATATATCATCAATACGGTACGTTTTTTTGTTGTAGTCTGTCATTACAATTTTACCTAGGGAAAAATAAACAAAATTTTGTAATTTTATCAATTCATCACTTTACATTACTTTATTTAGTACATTGCCAAATTAGTGAACTTACCAGCTAGGTCCTCCAAAAATATTTTCTTGTAGTTAGTGCCTTTTGTGGCTGCATACTCATTCAACATTTGGAGTACTGTATCCAGACGCAACACCTGCAAGTTATTATTTTAATATAATAATAATAAAATTTTTATTTGATTGATTTAATATGATTGATGTAATATTAATAAACGCTTATTGTGCATATAGCAAACACTGACACTCTTCAGTTAGAGTTGACCAATTTAATACTTGATGGATAAATCATTCAGTTTGCAAGATCAAACTGAATGATTTATAATAATAAAGGAAATTATAATAATAGTAATTAAGTATTTGGACCTAGAAAACTTTTGGACGCTTGTCGACATGTGGATTCGGCTTTAATTGTACCGATAGTCGTTCGAGTTCACGGACTTATCGACAATAGCCTCTATCAACATCTTCAGAGGCTCTTGTTAGACAGCTGGCTCAAGGGTTTTTGTTAGACACTGCACGTATAGTGAGGAAGCTCGTCTGCACCACTGGCAGTTCGGTCCCTTTACCCGATGCCGGTGGGGCACTATTTTTTATTTTTTAAATGTAGGTATTATTTTTTTAAGTAGGTATATTTATAAATATAATATATATGTATACACAATGAATAAAAGGAATAATAATGGCACAAAATGAAAAAAAATAAAAGAGCAAGCAATACAGGTGAGTATCACCTGAGGCACAGAATAAAATCCAAAGGCTGTTCCAAGATTGCAGTTTATTTACCTTGTGGGTGATTTCAGTAACCATCAAGAGACGATCTTCAAACTGGTTTATTGTGGTTTTATACCCAGGCCAAATCTGGAGTTTATACTCTTGCACATCAATCTAAAAAAAAAAACAATTGCTTTATCTCTCGTAAAGAGTACAATTATTATCTATTATTTGCTATTGTTTTAAAAATAAAGTCTTACTTTAGCATCTGGATCGAAATAATCGCGTCCCATCAGTTGCAAACGTAGTAAGTTGAAGCATTTCCTTATAATGATGTTGAATACTTGGATGTAATGATAGTCACCAGGACTAACATCGCATGTCAGCTGCAAAAAAAAGAAAATTAAATATAAATATGCTGCCTGTAATGTTACAAAATATTTTTTTTTTCCAAATCAAATCATTCAGAACTGTTTCTTTAGAACGTCTGAGAGCACACACTATCATTTTGCTTATTGCAGTGCTCTTTCATTGTGAAAATGTATACCTTTAATCGGAACAGTAAATGTGTTTGAAAGATAAACATTTTCACGGTTCTAATACAAACACATTTAATTTCAAAGACAAAAAATATGGTTACCACAGGTAACAGCTATCAAATAAATGAAAATTAATACCTTGATCAGTATACGCATGCGGGCTGAATCAGATTTCCTATCAGAATATAATTCCATTGGATCAGGATGTAGCCTTTTGGTGGTGTATAATACCATTCCATCAAATAGATATCTGTAACAAACAAAATAATGCTTGAGATCAGTGCATGATTGATAAAATAATTACAAGAAACTGCAACATTTTTTCTTCTTCCAATCTCAATCAAACTGAAAAAGACATGTATGATAGACAGAACATTGAGATACCCCAAGCTTACTTCTTTTCATAGGTTTAGGTTGAACATGATGTGCAATTTACACTTACCCTCCAAGAGTGTTGGCATGTATACGTAGCAGAGCCTTGCGCACTGCCGTGTTGTCTTCTTCTGGTGAGATGTCTACATGGTATTGGAACAATCTCCATTGAGGAGTTGTTTCCACAGTGAAATAATTGGCAGATAGATCGACTACTGTGCCAGAAGTACCTGTAACAATTATTATATTGCAATACACATAGTAAATAAATCTATTTGAGTTCAATTCTATTTAACTTAGGTTCTATTTGAGTAAAACTCACAATACAAACTGCTTAGGATGGTTGTCTTATTAATATTATACCACATAACACACAAATGAATAAATGAATTTGAAATTTAAAAAATTGGGTCTAGATAGCCTTGTGTGGTTAATATAACTGCATTATTTATCTATGATATAAAAATGAATCGCTGAAGATAAAAATGATAGAGTAAAAGTAAAAAACAAACTATTTTTTTTTATTACAAGTTAAACCTAGGTCTTTGCCTAACTTCAAAATTATTATATGATGATTTACATACCTCTCTTTGATTGAGCAGTAGTTGGACGCGTGCGCAATATGGTCAGTTGTTCAGGCAACACCCTTCCACCCCCACGACGTGAGCCCCGACCGCTTACACCTGGTTCACCTCCCGCAGAGGGTTGGGATGGTTGTCCTGTGGTGAGAAGAACATTTCGTACACATTTAGAACATGCCGACAACTAACAATTCCTCATCAATAAACTTGAAACTTGCTAGAATGCTTTGGAAAGGAGACAATGTTATAGAATTAAAACTATAAGTAGGTAAGAAACATACAGAACCAAAGATCTTACAATAACAGTGCAAGTTCAAATAAAAAAAAATTAAATTGGGCAGGCCATTCAATAGGCAAGAGAAAATGGTTCAGGTTAACATTGTCCTGGTTCACAGCAAATGACAAAAATGCCACAGATGTTCGGTTGATAAGACTAAAAAATACAGTGAGTATAGGTTGCTTGGTTGACCATAGCTGGACACTGGGCACCCACGATAAAGTGAAGTGAAAATAAATAATAATTTGTGGAATGCGTTTGCCTACAAAAGAAATATTAAACTGTCGAAGAGAAGTAGTAACTATGTAAATAATTGATCATTATTATATTTAGAAGAAAAAAGTATTTTTGCAAAAGTTAAATAGACCTATATTTAACTTTTGCAAATATACAAAATAATTATATGAAGGCGGACTTTAATGCCATATCCTACTATATGATAATAATCCATACATAATCTTGTGTATATTAATTAACCCTCACTGGTACAGTCAGGTAAAAATATGATATATCTGAAACAAAGATTATTATTATACGTACCTATATCAATTTGCTGCATACGTTGTTGTATGTCAACGTCACCAGGATGATGTGCTGACGGTGTAGACCGATGCGACGCCCGACCAACTTGAACAGTTGGAGCAGGTACGCCGGCTCTTACAGGTGGGGTTACAGTGGGAGGGCCCCATGCACTTGGGGGCTGTGGGCGAGGACCTGAAGGCCCTGGTTGTTGTTGCGGGGGTCCGGGCTGCTCGCCAGGACGTCTAGGAGGTTGACCCGAAGGTTCATTTCCACGCCCCGCTCGCCCCCGAGCTCGACCTCTTCCACGTTCCGACATCTATAACAAATAAGAAGTTCTTCGAATTAGGCAGTGTAGTAAGATAGTTGGAATTCAAATCTACGATCAGAGTTTATTTTTTTGTGGTAGGTACCCCACTTTTTCGAAAATAGAAGTAGCTTGTCTTGTAATGTTACACCTTATAATAGGTATCATCAGCTGCTGTTTTCAGTACCTAAAAGTGCCAACTAAATCGGCCAAGCCTCTTTGGAGATTACAGACCCATTATAAACAACAGACAGAATAAAACAACAGTGTACGAATTGAGAACCTCCTTTTTTGAAGTTGGTTAAAAATTGCTTTTAATTATAGGTAGGTATTGGGTGAAAAAGCCGTGATTTTAATGTTACAATGTTACAAACAGAAGTTCCAATTCTATTCATTTGTATACATGATGTGTAGAAGATAGTGTTGCCAATATGTACTAATTTTTAGCTTTATAATAATTATCATAATTTGTCAATTTTGTAAGATGAACAATATAGCTAGAAACCCTGTACAATATTGATAACGAAGTACACCAAGTACTTCTGACGGTACAGTCTGCAACATCAATTTATAAGAACACTACTTTTCGAAATACACTTAAGGACCCACGGCGCGGCCGACGCATACCAAAACACTTAATTTTTTTGTTAAGAGTCCGATGTGATAAATTATAGTATAATTTATAACCTATACTCCATTCGGTTAGGTACTTCTATATCTATACCAGTGGTTCTCAAACTTTTTAAATGACGGAACCCTTTTGGGAAGCAAAATACTTGATGGAACCCTACAATAAAACAATTATTTTTATAAGTGTATTCTTTATTAATCAGCATAATAAAAGTACAATGTATCAGTTACTAATTATTATTTACTTCACCACTTGGTAAGGACAATAATAGAAAACATTAAAAAAGAAAAAATCTAACTAGTGGGAGGTATGAAACTGTTTTTTATTTTTCATCAATTGCTTGATATCAGGTTTGATGGAAGAAAGTTGGAGTCTCATATCAGCTTCGGCGTCCAGTCTATTGCGATATTTTGTTTTCGTGGCTGCGTAGGTAGAGAATCCTGTTTCGCACAAATATGTAGTTGGGAACGGGAGAAGAATATCCAGAGCCATTTGGCCAAGCATTGCATATTCATCTTGGATTCTGCACCAAAAATCATTAAGAGGCGTCGTTTTGAACAATGACTCCATACTTGTGTCTGATGACATTTCTAAAAGAGATTCATATATCTCATTTGACATGTTTTCAGGCTTTTCCAAGTTGGGTAAAAAAGGATTATGAATCCAGGAGTTCACTTTAATTTTTGTATTGTGTTCTTCGGGAAAATACTTTTCAAAAGATGCGCGCATCGAACTGAGATATTGGACCAATTCTTCAAACACATTATCTTCAAACATTTCTGAGTCGTTTTCGCTAACAAACTCACTGAGTAATGTAAAACTTTCTATTTCTTTCTTACCAATGCAAATGATCCAAAAATCTAATTTTCTTTTAAAAGCAGTTATTTTATTATAGGCCTGAAACACTGTTGTCTGTTTACCTTGCAACGATAAATTTAATTCGTTAAGTTTTTGAAAGATATCCGCCATAAAAGACAATCGGAACAACCAAGTTTTATCATACAAACGGTCCTTCAAATTAAAAGAAGTATCTGCTGAAAGAAACATTTGTAACTCGGCTCTAAGTTCAAATACCCTTGTTAAAGTTTTTCCCCGAGACAGCCATCGCACTTCTGTATGGAGCAGCAGTGTTTTATGTTTGCTGCCATAATCTTCACACAATAATGAGAACAATCGGGATTGTAGTGGTCGTGATTTGATAAAATTAATTATTTTTACCGCTTCATCCATAACTAATTTTAGATTAGACGGCATTTGCTTCATCGCAAGTGCTTGTCTATGCAGAATACAATGACTGGAACTACAATTAGGCGCTTTATTTTTCATTCGTGACACTGCTCCTGCTGTTTTACCTGTCATCGCCTTGGCCCCATCTGTACAAATGTCAATGCAATTGTTCCAACTGAGATTATGTTCTTCAAAAAATATATTTATTTTATTAAAAATTTCTTCCCCGGTAGTGTTTGTAAGCAGCGATGAACACATAAGCATGTCTTCTTCAAAAGAACTTTTATATGGATATCTCACAATAACCAGCAGGATAGCCAAACCAGCGACATCAGTCGACTCGTCCATTTGCAAAGCGAATCGTGTATTTTGTAGACGTGTAACTAGTTCTTGTTTGACGTAGCTTGCCAGATCATGGATTCGTCGTGAAACAGTATCGTTTGATAGCGGAACAGTAGAAAGATGCTTTGCAGATTTTTCATCAAGCATACATTTTGTTATGTCTAATACACATGGTTTTATTAATTTCTCAGCGATAGTGTGCGCTTCACCTGCTTGTGCAATGCGATAGCTAACTAAATATGATGCCTCCGTGGCCTTTTCGTTGGTAGTTTGTGTTACTTGCATCATATTTTTTTGACTTTCTAATAACTGATCTTTTTTGCGAACAAAAAATTCTTTATTCTTGTCTTTAGTCTCGGGGTGTACGGTTTCTAAATGTCGACGCAATTTGGCAGGTGCCATGGAACTATTAGGAAGCAGTTTACTACAGAGCATGCAGAGAGGTGAGCCGTTGGAATCAACAAATCCGAAACTGATATAAGATTCATCATACTTCCTTTTTTTCGTCTTTGAAACCGTCGAGCTTGACGTCGTGGCACTCGTGGCATCATCTTCTGGATCGGTGATTGCTAAATTCTCCGCGCGCATTGCTTTTGAACATTCAGCGTCATTAGAAGATGTTGTTGGAACACGTTTAACACCTTTAAGCCAACGTTCCATTCTTCTTTATTTATAATGTTACAAGTCAGGATAGTGGGGTTTAAATAATGCACAATCGTTACTGCGTATAAGAGACTAAATTTAGAACCTACAGGGAAGAAATGTATAAAACTGAGACAACAGAATACAGCAGGCAGTAAAACAATGAACACTAGTTTCTCGCTAGCAAGCTTGTAAGTAGGTAGTAACTTATCGCTCCGAACGCTAATCATCAACTGACGACGCCAACGCGCGATCGCCGCTTTTATACTTAGTCCTAGACTCGATCTCAAATATTCTCGAAAATACTCGAGTCGGCACCTTTGATAAACAAAAAGCAAAAATAAAAACAGAAATTTAAAAATAGCGTTGTAAACAATATCGACTTTATCCTTTGAAGTTAGAGACGAAAGTCGCTTGTTGACAACTATAGCGTCTAATTCAGAGGCGGCTTTTATCAAAGAGACTGAGCGCTTACAAGTATACTACCCGCTCGTTTTAAGTTTGCCGCTGGCGATAGGTATGAGTGTATGACGTTCGAAATTTTTTATTTAATTGTAACAATAAAAATTGTGTACGTTAGATATTTGGGTAAAACTATGACACATTATAAGTTTTGTTGTCACGTGGGGGAGGGTACGCGCATTCCACAGACCGGCAAACTTAGAGCGAACGCGTTGTACAAGTATAAAATTGTTGAGACCAAACTTATGAGATATTGTACCAGCTAATGTAACACAAGCTTATACAAATACAAATAAATAAATAAATAACATTCATAGCGTTTTGTCTCCGCGCGGCCGCGGAGTCCGCACAGCCGCGGAGCGACCAGAGAGAGGTGTTTTGATTTTTTTATTTCTAAATTCTTGCGGAACCCCGACAGAGGTATCACGGAACCCTAGGGTTCCGCGGAACACACTTAGAGTATAGCTGCATCTATACTATTATATATAATTGTAAATTGGAAATGTTTGTCCGCAATGGACGCAAAAACTACTGAACGGATTTTGATGCGGTTTTTTTTGTTAGAAAGGTCTTGGTCAGACTTAAAATCTTACGTTTGTTTGATTGCAATCGGTTGAGTAGAACTGGAGATAAGAGATCCACGTGGGCGGAGCCGCGGGCGGAAGGCTAGTAACTAAATATAAACAATTTTGATGCATCTATTTACTATGGTTTATAAGTACCCGGTTAATGGCAATAGGCTCGCCACCTATTACATTGGGACCTAAACATAAACGGCGAAATGTGGGTGCTAGCACCTCTGCCTACCCCTTCGGGGATATACAGGCGTGAGTTTATGTTATGTTATGTTATTTACTATGCATATTTTATTTAAGAAATCAGTTTATAAATATTTTTCTGTTTAGAAACTTATTTTGAACACTAAAAACCGAAACAAAATCACTAGTTAGTCAGTTAGTTAGTCTAGTTTAGTTGTTTAATATGAGTTCATATTGAAAAGGCGCTACAGGATTGTTTACCTTTAGTCAAGTACCTAACTGAAAGAATATAAGACTATATAAACTTACACAGATTTAGCAAGAACAAGACCATACGTATTTATAATACCTACCTACAGTAACTACTCACATTAAGAAAAAGACTAATGTGACTTCTGTTAGTGTTAAGCAATTCTCAGTATGGATTACATATCAAATTTCTTTCTACTAAGAATACATACATGATAATTCAGGGGCCGATTCAGCCATTTTTAACGTGTAAATATAATACATACATGCTATAAAATAAATTATTATGATTCTTTGAAACGTGGTCAACTAAAATGACATTGAGTTTTTCAACTATTGATAAGAAACAGAATACAGTAGTATCATATAGCTATCAATAGGTATATTCTATACATCGCAACTATTTTATCAACAGTCTACCCATTTATTAGGGTAAAGGGAGTATTATGTTAATTTAATGTTTTAAGTTTTATAACATACTAGTTGACCCGGCAAACACAGAACACTGTTCTGTCATACAGATGACAAGAATTATTAATAAATATAATATTGGATTTACAATTGTTAACACAACTAGTATGATCTGATCACAAATAATCACAATACCAAGTATGAATATGTAGCAATAAATTAAGTTTCAAAATGCAGAATTGCAGAATGAAATATAAAAAAGATGTGAACATTTGTGTTCACTGCTTTTTTGCAATTTGCATTCGTCAATTACTGCAGTGTTGTTCAGGTATCTAGGCCAAATGCTGACTCTGTACCTAGTGTGTGCAAAACCACACAAATAAGAGTCCTAGAGGAATCCTACTAATATTATAGACGCGAATGTTTGTAAGTATGGATGGATGTTTGTTATTCTTTCACGTAAAAACTACTTAATGGATTTTAATGAAACTTTACAATACTATATCTTATACATCAGAATAACACATAGGCTAAGTTTGGTCGCGTAGCGTGCACCCGGGCGGAGCCACATGCAAAAGCTCGTATTTTATAGTTAATACGACTTTTATGGCTAGGTAAAACCAGTTTTGAGTTATTCGAGAGTAAAATTTAGTTTTTGTTAATGATTATTTATGTGATTATGTATGAACATAAATTTTGTTTGTGTTTAGAAATTTTAATATTTTAGTAGGTATCTACCTACCTACCTACCTACCTACCTACTTAGCTATGAAAAAACTGAAAGCCAATTCTATAAATTTATTAAGACTCAATTGGCTTTCAAAATCAATTGGATATCAAAAACAATCATGGTTTCAATGTTTTCATCGAAACCTTGATTGTTTTTGATAAGTGATCGGAGACAATTTTGTGATGGTACTTACTATCACTCAAGACCATTTCTAACGTTTTGACAAATATTTTTTCCTCAGAATGTATCAATAGTTGTAAATTAGTTTACTGATTTTTGAAGTGTATGGTGACTTTCAAGATATTAATACATAAATGCATTCCATCCCTAATTTATAACATTTCATTGCTTGTTCTGGTATTCGGTGAACATTTGTATTACCTAGTTGAACAAAACTTTGTCTTTATAGGGTTTTGAAACCAAACACAATTTTCTTACATTAAAACTACATAATTTACAGGGTAGCAAACAAGTTTAGTTCTGACTACACGGTGAAAAGAAGTTAGCGTGATCTAGAAATGCATTCAATGCCAGAAGTATTCCTACATACAATATAAGTACAAAATAGATTTATTTATTTAAGAGTATAGATGAGGATTGTATTTCATTTAGATAAACTAATACCTAATTGATTTCAGTAATCAATAAGTGCAAACTCAATTGTAGGTACCTAGCAATTAGATTTAATTTATCCACTTAAATCGTTGGTGATAGTGATTTTACATTAGTTACTGGTATTTTATATAGTGCAGTAAGGTTTAGACTATATTATGGAGCTATGGATTCTTGTGAATACCTACTACAATAAGCAGGTTTAGACATGTTCTAGTTCAACATACAAGCTAAGCTAAGTTTGAGCACAGCATACTTATAGCCTGAATATTTTGGGACAATCTACATACATACCTACCACAGGTATGTATGTAGATTGTCCAAATAATGGATGCTTTCGAGTAAAAATTACCACATGGGTTATGAATTCACTTATTATGAATGACAACAATTCACATTTTGAGATCTGTATACCTGATTATTTATATTAATTATAAATTTTATGTAGGCGCTTGTTTCGGTACTTAGGTATTCACAGTGAAAAAAAAAACATAATATGGCGGATCCACAGGTATACCCAATGTTTTAAGTACCTACAGTGTTCATCTTGCCGCAGATTTCTTTATTTTCTGTATCTTCTACTGTAGACTGTGCTTGTTGTACAGCACATAAAATTGATCTTATTTTTACTAATTTTGATTTATGATTTTAGTTAGGTACCTACTCAGTAAAATAGAATCAATCTTTCGACATTGAAATTTGTACCTACACTATAATTTACCCTGCAGACCGGTAAATATATTTAAATATTATATATAATAATATTATAACTTTCTTTATTATTGGAAGATAAACAGTAATCAATCAACTTGCAAAAATGTATTTGACATCATGTAAATAAACGAATAATAAAAATGGCGACAAAAACACGATTCATAATTTAGTGAAGGTTTATTATGTATGATAATGAAATAATCAACAATATTAATAATACTAGCCCTATGTAATGCAAATCATATAATTATTTTAAAAAACTTACCTAGCAATCGCTACAAAGCTGGTAAAGAAATTACACAAGACAGAAGACTGAACTGAACACGATCGGCTGGTGGCGGATGGCGGACGACGAATAAAAAATAGTAATAAAAAAAAACATGCATGCATAGATTTGATCATAGAGTAAAGTTAGGCCAGCACCAGACGCTCCAACCCGACCATCCGACCATCCAATCAACAACCAGTATTAATGTAATAATAATAATAAAACATCAATACTGGCTGCCGATTGGACGGTCGGATGGTCGGGTTGGAGCGTCTGGCGCTAGCCTAATACATGGATTTGATTCATTTAGAGCAGTGTTGCCACATGTTAAATCCATAAATCTGAATGCAAAGTCCTAAGGGTGGCCGCACATGTACGGTTTCCGGAAACGGTTTCCGTCCACGGTTTCCTGATTTGGAATTCCGTGTGCCGAGCGCACACGTCAGGTTTTTTGCATTAGGTTTTTTTATTATTAGTTCGAAGCGAGCAGTGTTGCCAGTGCTAAATTATCAAATGTAACACAAGCTGGCTTAAAAGTTGCATTTTCGGGGGAAAAGTTACGTATAGTATATGTAGTTTATATAGTAGAGACAAATCCTCTCGGTTTATCTCGGGTAACCGCCCAATTTAGGAGCCGGCCTTCCGAGATGCTCCTTGAAATCCCACCGGCCATTGAGTACGAGCCCCAGCTATTTCATCTGGGACTTAATGCAGCTGAGAGCGTCTACCACTATGGGGCTGGGTCGTAAGAGAGTCAAAAGTTACGCAAAATGTAACAAAAGTTACAATACAATCTGGCAACCCCGGAAGCGAGACATAATCAGTGTTGCCAATTACTGATGATCTGAATTCCCCACAAACCCAACAGAAAGGCCCCAATATTAGACTTTTACTTCTCTTGAAGTTTCCCACTATATTCACCACTTGCGATGTTTATTGCGGCTCGTGTACATATATTGCCAATAAAGAGTTAAATAGTACCTTAATGTTGGATATTTTGCTTTAATCATTTATCAATATGTATAATACTTGCCAATTATTACTTCTGACTTTAGGTCTAGTGTGAATGTCTAAAAGCCCCACATAAGCACAATCCCCACAAATTCCCTAATCGGCTTGAAAGTCCCCACTCTCTTGGGAATTGACAACGCTGGACACAATTTAGGGTGGCCGCACATGTACGGTTTCCGGAGACGGTTTCCGTCCACGGTTTCCTGATTTGGAATTCCGTGTGCCGAGCGCACACGTCAGGTTTTTTGCATTAGGTTTTTTTATTAATATTATTATTTCGAAGCGAGCAGTGTTGCCAGTGCCAAATTGTCAAATGTAACACAAGCTGGCTTAAAAGTTGCATTTTCGGGGGAAAAGTTACGTATTCTTGTTTTTTTATATAGTGTTTCTTGTTTTTTACAAATCCTCTCGGTTTATCTCGGGTATCCGCCCAATTTAGGAGCCGGCCTTCCGAGATGCTCCTTGAAATCCCACCGGCCATTGAGTACGAGCCCCAGCTATTTCATCTGGGACTTAATGCAGCTGAGAGCGTCTACCACTATGGGGCTGGGTCGTAAGAGAGTCAAAAGTTACGCAAAATGTAACAAAAGTTACAATACAATCTGGCAACCCCGGAAGCGAGACACAATCAGTGTTGCCAATTACTGATGATCTGAATTCCCCACAAACCCAACAGAAAGGCCCCAATATTAGACATTGATAACTACATTACTTCTCTTGAAGTTTCCCGCTATATTCACCACTTGCGATGTTTATTGCGGCTCGTGTACATATATTGCCAATAAAGAGTTAAATAGTACCTTAATGTCGGATATTTTGCTTTAATAATTTATCAATATGTATAATACTTGCCACTTATTACTTCTGAGTTTAGGTCTAGTGTAAATGTCTAAATGCCCCACATAAGCACAATCCCCACAAATTCCCTAATCGGCTTGAAAGTCCCCACTCTCTTGGGAATTGACAACGCTGGACACAATTTAAGCGCGATTCCGGATGGAAATTTCCTGACGTGTGCGGCGATTAGTACAAAATGTATGCGAGTGCTGCGTTCGGTATGACGTCATTAGGTTTTTTTCCATTCTGAACCGAACGTCAGGTTTTTTCCGTTCTGCAAAAAGTAAGGACGTGTGCGGCTAGTAGAACATTTTGTATGAAAATGGAGCATTCGGTTTTTCAAATCTGACTTTTTGATCAGGAAACCGTGGACGGAAACCGTACGTTTGCGCGGAGCCTTAAGCGCGATTCCGGATGGAAATTTCCTGACGTGTGCGGCGATTAGTACAAAATGTATGCGAGTTTTGCGTTCGGAATGACATCATTAGGTTTTTTCCATTCTGAACCGAACGTCAGGTTTTTTCCGTTCTGCAAAAAGTAAGGACGTGTGCGCCTAGTAGAACATTTTGTATGAAAATGGAGCATTCGGTTTTTCGAATCTGACTTTTTGATCAGGAAATCGTGGACGGAAACCGTACGTGTGCGTGGAGCCTTATATTATGGTTAGGGGTTAGTGGGTTTTTCGAATTCATTTAACGGCCTAGATACAAGTCTTTATGTCTTTATAGATGGTTGTCTATGGTTCAGTATAATTTTAACAACAGCGTATGGCCTAAGGCTCCCCGCACACGCACGGTTTCCGTCCACGGTTTCCTGATCAAAAAGTCAGATTTGAAAAACCGAATGCTCCATTTTCATACAAAATGTTCTACTAGGCGCACACGTCCTTACTTTTTGAAGAACGGAAAAAACCTGACGTTCGGTTCAGAATGGAAAAAACCTAATGACGTCATACCGAACGCAGCACTCGCATACATTTTGTACTAATCGCCGCACACGTCAGGAAATTTCCATCCGGAATCGCGCTTAAATTGTGTCCAGCGTTGTCAATTCCCAAGAGAGTGGGGACTTTCAAGCCGATTAGGGAATTTGTGGGGATTGTGCTTATGTGGGGCATTTAGACATTCACACTAAACCTAAACTCAGAAGTAATAAGTGGCAAGTATTATACATATTGATAAATTATTAAAGCAAAATATCCGATATTAAGGTACTATTTAACTCTTTATTGGCAATATATGTACACGAGCCGCAATAAACATCGCAAGTGGTGAATATAGCGGGAAACTTCAAGAGAAGTAATGTAGTTATCAATGTCTAATATTGGGGCCTTTCTGTTGGGTTTGTGGGGAATTCAGATCATCAGTAATTGGCAACACTGATTGTGTCTCGCTTCCGGGGTTGCCAGATTGTATTGTAACTTTTGTTGCATTTTGCACATCTCGGAAGGCCGGCTCCTAAATTGGGCGGATACCCGAGATAAACCGAGAGGATTTGTAAAAAACAAGAAACACTATATAAAAAAACAAGAATACGTAACTTTTCCCCCGAAAATGCAACTTTTAAGCCAGCTTGTGTTACATTTGATAATTTAGCACTGGCAACACTGCTCGCTTCGAAGTAATAATAAAAAAACCTAATGCAAAAAACCTGACGTGTGCGCTCGGCACACGGAATTCCAAATCAGGAAACCGTGGACGGAAACCGTCTCCGGAAACCGTACATGTGCGGCCACCCTCAAGAGTCTTCAGACTAGAAGAATAGTATAGACGGAACGCTTAGAGCTAGCCGGTGAAGTCGCCAAAAGCAGTACTATAAAGCAATGGGGTATCGCTTCGCTCGCCACTCCTTGTGAGCAGCGAACGAATGCGCACGTCCGATCACTGCTGAACAAAATATTATAAATATGACGTATTGTGTATTGAAAAGGTGTAAAAACACATCAACAATTCATAGAAATAATACTGGATTATCGTTTCATATGTAGATAACTATTTCATAATAGATTTCATACATAACATTTTTCTAAATAATTTAGTTGCACAAACTAGGAACACAAAACCTCCGCCATATTCTACAGTGTTGCCATAATTTTTTTATCATTTCCATAAAATATTTTTCAGTATTTGTGGGAATTTGTAAAGTACTGAGTAAAAAAAACAGTACCTATCATGAATGTTGACAAGCTTGATGTTTCTAATCATCATCATCATCATCAACATCATTCTTGCCTTAGTCCCGAACTCCCGATCACATCTGTGTCTGCAATCTACTTAATATGTGGCTTGGTTTTTTCGGCAATCTTGGGAGGGACTGCAATCTGACCTCCCAGCTTGAGTTCTGATTAGTGGCCAACCACTGACAGAGATATTCAGGTTACCAACATAGGCCTCAGTCTTAACTGACGTTTTACGTGCCGTCCGAGGCATTGCAGCGCTCAGATGAAATACAACTTAGGTCACCCATCCAAATTACAATCGCGTCTATGTAGCTTAACCCACTGATCGTTTAGTGAAAAGTGAGCGCACTTGGCCACGAGCACTTCAACACTGTTGTTGTGAGTTGTGATATTGTTGTTTATCCTTTAGAATCTAAAGTGTCTTTACCTACTCAGTGTTCATTCACATGCCTATTTCCTTCCGCAGTAGGCAGAGACATCAGCTCGCCATTCTAATAATCATTAGTCTAAATGATATAGAATAATAACATTTATTATAACAAATAAATATTCCATATGTCCAATAGGTACATAGATATTTCTGGGAGACTTTTTCATTTGCCGGCAACATTACGCACACACCGTTAGTGGTATCGGTACACGGAAATACACATTGAAAATGTTTGGCTTCAAGTGTTTATTCGAAGCGTTCCGTCTATACTATTCTTTTAGTCTGAGTAAAGAGTATAGTAATGTAGTAATAACATAGTAATAATAATATAGGAGAAGAGTGGCAACTCTATGCAAAAACTTGCATGTACGGCAAGTGCTGCCGCCCCGGGAGGGGCGGGGGAACTAATCACGATAACAGTTTAAATAAATAGGTATATACTTACATGTATGTAAAGATGAACTCTTAAACAGTCAATGATTGAATTGAACGGCTGCTATCATACTACCAACTGCATAAATAACTATGCATTACAATTTCATATAAAAAGTCTGAAAACACATTCATTTGTTCAGGGTGTGATTATTTAATTAAAATATACATGGTGAGGACATCCCGATCCGGAGAAACTGAATAGCGACTTCTAAGAAAAATAAACAGGTTGCAACACTGACTATACACTGAAATAATGAAATAACAGAGAATGATAGAGTCTGGCTGGCCAACCAAAGACGGTATTTTTTGGACGGTAAAATAGCGTCTTTGAATAATCAACAGCTGCATAAATACAAACAACTTTTGATGAAATTAGTACCTATAAAATTAGTACTTGCTATATTTTTTTTTGATATTCATGAGTCATGAGTAATAATCAGGACAGTTTTATTGGTAACTAATTAATTACCAATACCTAGACAGTTTTTATTAACTGGTTGGTACTCTTTACCTAATTATACCTACAGGGTAGAAAATTTTAACCTTACCTCGAGGCAAATTACTTTAAATATTGGAGATAGCGAATTTCACTCAAAGGAAACATTCCTTCATTTTTAGAAAGAAACAAAACTGCATTCATAGATATTGAATAAATCACTCTTGTACTTATTTATTTGAACCTTACCGGTTTCACCTTACGGCATTATCAAAGGTTTACAATGTTTTAAACTAAAAAACTACAATATTTTATGTGTGGGTACTTTTAAAAAAGAGTATACCAGCTTCAACTTTTTTCCCCAAAATTTGGGGAAATTTAAATTTTCATAAACGTAATGAGCAGTTTTCCAGTAGGTATAATAATCAGTTGGTTTTTAATTCATCAAGAGATGGCGCTAGCATAACTTTTGGTAATTTTAATGTAATCTGTGGTTTGTTGTTGTTCTTTTCGCGTCGGTCTGTAATTTAAAATAATAATATTATAATTTAAAATAATTTCATCAGAAAACATGTCAAAACATCTATGTAAAGTAAATCAATACAAAACCGAAGATAATTTTTTCCATAAATTAGTTACCAAAAGTGCCGGCTGCGCCATCTAGCTTGTCTTTAGGAACCCTATAAATACCTACTGGAAAACTGCTCATTATGTTTTGTAAAATAATTTATACATTATAAAATTAATTGTATTACAGTGAAATGTCAAATATAAAATGTCAAGGAATTATAATTAAATTAAATTAAAGTAATTGTCAAATCAATGATGTCAAATGGGTTAAATACTTAGATTACAATATATAAAAATGTCAGTTACAACAATAAATTAAGATTATAACGAATTAATAACAAATAAATAGGTATGTATATGTCATTATTATTGTAATAGAGGTGAACGGCTCAGATCTAACTGTTGGTTAATTATATTGTTTCTGTCCGTGTTTGTCAGTCTGTTTAAACATGGTAAATTAAGTGTGATTACAGAGAGAATGATCAGGTTTAAATCCTACCTCCTTAATATGGAATATATGGATGGGAACTATTTACTCTCAACAACTCAAACAGTTATTATGGCTGACCGAAACTTTTAGTGGTTCTATCGGGATAGATTTTGATTTGGGCCCATGTGCAGTCATGCATATAAAGAGAGGTTGGTTGGTTCAAATCTGACATACTTCACCCGTTAGTCCCTTTTTTCACAATTTTCGTGATAAAAAAATTAACCCTAATTTAAAAATCTCTAATTAAAATTAAAAAAAAAAACTTATTGTTATAGGTACCTACATACGTTACTTATTTGGACTTAAAAAGACAAGATGGAAATCGATTGATCCAACAAAGTACCTACGGAGGTACGTTACCTTACTCGAAGTATATTGTAATAATAGTAGTATTTATGTGTAATAAGTACTACTATATAGGTATACTTAATGTTAAATGTAACATAATAATAGTCTTCATACATAGGTCATCTAAGTATACCCGAAGACAGGCTACGTGATTGACAAAGTACAATGTCATATTGAATATTAATCCGAGTAAAATATAAATATGTGTTGCCGGCTAGGTGTTTATGCAGGTACCTATTCTATACGATGCCTAGGCAATGTATAGATTTCCGGGTATGAAATATTATGAATATTACTGTGCAATTTTCTACTTTGTCGGTCGCTCGTCGCTTACGCCGTATAGTGCAGACATTATATATGTAAATATAGACAAATTTTCAGCTTGTGTAAAATAACGAAAGTCGGCTAGCCTAAAACGAGGAATTCTCCCCATTCCCAAACAGTAGGGCTAATATTTACGATTATTATCAGAATTCAAATGATTTCTGTAGACCATTTAAGTTTATTATGCTCCTAATTCAAACTGAGACGCATTATACTAAGGCTGATTCATTCTCTTTTTAACTATCATACAACTAACTACTACATATACCTACTTACCTACATTACGTAGGTACGTGTTCAGTGGACACATGAAAAAGTACTCTAATGTAGTTTTGATGTTATCGAACGGGCTGTAAAAGCTCCAATGTATTTTTCTATAGAAATTAATGGTGGTGTGACCGCGTGACGAATGGACACGGTTTGTGACCTGGAGGGTGGTTGCAGAGAATTATACATCTTTGGGAACCATGAAGAGTTTAGAAGTCTTTTTTAAACAATATTGGATTGAGTTTTAAATCGATAGAAAGAAATAGATATCTACAGTGATGGAACGAAGTTGCTTTTTATTGAATTTGTAATGTATGTTTTATATGTTAGAAATAGGCCGCCCATTGTGCATTATTTATGTATAAACATAGTTTAATTGTTATCTTTTATGGTGTACAATGAAGAATATCTTATGTTTATTTTTTAGAACACGTGCTACAAGATACTTTGTTGATCTACACCACATTCTATGCTAACTTTCATAAATTTGAGTATAAATGGTAAGGGTCGTACAATATTATGGTAAGGGTCGTACGATGAATTGCAGTTCCTCTACGTAGATCCTGGAAAGCCTACAAAAGAACGAATCATTTCTTTCTGACTTAGGTTTAAAAAAATCTATTAATCTATTTCCCTGTAAGGGAAAGATCGCGGGTTCGAGTCCCGTCCGAAGTCGATTCTCTTTTCCCTTTCTAAATCGATTTGTATAGTTGGCATCTATATCTATCTATATCTATCTATATCTATCTATACTATTATATAATTATTGTAAAGTGGTCGTGTCTGTACATTGGAGATATTTAAAAAAATTACTTGGGTATGTTATGTTAACGATACTGAACACGAAAATATTTTTTTAATTTCCTGTCTGTTTGTCTGTTTGTCTGTTTATCTGTTTGTCTGTTTGTCCGCGATGGACGCAAAAACTACTGGACGGATTTTGATGCGGTTTTTTTTGTTAGAAAGGGCTTACTCAGACTTAAAATCTTACGTTTGTTTGATCGTAATCGGTTGAGTAGAACCGAAGATATGAGCAAAGGTCGCGTTAACCGAGATGCACGCGGGCGGAGCCGCGGGCGGAAGGCTAGTATCTAATAAATGCTTCAAAATTTCATTCAATCTATTAACTGTTTAAAATCCGGCCAAATTGGCTTTTAGAGCTTTATTACCATTTGATGGACATTACGTAAAATCGATATTAGTAAGATGAGTGCCGAACTGAAGAGAGCGTTTAAGTGTTGTTTGCTAACAGCTAATGGGAGGGGTGCCGATATTGCATCGCACGGACCGTTGTTCCAAAGCTCATTAAGTAGGTATAGATTCCGTATTCGTCATTTCAAATAGGACCTGTACAACTATATCCTTGTCCTCACATGTTTCTTTTGTATTTAAACACTAGCCGTTGCCCGTGACGTCTGACTTCTGCCGATCTCATACTCCATGCTTGCAAGCACAAAAATTAGCCGATTCTATACTATTTATTTGAAATTTTGTCTTGAGTTTTAAAACGACATTGATCGTAAGTTTTTGTACACGTTAAATTCTTTAATCATTATTACATTCATATCGTAAAAATGTATTATTTGAATGTCGGCTAAATTTGGCTGTAAAGGCACCTTTCAAAAGTGCCACAGCCAATATTGTCACGCTTAATAAAAAATTGAGTTCACTTTCAACAGATTTACACTTAATATTCATTTGACACTGCACTGGTTTAAAATAGCACGTTTTTTACTTCAGCATTTTATTAGCTCTCGTTTTCCTTTTTGTAACGAGAGCCGCGTCTCTCCCTCTTTAGTGGAAATTTATTTAAATTCTTAAAAGAATATTCCCTTTTATTTGTTTTGTAGCGCTCCTTGAGTTTCGGAAGCCATAACTGAGTTGGTTAGTTTGGTTGTTACTACAATACATATTTAATTTATTTTTTTATCCCCAGATTTTCACGACTCATTATCGTTGTGTTAAAGAATTGTCACTTAATCTCGACAGTAGATAAGAATCTTTTGTAATGGAACTAAACAATGTGAGACGGGGCGAATCACAGCGTAATATTAATTAAAATCTATTCCCTTCGTTGCTTCCCCTTAATTAAGTGCTAGTAGAGTTTTGTTGGAACGTATCCCCCGGGAGGCGGGTGACACCGAGCCACATAAAACATTCATACCCTAAAACCGGTTAATAGCCGCAGTTTAGTAGACATGTACCCACCGCGCCACGCTTTGCCTGTACCGTTTACGTAAGCTATTCATTTGATATGCGTAGTTTAAAATAAAACTGCGGTTGCAAATTGAAATAATCGACTTTACCTAAGTACTAGTTATTTCATCGTTCTTTTTTGGGATGCCGAGTCTTATTCATTTACGTAGTTTTGATAATTTTATTTAATAGAGATTTTCGGGGGAGGAAGAGGGATTCTCTTCTTTAGGTTGGTAGGTCAAATGTCAGCCGCTTTCGTAAAAATGTACAAGTTAAACCAAGAGGAGCAATGGGAGTAAGCAAACCCCGGGTTTCAAAGGCCTGGGACGCCACCGGGACACAAACTTTGCTAAAATGCAGAGCAACTCACAGCAAATCTATGTAATTTTTTGCTTGTCGTCATTGAACCTATTTACATAATTATTTCTTCTGCTTCAATGTTGAATAAAATATTAAATCTCATGAACCAATAACATTATGGACTGCTAATCCAAGTCTGACGACATCATTGTAAACAATATATCTGCAAATTAATCAAAGTTTGAAATTATTTAAATATTGGTTTAACTCCAGTAAGTAGCGGGGCGGGAGGTCGGTTGTCCAAATATTTGTCGGAGGCAAACAGCAATATCGTTGCGCCTCCCGGCTAGTCCGGATTCACCCGCTTTCACATTTCGAATGTTCCCTCAATATGATAATGATGGAAATGCGTTACGAATGCTGATGTGTGTGAACTTCAGCTTAGCGAGGGATTTTATTCAAATTACAGATATAAACTCTTCCAATACTGATGTCTCGAATTGAATATCTTGTACCTTTTGATAGTAGTTTTGCGGGGCTAATATTATAGATTGATTAGAAGCGCACGTGGGCTCACTGTTCGGTAAATGATCATTGTGTTAAATAGCGTGGGAAGATTAAAGAAATCAGACCAAATAATTCGTTTAGTTTTGAAATTTGGTACAGTTATTATTACCTAAGGTATCCAGATGAACATACTTCATCCCACGCACACTCAAGCTGTGGAATGAACTCCCTGCGGTGATTTTCCCAAGCGCCTACAATATGGGGTTCTTCAAGAAGGGCATTAGAAGGTTTTTTCAGGGTCGGCAGCGCGATGGGCCGTGTGCTTGTCTGCCACCTAAGTGGTATAAAAAAAATATACTAAAAGTCCCCGAAGAAATATCTTTTCTTCTAAAAAAATAATGGAATAAACCGCGTCTGTCCGCGGCCAAGCTAAGTTGATTTTGTCGCGAATTATAAGTTTTGTTACATTTCATATTTATTAAAGTATTGATCCTACAGTAAAAACGTGTAGGAAACATTATTTATAGGGTTGACCTGAACAACTCTTGTCAGTGGTTGGCAACTAATTAAATAATGTAACAGTAACAGAGATATTATTAACAGTTTTCTCCCCCTCCCCCACCACCGGCTCGTGTCCCACTCTCGGGAATTCTTAGTATGTTCATCTGGGTACCTTAGGGAATAACTATACCAATTTTCAAAACTACACGAATTATTTGGTCTGATCGCCAATTAAGTATGTTAATTTTCCCACACTAAAATTACCTAGGCACGTTTGCTATTCGGATCGGTGACCACATATAATTTTATCAGAGCGCTTCCGTGCTTCGGGGGCACATTAAAAGTCGTTCCCAGCTGTTATTAGTATTTGGATCAAGATTGAGGCCTATATGGACAAACCTGAACTACTCTGTGAGTGGTTGGCCATTAACCACAACTCAGGCTGGAAAGTCAGACGGTATTCGCTCTAGAAAAAACAAACCACATGATATTGCTAACATATCATGTGGTTTGTTTTTTTTGACTCTTGATGATTGAAGGCCTCGGTGTCCCACTATAATAGGAAAGCCTGCACTCTGACTTTTCTCGTCCCTCAATCACAAGTTGAACCGGCTAGCAGCCGTAAGGTAGGTTGGAAACGACGAAACGTACGATGAAAGTAGGTTGGAAACCACGACAAACCAAGTATTAGGTAACTATGCATTTTGGTAAAATACATTAAAAATGTACTTTGAGATTTCAGTAAGGAAAGTCATATTTCTAAGTACCTAAGTCATAACAAATTTGTGTGAAGTAATTAATTTCTATAAAGGCCGTGATCATAATGGGTAACATTATCTCACTGTCGCGCCATCCCTAATGATTCGTCACTTTTAATGAGAGTTCTCAAATTTGTTGTGATGGCAGTATTGAATTATAACTTTGCTTTTAAAATAAATAACACTCAAAATTATTAGTTCCTATGTTAAAATTTTCGAAATACTTATTATATTGTTCATAGGGAGTTCATAGGAATACCACTACAGAGCAAATCGTGACTTCTTAACTATATTATATTATGCAAGACAAAGTCTAACAGCCAATGATGCATTAGTCATGTGATCAACGCCAGAATGGATTCGAATACAATTTGATATCTACCAAATCACCAAATTTCACCCAAATTCGTTCATTCGTTCTGACCTGACTGAGTAACAAACATTCATCTGTTCATGAACTATACAGCTTTCAATATAAGATGAAACAATAATTTTTGACTCTTAAAAAACTCAACATGAAGTGCAGTTTTAAGTGAAGTCGGGGAATAAACCTTTAACGGAGGGGTGGACATCGTTACTATAGCCGGGGATCATCTTTAAGCTTGTTCAGTATCGACTCATCAAAGTTTTGCTGAGCCAGCAACTTGCCGGGGAGCGAGTAATGAAGACTTATGAGTCTGGTCGTCTCGTCTGCAACTCGATAATTGTCATGTCAGTTATTAGGACCGGGAAATGAAGCTCAATTTTTCCTTTGCTGTGACGCTAATAAGTGACGTTGACAGTTTTGACTTACAACCTAGAAGAGACAAAGGTAAAATTATGCTATACGAATAAAAATGACACCCGTATTCACAAACAATACTGTGAGGTCTCATAGTGTGCTCGAGCGCATAGGGCTGGTAAAATTAATTCACAAACATCACGGAGCAGTATCTAACGCAGTGCATTCCCTCAACGAAGTATCACTTAAGTGTTTTCTATGAATAAAAAGGCTTGCCAAAACGAACGCACTGAGAATTTGTCGTTCTTTGCACAGTTTTGGTAGTACGCATAGCGAAGTACCTATTGTTTGTGAATACGGGTGTTAGTCGCCAGAATCTATGTTCGCGAACCTATCTCAAACTTCTGAATGACTGTGATGCAGTTGGATTTTTTTTATCCTTTATTTTCAGAACAAAAAAAAACCTAAAGATTTTTTTATTAAAAATCAGGAGCAAAGAAAACTCGTAACATGTTTATGCCCCTTCTATAGTGGTTGGCGTATCGGGGTTTTAACGCGTGGTACATCGTTCCACGTGAACGGGCATGATTCATCAGAGCCCATTCACTGCGATCTCTGGATTCAACGCGGTTTAACTAGAGATGAGGGAGAAGTTATATTTTAAACATAAAATAAATTTTAAATATAATTATTTTTTGAGGTTGGATTTGTTGAAGATTGCAAACTGATTTCTTGTAAAAAATATAGATTGGTGTCATCATTAGTTACAGCATCTTAAAACATGATTGTTGTTGCAGGTAACTGTAGAGACCAATTTGAGCGCGGTATTTCTTGCCGCATTTATGGCAGGTGTGAACCGAGTCCGTAGGAGGCGGAAGATTGGTGAATGGTATAAATGACTTCAAATAACTTATATATTTGGCAGCGGCCATCGCGACTAAACATAGCCTATGTTCTTTCTAAAGATCTATCCTATATCTGTACCAAATTTCAACGAAATTGGGTCAGTAGTTTACGTGTAAAATTGCCACAAACAGACAGAGTTACTTTCGCCTTTTTTAATATTAAGTCTACAGCAGCTATGGATTTCATTCTATACCAATATGTATTGCGTAATCAATTTGTAATGGTAAACCAAGTCCAAGGTAAGTATGCTCATTACCACCATGACATCCCCTCCTAGATATTCCGTGGTTTAACATAACCAATTAACGAAAATATTAACCTAAATATCAATTATAATATTGAGTGTGGAGTCCCATCACTACGTGTCGTTCGACAGAGATTTAGCTGACGCGCCGCGGATTACCGTGATTTCCCGAGGGGCTTGGACCGAAAAGACACCTCCGTTACATTCGCATTATTACTTTCCCATACCGTGGACAGCTGGTGACGCGTTGAGTACTTGTAATTATTTTCTGACGTCATAATTATTTCGACGCTGTGAACTGAGTGGGATTAATATTGTATTTTCACGATGTAGAACCAACTGATGTCCTTCTGACAACTGAACTTGGTCTTCTTAGCGGTTACTAAAAACCTTTATAACCCTTTAACCCAGATATTACTGAAACTATTTTTTGTTTCGGATTGCAATAATTTTTGAATATGTTGTACTATAATAATATAGTATTATTAGAAAAATACTTAAAAAAATATTCGTGGTCTGGAAAAGCCGGAAAACGAGTGGCGTTATAACGCCCGGTAGTAAGATCGGCTACCAAGCCAAAGTTATGGTTGCAGACATTTTGGAATGAAATGAAACACCGATTGCTTGTTGAATGAAACGCTTATAATGAAACTTTATTCATTTAAAAAGTAAACATTGATATGATAGGAAACAAGACATATTTTTGGCAAACAAACCATAAAATATACCCTAACCTTTGCACCGACCCAAAGTTTATACTAATTTCTGATGGAGCTTTTAGCTGGGAACATGAAAATTACCGAATAAGGACATTTTTTATACTACTTAGGTCGCAGACGAGCACACAACCCACCTAATGGAAAGTAGTTACCATGGCCTATGGACGAGTACAACACCAGGGGAGTCACACTCCTGCAGCCGACCCGATAATGACAGAGAGATTCTGTGCCGTCAGCGCAGAAGATAAGCAGGACTAGCCTTTGGTCTTCTCACTGACAGTGCAAAACCCCTCCAGTGAGCTCTGGCTACCCTACTTACTGCCGGGAACACAACACGAGGTTATTTAGCCGCGGTACTCTGTAGGGCGGAGGTACTGCCCCAGTCGGACCGCTCGATTGGGACTGAAATACCGTCGTTTCCTACCTCATATTGACATTGCAATATATTGTAGTCATTTCAGTGACTGAAATGAAATACGTAATATGCTCAAAAGCAATAATCCAACCTGGAAGATTATATTACAAGTTCTTCATCGCCGGAATCTTCGTTTGTTACTTCGGTATTTGAATTTTCCAGTGGAAAAATGGTAATCTCACTGGGCAGGTCGTCATCCGAATCAACATTTTGCAATTCGTCAACTATTTCGTTGAGATTACAAGGCCTTGTCATCGTGATCTAAAATTTAATAGTAGTAGTAAACAGACGTACATTTTACTACCGGGCGTTATAACGCCATCAGTTTTTACAAACGATAATTTTCATGAAAAACAGTGAAATTCGAACTTATTTTATCTTAAATTTATATTGTAATAACAACACTTTATGATAATCTACGTTATAGTATTTATTACATAATTGATGTACCTTAAAACTTACTTTTTTGAAACCAAGTCGCAAAGCAAATTCGCTTTCAATTTAAAACATGTCAGAACTTCTAAATAATACACGCATTGTGACAAATAGTACTAACACACTATAGAAGGACCGTTTCTGATTACGGTAATGTAAGACGATCTTTGGTAAAACAAAAATAAATATATAAATTAGGCGGTTACATCTAACACTCGATTAGTGGCGTTATAAAGGACGGTAGTAACAAGTGGGTTAAGAGTATTAAATCATGATTTTTAAAAAGTAAACTTACTTATTAGTATTCCCGTTAACACTTCCAGATAAACTAGGAGTGAGTTCACGTCGGTTCACGTCGGTAGTCCTACTAGGTAATGACACTTGTTACACATCAAAACAATAAATGTGAATCGCAATAAATCGCTTACAGGCAACCTGCAATATGCAGTTTTTTTTTCGTTGGAATTTTCGAACTTCCTCTTACATTCATTCCTTATTTTGTCCCTTCTCGTCACACCATTCATCAAAAAGTTAGTTTTTCAACAATCAGGTTTGGAAATGTCCCTCACCATAGTGATTGGGCCAGCTCGATCGGGTTAACAACTTGATTATTATCGACATTAAGTAGCAGTATGCAATACTATGCTGTACGGTTTGTAGAAGTGCCGGTGGGCTTAACTACCTTATGTATCTCTTTTCTCACCTTTTCCTTTCCATTCCCGTATATACATATAATGCCAGTTAACAGTATATCATTAGGTGGATAGTGTATTTGTTACCTTAGTTGTAAAAAAATACTATGGCGCTACGATGCTACGACGTAGCTACGAGGGCGGGTCAATAAGTCCGTGACTTTTTCAATGAAATATAGGTTTTTAGATAAAAAGTTATTTTATTTTTCAACATAGTCTCCTTTGCACTCTATACACTTAGTCCAAAGTTTCTCCAGTTTTTTTATACCTTCTGAATAAAAAGATTTGTCGAGGTCATCAAAATAGGCATTTGTTTGCGAGATGATTTCATCGTTAGAGTCAAATCTCTTTCCGCCAAGCCATTTCTTTTAGTTTGGGAACAAGAAATAGTCACTCGGGGCTAAACCTGCAGAATAGGGTGGGTGAGGGAGAAATTCGTAGCCCAATTGAACATCTTCTAACATTCCTGCGAAATTGTTCCACGGTTTCGTTTGTGTTCGATTGTGAGCAAACGCGGCACCCACCTTGCGGAAAGCTTTCTCGTACCCAAGTGTTCATTCAAAATTGAAACCACTGAGCCATATGAGATGCCTATGGCTTCCACAATCTCTCTCACTTTAAATCTCTGATGGGCTAAAACCATATCGTGATTTTTTTTATGATTTCGGACGTGGAGACCTCAACTGGGCGTCAAGAACGTTGCGCATCTTCCGTGCCTGTGCGACCACATCTGAATTCAGTAAACCACTTTTTACCATTTAAATAGATGGTGCAGAGTCCCCATAATACTTATCAAGCTTAGCCTTGGTTTGTGCGATGGTTTTTTTTTCGCAAAAAATAATGCTTAATAAGCACTTGAAATTCACTTTTTTCCATTTTCTTCTCTAAAAGCGAGCTAGTCTGCTATCAACAACTGTGAAACACAAACGAAATGACGTAGCTTGTTCAAATTTTGACAATAGTCTACTGAAAGATGCCTGTTGACAGCAGCAGAGTTTTTATTTCAATAAAGAAGCGGGAAATTTAAAAAGTTACGGACTTATTGACCAGCCCTCGTATCACGCCGACCGTGCTACGGATTAAAAGTTAATATACTCTTTTCGGTAAAGGTCTTAAAAAAGTATAACATAAATACGAGTACATGCTCACACCCTGTGTTTCTTTATTAACGTAACAGTAAAGATTAACAGGGTGCAAATTAATTTTCAATTAATCGGTGTTATAATTTTTCACAGTGCTTATGGTGGTTTTATAAAGAGGGTGCAGTTCACAGTATCATAATATAATATTATATTCACACCTTGAAAACAATAAATATCTACTAAAACTAGATAGCGAATCGAGTACCCGGAAACAACTATATCAATATAAAAACGAAGTAAGCAATAGATAAATCTAATAATTCGATAGATGAGAGCAACGTATCGTAATAAGTAAAATATGGCCGGATGAGCATATTAATGTTTGTGATGAAAATAAAAACATCGATGTCCACCCTCCGAAGGCGTCGACAATGCATCACGAGGCGACTTCCGGCGGAACTGACATAACGAGCCCGTTGTTCCGCAACCCGCACCCCTCCAACCCCTCGGTATTTTTCTACAGAACCCCATGGAGATTATTTTCGGATAGCATTGAGTCGATCTCAATGCTTCCATGGCGATGAATACTGGCTCATATTAATGATTTGTCCGCGGGCTCTTTACGACGTTGAATGGGCATAAACCACTGGTTGTTAAAGTAATAACTCTTAATAAGCAGGGTCTCAAATATCATTGATTACTCTTTTTGTATACATATAATAAAATCGTAACGAGGTGAAATCTGTATCTATTATATAAAACCCGTTTTCCGTTGTCACGACATAGCATGAAAACGGCTGGACCGATTTCGCTAATTCTTTTTTTAGAACATTCCTTAAAGTACGGGGATGGTTCTTACGGAGAGAAAAATTAAAAAAAAAAAGAATTGACTGTTAGGCGGTACGAAGTTCGCGGGGTCAGCTAGTATTAAATATATAAAAAAGTATTGCGATGTGTTCTAGGAGCGATAGGTACTGGAGGTCAAAAATATCATTTTGAGGACTTTTGTCTGTTTGCCTGCAGTTTATCGTTTGAAACTCGCATTATTTGAAAACCACTGAATGGACTTACCTTTTTTTTTTTTAATTTATTTATCATTTTAAACAATTATACCTATACGGCGAAACATAAACGGCGAAATGTGGGTGCTAGCACCTCTGCCTACCCCTTCGGGGATATAGGCGTGAGTTTATGTTATGTTATGTTATACGACAAAAAATATATAAGCATTTAAAGAAAACCTATGCGGTTTGTAGCCAATGCTTAAGGTGCTAAATTACTTTAAACAAGTGAATTTAAAGAAATGCTTGACCTGATACCTACCTGTACCTGATAACCTGATAGACATCAAACCGTAGGTACACTATGATCAAACACAGTAAGCCTTCAATAATTATTACATTTAAAAAAAGAAGTAGCGTCCTAACGAGGCAATTTGTATGTAGTGAAGTTATGATCTCTCAAAGAGTACCAATTAGACCAGCTTAAGGTGTGTAAGAGGCTTTGCGTCGTCGGTGGAAACTGTTGGAAAGCAGCCCAGGGTATTAGTGCCTCGTTATGTAGAGGTATATCTTATGAACCCGATGTTGAGGTACAATTTTGTATAAACTTTCTGGATAATTGGCGGGAACGATATACTTTGATAATATTTTGTTTCATTGTTATTGTATTTGAAGATAAAAGTATTTGATTTGGGATAAGTATATTTAGTTTGTTTACTTTTCTCAATGATTTCTACAAAAAATTGTAGTACTGTGCATATTTTAGGCATATTTTTACTGTAACATAAACTTTCATCCTAATCGGTTGCATGCATAGAAGAAAAATAAACAGGAGCTTTCATTTATAACTAAAAATAAAATTACTCTTAAAGGAAATTATTGTTTGAGAGCGCAACGTAATGCAAAAAAGGGTTGCGATGTGATTTTGGTTTTAATCAGTTGCAAAACTAAAATTAATCAGCGACGACCGATATTACGACCACTGTTACGTAACTTAATTATAATTATATAGACAGAGGGATAAAAACATTTATTTTCATGGGGTTTCTAAATCTAAGTATATGTAGATTACTGAAAAAATACTTGGGTTATGTTATATTAACTATGCAGAACAATATTTATATGGGGCACGTCAATTTGACTTCACCTCGTCTGATGGTAAGCTTAAGGCAAAGTTTCAAGAAAGAGGGTCACCATTACAGACAGGCACCATACTACAAAGGTGGCATTCAGTTTAACCGCCTCATCAGATGCTTTTTCACACCCCGCTTAAAGGACCCGGGACTGTAAGAAGAAGAAAATACCGTGAGCTGATAAGGAATTCCAGCAGGCACATGCTGTAACAAACATCTCGAATGATCGAAGTGAGCTCGATAGCTGTAGGCACATGCTGTAACAAACATCTCGAATGATCGAAGTGAGCTCGATAGCTGAATCCGCGGTGAGATGTCAATTTCGCATACAAATTGACATCTCACCGCGGATTCAGCTATCGAGCTCACTTCGATCATTCGAGATGCAAGTTACAGCATGTGCCTACAGGTCTTAATGGTGAGGCAAATGAAATAGTCACCGAACCTCTGATAAACTACCGATACTCTAGCGCGACCTTACCTCATCACGACTTTTTTTCTTTCAATTTGCGGGGCATGGAGGTAATTCTGCTTTTATGGCGTCAATCCCCTTATCTCGACCAAAGGTCTCGCAAAATAATTTTCCGGATTTGAGTATGTAGTTTACAACTATCGATACTCTGGTGCAGACCATACCTCATTACGACTTTCATGGGGCTGACTTCCAAAGGGGGTCTTGCTCTCAAGGTCGTTCGTGTATGGGGCACACACATGCCAATTGAGACGGGGTTAGGGCGACCCCGGGAGGAATACCCTATCTGGCTATCAGCCCCATAAAAGTCAAGTTGAGGCAAATCAAGAAAAAGAGTAGGAGAGCGAAGCTGGTGCTACAAAGTACAAGCTTTGAATGCAACCGGGACTGGTACCGTGATGGAGTTCATGAATAAATAGTTAAAATGTCATGTAACAAATTGTAAATATTGTATGTAGCTAATTTTTTCTGCATTAAAAACCTTCATTGCGTGTCAGGTATCACAATCTCCATTTAACTAGTCGTTAATGGGGAAAAGTCATTAGTCGCATAATTATACACCTATCACAAACAGCGATCTTTGGCTTTTAGCTATTTATATCTATAGAATTATGATGGTTCTAGATTTTTGTAGAAGCTTATTCATGTTATTCGTGTGCTAAGTGTAAAAAAAGTAGAAATTTATAAATAATTTATAATCAATTTAATTAAATTTGAACCCCGGGTCCCAAGTACCAGCTTCAGATGCAACCGGATTAACGCTTGGATGTTGATGATGATGATGAGGGAAATGTATACTCCTCGAAAGAGTAGATAGAATTTGCCAAAAGTCACAAGCGGAAAGCCTATTGTCGTCTATTGGGTATACTTTATTATAAGCTTATTATTTACAATCGAGTGGACCCTATTTATTCTTAAGCAGCTTTATGAAACAGTTGCTGTATTACGGTGAAATCATTTTTCACTATTAAAAAAAATAATGCAACCGCCTTTGACATTATATAATAAAAAAATAATTCCGAATACATATCATTTTTTTAAACGTTTTTCTCTGCATCAAAAAACAATGAAGTTTTCTTTATTAATTTTATTGTTTATGGATTTAAAAAAATGCCAAATACATTTAAATTTCATTTATTTTTTTCACAAGCGTACTTATTTAAAAAAATGATAATGTAGTTGTGTCTTATGTTTTACATAGTAAATAACTACACGCTGAAATCCCTGTACAAACTGATAGTCTTTGGTAAGTGTTAAAATAAATGACGAAATACGAAACGATACGTTTGGTCTAACTATGATAAATTATTTTCCTCTCTCAATTTGCGGGGCATGGAGGTAATTCTGTTTTTATGGCGTCAATCCCCTTATCTTAGTTTCCACTCGAGCAAAGGTCTTGCAAAATTATTTTCCGGATTTGAGTACGTAGTTTAGGTACAGTCAACGTCAAAAGTAGATGATGATTGCACAGATTTTAAGCCTAAAGAATTTGTTATAAACCTGAAAAAAGTGCCCAATTGACTGCAGTAGAACAATAAATTGCAGATGACAGAATGGGCCTCAAACCCTTGTAGCGTTCTGTCGTCTGCATTTGCATCCATCCGAGTTGTATTCGAGAGGCTTCCACCTCGGAGTCCGAAGTGGACTTTTCGACTTGCAAAAATATAGTCGAGGTAAAAATATAGTTAAGTATATAATATTACAGCACTGTCTACTTCTTTGGAGATGCAAAGCAGAGCATCTCTTCCCCCAAGCCCTTTACAAATTTAATTGGCATTCAGTCTACGAAACTACCGAACTTTAATTTCCATGAACTGACTGCCATTTGACTACTGCAACCCCCTGTCAACATTGGAGTCTGTAGTTAGCCTTAGTTGAAGGTTATTGGAGTTTTAGGGCTCACACTAATCGTAACGAATATCACAGATGTTCGTATGAGGACCGACGGATTAACGTACTATATGAGGCAGTTTAGTCACTAGCCACGAGCCATTCTCACAGGTGAGAGCATTGTTTAAAAAATATCTCGCACAGTAATTTATTCAATAAAGAAGTCTGTGACTACTTTTTTTAATAAAACTGATTCCATGATTATATGAATTTGAATATTAAGTATAGGACTTTTATGAGAGTCCGAATGATAGTTTTCCTCTATAAGGTAAAATATTGCGAACAATATGACGAGTAGGGATGGGGCGCGGGGTGGTGCGACGTGGGACGAGTGGGGGGATGGATGTAAACACAAAGCTGAACCAAGCCGGCAGTCACGTGGCGCGCCCGCCGGGGGCGCATCACTCTTAAGGGTGGATTCACTCGTAACAACACCGCAAGTACCAGACATTCCGATATTATCCACACTATACATTCGTGAAACTTACTTCTATAGTGTTTTTTTTTTCAAGTCCCCTGAAGAGTGATGTTCCCCCGGAAAATCCTTTGTGACAGTTTTCTTAAGAGCTGTCTATAATTACATATCTATGTAAAACATTTCAATGTTTATGTATTGAATTAGAGTAAATTGTATATAATACAACAACCACTCTTAAGAATATCAATACAAACACATATCAAATTAATATTAATGACATATCTATAAATAAATATCTTAAATTAGTATAAACTACATATAACTAATAGCACTTTAACGTAATTCATACTATTCAATCAATGTGTGTAGTCAAATATAGTAGGATAGATTAGGGAGAAATCAGTCTACTGGAAGAATAGTTTATACAGGTAAGCATTATTTTTTTATTCCTATCAAAAAATGTACATACAAATACAAATTATTTATACAAAATAACTATGATTGTAATTACTGATTTTTTGATACTGATCATGTTAGACTTGACTGCTGTCAATCTATAGCCACATGTTTTACAGAAAATTTACATATTTATATGAATTCGATACACAATATATATTCAATATACAATAATCAATTAACTAATATTTCATAAATATTCTGAAAGTGAATTACATTATTTATATTATTAACTGACTAATGATTAAGTTAAAAATAATAGTTTCGTGGAAGTAAATATGAAAACTAGCAATAAAGTCACTTTAATAATAAAATAGTGTTAGACTTTTATAAATTATATCATACTTATATTATGTCACGTTTAATATACATGAAAATTGCTTGAAACTATTTTTTTTCCAAATTTTTCTTCCATTACGTAAAGCATAAGAACATTTTTATTTTTTTTATAACCTAATAATATATTTTTCGGTGGCGATAGTTAAAAATTTTCAAAAGGGAAGGCGTTGTAAAAAAATACTTACAGATAGAACGATCATGGTATAAATTTAAACATCTTTACCATGGCTTTACTTTTGCAGAGGAATTGGTTTACAGGGACCCCTCGCAACTGACATTTTTTAAATATGTAATTCCCTTATCAATAATATCTCTTGTCATATTTTATCACAGACAGCGAGTTTAGTTTTGTCTAAACTAAAAATTTAGTACATTGAATTAGTGAATTTATATTCTCGTGTTTTATGAACCTGTAGATTATAAATAATTACCCATCACAAAGAAAAACATTAGTGCCAATAATAATGAATTGTAAGTAAACGTCAGGATCTCGAACAAGTGGTTGTCCAAGAAAGAAAATGTCACACTTTATATTTTCATAGTCGGCATTTGGAAATAATACATAGTAATTTGTATTTATTATTATTTTTTAGTTCAGTCAAGGTGACGTACAGCGCTTTTCCCAAATATTTTTGGGAAATCTTCTTTATTTACACTTGGGTATAATCAAAATAGTGAAATTGGACAAAAGGTGATTCATATAAAATTGAAAAATTTAATTAATATCAGTTTCTATCCTGAGTAACTGTCATTTTCAAAGTACAAAGCACGAAACTTCATACCTGTACCTACATGCTTCTGGTTTCCGGCAATAATAATAACGATCATTTTTCGTGTATGCGTTTAAAAGTATTAAAAGTAAAATTCAAATTCATTAATTGCAGAAACATGATTAAGTACATATGTATTGCAATAATAATTAATGTTTGTCCAACTCATTTCATTTCATTTCAAAATTTCTGTTAGTAGTAACGTAATTTAAAATATAAAAAAGAAGATTGAAATTTATATCAGTGTGTATACAGTAAATATTGCAGTAAATAAATCTATGATAATAAGAATAATGTCACAAGCAGATGTTAATGTTAACAGAAAAATGGAAAGAAATAATAATTTTCAAATAATTTATCAATTTCAATATTCAAATAATAATTAATATTTACTTTCCATAAATTCATCGACTGAATAAAATACATTTTCAAATAAATATTATCTCAATCTATTTTTTAAATTTTAGGTACGATAGCTCTCTTATGTCTTTAGGGATTTTACTGTAGACCTTTGCGATCATGTATCCGCAGTTTCTTTGAAATAATGTAGTTCTAACAGTCAGGATAGGATTTTGTTGGGTAACGTGAAAGATATCTTTTGCCATCTACGCATTTCCTGAATCATCATCATCATCATCATCATTTCAGCCATAGGAAGTCCACTGCTGGACATAGAGCTTCCTGAATAAGTCTGGAAGAATATCAATTGGTCTTGGATTTTTTTAAGATTACTTTCCGTGTGAAGCTAGGACTGACTGCTTAGTCAGATATACACCTAAGGTAAATAATAGGCAGGTAAGTTATGGATGACCTCATGGGATTGAGTGAAAGGCATTTTCATGACAGTAAAAGAAGCTCGTGAGGTATGCCTCTCCCATATTTAAGTTCAGTATAACCAGTAGATTTTGACAGCTGTAATGATAATTTTAACCAATGCTTTTATGATTACCCACCATAGTGAAATTAATTTAAATGATATTATCAAGTAATTAAATTAAATGGTTTATATTTATTTGTACCCATTTCATTTCTAGTACTGACTTGTTGTAAATTAACTTTCTTTTTGTCAATAAATTACAATAAATTGTAATAAATTATATAACAAAGTCAATATCCCCTATCCGGTTCATCCTACGATGCGCTTAGGACTGTACCCGGTGCAAAGGTGCAGATTTATTAAATAAAATTGAAATTTTATTTGAAATTAAATTAAATTTACCGTATAGCGCAATTTCTTATAATTTTTAATACCTTTCACACAAAAATTAACTTAGTGGTTGTACCATTTAGTATTCAGCTTAAATAAAAAATCCGATGAATTATAATATTATCTACAAAGTAGCAACAGGGCTTATAAAAATTGCAACCCCACAGCAAAATCTCTTACATCACAACAAATAATTTTGTTTTGTGCTGCATTTTATTTGTATCATGATATTAATCAGTATGGAAAGCTTTCTCGTCCCCTCTAAGCGTTCAACGTATCTAATCTAATAACGAACCCGCCCCTGAAAATGTTTCAACTATTATACGTCAGGAGTTGTTTGCGTCGACAAAACGTTAATAGAGTTATTAAATTTAGCATTAATTTATTCAATTTCGCTTGGGATAGAGGAAGACAATGCAAGCTGAGGGCGGGGCTCCGGTAGGCACCGCCCGTTCAAAGTTCACCTGAAACCTCATTAACATACATAGCCATTTATTACACCGGTTGCTATGTATCATCAGTCAATACTGTAGCGTATTGGAAAAGAGTGAATGAGATACAACACTCCTTGGTCCCTTTCATATGGTCTAGAACAATGGCCGTCGCGGCATATCGATTTTTACCAAAAATAATATCCAAGATTTTGGTTACGAGTATAATTAGTATTTGTTACTGAAATGATATCACCAATTCATATTAGTAGTATCCATACGATAAATGACTGATATTATCTGTAATTTGACATTGGAAGACCCTGTGGCGTATCGGTAGTGCGTTCCCTACTGCTGCTAGGCAGGATAGGATTTGCATTGGCCTCGCCTCGGAGAGCATGTTAAGCCGTCGGTCCCGGTTGCCATACGAACATCTATGGCAGTCGTTAAGGGTACCTAGTTGAAGCCCTAAAAAGTCTAACAACTGGTCTAGCTGCAATGCTTCGACATCGCTTAATGTCACCATTGGGTTTTGGAGGTCAGATGGCAGTCGCTTCACGAAAAATATCGAAGTCCAGCCAAATTCGCAGTAAGACTGGTAAAGCGGACCCCGGACTTCGAGGTGAAAGCTTCGGATGCGACTGGGATTAACGCTGGGATGAAGAAAAATGTTACGTGTAATTTGAATATAAAAGAGTTTCCAACACCGAATATTTGGATGGTTCTCAGTTCTCACTAGTTCCAGTGTCAATTTGTTTCATGGAACTAGTAAGAATATTTTATCACCTCACGAGATAAAATTTTAAATTAATATGTCTTACTTGTTCCATGTAATAAATTCACACTGTAAAAAGAGAGAATAATTCAAATATATTTTTTTATTTTCAGCAGATTCTCCACTAATGCCTAATTACTACATTCGAGCGTCTTCAGTTAACTATTTTATTCTATCTTATTTAAGTTTTTCTATTTTATTTAAACTACGTGATAATTTCTTCGTAATACTTAATTTATTTCAAAACAAATCATGAAAGCCTCTACGATACGTACCACTTAGGTGGCAGACAAGCACACGGCCCACCTGATGGAAAGTGGTTACCGTGGCCTATGGACGTATGCAACACCAGGGGCGTCACACTCGCGCTGCCGACCCTGAAGAAACCTTCTAATGCCCTTCTTGAAGAACCCCATATTGTAGTCGCTTGGGAAAACCATCGCGGGGAGTTCATTCCACAGCTTGAGTGTGCGAGGGATGAAGTTCCTTTCATACCGCACAGTGCGCACCGTTTCCGGTCGCAATGTGTGAGGATGAACTCCCCGCCTATGACGAGAAGTGCGATGATAGAATGTAGCTGTGGGCATCATGTCAAACAATTCATCTGAGCACAAACCATTGTATAGGCGGTAAAACACACACAGTGAAGCAAAGTCTCTCCTGAGACTGAGTGGTTCCACATCGCCTGTGAGTATGGGATTGCCGACAAGCCTCAACGCCCGTCTTTGTACCGAGTCGAAAGGGTCAAGCTGGCACGCAGGCGCTCCGGCGAAAAGGTGACAGCAGTACTCCATGTGGGGCCGAACCTGTGCCTTATAAAGGAGTAGTCGTTGCCCCGCAGTGAAGTACTGCTTCGCCCTGTTGAGCACCCCAAGTTTCTTTGATGCCAACTTGACCTTGTCTTCCAGATGACTTCGGTATTGGACGTCGCTGGAGATATCGACACCAAGAATCCCGATACTTGTGGAGATGGTGAGCGGTGTGCCCAGGAATTGCGGCGCTACAACAAATGGGGCCTTCTTAGCGGTGAATACACATACTTGTGTCTTGGTAGGGTTGAATTGGACTAAATGTATTCGTCCCCAATCGGATACTCCAGAGAGAGTAGTCTCAATTTCGGACACAAGTTGTTCGCGACTCTCCTCCACTTCCGACCTAGGCATATTTGCACGGCCCGTGTAATACGTGTCACCGGTGCTGTCATCTGCATAGCAATGGATGGAGCCATCAGACAGCATGTCATTGATATGCAGCAGAAACAAGGTCGGGGACAACACGGAGCCTTGCGGAACACCGGCGTTTATGTCCATGCGGTCCGAGCAGCTGCCATCGACGACGGCTTGAATACTTCTGTTGGACAAAAAGCTGGCAATCCATGCGCACAATCCCGCGGGGAGTCCATAGCGTGGCAACTTCGCAAGAAGACCTCTGTGCCAGACCCGATCGAAGGCCTTCGCTATATCTAGGCTGACCGCTAAAGCCTCACCCCGGCTCTCGATGGCTTGCGCCCATCGGTTAGTGAGATACACTAGGAGGTCACCGGTAGAGCGACGGTGGCGAAAACCGTACTGTCGGTCGCTCAGTAGATCGTTTCCCTCAAGGTATCTCAGGAGCTGTGTGTTAATCACACGCTCCATCACCTTCGAGAGACCTTCCACTATATATTGCACATTGACTCGTAGATCGTTAGTAAATTATCAAAAATTATTTTACGTTGATTTTTTTTCTATTTGTCTAGAGTAATTGAAAAATTTTGTTCAGCTAGTCACATTATCTAGTTTTTTATTCCAACGTATGTATAACTAACATGATATATAATCCCATATCTATTATCTTATGCAATCCTGTGTAATTATGATTTGATGTCGAGAAATCACAAGCACGTTATGCACCAGTGAACTACATAATTTGAAAAAGAAACGATTATGTTAACAGGTTCAATAAATGAAACCCCTTTAAAGTATAATGAATATTTGAAACAGAGAATTTGTTTAAGTAAAACATAAATCATTTAAATCTGGTTAAAGTAGAATAAGTTATCTACTTATAAATCCATTTTTTTTGATATAGTAGGTAAGGCATAAAGATGGAAGAAAAATAAAACTATTAACAGTATTTACGACACTTGTCTGGTAGAGTCTCCACGGTACATTAAAAACTAATTAACCAAAATGGATGTGCTAGACAAGATCAAATACATATTATCTTTTCTATCACATTTCATCTATACATAAACAATCTAACCTTACGATTCTAAAAACTGAAAATCTAATAACTCAGTAGCTCGTATTTTCTATCAGCGAGTTCTCAATAAATATTGGAGGGTTTAGGGGTATTTTATTGCTTTGTGAGCGAAAACTGGTTGAGTTGCGTCCCCAAGGAGCGATCGGTTGGCAAACATCGCAATCTGGCGCTAGAGAATACGGATTGTGGCTTCCGTTGCGCTTCGCCGTCGTGTCTGTCGTTTCTATGTTAGGTAAAAATTCAGACAAAATTTCAAATATATTCTTTTTTTGCCAGATTGCATCCTAACCTAAAAAATCAATAAAAGCTTTACAGATTTTATAGTAAAATTATTGCAAATTAGAAAACAGATTTAATTACACAACCAATAATATGTCCAATTGAGCTTAATATTTTAAATTAAGTTTAATGGACTCAAATTGCCACGAGTCAGAAGAATTTAATAAACTGCCTCTAACTGTTATTTTCGGTTGAGTTCACAATTTTCTATATTAAATCGGCGATGCGACGTGGGAGCGTTGCCATGATACCTTAGAGGAGTTAATAAGTCATAAATAGCGTGGAGAAGGGGGACAGAGCGATTGGTATCGCGTGAGTGAGACAGGGTGGGAGGTCGCCCCAGGTAGTGGTGGTGATGGGCAATCGTCTGGAAAAAGGTACGTTAGACGGAGCTATGAGGTGTCACAAAATGGCGATTTTCGACAATATAGTTATCGACTACGAACTGTCTTACATGAACGATACATTGTGGATAACGTAGTGGAAGTAATTTAGTTCATACTTAAGTGTAAAAGAGGGTTCAGATTTGGGCACCAAATGTCTACTTACTTATCTAAACTGTTGTATGCCTTGATCATGTCTTTGGCCTGTATTCCAGAACTATACTAAGGTCCCTTATTCTAGAACGAAACTTTGTCCTGAATCTCGAGTTTTCGGAGAACAGATTGACAGATTTGACAAAGTGTCTATACAATCTGTTTTCAGATAAATCTGAATCTCGATCTAAGACTAGATTTGCGGAAAGATTGTATTCTAGATGGACAGCACCTAAAATACAATCTTTCCGCAAATATCTAGAATACGACTCTCACAATGATATTAGAACTGTTTTTAGTCATTGTGAGAACACAAACTTTAATTTCGTAGCAGTAATAAATGACCCGAAATATTTTATCAATTGTGTGTGTATGTCATAATAACCTACATCTTTTAAGTATGAATAAATTATTATTAGTATAGTTCATAATCTTCTGATTAGAAAAATGTACACAATGTATTAGCAAGATATCGGTGTATTTTAAAATGTCACCCCTAAGGCAGCAAAAAGAGTTACAATTACAAATATTGGATCCGGTATACGGTAATTTAAACAAAAAGTATTCCCGGGCGGAGCTGGGAGCCAGGTCCCTAATTTCCTCTTCCTCTTAGCGTTAATTCCCAGTCGCATCCGAAGCTTTCAGCTCGGAGTCTGGGGTCCGCTTTTACCAGTCTTAACCACGGATTTGGCTAGACCTCGATATTTCCCGTGAAGCGATTGTCATCTGACCTCCACAACCCAATGTTAGCATTAGGCGATATCGAAGTTTTTTGCAGTTAGACCGTTGTTTTTGGATTTTTGAGGGCTCCAACTACCCGTAACGACTGCCATAGATGTTCTCATGGCAACCGGGACCGACGGCTTAACGTGCTCTCCGAGGCACGACCAAACCAATGCAAATCCTCATATTTCATTCACACAAATATTTGCACTGAGCGGGGATCGAACCCGCCCAAGTTACCAGTCAAAAAATGTGATAAAGAAGTTTATGGTAAAAGGATATTAAATAACTTAACCAACCGAATTACTGATTTAATGCAACGCGAGTAGGAATTACAAAATCAGCCCAGTTTATTCCGGTGTAATTGCATTTATGTTATGTAATTGTATGTTTGTTCTGTATGGGTGTATTTAGGGTCCTACTAAGATCTTCAAAGCCCCGCCAACTTCACTTGTAACCTGGTAGATACATCAGCTGATAAATGGATGTAACCGGCATAGTCTTTCCTATCCTCTCAGGGTTGTCAGAGCAGTCGCTCTCACAAAAACTAAAACTGATTCTGAGTTATACTTATCTTGCACTAGAGAATGGTTTAAAAAAAGAAGAGTAAAACATAAACCTCCATAAGAAAAAACTAATTAGTATTTTACTGCTAAGTGCGTGTTGATACGAATTACCAAATTTGTATCCCCTCACGATAGATAGGTTGAGAATCGCATTGTTTCTGTGTGAAGGGTCATTCAAATGCAAGCGCACGGTAAAGTGGTAAGCGATGAAAGCCTATAGGAGCTGAGTGCGCTATATCGGCGAGTGGACGATCAACGCAAGTGGGCGACGGCTCTTAGCAACTCATAATACTTTCCGATAAAATCACGTACAAGGCTTTTGAGTCAAAGTATCTAAACGCTATATTCAAATAGGAACAGCGATGTTTTAAAACCAAATAAAATAGAAGATGATGGTCGAATTTTAAAATAAGTTGGCTAAATTATGACAGTGTAAAGATGAATAGTTTTTTGTTGATTTTAAAAAGAAGTTAATGTAATCTAAATAAAGTGTTATTAAGTGAGTTATTTGAGCACTGTAAAAATAACTATGAATATGAATGTGTATGAGACAAGAAACTGCTTTTTCGCGCCCCACTTAAAGGACCATAGGACCGTAGCATCGGGACTAGAAAAAAGGACATACGTGCTAGTAAAGAATTTCAATTTTTTATGGTGTGGCAAAAAGATACTACATATTGTGCAATACTTGTACCTATCTTAATTTTTTTTTACATCGGGTGCAGACCAACCATGCTACGGGTGCGGGCATTGTGAAAAGATTCCTCCCTCTGGAGTCCTAACCGGTGCTTACAACTCCAAAGAGAGGGATCTTACAATATATGCCATGTTGGGAAGTACTGTATTTTCTATCAAGCCCTTGATCCAACTGCATAATCCGAACGAATCAAGAGGATGTAAGTTGAGGCTCTTGGCAATCAGTCTGTGAACCACTACGACTGTCTACAATAACTAATCACCGAATCTACAATCCACAAAGTAAAAGTAAATAAATTCATTTTTAACAAAAAAGTTTAACCGACTTCAAGAAACGATAAAGAGGCACAGAAAAGCGAAAAATAACTTAATTTACAGACTTACTGATTTATTAGAAGTCGGTGCCAGCCAACTTTGTTTGTTGTGTCTGAACTACATTACTATGATGCAATCAATTGAAATATTATGGCCTCCCTTGGGCTAGGCACCGACTTCTAATAAATCAGTAAGTCTGTAAATTAAGTTATTTTTCGCTTTTCTGTGCCTCTTTATCGTTTCTTGAAGTCGGTTAAACTTTTTTGTTAAAAATGAATTTATTTTTCTCTTTTTAGTGAGTTAGTACCTCGACTGTACATCGCATGTATAATGACCTGACTGTACATGAGCATTATTCAAAAATAATTTTTAAAATCAATGCATATACACCGGAAATATAGCTGAATATTCTGAACACTTCTGCGTACCCGTTCAAAGGACTCAGGCGTGATGTTATGATGTGTAATGACAGAAACATTTCAATAATATGCCATTGCAGCAATCGCGGCTGATTTCCTGGTACTTATTGAAGAGTTCCTTGGTCTAATCTCGGAAACCCGTCATCAGATCTTTACGAAATTTAAATGGGACCACTTCGGAATAATCTACTTACGAACAGAAAAATAATTTTCAAAATCCGTCTAGAATTGGCTTCACAATCGCGTAACAAACATACAAAAAAAAAAAAAAAAAAAACATTGCGTACGAATTGAGAACCTCCTTTTTTGAAGTCGGTTAAAAATGGTTTATTCTGTATAGACCATTAAAACAGACCGTGTCTAACAGACCAAACGGCACCAGTTCGAAATCCTGCTCCAACCTGAGAAGACACCGACATGAAACTCAGCGCAGCCGGCTTAGCACGGTTTGGCACATATCGACAACCCCGTGAACCAAAACCAAATTTTTATTATCAAAAAATCACAGAAGTTAAAGGAACGGTAGATTTAAAACGCTTTTCATCTCAAAAGATTTAAAGCTCCAATAAAAAAAGTTAAAACGCTCTGATGGGTAGATATGCTGATTCAAACACGTTATTCAGCGAGCGTAGCAATATGAATCATGGATAGGAGCTACGAATGAGCTACGATTATTTTATTTGTGAGGATGAGTTATCTACACTTTCGTAGCAAGGGATAGTGTATCTGGTATATTTTATATGATTTTTTTTATTCTAAGGTGTTTAAAAGTATTAGGGGTAGGCTAGGCTAGACTATTTTTTTCCTCCAAGGGTATCAGATTGGGTAATCAGGTTACCTAGAAGAAATCGCTTCTAGCGATAAGACCGCCCATTGTACATTGAACTGTAACATGCTACCTACTTGTAATACTGTAAATCTATTGGTGTACAATAAAGAATTATCTATCTATCTATCTATATTATTTTGTTAGAGAAATATTACTCCGATTTCCGTGTTGCATGGTTTTGGCATTTTAATGTTTCTTCTTGTGTGTCTCTGATTAGTAGACTGGATAGCTAACGGCATTAGGATTTGTGAGTGTTTGAACCGCGGGTGTACTGATCAGAGTTCTGCTGATTTCTTACAGGATGATAGTACCTATAGTGTACCTCAGTGTACCTTTAATAGAATTGAGTGTACCTCTTTTAATAAAAAGTTATATAACACAATAAGTACACCCGCGGTCTAAACGTTTAGATTAAAAGAGGTACACTGAATTCTATTAAAGGTTCACTGAGGTACACTATAGGTACTATCATCCTGTAAGAAATCAGCAGAATTCTGATCGGTACACCCGCGGTCCAAACGTTTACATGGATTTGTTGTATCTACGTTGTTTCGAAACAGTGAACTTAGTATTCGAACACATTTTCTGGTAATACGCCTTTGAAGTAGTAAAAAAACCTGACATAACCAGAGACTCAGCCCAGCGAAGACCTTAATCCTCTCAATCTGATATTTTTCAACATGATATTTTTAATTTAGAATCAACGAAGCGAATTAATCACGAAAAAAGGATTTCTTTCTTTCTTTTACTTTCATAAATGTATACTGTAAAGTAATAAGAAATGCCGCATCCATCTCGATGTAACTGACGCGGTAACCGAAACCAATGGTTCGGGTTCGTTGGACCGCGGAAACTTCATTTGCGAGCTCTTCTGTCCGTGAAATGAAGTCGGCTCGATATTGCGATATTATATCGATATCAACGAACTGTTGATGCAAGTAACTGAAGCGCTTACCCAGCTTATGGCTCCGTGAGATTGTGTTATATTTTGATATTCATAGATATGTATTATATATCGATTAATAATTATTAGACTACAGGGAAGTTTTTTCAGTTCGGATTTCGTTTTGTTATTGGCAATAGGCTCACCCCCTAGTCAGTAAGGCTGAATACAGAGAGTAGTAAACAGTGGATGTTTGAAAGAAAAAAGAACTCCTGTCCACAAACACTTTGAATTTGAAAACATTCATTGTCCACCTGTGGGTTTGTCTGTATGTATTTTTTTTTTCTAAATTCGTGAAGTAATCAAGTTACAATTAATACAAATACTTAGGGTATGCAACCTCTTGATACAGTGGAAAATCAAACCTAATTCAACGCAATCAAAAGATAGAACTCTTATGCAGGATATTTGAAGACTAGCAAGAGAATCGGAATCCCTAGAGTATTTTTTTATACAACTTAGGTGGCAGACAAGCTCAAGGCTCACCTGATGGAAAGTGGTTACCGTGGCCTATGGGAGGGGAGTCACACTCGCGCTGCCGATCTCGTAAGAACCTTCTAATGTCCATCTTGAAGAACTCCATACAATACTGTAGTCGCTTGAAAAACCACAACAGGGAGTCCAGGGGATGAAGTTCCTATAATACCTACCTGACTATGCGTACTGTTTCTAATCAGAATCATGATATTTAGTAAGAAGTCAGATTTTATACCACAAGGAAATTTCGAGAATTGTAATTTCGTAATTCGATACATCACACAACAAAATAATTTGATGTTGTGAACTTATTTCAAGACGTCTTCTGCGGACAGGATCATTCACACCATCCCCTTTTCACATACATACATACATACATACACTCACGCCTGTTTCCCTCCGGGGAAGGCAGAGACCACAGCCCGCCATTTGCCTCTAACCTTAAAAACTTCACGAGCTTTTTCTACTGTCATTAATCCTTGCATACAAGTCCGCCGGTTTCGAGTACTTCTGACCTGCCCTTTTTTCAAAATTTTATTAAGTTGACCACACATTGGCCAACAACAACACATACTGCGAGGTCGACCCCGGCTGGTTCGTCCATTTACCTATGCCTTACATGCCATATCTATCATATCTATCAATTTTCACCTGTTCTGTTATGTCACATCATCACAAAATGGCACTAAATCCCATATTTCTTTCACTCCAGTTTGTAGCTAAAGTCGAGGTATTTGAGATAGGTATAAGAGATATTTTGTACCCGGGTGATGACAATGAGGTTATGGAACTGTTACACCTACGCTAGGCATTTCAATAGCATGTGTAGTATGATGCCCTATAAACAGCTATCGCAGTGATGACTTGTTGACGCTGTAAGTACCTGTGTTGTATTAGTCGGGCTAAACATTTATGTTACTTATTTTTATCGTGTGAAAAATCCCCACGGATACCTCCACCGCCGGAGCCGGAGGAGGAGGTTATGTCGGCCTCGAACCAACTAAAACGCACGCCGTCTGTGCGCCGTCGGTTGCCTGAGGTGGTGACGTAGCCGTATCCCTCGACATCTATGTTACCTATAGGTACAATTACTCTAATCTCTTTACGACTCTATTCGATGAAGTAGACTGACACAGGTACTCAGTACGTGTGCGGGCCCTGGGATCCAAGTTTGGATGCAACCGGGATTAATTATTTGCTACATGCTACATGTTGGTGTGTGTGTGTGAGGTTTAATAAATTTCTTTTCTTTCTTTCTTTCTTTCTTTCTGGAGTGATTATCAATAAAATATGTCATAATGAAACATGCAAGGTTGCACAACAGATTGTCGCCCCTAAACACAAGTTTCTTGCATATTCCTGCAATTCCATTTAATTTCATAGATTTTCATGGATGGAGGAAATTCTAGGATGCATGTGCTATGAGCACACACGTTATATAACTGAAAAGTTCAGGCATAGAGCAACTGCAGTATTGCTTTTGGTATGCCAAAAATAAAAGTAAATCATTAAATAATGCTATTGACAGAACGAGAATAGGTTTGAAAAATGCATACAGTAAACGAGTTTCGTACGAAAAATTAGATTAATGTTACCAGTCAAATGGATTGAATAAAAGGTGATTTATGCATTCTCTTGCTTTTGGTGTAAGGCTCTAAAACGCAATCCAATAAAATATGTATAGGAAGTTAGATAAAGTAAAGGTCTAGGTCTAGATTTCTACTTTTTTCTTAAGTAGACGTTCTGATTGAATAATACCGACTGTGGTAATGGTTGGACTGAAATCTTCAAAAATTGATGCAATAAAAATAATGCTGCATATATTTGTAATGTTATATGCAATATTTTATGCACAGAATTTATATCTATACTAATATTATAATGTTGAAGTTTGTTTGTTTCGTTATTTCGTTGAACGCGCTAATCTCAGGAACTACTGGTTTGAATTAAAACATTATTTTTGTGTGAATAGCCCGTTTATCGAGGAAGGTTATAGGCTATCACGCTACTCCTTAAGAGAGCGGAGTAGTAATCATAAATGTCAATAAATCCGGCAGATTCTCATACATTATTTGAAGACTAAAAAATATGGCCAGGCCGAAGCTGGGTGGCTCAGGTAGTAAATAATAATACTGATGTAGTAATAGTCTATCAATTATATCAAAATCATAATATTTAAAATGCTTAAGTGATATAATAATCAGTTGAATTGGTATCGGTGTAGGCAGGGTTGCAATTTAGCTACAGCTGCATACACCAGTACAGTTTTGATAGGGTTGATATCAATGATATACATTCTGGGAAATCCTGAAAATTTTCTGAAAATTATCAATCCACGCCCACTTACAGGACTGGCTGCGATTGGTTGAAGCTCGTCTACGTCTGTAGACGTAGCGACCAATGACGACTGAGGCTACGCGCAGCCGTAGCGATCCAGCATAGAGGCGCGCGGGGAGCTATACGATCGACAGACGCTACGACAGAGCTGCTACGCCAGGGAACTGAAAAATGTAAGTACTTATTATTTTATTTGTTACATATCATTCTCATTTTGTACGTTGTTAAATGTAGAACTTTGTGCAATCATATCTGTGTTAAAATCTATGTATATGTATGAAATACATATGTAGTGCTTTACATACTACTATGTATAGGTACTATAGTTACATATCAAGTGGTTATGTAACCGATAGGCAAGTATTACTTAAGAGGAAGTTAAAATTATTAGGGCTAATATTGTTCAATATTTTATGACGTTATTTAAATAAGCCGAGTATTTTGGTATTCAAATACTCATTTTTTTTAGTAAATTCAACCCTATTTTTACGTTTGTTTCATACAGCCCACGACTAATTATATCTTTTTTTGGCAGGTGTTAGTGAAGAGTGTCAATTGATGTGGGACATCGGACCGTCGCAATGCAGGCGCTCCAGGCCGCGAAGGAGAAGACCTCGGGTATCTTCGCCAGCAAGCCCCTTCTGTTCAAGTAAGTGAAAAGACTCACACACACATACACCGTCACACATAAGACACAGAGTTAGAGAAATTCTTTCTGACAGGGTCTTTACAAACGTTTAAATTAACGGATACAAAAAGTTCGAATTATTCGACTAATTAACCTATTAATTAATTGATTTTTTAACCCATGGGAAATCAATCTGTACTTTGATAATACTGTAGCATTAATAAATTATTTGGGAAATTTCCTATAATTGAAGTAAATCGTTCAAGTAAAGATGTCATATCATAATTATGGTAAAAATGTCGTCCGTTCTTTCTGTAACTATCATTATGTCATACAAATATTTATAGATTTTATTTTATCATGGACACGTCAATATGACTTCCCCTCGTTTGATGGAAAGCTGAAGGTGAAATCACAGAACAGAGGGTCACCATTTCATACACTAACAATGTTGTAATGGTGGGTCTCAGCTTGACAGCTTCATCATATGTTTTTTTACGATCGCTTTTAAACGATTCGGGAATGTAGGAAGAAAAAAACACGTGTTTTGCCACGATTTTGACATTTTTGATGTTTACCTTTACCGTAACAAAGGTTGATTCTCATCTCATCCTAGCGTTAACCCCAGCCATATACGAAGCTTTCACCTCGGAGTCTGGGGTCCGCTTTATTCAATCTGAGGGTTTTTTCCGTAAAGCGAATGCCATCTGACCGCCACAACCCATTGGCGATATCAAAGTATTGCAGTTAGACCAGTTGTTGGACTGTTTAGGGCTCCAACTACCCGTAACGACTGCCATAGATGTACATATGACAACCGGGACCGATGGCCTAATGTGCTCTCAGAGGCACGAATAGACCAATGCAAATAGACATATCCATGCATAAAAATATTTACACTGAGTGAGATTCGAACCTGCACACCCTTAGTAGCAGTCGTGTTCACTACGACTACGCTATAGAGGCTGTCAAAAGATTGTTTATTGTCTTACTTTTTTACATAATCATAAAATGCAAGTATATGTATACTACATACTTGAATGGGAGAGGATGTAGGAACTAACACATCTATTGTGCCAACTATATTTTCCAGTCCTACGCATTGATTTATATTGTTACTGACCTACGAAATAAGGGGTGAGCTAATTGTCGTCAACCAAGCACTTATAATAGACTGCAGGAAAACAGCCTCATACTTTAGTGTTGCACGACCCCCCAGGAAGATATCCTTCTTGGAGGCCCCTCCAAGACTTGGAAGTTGCTGATTAACAGAGGACGCTCTGGTGTAGGCTTTCCTCTTGGGCTTAGGAGATCAGAACTTCATATAGGTCTAACAAAAAAGATGAGATAGAATTAGCAGACCCTGGGTTCTGGGGTAAAAGCCACAGATGCAACTGGGAAGAACAAGAACTAAAATGATGATGATGCTAAAAAAACCATTCATCAGTAAACTTATTATGTTCATACTTACAATTACTCTACAAAGATACTGAGGGTCCAGGCCAACCTTACCTGTAAGCTGGTACACCTCCAAACTAACGGTCGAACCTCTGGCGCAAGCTTACCTCAGGTTAGTGGTCAGACGCCATTCGCTGCAGAAAAAGCCAACTTAGGCCAACCAAGAAAAATAATAATAAGAAAAATAATAGGACAGCGGACCATGGGTTCTAAAGAACAAGTTTAGGATCCAACCGGGGCTAAAGCTTAAGAGACGGCTAATAAACTAGGTTGAAATTTCCTGCAATTGGATACAAAGACTTTAATGTTAGGGTGATGTGGGTGTGCAGAACCTTACGAACACATTTGAGGCCTAGACCCACCTGAACTACTATCAGTGCTGCTGTTAACTAATAGAAAAAGCTCTGGCATAAGATTTCCTCTCGGGGTTGGGTGGGAGATCAGATGGCCGCTATCGGTAATGTCGACATAGGAATTTAAACCAATAAGTTTTCCCCAGGCTTCAAAATGCTTCCTTTTGATGCAACTGGGCAATATTAAAAATATAAACATCCGAATTGAGAACCCCTCCTTGTTTAGAAGTCGGTTAAAAATATTCGTATATCTTTCGCATGTTTCCAAATAATGCTTAAATGTTACTGACTTCTTAGAAGAAGTAATAACGTACTTGTAGATTAAAATACAAAGTAGCGTTTTTAAACCCCGACAAAAAAGAGGGATGTTATATAATATAACGTAAACTTATGAACCTTCTGCACTAAGATCGATATCAATTAAATCATTGACTCTGGCCACAAAATGGCCAGACAATTTAAATAAATAAATCATTGATGCGAAGTAAGAAGTCGTCCTAAAAAAATATCTTGTAAGTGAGTAGTATGCAATTGGAACTGAGACTTGAATTAAAATTCATAGATTATGTAGAAGCTCTTGGTTGGAATTGTTTAGGTTAGAGACGCATCATCATTATTTTGACTCTATGAGTACAAAATTAACCCTTCAAATCGATTAACCACACAAAACTACAAACCAAAAAAGTAACCCTGTCTGTCATTCAGCTTGTTATCTTTTTACCTCTAAACCAATGAACAATTTGGGAAAGAGGTTGCCTGGGGCTTGGAGAAGGTCTTCAAATCAATCTCGTCTGTGGTAACATCCACACTGATAACGAAGTTTATAAAAATAGCTACTATTAGGTACCTACTTCTAACATCCTGGGTCTTGAAAAAGCAATGTGCAAAACTGTACTCGTAGTATATTCTAAATATATACAGATAAACAAAACTAAATTAATAAATAAAAATATTTACAAGATTAAAAAAAAGAAAGGGAAAGGAAAAATAGGTCAGGTGTCGAAGAATTCCTCCCCATCGATGTCGACTGGTAACGTACCCAAAAGGCTGGCGGCATTACCCCGTTGGATGGCAATGCCAATCCTTTGGGCAAAATACAGGCCAGCCCTTTGGTCACGCGAAGCATCGACCAGTCGCTTTGCAATATCTGTGTAAAGCGACCGTGCGCTCGGACCCCACGAACCCAACGTTTCGACCCCAAACGGCTCAAATACATAATTGTTGGTTATATTATCATATTTGCGCCGTTTGAGGGTCTCCGCAGATGCCGCAGCAACACAGGCGCAGCCCGTCGTACTTAGAAGATGGGAAGGCGCAAGGGTGTCGACGCATGTTGCGTCCCACACCATCTGCCTGCCTGCCCATCTTCCAAGGCACCAAAGACATACCATTCTTCACTCGTAGTATTATTAGTATCTATGATGGTGACTACCTCTCTATACTGGTATATTGATTATAATGGTAAAGTCTCATGGATGCGAGGTGATGTCAAATTGACGTAACCGTTATAAAAAATGTGTTTTTCATAACAAAATCTTGAAAAAATATAAATCAAGTAAAGAAAAATATCTCTCAAAAGTTCGAATTGAATCTAGATAAACAAGGAGAAACAGTTGATGGGTCGGTACGCGCGTGGAATCGAAGCAATTTAGTTGGAAGCCGCGAAACGACCGTCGATAATATTGACAGCGGATAATACTTGTTGCAATAGAAATAAAATATAAGGGCGGAGAAATCCCGGACTTGTTTCTAACGAGAACGCAGTAGCACAGGGTCGACAACTGCTACTTTAATCGACTATATATTATTTTTTTGTTGACTTCTGACATATTTACGCATGTTACCTACCTATACTTTTATTTGTTTGACATAAGACATTTGAAAGAATAATATCTAGGTACCTATATATTTTTATTGATATTAGCAACATAAAATTTTAGCGGATGGAAATAAAAGAACAGTATTACAACAGACCGTAATACTAAATCGTCCGAATTTAACAAATAATGGGATTACTGTGATGGCTGGTGGCAACCCTAAAGGTACAGTCGACTGCTCAACGCTGATAACAAACAGACATCATCCGGATTTGTGTCGTCATGCGAACGCTCCCACTTTCAATACAGAAGTATGGGGTACACACACATACAGACATATATATTTCTTACGGTGATTTACTGGCAAAGCCCCATGTTGAGTCTTATATGTCATTTTTGGAAATCAGCAGATTTATAAGTAAATTAAATGAATTCGAATGCTTTTTGTTACTCAATAGATTTTTTGCGAAACCATTGCCTGCTTTGTGTAGAATGCTTTATACGTTTACTGGAAAAAATGTGAATCCATAAACTGGCAAAAATATTGATAAGTTGCTTTTCATGGAGTAGGCTAAGTGCAATTTGGTATGGTGCACTAGTTGGCTAGGTGCCATTTGGAGGGTGCACTTGGTGGACTACTTCATACTCGTATTATGAATACTTTCGACTAGGTCCAAAACTATTGCGCTGCAGAATTGAACACTAAAAGTAGCCAAAATGTTTCCATATAATCAATTAAGGTTGTAATTTTTTTTAATATACTCAGGTGAACCTATTCATTCCCAGGAAGACAATAATTAACATGTGTAGAGGTGTTAACAGTGCTGAACTATACTTACTCATACTGGCGGTTTAGGGTATTTGGTGTTTTGGAGATTTTAATCATAATATGCAAAAAAAGGACATGTTGAGGCCCGGTATAACTATGTGTCAGCATTTCATTCGAATATTTATCTATCCATCATTATCATAGCGTTAGTCCTGGTTGCATTCAAAACTTGCACTTTGGGAGCCAAGGGTCGTTGTTTTAGTCTTTCTCTTAATTTTGCTTATCTTGATTTTTGCCGGTGCGACCCCCCTGCCCCGAGAGGAAAATTATTAGCATGAAATACATAATTAGACATAACAAACATGAATAAATACATAACAATGCTTTTACCAAAGCAAATAGCACCTTTTTCACAGAGTCATTCAGGTACACTATCACCTACTCAAAAGTAATTCATTCATTCCATTCTATTTTATCTATTTACCCACGGACATTCAATTGTAATTTATTCAAAATACCTATCCAATTTATTAATTTTTGTGACATGTCAATATTTTTTTTTGATAAGGACTATAAATACAAAGTCCGAATATCTGAATGTTTCATTTCATTTTAATTTTTTATTTACCAACTACATGTAATAAATATTTCCGCGCCTCACGGTAGTATGTGTTGCTCCAAAATAATATTACCTACAACACCTTTTAATGTTTTAATGTAACCATGTTCTATGGAAATATAATTTGATTTGAAACACAAAAAATGAAATGTTTTTGTTGAGTTTTGCTACACAGGCACCTTATTTTCTGCACATTACTTTACTATTTATAAAAAGAGTTTCCGCGCAACTATATGAAATTTTTTGAAGTTCAACCATATTAAACTCTCGCTTCCTTCAGTAAAGTCAAAATGATCTTCTTAAAAACAAAAAGAAAGAAGCAAAAATTACTTGTTTTTATTACGCATCACAAAATCACATTACACACTTTTATTGCGATTGCCTTCAAGGCTTTCATCTTGGAGTCTGGGATCCGTTTCACCTCGTTTTTATCAGATGAGCCTGCGTCAGAGCTTCGTCCATCAATCAGCAGGAGCACTGGCTAGCAGGTGAGTTTGACTTTGATCTCAAATATCTTGTTAGATTCCAAAAACAAGAATAACAAACAGCTCTTCGGTAAAATCGGTTCAAATTAGGTCCCTATTTGGTATTTGAATTGGACTTGAGTTTACTCAAACTACTCATTCATTACCAGCCGGACCGGAAGACCGGAGTGCATTAATTATTTTACATCATCATATATTTGTGTAGCTTTATAAAGCTCATACATTGCATAGCAACCTCTCGGCCCGGCGCAAGGGTAGCCAGTTCATTATTTAGTCCGTTTAAATCACTAAGTCCTTAAAAGACATTAGCAGGCTTTGTAGCGTTATCGCAGCAACACAAAAGAGATTTAGAGTGATTCACAGGGGGAGCTACTCGTCACTTTTTATTCAATTATTAAATATTTAGTTATGACTATAGGAGTATGTATGATTTGGTCTTAAGGTAAATCAGACACGATTAAGATAATGAAAATGATATTCGGTATTAGCACAAACTCATTATATTGAATAAAGCACTTGTACTTTTCCAAAATTAATTTATTTTTTATTGCCTGACCGGTTTCGCCTTACGGCATTCTCAAAGATTTACAATGGTCAAGTGCTTTATTCAATATGTGTAGCACGTTCCACCAAGTGCCATCAATCTCCAGTATAAACAGTACAAACTCATTAAATAAAGAAGTAATTATCCACCCGATCACTAATAGTTTCTTATTTGCCAATAATGAAGTGTGAGGTCATCCTTTTTTTCATACAAGTTTTTGTAAAGAAACTGATTTAACTTGACGACGTTCATGGACCAAGGAAAAGTGTCCTAGCCCTAGCACCAAATTCAGCCTACAAGATTATCGTCTGGAAATATACAAGTTAATAACTAACATAACTTTAAAAATCTATCTATTTGCATACTTTCCTACATAAGTCAGAAAAAAAATTGATTTGTTCTATTTTCTTATAGCGTCTTCTACAAAAAATAGCATTATTTGAGCTTTTTTTGTTACCAGTAGTCGGTGTTAAAGGGTGTAGTGTAGACAACAAAATATGTATGCAGCACTCAAACTAATTGTTTCCGCCATTTGAATATTGCTTGCGACAATTACTCGATTGGTCCGCCAGAGGCCGCTGCTGCATAATGGACCCCTAAATTAATTGCTCTTAGCTCACATTGTTTTATTTTATGAAAGACAAAAATGGTATTGGAGAAAAATGAAAATTTAAGAGAGCATTTTGATTGAAATAAAATGTATTTGAAATGAAAAGCATTCTAAAATAAATATTCATGTCATTATTATGGGAATATAATAATGACTGGTGTATAATAATGAGGGATGGATAGGTGGTAGTTGGTGGTATAATAATGAACTGTTTTTAAAGTTTATGGTATGTCCGTTATACCCTTCAGTTAAGTCAAATTGTTTGTGTTAGGAGCCTGCAGGTTTAGGTTGTTAGTGTAATGACCAGGAATCAAACTCGGGACCTCTCGATTGTAAGACCAACTTATTAACTACTAAGCTCCCGACTACGCGATTTTGTTAAGGTTCACTGCAATAATGCGGTAGATAATTCTTAATAGTGATATGAGTAACTGATCTTCTCCTTTTTGATGTCGGTTAAAAACTTACGATAGTAACCATTTTTTTTGTGACATTTGTTTATTACTTTTTATCTATTCTTATTACCTATTCTAAAACTATTAATAGCTTTAAGTTTTTTAAATGTATGTGTAATTCTATTATAGTCATTGTACTTACTTTGCATAAAACAATTTTGTAATAATATGCCAACAATATTTATCCTCTTGAATGCGGATTTGTATTGTAGCAGTTGACGGCAAAGTGTTATATTACCTTAACTAATTGGTTGACAGCGCCTAAGGGTGTTCAGTGAAATTTTAATGAGCTCTAGCTTTTGTGGTTCAATGTTAGATGGACATGGCCAATTAGAAATTTGGGTAGACTGTATTAAGCAAACATGGAGTTGTAGATGATACAGAAATAAATATTAAGCAATAATTTATTTTAAATTGGAAAAAGCGAAATCAATACTCGGGCAGGACTGCTCACTGAGGCGACTGAGGAGACAGGGAATGCTCTGATCACTGAGCCACCGAGCTTCACCCGAGATTGATCCAAATTTTCCAATACATCCATCTTAGGGCGATGGTGGGAGCAATCTACCGATATTCGTACGAACTGAGTGTGATACGTAACTTAGAAAAGTGTAACACCTAATATCACGTCCCCGTAAGTTTACGAATACGAAACACTTAACAACGAATGCACGCTACCACGAAAAACTTAACGCCGTAGCCATGCGATCTCGAATAACTAAATCTCTAATTTCACTTTTTCGAAACACATAACAACGAATGCATGCTACCTCGAAAAACTTAACGCCGTAGCCATGTGATCTCGAATAACTAAACCTCTATAAGTCATCGTAAAATTCACAGAACAATCAACTAAATAGGGATAAAAAATTTCATAATTATGACTTTATGTGAATCAACCAAATCGAACAAAAAAATAATAATATCGGTGGCGCTTCTAGTCTCAAACTCTATTTTCCAGTATGCTGCTACCTGGATCGCGTTCTCGGAGGCACTCATAAGGTCCTTCGGTGTATAGGTAGATGGGCATGCAGCACACGTTAGCAGGTGGACCATGGTCTGTGGAGAAACTCCACACACACACCGCAGGTCCTCGTCATCTGAGGAACCCCACCTGACCGAATCTCCCTGCTTCAGGTCAGCTGAAGCAGGGACAGTGTTCGAATTCTTAGTAGAAATACCCCATTTATGGTATTTAAGGAGAATTTTCATGTAATTGATGGATTAAGTCTGGGTTGTTAGATTTGGTAGGACCAAAAGTGGGGTGAAAGAAAACTCAGTTTTGTTAGTAGTACACACATTACTTACCAAACTGAGTTTATGTAATTTTTGTGTGTAATAATCGATATCTGCATTTAGATCATTAGTAAGATAGTTACTTCTGTTTACTCAGACTAGTTGGTGTAAGCAAACAAAAATCTAGCATTTGTAATAAAATATGCTGACAAATGAATCATGTTTTCGTCTCGTGAGATCAATAGGTTCGGTGCCGTGAAGTCTGTCCGTCGGGACAGCGCGGCGCCTGTACCGGGCGGCGACGCGTCGCTATGGGGCAGGCGCCAGGGGGACGCGATCTCACCAAATAAATCTTATAAACCTCTACTGTCATAAATTATTTATCTTTCTTATGATTTCTATCTTGGGATATCGATTAGCCTTTTCTTTAGAGGATGATGGTTAGATAGAAGCTTAGATTGAATGGTATTTCGTTAATTTAGAGGGTTAGTTCAATCATTTACTTATCTTGCTCGTGTAGAGGTATATGCTATTAGTGGACGCGCCTTGATTCATAGATTTAAAGTTTTAATATGCTTGTATAGCTATAATTAGATTTGGTCGGCAGATATTAGTTTAGATTAAAACATTGGAAAATTCAAATATGTAGGTACTGCCTCTCAATTTCAACTAAGTTCGGTTATTTCTCTGGGTAATTATATTCAGTAAAGTAGTTGACTGAAATCCAAGTATTTAGGTTCTGTTATTTAACCCATTTTTTTTTATATTAGACATACAATTACATTTTACAGTCTTTAGCCAAACTTTAATCTTCTTCCTCTTAGCGTTATTTCCCAGTCGCATCCGAAGCTTTCAGCTCGAAGTCTGGGGTCCGCTTTTACCAGTCTTAACCACGGATTTGACTAGACCTCAATATTTTCCGTGAAGCGATTGTCATCTGACCTCCACAACCCAATGTTAACATTAGGCGATATCGAAGTTTTGCAGTTAGACCGTTGTTTTTGGATTTTTGAGGACTCCAACTACCCGTAACGACTGCCATAGATGTTCTCATGGCAACCGGGACCGACGGCTTAACGTGCTCTCCGAGGCACGACCAGACCAATGCAAATACTCATATTTCATTCACACAAATATTTGCACTGAGCGGGGATCGAACCCACGCCTCGTGCGTAGCGGCCGCGTTCACTACCGCTACGCCACGGAGGCTGTCCAGTCTAGCCAAAACTTTATTATCTAGTACTTAGGTAGGTATGTAAGATTTTAATTAGCCGTCACTGTAAAAATAATTCCTATACAACATCCCTCATAAAAACGTGATACAAAAAGTCATCCTTTTTTGTGGTAGTGAAGACCCTCAGTCTGACTTGTGCTCATTAAACGAACTAAATTGTCATAATGAGAATCCTCTGTGAAAGGACACAGATTTAATTTGGTATGGACGCTGCGGTGCGGTCCGCACGGGGCGGGACGAGGTACCGCCGGTATTAATCCCACTTCAAAGGATACGCTGAAATTACAAACTGTTCTATACATGTACCGGTATTATATTCAAATGAACGCAGTTCGACTGGTACACTGTTAATTATTTCTGCCTGTATGTGTGATTGGAAATTATTATTTTGCTAGGTAGTAAGTTTTGCGACTTTCAATATTTTATTTATTAAATGAATGGTTCCATAAAAGGAATGAAATTCTGCGGTCGCCATCGGTATTTACATTTAATAAAAAAAATGAGTTTGTCCTCTGAAGATTACAAAAATAAACTAGTTTCGATATGTCATAAAATTCATAACCTCCTTATTGATTTAAATGTAGGTAGGTAAAATTAGTGTTCAGCAACTTTTTAGGGCACTTGGTTTTACACGGTTTTACAATGCCAACCATCCTTTGTTCATTTCAGTACATTTTAAATTAATAGAATTTTTGATAGTCCTAATGAGGATTAACGGTTGAAAGACAACTGCATGTAGCGGAGATGCGAATGCTAATGTGGATGTGTGGTGCAAGGCAAGAATGGATAGAATAAGGAATGAGTATATTAAGTTGAAAGGGGCACCTGTGAATGAAAAATTGAAAAATCGAGCGACTGTAACTTGTGAAATGGGCATACTATGAGAAGAGATTAGTGTAGTAAAAAAGGTTCAAAGTATCAAAGTAGAGGGCTTTACGAGCAGAGGTATACTTAAGAAAAGATGGCTAGATTGCGTGAAAGAGGATATTGCAAAGAAGGGAATAATTGAGGAAATGACATCTGACAAGAATTTATGGAGGAAAATGACATATTGTGCCAACCCCAAATACTTGGGACAAAGGCAGGTAGATGATGAACCTGCATCAGATAGTATTTACTCCAGTAGATTTTACAATTAAACATCTCAAAAACTCGTATCTTTTTGCGTTCTATAAGTGATTTACTTTACGAGTGTTTTAAGTTTCTCATGAAGCCATTTTATCGTATCCTAACACTAACAATTCATGGGTCCATTAAGTTATCTGTTGCGAAACAGTGACTAGACATCGAGACGCCTCTACGCGCTTATTTTCCCTTTGCGACCTCATAAACAACAATGTTATAACAATGTATAGACTACTTCGCAACTTTGGTTACTTATATTACTTTTTTTACTTAGGGATACTAAGTGATTTCAACTTGTATTATATATCAAGATTTTTTAAGGGCCATTTTGTTCATAATTTATCTAGAGATTACGATAACAGTAGATAGAAGTAGACTCATTTATAAGTTGATAGAACAAGAACAGAAGAGAGAATATTTAGGACGGTTATACATGGCGCACATTGGGAGAGATCTATGTCCAGCAGTAGATTCCGATAGGCTAATTGATTGATTGATACATACCGCGTACAGAACAGTAGGTACACATAAATAACAGAGTACACAGTAGGTACAGTACACAGAAATAACAGAGTAGGTACAAGATAAAAAGTAAAGTGGAGTAATAAAGGAAAATAAATATTTGGAAACCTCTATACGCAGAGGCCTCCTTCTGGATACAGAATTTTTCAAATGTTTACATATTCTATCAGGTAAATTAAAATGTAGATTCATAGAAAATGTATCAACATAAATATTCATATTCATGCCTCTTTCCTATTGGGGAGAGACAGAGACCCCTATCACTTCTTATACTTACTTTTCCACTTCTCAGTCAGAAGATAATATTCAATATTATAATTTTTTTTTTTTTAACAGCAATGTAATAGGAACTAGTCCGGTATTGTCAAAAGCTTCCTCCACTAGGCTAAGCCTGTCCTGTAGTATTTTACATAGATAAATGTTAATTACCAAAAATATTGATCAACAAATTGAAAATTAAATATGATTATGATTCCTAAGTAAAATATAAAACGTATTCTCTCGATCACCTACTCTGTATCAGAGAATGATCGACATTACTTGTTTTGTGTAAGTCGTTCCCAGTCTCCGCTAATGTGGGTGGTGTGTAAATATTTGACTTCGCAAGACTTATTGATCAGAGAGCGATCATGATGGCTAGCACTCCACACTGCTTCCGTCACGTTTCAAGTGCTTGTAAGCGGTTCGTCGGTGTGCGTGCAATTTTGCACGTTCTCTCACCCTTGTAAGCAACTGTGATCGGAGAAACAATGTTGTTTGGATATAAAGAAACTTTTTTTAGTATAACTTGGTATCTGGGTACTATCTTAATTTTTTTACTTTTGAGATAATTTTTTAAAGCAATTAGTTTGCTAGACTAAACAAATTATAATAAATTGGAAAAAGCGAAATCAATTCTCGGGCGGGACTCGAACCCGCGATCTTTCCCTTACAGGGGGAACGCTCTGACCACTGAGCCACCGAGCTTCGCCCGAGAGTGATCCAATTTTTCTAATACATCCATATCGGTATATTACTCCCACCATCGCCGTAAGATGGATGTATTGGAAAAATTGGATCACTCTCGGGCGAAGCTCGGTGGCTCAGTGGTCAGAGCGTTCCCCCTGTAAGGGAAAGATCGCGGGTTCGAGTCCCGCCCGAGAATTGATTTCGCTTTTTCCAATTTATTATATTTTTTTTACTTTATTCTACTACATTCTATACATCGCTATATCGACCGTAGGGGTTTTAAAATGCAGACAAACATACGTAAATACAATATTTTGGAAATACATATTATAAAGAGACATCCGGCCATTGGCATTTGCATAAAGCGGGCATCGAAGCTGCAACCTGTGACTTAGCAGGCCAACGCTCTGCAATTTTCGCAAACAGGTGCAGTGCACAAGCTTTTTGCGTTCCTACATCGATGTTCGTATAAGTAATAAATAAAAAAATTAAAATATATTATACTTTTATTAACATTATACTTTCCATCGCGATTCAGCGCGGTAATGCGGCCAGCGTGCTGGGCTCCTTTGCGCGAGATGCGACGCGGGGCGGGTTATTTGTTTGACAAAAGCATTGCTGGCTACCTGACATCTGATCTTGAATAATTGTAATTTTTAAAAAGTAATAAATATAAAAATATCTATAACCTAAATACGTATGACGTACCTATTGCACAAAAATAAATTAAAAAGAGTAAATAAAATGAAACGTAATAAAGATGTTTGAATTATAAATAACGGTAGAAACGAAATTAACTCTTATTATGGCACTCTGGAATGTTCTGTAGTCTCTAGTGAGACCTTTCAGCACTCGATTGAATTTCCGGTAGGTAACGATGTCGCGGGCCAAACGCCATCGGAAATACCGCTAATGCATATCAATTGTTATGTCCCCAACTTTGTTGGTGAGCACGAGCCTCGCTCGCGTCACGCCTGGGCGATGTAAATTGTTAGAATTTACACTCTACTAAAAGGTTTATAATTGTGTTGTTAAAATTTTAAAAACTAAAGTGCCTGTAAAATGGATAGTGGAGGATGTATATGAGAGCTTTTGAATTTTACATAGTTTCAACGTATTTTTCATAACAATTTCATTTCGTAAAATTCTATTTAAGTAAAATGAGCCAACTTAAGGATTTAAGGTAGTTTCCCTCCAGGGCCAGACTTATTTTTCCACCCTGTATATAAAAATCAATTGCTGTTCTTTAGTCTCGCTAAAACTCGAGAACGGCTGAACGGATTTATCTTATCTTGGTCTTGAAATGTTCGTGGATGTCCTGGGAATATGGAAATAAAGCGGTACGAAGTTCGCCGGGACAGCTAGTAATTAATTAATTAAACTCAGTTTGAATGAGTGGAAAAGGTGAACCGACTCAGACGGTCGCGACTTCTAGTCTCCTCTGAGTCGTTTAATTTTTAATTTCGTAGTCGTTGAATTTAATTGCTTTAAAATTTCATTAAATTATATGTAGCATACCAAATATTCAATATATTTTATTAACTTTTTTTCGTAAGTACCGCTAACATCTTATATCGCAAAATATGTAAAATTGAAACTACAAAGTCTACAAGTACTTATGTCGTATCGTGCCACCGCTTCTATTGTGAGGACGTGCAGTCACGTCTCTCCCTGTAGGCCTTGTATGTTAGCGTTAGCACACAACAAAGGGTTGCACTGGCAGATTGCTTAATGGACAGTGAAGGAAGATAGCACTGTGATAAATCACCGACGTGATTACCGAGCCATTATCTAAAATACAATCTCGGGGGCGACAACTTCCACTTGCTGAAAGTAAAGTTACTGATGTAATTGACGGTGACGAGAGAAGCCGCCACAGGATCCCTAAAATTATTACAAGTTTTTGTCATTTCGTTACAACTTTTTTAAATTAACTTTGTCCTGATATTAAATTATTATGGCATATTAATACACGTCGCCAAAGAAATAACGGTGCATGTTTACATTTTTATTTCTAGAAATAAAAATGTAAGCATGCAGTTATCTGAGCAGGATACTAGTATCCTGCTCAGATAACTCTTTGATCACCTATACAGCATACTTTAGGCACATTATTATTTAGTTTTCAAATTTCTTATGTAGGCCAATCGTCCAAAACCGACAGGAAAGCTTTCGCCAGGGCTTCGTCCGTCAATCATCATATGTACCAGCTAGCATGTGAATTTGCTTGCTCTCCAAATGATCTTGGTGGGGACCCCATGTACCCTATACATTAAACTATTACGATAAACTAGTTAAACAATCTTTGTCACGATAAAATAGTAGCTAGTAGCTACCAATTAATACTACGCTACTGAAACCACAAAAAATCATTTCGATATAAATATAAAGGTACCCCCTCTGTTGCAGTCGATCAACAGCAAACAAATAGCGTATTGGTGCCACGCCACAATCGAGTCTATTCCACGAAAGCCCCTCAACTGACGCTCAAAGCGAAGCCTCAGCGATACAGCGACAGTCCTTTGTGAAACTTTCTCAAACGTTACAAAGACAGCGCTCAAAGTGTAGGTGCGTACATGCCAGTATTATCAACTCAATTTAATGAACAAGAATAAAAGATTTCCTGTAATATTATTGGTTAATTTTGGTACATAAAAATCATAGTTTGTCAAAAGTTTTCGCGAATATTAAGAAGGGAGACGATCCAGGAGGAATTGCATTTAAATTTGACTAATATGATGTCTCGCGCTGCACCCAAACAAACGATGTGTGAACTTATTATAGTCTGCGTTTGTGTACCTACTTATCTACTACAATCTTTACTTCATAAACTTCTAAACACGCTCAACGTCAAGTGTACTGCCGACCATTACATTTTGCTATCAAAATATTGAGATGCAAATACAAACATAGATAACAGTTTAAATTAATCCATTAATCAATCAGTAACTCATCTTTAAAAACTCAGTAAAGTTGCTTGATCTAATAGAAATGGGGCCCAGGGTCCACTTTACTACTCTTTTTCAATATGATTTAGAATATTGGCTTTTATGGAAGCACCTGGTCTATAAGCATCCAGTCCCAAGAGGACACTCACTACAGTTAATCACTATCCATTGGATTTTAGCAACTACTTAATCAAAATATTCAACCTGAATTGATAGCACCAGAACGAGTAAATTGAACGACATAATACAAATTCAGTACACTACAAGCGTAATATTCATCAATCTTACAATAAACACTTACATCGCATCCTATTGAAATGTAGGCTTAGTATTTAAATGGATTCCCATTTGTTGTCCCGAAACATGAAAATAGCGTGGCTCTCGAGGAGAGAGGGGATCCGCATAGACTTAATAAAATGTTCAAAGCGTCTGCTGACGACGATGTATGCAAATCAGACAGAGTTGTGAGGATAAAAAGGGTACGGATAGTACTAGTTTATTGAATAAAATAAATCTGTAATATGCTTTGTTTAGATAATTTGAGTTTTCTTTATTATTATGGTATTTAAAGGAAGTATACCTAAGTATTTTTATAGTTTTGTAATTGTTTAAATACGTACTTACGATAGGTTGTTTTAGGCAATGACTCAAAAAGACGCACTATGGTTACACTTATAAGAATTAAAATTCATTAACCCATTTATTTAGTTTGGGCGTCCTGTTCCAAACGAATTCCAACCGCTCGTCAACCCCGAACCGTGACTCAATTTTGATTCTACAGACTGACTGAACGTATAAAAAAGATTTGTCAGATATAGCGAGATTGAGTGCGATCTAAAGTTGTTGTCCATACGTCGACTCTATACCTTCACCATTCTACGGAGGGCGTACTTTTAAAGTATATTGCACATCCTCATACATACGTATGGCGAGGGTTATTGTTGTTTTTCAAAGCTGGTAACGTTTCACCCATCTGAAAGGGGTTTTACCGTGGTTTCACTCCGCTTCTAACAGATTTGTAGCTACGCATTGCACATTTAATACACGGTGGGTGCTTTTATAACCGCGGTCGGATTTATTGAGTGTTTAGGAATCATAAAAACGTAATGTGAATTCATTATTCTGTTTATTGGTACTATATCAAATTACGTTGTGAAATCGTTTTTTTTAGTGGCGATAAAATGCTTGAATATTCCTATCAATAGCAGTTGTAGTCTAGCGGCTGTGTTCGAATTGTGAACAGGAGGTCACGCGTTCGAACTCCGAAATAAATAATTGCTGAACAAGTTCTCATAGTTTTGTGATACCATTTATGCAATACTAAAAAAACCTTACGTAACTTAGACACTGCCATTAAGGTGAACTAAACTCAACCCACACCAGGCTATAATAAATTTAAATGGGGAAGAACAGATTTTCACTGGTGAAAACCAGTCCTTTAGAGTCGTAAATGTACCCTATTAGAAAAAGTACTTATGCTATATGTACTAATATCGTATAAAAATAATTTATTACTTATTACGATAGAGTCTAGACAGTAGCTTTAGAGATTATATAAATCTTGAATATAAATCAGAAGCCAGAGAGAATTTTCCTCTAGATACGAGCGCTTTTAATTCGGTGAAGGAACTTGACGACAGCGATACGATCAAATGGCTGCAACTTAAATAAGCATTAAGAAACATTTTTGCGACCTCTTCCAAGATAACTTTCTCTTGATCCCCGGCCATTGTGATAGCCATCTGTAGGAAAGTCCATGAAAAGCCCCGGACTCATTCTCCATTCATGGGGCGATTTGATTTACTTAAGATCTTTGGTTGGATACTGTCTATTAAGTGAATGGTCCGGGAGAGGATAGGACGGCAGTTTTTTATAAAGGTTCACCAAAAGATTTTGTAATCAATATTGTTAAAATTGCTACACATGAATCCATGGCATATGTAATAATAAGACATTATAATATTCGTGTAATTTTTATTATTTATTTACCAAATTAGATAATACGGGCATAATCCATACTTCCATACTAATATTATAAATGCGAAAGTAACTCTGCCTCTCTTACAATTAACTGACCATACATAAAAAGTATAAATTAGGATTTGTTATTTTAGTGTACACTGAAATATCAATATAAATTAGAAGGATTCTAATTTATAAAACTTTATAAGAATACGAAAAACAAAATACACTGCTTTTGCTTAAAAGTAATGTAGTGTCGATTTATCTTCAGTTAAGAAAAGGTCATGGAGTACGGAAAGGAGGAAAATGCACGCTTGGATGAATTTCACAGGAAATATATCAGCCCGTAAGTTGTTATTAGGTATCTCTATCGTTCGTATTTATAATCTGTCTCTTAATTTTTTAAAGCAGTCTCTAGGAAACGTAACGTAGCGTTAACCGTTGGTCATTCCACTTATTGTAATATAACACATATTAAACAAATAAATATTATGCTAACTAAACTAAATCTAAAACGCTATCCTTGTGACCATTTCAAAGCTATGAAAAAAAATAAAATTTTAGATTAATTAAAATGTAAATAGTTCTCAAATATTTTTTCGAGTTAGTTTACAAAAGCAGTGCATTACTGAAGGGTGGGTTAACGCGTGGTTCCGGGCGAACGGACGGACGATTTACAAAATGAGTTTGCGGTGCAACCAAGCCGTGATACCCCATTGGATACGTCTCACTTCTTTATTAGTGTTGTCCCACATCAATGGCGCGTGATATCGATAAAAATCTGTACTTATATTTAAATTAAATTAGTGAGAACTTAATAATGTTATTGTTTAAGTGAGTTATACTTTTCTGTGTAGTGGATTTTTAATGTCTTCTATACTAACATAACAAAAAAGCGTAAACGTACGTAGGGTTAAGTGATGATTCAGAATGACCCAAAAAATGATTGTATGATGGTTATTTTAAGTATAGTTTGATATCGTTATCGATATGAGATTAATAAGTAGGATAAGCTCTTGCGCTGTTTAGCTGATCTTTTTATCAGTGGCATATCTTAGTGTTTTTCAAAGAGATGACTATATGTGCTTTTTACTAAAAAATAAATAACGGGCTACAATAATAGATATTTGTGACCTATGAAGATGAACTTGAAAATGGATGTTTAATATTTTTTTATTCCAAAAAGTAAATCACGAACAAAATTGCGATGCATAGGTGGTAAATATGTACAAAATATTCTTATAATAATTTATACAAAAAATATACAAAGCAATAATAAACAATAAATCATTTTTCGAAAGTATTACCAATGCATTGGTTAAAAACAGATAAACGTATCTAATTAAAGTATTAAAAAGAATTACAAATATAAATAAAATTGAATATCGCCACTACCAACTTACTCTAAAAATAATTTTGTTAGCGTTCCCCACCAAAAAAAGTTTTTATCTCACTCACAAAAAAATTAAGAAAAAAATATCGTTTATCGACTCCAAACTAACACTAAAACTCTGAATAGTAATAATTTATAATCAAGAAAGAACATAAATATGTAAGCATTATCATATAAAAATAAGACGCAAACAAAATAAATGTATAATAAAATATCTATAAAGTAAGCGGTACATCACTATTTCACGGGCATTTGTCGCGGGACGTCACCATTTTTCCCTCACTGCGCCGCCATCAGTGGAAAGTTAAAAGCATTGAAAGACATATCGCGGGTTCCTTCCAGGCTCCATTGTTCTCTCGCCCTTTGTCCCGCGCCGAATGTTTTAATGTAATTGGCTTTGTGAGAAGGTTTTTTTACCCCACTTTCCCCTTGTGTGTAACACACGAAAAGTTTCGCCAATATTCACTCCACTGGACTTATTGTAACAAGTGTAGTTATTAGTGTTACATTCCTTGTATGAGGATGTAGCAACAAGTATATGGAAGAAATTCAGAAAAAAAGCCTTTTTTATTTTGAAACCAGTTACCTAATTATTATTTGGGGATTATTAGTTTTCTTATCGCAATAATATTACAAGTATTTTAAAAAGATAGTTTAAATAGATGAAGTAGTATAATATTCCTATTCAAATCTTAGTAATTCAAACTCGTTTACAGAGCAACTTCTAGTTTTGATAGAAAGTCATATAATATTCATATTACAACCATATCCTTCCTGTTTTAACCACCCCATCTTCTCTGACTCCAGTAAGTGAGTTGGATATAAATTGGGGCATTGTCTGTGAATCTGGAGCATTCGCGAGACTTTTAGGATCATTCTGCAATACAAAGAAAAATTCTCAACTCCGATACGGTGCATTTTCTCTGTCCCGGTTATGGCCTTATCGGATGTTAGACAGAGAGAGATAAAGATTGATTATTATTTTCAGTATGAAATGTTTGCAGAATAAGTTAGCTGATCTTGAATGAATTCCCTTTTGTTTTCTCGCTCTGATGCTGTTTCGTTTCTCTCTAGCGCACAGGACTTAGCACTATATACACTCCTGTCACCAGAATACAGGATCAATCCGAAGTGTAATTCGGATATTTTTTAAAGAATTAGACTTCGAATATATTTTTAGATGTAAGTCTGTAAAATAGGTTAAACGTGAATTGTTACTTTATTATCTCTATATATTATTTAAATGATTACTCCGTCTTAAATAATTTTAATTAAAAAAAAAACGATTTTATAGACAGACATGGCAAGCATCTAGCTAGAATATTAATTTGTTTGTTATTTTGCTCTTTATCCTAAATTGAACTCTACTTATACACTTTTAAGGTATAGTTTATCAGAGATTAGCGCCAAATATTGTAAACTTACATTGATACCGTAGCTACGTGAAAATGAACTTTTAGTTAATACGTCATGCAATTTGAAGCTTTTCAACCTCGGAAAAATAACGTAATATTGAAGGTTTATAGTACAGATTTCCATAATTATTCTAATACCGTTACGATACTGACATTTATCGTAAAAAGATGATCAGATTACTCATTACCTTTTTATAAGTAATGTTAATTTTAAATTGATTCTAAGTTATAACTCCCTATTAGTAATTTATTTTAGTTGATACTTGACAACGAATGATCTGACGGATTAATTCAATAACCAAAAATTATCTAAAAGATTTAAGATCAACAGGTCAAATATAATTGCAGAATAGGACTGTGAGAGAGGACAGAGGGAGCGTGGCACGCATTTCAGGCTAGTTTGATATCAGCGCCCGTCACATCGCTACCGTTTCTTCGTTGCCGGTCTAACGTACGACAAATTACACTCTAATCATACATTTTCTTTCTACATAATTACATTGTCACAATGTACACGTCAGTGTCTAAATCACAGTGGTTTTGACTCGCTCGAACAGCAGAGATTGTAACTACTAGCTACCAGTGTCTCTGAAACAGTGCATAGAAACAAATTTCTCATAAATCCATGTGTTTAAACAAATCCACAGGTTGTTTTACTGTATTTTATATTCTCTAAGTAATTGCGGTTGGAACCCGGACTCTATAACTTTAGTGTAAGGTAGTAAGTTGTATGAGAGACCCAAAGTGTAATTTCTGGCATCACCTGTTGATTTCTAAGAGAAAATATGTTTTGGAGGTGGCTTTTGTAAGTATTATCATATAAATTAAAATCGTGGTGTTTGTGTGCTTCTTTTTTTGTTTTTTTTTGTGCTACTAGTTTTGATTGGTTGAATGTATTTTATGTTCATCACAAAGTACAGTACATATGAATTTGTTCGATTTTTTTAATACGTACTGCTAAATCGACTAAATTCTTCTTTTTTCCTTTTCTTACATGGAGTTCCAATTTCAAGTTGTCATCGTTGCAATACTGTAAGTCATCGGAAAATTAAAGACCAATTACGCGTGTGTCAAAATTTTACTTTTATTATTTCTATTTAGAATTAATTTAAATTGTTGATATACGATATATAAATTAGATAAACTACACTAATAAAGTCAGCCGGGGTGTGCGTGCATTGCCTTATTGAAGTCTCGGATCTCATGTACGCCGGCATAAATGAGATCCGAGACTGCGTGTGATTTTAGTCGGTTTGAGCCCGATATAATCACCTCCATATCCGTGGAAATATCCGCACGAAAAAATAGGTACAAATAAAGTATTTGTCAACTTTTTTCCTATTACATTTTTTGTATAAATAACACCTGCTTGATATTCTACAGTGCGACTGAAAAGTCGAGTTCACAACAGGTCTCAGATTCGATTCTCAGGTAGCAAAAAGTGATAGGCATTGGGTAACATGTCGGGGACGATTGCTGCCGTAGGTCTCGCATTTGATTCTAGTATAAAGTGTTAATCTAATAGATTACATAGAATGTGTACAATATTGTTTAAATAGTTAGAAAAATACAACATATCAAATTCTGATGTTAATAGTATGTAACGTCAAAATTATGTCAATTGAATTACCCTTAGTACACGACACGCGACTACAGAATACCAAATAAGCAAATATGACTTGTGCTTGAGGGAAATGTTATGGATGTTAATAGTCAACATAAAACAATGTTCTTCACACTGCTTCTTTTTTTGTAACAAGTCAATCCAGTGAAAAATTTCTCTAAGATCGGTGGTCCCTCGTCACGGCACAATAAGCTACTGTTATATTTTATGTCTCCATATGTCAGTGTGCCCCTCGGCAATGGTCTCAGGAGACAGAATTATGATGTCACAGGTAGGGCAATTTATTTTTATGATTTGGCTATACGAATTGATAGAAATGTATTATATTGATGTACTAACGGCATGTATTATACGAATTCGTGATTTGTTTAATTGTTAGAATATAAATAGGTACTTTTAGATTTATTTAAGTGAATTTTATGCTTATAAATATAAATCGGAAAGGCAACCGTTTGAAAATCTTTAGGTCGTTCTGCTAACTAAGCTATCTGGACCTATTCTGGATATTGACTTTTCTTGCTGTTATTGCTGATATTGACCGTTATTGCTTAAAAAAGGCATGCTGTTATTAAAACCTGTTTACGCAACAATATCTATTAGATACATTTTTAAAACATAATATTAACGATGATTATGTAATTTGCAAACACAAGCCTAAATTATTTACCCCATTAGAAGACGTAATGTGACCTAATAACAGGTTCGTTAGATTGACGTAAGATCGATACAAGGCTCCCGAGGCTTGCGACATGAATATTAAAATTATCTACAAGTCTTCAACGACTGTCCCCGGCCCCAGCTCTATTAGATTTGAGGGAAAAAATCGCCCCAGGGACTTTATTCAATTGCCTCCTACTGTACAATTTTATTAGTTTGTTAAGTCTGTACATTATATCGTTTTCAGGTTTGATACTTTATTATAATTTACAGATATAGAACGTACTCAATATGTAAGACGTTTAAGTCGTAATCGGTTCATACAGCTAACTAGACCCATACTAAGCATAATAGACTTAGCTATATTTTTTAATACGCATTCTAAAAATCAGAAATAGACGTATTCATGCTTACAAATATTTGTGCTGGGATACAAACTGGTGTAACGTAATTTATATAGCTCTATCTAAATATTACACATATTGTTTGTTACAATATTAATTTCCACAAAGTATACAAAATAATAATCTTCAATCGAACAAATCTAGCTATAACTTGAAGAGCGTGCTTACAACGTCGTAAAAGCGTGTGATGTGCGAATTTACCCCTTGGGAGCGCACACGATCGGGCGCGAAACGTTTTACTTCCTAATCCCGGGTATTTGCGTAATTGATATTTACAACTAACCTGGCTTTGGGAATGCTTTTCCCTGGATTAAACGGGGATTTGTTTGGATTTTCCTTCTTTGCGAATTCACTTCAATTTGTTTACAGCTCCGTAGGTCTATGAGAGCTTGGATTACTTTTACTACCGTATAAACGTTAGTGAACATTATCGTTCTACCCATTTTGTTTTGGTTTATTTTATTCGTATTTGAGATGTTGAAATTCTTCTCTTTTTGTTATAGTCATGAATCGTTATGAATGACTATTACATTAAGAAATACATAATTATTTTAAGATTAAATAAGACTACAAAAAAGTTTCTTTTTTTCAAATTCAATCAACTTCTGATAAGTCCATTATTAAGTTAAGGAAGACGATCTTGCCATATCGATACCTCGGGGCTCAAAGGGCGTAACCGCCATTTTGGCGAAATTGAGTTTTTAATGTAGTCCTACTTATATTTTTCTCCTCTATCGATCTGTGTATTTAAAGTCTTCCAATTCGCAAAAAAATGGTTCTTACGACCCCATTTTTTGTAGAAAATAAAACAGATATTTTTAGTTTTTGTGCCGTAACAGCAACCACTGTTACTGTTTATAAACGCGAGGGTAGTAAATGACACCGTAGATGATACAAATGTTTTTACGCCTACCATTTTACATCATAAATTTTTTAGGTTTGGGTCGTAAGAGCAATCTCTCATATTGATCAATAAATTTGAGGGTAGTAAACGACATACCTAGTAAGTAGTAACATAATTAGGTACAGGTAAATCAATAATTATTAGTATTAATTCGTTGCTGAAGAACTACAGGCCCATCTCACTCCTGAGTCATGTCTACAAGTTGTTCTCGAGGGTCGTCTCAAATCGCCTCTCGGGTAAGCTCGACGAGTTCCAGCCACGCGAGCAAGCCAGGTTTCGAAAAGGCTATAGCACCGTGGACCACATCCATACTGTTCGGCAGATTGTAGAAAAGACGCAAAAGTACAATCAGCCGCTGTGTATGGCGTTTGTAGACTACGAAAAAGCCTTCGACTCTATCGAAACCTGCAGTGCAATTCTGTAAGCGCACAACGACGAGCACGACGTTGCGACAGCCTTGATATAGATTGTCATTGGTCGATCTCCAGTGACGTCACCCAGTCCGACCAATGACAATCTCTATCAAGGTTGTCGCAACGTTGTGCTCGTCGTTGTGCACTTACAGAATTGCATTGCTTGGCAGTGTTGGATGCCCTGCAGCGGTGCCGTGTCGATTGGCGATACATCGAAGTGCTGAGATTCTTATATGACACTGCCACAATGTTCGTCCAGCTCCAAGACCAGAAGACGAAACCCATTAGCCTCCAGCGTGGAGTGAGACAGGAGATCTTATATCAAACTATTCACCAACGCATTGGAGGACGTCTTCAAGACTGTGGATTAGACTGGACGGGGCATCAACATCAACGGTGAGTACATCTCGCACCTTCGGTTCGCTGACGACATCGTCATATTTTCGGAGTCGCTGGAACAATTGGGCAAAATGCTGCACAGCCTGAATGGAGCTTCTCGACGAGTCGGCCTCGGTGTATACTTGGAGAAAACCAAGATTATGTTCAACGAACATGTTACACCGAGACCGATTGCCATCGAAGGGGCGACACTTGAAGTTGTTCAAAAATATGTCTACCTGGGTCAGATTATCCAGCTTGGTAAAAACAAGAAAAAAATAGCCAGAAGGATCCAACTGGGATGGGCAACATTTGCCAAATTACGTCGGGTTTTTCTCCTCGCCCCTACCGCAATGCCTAAAAACAAAAGTTTTCGACCAGTGCGTCCTACTTGTTATGACTTACGGTGCAGTAACGAGGCCACTAAAGGTGGGGTTAGTCCACGACCTAAAAGTTGCGCAGCGGGCTATGGAACGAGCTATGCTTGGAGTTTATTTGAAGGATAAAATTCGCAACGAGATCATCCGACATATAACTTAAGTTACCGACATAGCTCGAAGAATAAGCAGGCTGAAGTGGCAGTGGGCTGGCCACATCTGTCGAAGGACTGATGGCCGTTGGAGGTCTGCTCCTAGAGTGGAGACCTAGAGTGGAGACCGGAAGAAGAAAAACGTAAGGTGGGACACACCCCCAAGCCAGGTGGACTGACGACCTACGAAGGGTGGCTGGGACGGACTGGATGCGGAAGGCGGAGGATCGGCAAACGTGGCGCATATTGGGAGAGGCCTATGTCCAGCAGTGGACTGCAATAGGCGAATTGATTGATTAATTCGTTATCTGAGTTGATAAAAACGGTGAAAGTGGACCAAATGGTCCACTTTCCTGAAATGTCTACTCGGTTTTCCACTCGGTCTACTTTCTCTAATGGTCCTCTTTCCTGAAATTGACGGTTACAACCATCACTCATCATACATCCATTGATTTTTGGGGTGTAAACACCCCAAACATCATACATCCATTGATTTTTGGGGTGTAAACACCCCAAACATACAAATTTTCGGGGCGTATAGGAAAGCTATTTTCGTTGCTTTTAAATTTATTCGAAATATAATTTTACAGTAACCTGCATCACAAAAATTTAAGACTTTTGGTCTTAGAATGGTTTATTTAGGTCAAAAATCGAAAAAGTTATGCCGAAAAAAGGAATTTTGTTTTTGTTTTTTTGCTCTCCTGTAAAATCGACTTTTGGCGCTTACGCCCTTTGAGCCCCGAGGTATCGATATATGCAGATTGCAGACATATTGAACGTCAGCATGTGATCGAAAAATGTTCACGTTTCGTCACACGATGTCAAAATGGTCACCATTTTATACTAAGTTATACACTTGTAGATATTTGTAGATAATTTTAAAATTCTTCTTTGATACTTAAGTTAGGTCCTCTTTGTAGCTAATCATGTAGAAAAGAGAGAGTTAGTCCATTACGTCCAAGTTATTGAGCCGAGAAGCTCGTGAATTACAATGGTATTACAGATTTAGTCTGGGCCATCGTCGTATAGTATACATATACATACACGTCGTACGTAAGACGTCTATGTAGGTCAACAAGGAGTATTCAGAATGATAGGTCTATTTTTGTTGGCATAGTTATAATTAATATGAGAAAATCAACAACATCATCTACATTATTCAGTTTTACTTACTTTCTCACCGTAAAGGATTACCTCTACGCATGATTTTTGCGTGAAGTAAGTTTTTGCTAGATTTTTTTTTAAATCTTTGGGGGAGCGTGTTCCTTGAAGTTCAGCATAAAAGAAATAAGACGGTAGACAAAAAGTCACGTATAGCTTAACAAATCATATTTTTTTAAATTAAAGTACTTAAAACCTTAGTAGTGGTTTTTTTCGAAGTTATTATAAATATTATGATATAACAGAATGTCCGAGTATTATAGGCTTTATGCTTTATTTTTGTTCCTCGAACGTTTTAACTGATCTCTAATACCTCTACCATGGAATTTGACAAGATATTTCACTACCTCGCAGTCCAGACAAATACAAACCAATTTTTGTATTTGAAAACAGAACATTAAACTCGCGAAATAAAAATCTGCAAATGGACGGTAAAATCAAGAAACAACAAAGGCGTCCCCGGACGTGAGGTACGCGTCGCCCGACAGATTAGGCTCCAGCAAAGAGAGTAAGAATCTACCGCCAAATACGAATATCACAGCAAATACAACAGGCTGTCTTGTTTGCCTTCCATTTTTATTATATTTGTTGTATACGCTGCTCACTGCGACAAAATAAAATTAATGTTTGAAATAGAAGTATCGAATGGAAGCACGTTCATCAGACTAGCTTGTATTTGTAGTGATTTCATTTGATATATATTTGCTAGGTTATGTTAGTATATCAAACGATAGATGATTATTTAAACATACCTAACCTACCTCAGAAAGGCTGACCGGGCTGACCCGCTCTGGACGAGACACATAGATATATCATAGTTCTGGGGATAGGTTCCTGTGGGTTATGAGAGCAAGATCAATAATTATGCGAGCGAAGCCACTGGTGATAGCTAATTTTAGCATATAGTTATTAGGTAGATTACAGTATCAATTTTTATCAACCTTGAATGAAGTAGATAAATTCTCAAGAGCGAGAGTTCAATAATATAATTACAATCAGATAACATATTATGTAGCAAGTATTATACAAGTTAACCAGATTGTTATAAATCTATATGAGCTATTATTATAACTATGGTGACCCAATTTTAAAGATTACGGCGCTCATCCGAATTCGTAGCAAATACGTAGCACATCGTAGAGGTCGTAGCTTTCGAAAGGGAGTACATATTTTCATTTGTATGTATTGTGTTCTTTACAGTGTATTGTGTGTGTACATACCTATATTAAGTTTTATAAAACGAATAATCAATTCAGCTGGTCACCTTACCAACTGATACATTATTTTTTTGTTTCTTCATATTTATTGGATAAATTTTGCATATTAGGATTTTTAATTTTGTCGGTGAATGGGGCTTTTGCATCTGTTAGGTACACCTGTTATTCGACGAACGGGTATCTGGCCCAGGTTTCTCACTAGGGGTTGTGGTGGGGAGGGGGGGTTATACAGTAGTCGCTCTCGTAAAAGTCTACTTTTAGTATTAGACTAAATTCAGTTTAAAATTATATCGTGGAAAATACAATTAAGTACACATTTAATTAGTTAGTTTTCACACAATTACAGACTAAGATAATGTACTGATGTAGGTCAGAGCGCAATCGTGCCAATCGGGGCCTCTCGCCTTGTGAACCAACTAGGGTAGTAATACACTACCCTAGTGGAGTGCGGAGCGGCACACTGGTGTTCCGTAGTCATTAGTTGGCGTGCCTCGGAAAAATAAGATTATCTCACATAGTTCAACAGTAAGATTAAGAAAAAATTAATGCTCTGCGGTAGAAAGTTTCAATTTGTTAAAGAAATTGATTTGATGATGATGATATGATGAAAAATGATGATAAACATAATATTGATAGTGCTCGTACCCATTTAAAATTGACTTTTCGTTTATGTTGTTTCTTCAAAGAAGAAATCGGGTAATATCTTAGAAAACAATACAACTCTATCAAATATTTATAAATTCTATTTCTATTATAGATAAGATCTCCAAATCATATTTACCATATCCACACTTATTTTTATTTCGTTACAACGTCCTATCTTATTCCCAACCACTGAGCTCTATAAAGCCTGCAATGTTCTAAATGTTCGTCAATTATACATATAACACACTCTACTTCTTCAACACTCTAGAACATCATACTGTATTATTACCAAACGTCGCAAAGACAAAATCTGCACCAAACCACCTCCACGCACATCTTTCTTCAAGAAATTTTCATTATATCTTGCACCGTACCTTTACAATGAAATTAATTTAAAATGTCCGATCTACGGACTATCACACTTTAATACGAAAGAGACTCTGCGAATTTTTCTATCAAATCTAACCTATGACCAGACTGAAAAATATATTCCCACATAAACATAACGCAAACACGCACACCAACACGCACACGCAATCGCACACGTACACGCAATCGCACACGTACACGCACACACATACTCGCACACACACACACACACACACCACACAGCCTCACGTACACCCTCTCACACATAGATCTAAGTCTATCTACTTGCTATTGTCTTCTTTAGATGTTGTATGAAATTCTAATCAAATATTGTAATGTTGTAACCTTTTATTGTTAAAAACTTTACTACAATTCTTAATGTATCAGGGGGATGGTCCTGTATCTCCTTAACACAGGCTACCTATAGCCTATTTAGGAGAGCAGAAACTCAATCAACTTATTGTAGAAGAACAACCCTATATTTAACATTCATCAATTTTAAAGTGTACAATATTTTATTATGTTAAGCTACAATTGTGATTTATGAATAAATTATTATTATTAAAAAAAAAAAACAATTTAAACGATAACTACGTACCGCTAAAAATTAGCATGTCACTTAAAAAAAAATGTGTTTGGTTCATCCCACTAGCTGCTGCTCCACTTATGTGATATGCTGATTCTGTTCACACAGGGAAACCTAGTCCTGAGATAATAAGCACTCTATATATTATTCCAGACTATATGTAATCTAACTTTGTACGAAGTTTATAAATGTTTCCGCCTAAAAGTGTAGTAATCATCCACCCTCACAAATTTTCACATTTATAATAGTAGTACGCGTAGGCCATCCTGTTAACGCTACATAACAATTCAGTTAACAAGTACATGAAATTATTGTATTATTATTTGTAGCTATCTATTTTCGTTTGATGTGACTACCATCCATGAACTACCATAAAATAAATCTGGCCATAAATAAAAGTAAGGAGACGCTAACAAGCGTCTCGGGTTCACAAGTGATATTTCTTAGCACTCCTCGCCATTTTTGTCATAACTCTATTACGTTCGCGAGTGTCGAAATGCGAGATCGTTCACTTGATTTATTTGTACAGCCTTGCCTAGGGAGCAGGTTTTGTAATTTCTGAACAATGCATTAACTTTGATAGATTTGATATTTTTAAAAATATTATCATCATCACAGTAAAGTCCAAAATGCTAGCTCTGGACTTAACTGGGAATAATCATTTTGACTCTAGAGCTTGCACTTTAGAGCCAGAGGACTGTTTTCCAGAGGGATCCTAGCCAAAATTAGGAGTGCAGGCCTCTTAATTCTGAGAGGAAATGCTGAGCCTCGTCTGATAATCAGCAGGTTTGCAGACGAGGTTGGCTTGGACACTAAAAATCTTGGTAGAGCCCTCATACACACCTATACTATACTTTCTTATCTATAGTATGGTGTGGATGATGTAGGTGAATTTTGTAAGTTAAACATAGAGGGCGTGTCTATGTTAAATTCTGTGACCATTAAACTAATTAAAGTTTCCTATTTGGTTAATTAGATAATTATCTATGATGAAGTAATTGACAATTTCTGTGAAAGTCACTTTTGCAAAAAAAAATTTTCCTTGAATTTTTAACTATCAGTTAGAGGCAGTGGTATTGGCCAAACGAATATAGTTAAAATTTTATAACACGCCACTTGATCGTTATGGAACTTAAAAGAGTACCTAATAAATAAAACGTAACCTCAATTTAAAAAAAAAAACATTCGAATTCAAAATAAATGAATTAGGGGCCTACATTTTTTACAATTTATTAAATTAAAATATTTTTTGTACAGCTTACGTAAAGCAAAACTTTTTGTATGCTATGGCTATGGTTAGCATCTACATGTTATACATACAAACATGTCAATGGTCTAAGTGTGCGTCGCTGTAATAGGTCGTTACGTTACGCTGCTTACATTTATTTATTACATGTTTTATTCACTATCTTCGTGCCGCTCGTGATAGTTGACAGACCAGCCTACCAACTACTTTCGCGGTTTACTCCCAATGATTTTTATATGTAGGACATTTTAACGCTACAGAAGGGAACACATGATAGAATTTTACCACAATTAGAAATGTGGAAGTATGCCAGTCTATCTGTTGTTAAAGTTAGGATATTCTTATGTAGATGTTTGTTACTCATTTACATCAGAACGGCTGGGTGGATCTGGATGAAATATAGGCACAGATATAGTTTATATCTTATGGGGTATTTCTAATCCCGAAAATGTGTGCATATGACTCACGTAAATATGATTACATGTGAGCAGAACCACGGGTAACAGCTAGTATATGGATTTATTTAGGTATTAAAAGAGTAATAAAGAGAACAGTTCCCATAGCATTACGTAAGAGATTTTTTATAAATACTCGTAACGATTACTATTGTTTTCAGTATTTTTTACTGTTCATGGGTGGTATTCTAAATTCATGCATTTGCGATCGGTGATCGCTGGGGGAGGTCGGGAAACAAATTTAACCGACAATTGTAAATCAATTAGAGAGGGTGGCTTTACGGGGTGTAATAGCTACTCCCTCCCGCGCGTGCTGACAGGGCCGGAATCGAACACGATTTTTATTCTCTATCTTGATATCTTTGATTGTCGAATAGTTTCCTTAAGTAAAATATGTATATTTATCTACATACTTATTTCATTATTTTTTGTTACATGCGTTAAAAAGTATTAAAATTAACGTATTAATATTTAATAGAAAAGTTTTCTGTACATCTTGTGTAGCTTTAACTTACGTAATATATTGTTACTTCATTGATTTTTTTTAAGTACTTATCAAAGTTAAATTTCAAAGATGTTCAAATCATGACCACTTTATCATATTCTGTGTTAATGAAACAGCCACTCATACTCCAATCTTCATTAATTAATTAAGAAGTCTGGCTCCTACCCTGACATCTGTAGGTATTCATAGTGGGGAATGTTGAAGTGCACATTGTGATCTACGCAATGCCCCCGCCACCACCCAACTTTGCTCGCACCCCTGCTCTTCACGTCTGATCCAGGAGTGTTGTCTTCGAGAAGCTGAGGAAACCTATGTGTAGTTTTTTATTTTATTGTTTTGTGTTTATTAATATTCACACGTATATGGTGCCAGTTAAGTGTGTCACTGGATCTGTTTAATTTATTTAAATAGTGTTTTCATTCTAAGTTTCTAATGGACTACGATATCTATTAATATTATAAACTAGCCTTCCGCCCGCGGCTCCGCCCGCGTGCATCTCGGTTAACGCGACCTTTGCTCATATCTTCGGTTCTACTCAACCGATTGCGATCAAACAAACGTAAGATTTTAAGTCTGAGTAAGCCCTTTCTAACAAAAAAAACCGCATCAAAATCCGTCCAGTAGTTTTTGCATCCATCGCGGACAAACAGACAAACAGACAAACAGACAGGAAATTAAAAAAAAAAAATGTTTTCGTGTTCAGTATCGTTAACATAACATAACCCAAGTATTTTTTTTTTAATATCTCCAATGTACAGACACGACCACTTTACAGTTATATAATAGTACTAGCTGTTGCCCGCGGCTCCGCCCGCGTGGATGTCGTTTATCGCGTGGTGTTATAAATTTTAGTGCAGAGAGTTGCGCGTTGAACGCTGATTAGAGGAGCTTTATTTTTTAGAGGAGGTAGGAAACGACGGTATATCCGTCCCAATCGAGCAGTCCGACTGGCCCTACAGAAGATCGCGACTTACCTAATAACCTCGTGTACTGTTTCTGACGGTGAGTAGGGTAGCCAGAGATTTTGTGCTGTCAGTGGGAAAACCAAAGGCTTTGCCCTACTTATCTTTTGCGCTGACGGCACAGAATCCCTCTGTTCTTACAGCATAGCACGGGTGTGACGCCCCTGGTGTTGCACTCGCCCATAGGCCACGGTAACCTCTTAACATCAGGAGGGCCGTGTGCTTGTCTGCGACCTAAGTATGTAGTATATACAAAAAAAAGATTAGGCACTGTATTCGCCTCTCTATTCGGCTCCTACTTGACTCTGTACTCCATGTAGTAGGTACGAGTACTCCACTCTGTATTCGCGTCTCTACTCGATGCCACTATACTCGACTTCACTATTACAGTACGACTCACGACAATAGTATTGGGATGGGGTACTTCAAGAAGGGCGAGTGTGACGCCTCTGGAGTTGCATACGTCCATAGGACACAATAACCACTTTCCATCAGGTGGGCCGGGTGCTTGTTTGCCACTTAAGTGGTATATAAGAATGTTCCTACCTGCATATCTACTCGACTCTCTATTGTAGTCCCCATTCCTTTGCCCTTCTCGCACTACCTGTACCTACCCTGTCTACTCAACTATAATAGGTACTTCGCCTTCGCCAAGCTCTAATCTGTCTTTGTCTTTGAAAAACGATTTTGTAACGGATCTTAAGACTGTACCATAATCTATATCACAAATTGACAAATTAAAAATTTAAAAAAGTAACACTAAATACCGGTTCGGGTATATCAGTAGTTTGAAACCAAACGATAGCTTGAATTTAAACGCGAGAACGCCATCTAGTTATGATTCTGTAACTAAATCTTAAAAATTCAAATTTTAATTTCATGATTAAAAACGTATTAGTTTACACAATTGTGTATGTAAAAATAAAGTCTATAAATTGACATTCTTGCTCGGATGTAATAAGCTATAAAAATTGACCAAAAATAGTAAAAAGCGCCATCTGTCTATCGGGCCATTTTCCGTTTATTATCATAATTGTTCACAACTTCGGTTCTACTCAACCGATTCCGATCAAACAAACGTAAGATTTTAAGTCTGAGCAAGCCCTTTCTAACAATAAAAACCGCATCAAAATCCGTCCAGTAGTTTTTGCGTCCATCGCGGACAAACAGACAAACAGACAAACAGACAAACAGACAAACAGACAAACAGACAGGAAATGAAAAAAATATATTTTCGTGTTCAGTATCGTTAATATAACATAACCCAAGTGTTTTTTTTTAAATATCTCCAATGTACAGACACGACCACTTTACAATTTTATAATAGTATAGATAGATAGAGTATAGTTCATAATGTTGGATGTTTTTTCATGCATAAACTTAAGATCTGGATTAAATTTTTCAGAGAAATAGATTATCAGTTGGGGGCCCCATTAAGATCTTCTGGCTCAACCTCACCTGCTAACCAGCACTCCTGCTGATTAATAGACGAGGCTCAGTTGCAAGTTTTCTCCCTCAGACCTGGGGTCAGATAAGGTCAGTCAAATCAAGAGCGAGAGTATTAAAAGAGACCTCTCCAATTCAAAGTATGAATTATGGATACCACCGGGACTAACGGTGTGATGATGATAAATTAGAATCTACACAGCACATAGGCTATTTAGTTTCTTGATAGTCCTATAGAAAATGACACGAGAATGTCATTAGTATTTACTAAATGTAGAGAATTAATCTGCAAAATATAAACGTTATAGTCTCAGTCAATTAGTCTTGACTTCGTTTCATCAGTAAAGGCAGGGTTTCGTGGAGCGTGAACACAGCAAAGTGCCTGTTCACGAAGTTGACTTCAAAGTTTAACCATGGAATGGAACTCGGTCGGTAACTCAATTTACACTTCGAAGTCATTGTAATATTACTCTATCAGGAGTTACAGTATTCTATATGGTTCTCATAATAATCCTAAAACGCAGAATGATTTTTATTTATTTATTTTAATATACCTTCTATGAAAATATTCTAGGAAATTTTATATATGCAAATTTTATTATTTATTTACAATTCTATAGTGCAAAAAGTTTGCACCATGTAGGTTTAATTTTTGTCTGAAGTGACTTCTAATTATTAAGTTAAGTTAATCTAATTATATTAATACTCGTAATAATTATCGGTAATCATGAGAAAAAGAGTATAAGTTAATGTCTTTATCTTATTTTTAATATTTTTTAATATCATGATTCATATTTCTTATGAAACGTATGATTAAAGTTTTGATATGAATCGTTTTTGCTTAAATGTTTTGAACATTGAAATGACTAAATGACTGTATCCATTAACAGTGCGTAGGCAAACGGGGACAAAACAGTAATTACACCATTTAGAGTTACGTCACAAAATTATAGTCATAGTGTATGGGGTGCATTAGCGGGACAATGAAGATCCGCCAACGCGCAACGCGAACAGGGGTGTCGCGAAGGGGACACCTTAACAAAACTGATAATCACATGTTTTTATAGCAATACACTTATATGTAGATCAGCGGGAAGATAGGTCTTTTAAATTGGTAGGTAGGCACGCATGAATAGACGACTTTATGACTGTGGAAATTGGATGGTCTTGCATGCCAAATTCTGCGAAATACCTGAGAGAATAAGATTAATCTTTAAACTTTTTGTGAATAATAAAGTTGGAAAAATAGTGCATTCATAATGATTTACTAGATATGAAAGACGCTGGAAAAAGGGAAAGTATTTTCAGTGCAATGGTTGTTCCTCATAGCGTATTGGCAGTAATATATTAGACAGTTAAAGTTCTTTATGGTCATCAGTAATTCTTTTCATAATACCATAATCTTTATTTTAAGCTATGCAAATGTAAACTCATTAAAAGGCTTATAAAACACATAGTAGCTCCACAACCATTAGCATCCGTCCTGCTTTGTTTAATCGCATAATCGAATAATTAACACAACATCCCTCTAGATGGATCCATCTGCGCAACTGTTGACGTCGGTGTCTCGTCCAGTGATCCAGTCACAGCTAAACGCATTAGTGTGGGGAACAACGCGCGACGGCACCATGGCAGGGTGTTCCGTCGCATCGCGCCTCGTTTCCACTTGGTTATGCCTTTTATGCGACGATTCATTACCAACAACGTTAAACGGGGGACGGGACAGATAGCCACATTTATTACTTTTGTCAGCGGAAAAATGAATTTACACGCCGATGACTTACGCAGAAAACACCCAGAAGTCGTTACATTTATCACCAGTTTTAATAGCTTTAAAATATGGAACTTTTATTATGAACATTTCCATGTGCAATTTTAAATCTCAGAAATAATTATCGAACATAGCGAGATTGAAGTTTTAAAAATATAGTTTTTTTTATTTTTTATAATACAACTAGGGTAAATTTATACAATTGTAAATGTATAATTCAATTTACTAATACCTTTAAGGCCCAAATCAACCTCACCTACTAGACAGTGTACCTGCTAAACAACGGACGAGGCTCTGCCACAGGTTTTCCTCTTGAGGTTAGGCGGTTATACGGCAGTTACTAAAGAAACTAACCAAGAAGACCCCAGCCACCAAGTGTAGCAACCGGGAAACAAGAGGATGATGAATAAAATGCATAAGTACCTAGGCACCGAGAAAATCTTACAATAAATCAAGTTACTCAAAATGGAATACTACGGTACTGAACCCTTTTATCACGGAGAGCTACAAAAAGATAATTACATTTTAAACTTTAGCAGTTTATCCCGGTTGTAAACACGAGTTTAACGAAGTTACAGCTCTTTCCACGGAATCCCAGTAGGTGGGAGTTGCCCACGCCGCCGCCGCGCCGTCAAGAGCGAGCCTGTCATTTCGCAAACAATGAAATGTGACGTGCGACGACAACGGCAACTAATTCAATTTTGCCTCTAATGGAGCTGCGTCAGGTTATAGTCTGATGCAGAGAGACGAGATTATGTTTGTGATTGATTACAAATTGCATTTTATTATTTATTAATTCACAAAATATAATTCCATAGGTAGCGATTGTTAAAAAAATAAGAGATAATATTTTTTGGCAAAACCTGGTAAATAATATAATTTATGAGGTAATTGGTCATCTTAGATTTTATTTTACTACACTTGAGAAATAATAATTTGTCGTATTTTTATTAGACACATTATATTGTTCTATAGGTAGGTATATCAAAAATAAGAACATGGTACTCGTATAGGTATTATAAGTTAAATCGTATTATGGTAACGGAAACAAAATTAATTAAATTGAGAAAGTCCATAAAAGTATAAGTACTGCCAACAAAGTGACTAGAATTCTTTCTTTCCTTTTCATGTCTTCAATGAATTCAAAAAGTTTCTGAACAATTTCAATAGAGGTGTAAAGTTAAGCGAGCATCCGCCTCTAGACGCTATAAAATAGTTATTACTCCTTACAATGGATAACCTAGGAACCTTTAACAAGAAGACGAATAAGTTTTGCAGCGGCAAAGGATTTGAACTTTTCAATAAATGTAAAGAAACTAGCTGATGCAGCGGCTCCACTAGTGAGGAATTTGATTACTATTCGTGAAATTCATGAAAATTAAATTATTCTAGGGTTTAAAATCTATACTTGTACCAACTTTCATTTAAATTAGTTCAGCCGGTTGACCACGATTGAGTAACAAATATCCAATTTCACATTTATAATATTAGTAGGTACAAAATCTGCCTTATTGTCTACAGCAGTGGTTCTCAAACTTTTTAAATGACGGAACCCTTTTGGGAAGCAAAATACTTGATAGAACCCTACAATAAAACAATTATTTTTATAAGTGTATTCTTTATTAATCAGCATAATAAAAGTACAATGTATCAGTTACTAATTATTATTTACTTCACCACTTGGTAAGGACAATAATAGAAAACATTAAAAAAGAAAAAATCTAACTAGTGGGAGGTATGAAACTGTTTTTTATTTTTCATCAATTGCTTGATATCAGGTTTGATGGAAGAAAGTTGGAGTCTCATATCAGCTTCGGCGTCCAGTCTATTGCGATATTTTGTTTTCGTGGCTGCGTAGGTAGAGAATCCTGTTTCGCACAAATATGTAGTTGGGAACGGGAGAAGAATATCCAGAGCCATTTGGCCAAGCATTGCATATTCATCTTGGATTCTGCATTGTGTCTGATGACATTTCTAAAAGAGATTCATATATCTCATTTGACATGTTTTCAGGCTTTTCCAAGTTGGGTAAAAAAGGATTATGAATCCAGGAGTTCACTTTAATTTTTGTATTGTGTTCTTCGGGAAAATACTTTTCAAAAGATGCGCGCATCGAACTAAGATATTGGACCAATTCTTCAAACACATTATCTTCAAACATTTCTGAGTCGTTTTCGCTAACAAACTCACTGAGTAATGTAAAACTTTCTATTTCTTTCTTACCAATGCAAATGATCCAAAAATCTAATTTTCTTTTAAAAGCAGTTATTTTATTATAGGCCTGAAACACTGTTGTCTGTTTACCTTGCAACGATAAATTTAATTCGTTAAGTTTTTGAAAGATATCCGCCATAAAAGACAATCGGAACAACCAAGTTTTATCATACAAACGGTCCTTCAAATTAAAAGAAGTATCTGCTGAAAGAAACATTTGTAACTCGGCTCTAAGTTCAAATAGCCTTGTTAAAGTTTTTCCCCGAGACAGCCATCGCACTTCTGTATGGAGCAGCAGTGTTTTATGTTTGCTGCCATAATCTTCACACAATAATGAGAACAATCGGGATTGTAGTGGTCGTGATTTGATAAAATTAATTATTTTTACCGCTTCATCCATAACTAATTTTAGATTAGACGGCATTTGCTTCATCGCAAGTGCTTGTCTATGCAGAATACAATGACTGGAACTACAATTAGGCGCTTTATTTTTCATTCGTGACACTGCTCCTGCTGTTTTACCTGTCATCGCCTTGGCCCCATCTGTACAAATGTCAATGCAATTGTTCCAACTGAGATTATGTTCTTCAAAAAATATATTTCGATACCTCCCACGTAAGTTGTTGTAACCAACAAAATTGCTATTTTGTGTTTTTCATGTAAAAGTGTCTAATTTTATGTATAGTATCCTGTAACAATTAGATCAAATCCAAAAATCTATTAATTTCGGTAGTTTTCAGAAGTATAACATCGTATGTTCCGAACTATCCCGGCGTATATTGTGGTATTTATTACTTGCAATAGTTTACGGCGGGCGGTGTGAGTCTGACGAGCTCGCTCACCCCGCGTATGTGTGACATAAAACAGACTACGCTGGAACTCGCTGTAGGTTGCATGTCACGCGCGTATTTTTTGTGTTGATTTGATATTTATTACGTAATACTACTAGCACATATTTTTCGTATTTCAAATATTGCTTTATAAAATGTGGTATTGATTACATACAACAATATACGTTGCTGAATTTACACGTATTTTGTTGTAAGTAATACATACAACATTTTACTTCGGAATTAGTTATACTGAAGCACATGGCAAGATGACTTACAATGTTTTACGTGGTAAAATTAACAATTTTATGGTTACTAAGTAACACATACAACAATCTACTTCGCTTATCACTGACATTGTGTAAGTTGTAAGTAACATTTGCGGTTATCAAAAATCTATAGAAATAAATAAAATTAAAGTGTCTGTTTGTAACATCAAAATAACAAGTGAATAAACATTTTGAACCCAAAAAAAAACAAAAATAACAAGTTGAATGAAATTTTGAAGCATTTATTATGTTAACTTAATCATCTTATCATCTTGTCTTCTTCATCTTTTTCATCAATCTTCTTCTTCGGTCATCAATCATCATCATCTTATTCAAAATAACAAGTTTTTACTAAATGGGTATTCATGTAAATCAGGTACCATTAACAATAACTTAATTTAAATGTCTTTGGTCTGTCTGTCGGTCTGTTCCGCTAATCTCCTCCCTCCTCTCGAAGGTGACGGAGCGTATCATTAATACATAGCTCCTGGGGTACTTTGAACTGTATGATCTACTGAGTAACCGACAGTACGGCTTCCGCCACCGTCGCTTAACAGGTGTATCTTATCTTAACCTTCTTTTGTATCTCACAAACCGTTGCGCGCAAGCTATCGAGACTTGAGGTGAAGCACTGGCGGTTAGTCTCGATATCGGAAAGGCCTTTGATCGGGTCTAGCACAGAGGTCTTCTTGCAAAGCTCTTATGGACCAAGGGATTATGGGAATGGATTGCCAGCTTTTTGTCCAACAGAAGTATCCAAGCCGTCGTTGATAGCAGTTGCTCGGACCGCATGGACATAAAACGCCGATGTCCCACAAAGTTCCGTGTTGTCTCGACCCTGTTACTGCTACATATCAATGACATGCTGTCGGATGACTCCATTCATCACTATGCGGACGACAGTACCGGAGACGCTTGTTACACGGACCGTGCAAATATCCCTCAGTCCGAGATGGAGGAAAGCCGTGAACAACTTGTGTCTGAAATCGAGGCTACGTTATCTAGAGTATCCGATTGGGACAGACTAAATTTAGTCCAATTCAACCCCTCTAAGACACAAGTATGTGTATTCACCGTTAACAAAATCGCCATATATTGTAGCACCGCAATTCCTGGGCACACTGCTTACTATTTCCTTGCGTATTGGGATCCTTAATATCAATATCTCCAGCGACGTCCAATACCGTAGTCAATTGGAAGACAAGGTGAAGCTGGCATCAAAGAAGCAGTGCTCAACAGGGTGAATACTTAACTGTGGGGCAACGACTCCGCCTACATAAGGCACAGGTTCGGCCCCACTTGGAGTACTGCAATCACCGTTTTGTCGGAGCGCCTACGTGCCAGCTTGAAGTGGTCAACCCCTTCGACTCGGTACAAAGACGAGCATTGAGGCTCGTTGACCATCCCATACTCGCAGGTCATGTGGAACCTTTCAGTCTTAGAAGAGACTTTGCCTCACTGTGTGTTCTACCGCCTATACAATGGTTTGTGCTCAAATGAACTATTTGACATGATACCAACAGCTACATTCTGTCATCGCATCTCTCGCCACAAGCAGGGAATTCATCGTCACACATTGCGTCCGGAAACAGTGCGCACTGTGCGGTATGAAAGGAACTACATCCCTCGCACACTCAACCTGTGGAATGAACTCCCTGCGGTGGTTTTCCCAAGTGACTACAATCGATTGATAAATTGATAGCTGCCGTTGACTGGACAATACTTGTAGACTACACCTATGAGAAGCACTATAAAAGGAGGATGTCTGTACCACGTCATCCAGACCCGACATATTCCTTTTTTCACGATCGCATAGGCGAGCATTGCTTGTAGAACTCACAGTACCGTGGAAAACTAACATACATAAAGACCACGCTATACAGACGAACAAATACTTTGACCTGACTAACGAGTTAACCAAAAATGGCTACGTGATTAAATTCAACGCCGTAGAAGTAGGACCAAGACGAATTCAAGCTAAATCCCTGTACAACTTAAAGACCTCGGATTGCCAAGAGCTTCAGTAAGCTCTTTACTAAATCGAATATCCAAAGCGGCATTGATAAGATCTTACCAAATTTGGATAGGTAGGGGGTACACTACTGACGGTGGAGGTGAGCGCTGATGCATCACAAGGTGGCCACCCTAAACCTACATCTGGGTCGCAAGTCCCAATCGCCGTCACGGTTTGCTCTGTATCACGGGTCCATAAGGACACGGCGACCGCACGGTGAATCCATGGAGTACTGAGAATCGGATCTCTGGGTCTCTTCAAGAATGGGCATTAGATGGTTTTTGCAGGGTCGGCAGTGCGAATGTGACGCCGCTGGTGTTGCATACGTCCATAGACCACGGTAACCACTTCCCATCACGTGGGCCGTGTGCTTGTCTGCCACCTAAGTGGTAAAAATAAAACATACCACACTTTTTTTCCTCTTGTATTTCGGCGTAAATTGTTGTATCTGGTACATACAACTAAATGCGACTCATGTGTTCCGGTGTACATTATTGTAAGTGACTGATACAACAATTTGTTAAGGTCATATACCGCGGTAAAATGTTGTAACAACAAAATCTCTAAAACTTTTGGTATTTTTGAATAATACCGTGAGGTAAACGCTAAAGTATTATTAACTGAAGTTACATGTTGAATTTTATAAAGATTAGTTGAAAACTGCGGTTTTTATTGCCAATAGTACCTTTGAAACGCTCTCCTGTAAAATCACAGTTTTGAAGTTACAACAGTTTACGTAGGAGGTATCGATTTATTTTATTAAAAATTTCTTCCCCGGTAGTGTTTGTAAGCAGCGATGAACACATAAGCATGTATTCTTCAAAAGAACTTTTATATGGATATCTCACAATAACCAGCAGGATAGCCAAACCAGCGACATCAGTCGACTCGTCCATTTGCAAAGCGAATCGTGTATTTTGTAGACGTGTAACTAGTTCTTGTTTGACGTAGCTTGCCAGATCATGGATTCGTCGTGAAACAGTATCGTTTGATAGCGGAACAGTAGAAAGATGCTTTGCAGATTTTTCATCAAGCATACATTTTGTTATGTCTAATACACATGGTTTTATTAATTTCTCAGCGATAGTGTGCGCTTCACCTGCTTGTGCAATGCGATAGCTAACTAAATATGATGCCTCCGTGGCCTTTTCGTTGGTAGTTTGTGTTACATGCATCATATTTTTTTGACTTTCTAATAACTGATCTTTTTTGCGAACAAAAAATTCTTTATTCTTGTCTTTAGTCTCGGGGTGTACGGTTTCTAAATGTCGACGCAATTTGGCAGGTGCCATGGAACTATTAGGAAGCAGTTTACTACAGAGCATGCAGAGAGGTGAGCCGTTGGAATCAACAAATCCGAAACTGATATAAGATTCATCATACTTCCTTTTTTTCGTCTTTGAAACCGTCGAGCTTGACGTCGTGGCACTCGTGGCATCATCTTCTGGATCGGTGATTGCTAAATTCTCCGCGCGCATTGCTTTTGAACATTCAGCGTCATTAGAAGATGTTGTTGGAACACGTTTAACACCTTTAAGCCAACGTTCCATTCTTCTTTATTTATAATGTTACAAGTCAGGATAGTGGGGTTTAAATAATGCACAATCGTTACTGCGTATAAGAGACTAAATTTAGAACCTACAGGGAAGAAATGTATAAAACTGAGACAACAGAATACAGCAGGCAGTAAAACAATGAACACTAGTTTCTCGCTAGCGAGCTTGTAAGTAGGTAGTAACTTATCGCTCCGAACGCTAATCATCAACTGACGACGCCAACGCGCGATCGCCGCTTTTATACTTAGTCCTAGACTCGATCTCAAATATTCTCGAAAATACTCGAGTCGGCACCTTTGATAAACAAAAAGCAAAAATAAAAACTAAATTTAAAAATAGCGTTGTAAACAATATCGACTTTATCCTTTGAAGTTAGAGACGAAAGTCGCTTGTTGACAACTATAGCGTCTAATTCAGAGGCGGCTTTTATCAAAGAGACTGAGCGCTTACAAGTATACTACCCGCTCGTTTTAAGTTTGCCGCTGGCGATAGGTATGAGTGTATGACGTTCGAAATTTTTTATTTAATTGTAACAATAAAAATTGCGTACGTTAGATATTTGGGTAAAACTATGACACATTATAAGTTTTGTTGTCACGTGGGGGAGGGTACGCGCATTCCACAGACCGGCAAACTTAGAGCGAACGCGTTGTACAAGTATAAAATTGTTGAGACCAAACTTATGAGATATTGTACCAGCTAATGTAACACAAGCTTATACAAATACAAATAAATAAATAAATAACATTCATAGCGTTTTGTCTCCGCGCGGCCGCGGAGTCCGCACAGCCGCGGAGCGACCAGAGAGAGGTGTTTTGATTTTTTTATTTCTAAATTCTTGCGGAACCCCGACAGAGGTATCACGGAACCCTAGGGTTCCGCGGAACACACTTAGAGTATAGCTGGTCTACAGGTTTTATGTTACTGTCATGTAAATACTACTTTTAATTAGGTACCTACACTTACAGTCAGTATAGGTCGAGTATCGATGTGAAGCACAGGTGCTATTGTACATGTCAACCTTGTTTGCAGGCAGACGCATTTTAATTTCATTTCCTCTTGCGAAGCGAGGCGCTTCCTACCCGTTTCAATTACAGAGAAAATAGAGTAGAATATCACACGATGGAGTCTTTACTTGATTGTCGAGCACGTTCATCCAACTAATGTTATGAATGCGAAAGTTTATGTGTGAGTTAGTGGGCAGGTTTGTTTTCTAACTGTAACTGAAAAATTCGAACGGCTTACAAGATATACGAATAGGGTGTATGTATAACTTCTAAAGCCGGTCGAATTTTTCATTTCGGAATTTTTGAGAAATACAAAATATTGTAAGGTATATAAAACTAACTATTTGCAGGAAAATGTTCAAGAAACCTTATCTACAAAAACTTGTCATTGTAGATTTGTGAAAGCAATTTGAGTAACCAATTAAATAGCTCCCGTCCCGAATTTTAGGAATAAAATATCAATTTATTTTCTTAACAATTTTATAACTGTACTTGGATGATATCTTGATATTTGTTACAGAAATACTCAATATGAGAACTTCCACGTTGATCAGAAGGGTTATGACCAGATGTATGATGGCGAAGACCTGGAAACGCCACCATCGCCTGATCGACCTCCACCACGAGCTATAGGTATGACATACATAACAAACTTATGAAGTAAAAAATACCATCGTAGGACGCGGACCGCCTAAAATATTACCAACATCTCGTTGAACGCTTCGAGAATTGATATTCAGAACCTTCATACTTTTAACAGACAAGTACGTGCGTGCGGAATGTCCATGTTTGAGTGCGCGTTATACCGTGGCGCTGTTGGCATGCGTCGGCTTCAGCATCATGTTTGGTATGCGCTGTAACATGAGCATGGCTAAGCTCAAGATGACAGAGAGCTCCGGGGTAAATATTCAAAAATAAGTACATTGCGTTAATTGACACTCTTACAACATAATCTCTTATATTTTATCCATACAGAATTCGCCTGAAGAAACACCATTCAATTGGACTTTGAGTGTAGAGTCATCTATAGACTCTTCTTACTTCGCTGGATATCTAATTACTCAAGTCCCAGGCGGGTATCTCGCGTCAATGTATCCGGCCAACAAGATTTTTGGTGTCGCTATTGTAACATCCGCCATATTTAACATGGCCATACCTGGAGCTATGACTGTCGGACCAGCTGCAGTTGTTATCTTAAAAATTGCACAGGGATTTGTTGAGGTACGTATTAAAACTCATGCTGAAGCTTTAAATTTGTATACCTTAAATAAAAACAACAAAGATATCCCATCCCGGTTTATGGAACACAAATTGTAATGCAGAAGGGAAACGCGTAATAAGTGAAATGTCACACGTTTAAAATTTAGGACATTTGACATTCAGTACGTGAGCTTGCATGATCAAGCTTATTACCAATACTTCAAATTTTGAAGCGGAGGTTTTGTCGAATGTACGACTCGTCACGTTTGGATTACACTCCCCTATTTGATACTCTTGTGAAACTAAATGCATGTTAGTACGATATTACCCTTTTCATTGATGTTGGTGTATCACATTTTCTTATTTATATTTTTCTTACTCGCATATTTCAAAAAGTATTTAAAGTCATTTAGCTTGAAATCTATTTCAAATTACTTTGAAGTAAACATTACCTATTTCCGTTTCAAGGTACTGATTTTCATCGATTACGAGGAGAACGATCAGTATCTATTGCGAATCGCACTTGAGTGTAGTCGACATCGCTTTCCAAAGTACAAAGCCTCTTTAGGATTACCGAGCCCTTCGTCGCCATGGCGACGTATTTGCTCGTCTCCGCATATCCCGGCTTAGTTGATTCTTCAATGCCTCTGCTATCCTATTAAATCTTTAAGATTGAGACCATTCATAGAAATTATTTTTATGTTACATTTTTGATATTTTGTTCCATTATATTTCTTTATAAAATAATTCATGTATACCTACAGCTTATCTTTATATTGAAGTAATGTTTTATATAGCCTTTAATATGATTACTATTTCAATAGGGTGTAACGTATCCATCGTGCCACGGTATCTGGCGAATGTGGGCCCCACCTATGGAACGCTCTCGCTTAGCAACTCTGGCATTCTGTGGTACATATGCTGGTATCGTAATTGGCATGCCTCTGTCCGGTTTGCTAACTGATTACATTAGCTGGCAGGCACCATTCTACTTCTACGGCATATTTGGCGTAATTTGGTAAATACATACTAAAGTTTTTAATAAATTATCAACTTAAAGATAAACATCAGGTTCATTGTTTATTTTTATAATTCAGGTATATGGCTTGGTTATGGTTGGTATTTGAGAGACCCAGTAAGCACCCTACTATTTCTGGCAAAGAGTTGACCTACATCGAACAATCACTTGGTACTGCATCACAAGCCGCGATGCCTGGTTTCTGGGCAACGCCCTGGAAAGCTTTTGCCACTTCACCACCCGTAAGTTAGATTTGAATATTTTCCATTTTTTTTAAGATCTTTATGAACTAATAAAGATATAGTAAGAAATAATTATGTGTTAACAATTTCAATATGTGAATTATTTTAGAATTTTACTGTTTTAAAAATAAAACCTGTTTCCTTTTAGGTGTACGCTATTATTGTAGCAAATTTCTGCAGAACATGGAACTTTTGCCTCTTAGTAATATTTCAGTCCGCCTACTTTAAGACAAGATTCAACATGCAAATCACAGAGGTATCTTTCATTTAATAAATAATGCAACCCCAAAGTTGACACACTTAGTGCCTTTCTATATAGTCATTCGTCTTTTCAGTCTGGGTTTGTTGGCGCCATTCCACATTTAATAATGACGTCACTGGTGCCTATTGGTGGTATGATGGCAGACTACTTACGTAAAAATAACATCATGACCACCACCACTGTGAGAAAACTCTTCAATTGCGGCGGGTTTGGTTTAGAAGCGTTCTTCTTCGTACTAGTTGCTTACGCTAACAACAAGGTAATTTTGAACTTTTTTATTGTTTTTATTTATATCTATTCTTATAAATTTGATATTTTGAAGGTTCGATTCTTTTGATTCTTTATAATTATAATGTCAATCCTAACGTACGACCCAAACATAAAACCACCAAGATCTACTTTACAGCTACCACAATCATGATGAACTATTGTAATCAGGTCATCATCATCATCCGAGCAATTATCCTGATTACAACCAAAACTTTTCACTACGAAGCCTAGCATCCGTCTTGTTTTATTGATTCACCTAGTTTTGTCAATGCAAACTGATTCTGGGACCGACTGTCATCTGACCTCTCAAGAAGGGCGCCTACATCAGAGCCTCGTTCGTTGATCGGCAGAATCTGGTAGTTGAGAATGACATGTGCCCCAAGACTTAATATTGTAATCAGAAGATATACTTTTTTGGCCGCTTCTTACCGCAGGCAACTGATATTTTGTGGTTAGACATCTCTGTTTAATGAGCTGTTATTTCTCAGTACGTGGCAACGATAGAGCTAACGCTCGGAGTGGCGTGTAGTGGCTTCGCTATATCAGGCTACAATGTAAACCATCTGGACATCGCGCCTCGCTACGCGTCCATCCTAATGGGCTTGTCAAACGGCATCGGTACTATCGCTGGTTTCGTCGTTCCCATCGTGATCGACAACATGACGGAAGGAAAGGTGAATATATAGATGTGTTCGTACACCTTTTGTGTTAAGTGTGTGAAAAAGTAAATATTAGAATATTCAATTCAATAATAAGATTCAATTCGTTTTCGCAACCCATACTCCTGGGATAAAAAATATCACTTAGGTACAGACTAATCTATCTCTGTTCCTTCTACCAGATCGTTCAGCCGTTCTAGTGTGATTGCGTTACAAACAACCTCAATGTCAATCGAAGCTTTCGTATTTATGATAGTATTAGTATTTAAGATAATTTTTCACTTTTATTCCAACTTTGATGTGACACTCCCTCGCTGCAATTGTAGATATCGCTTTCTAGACGGCGTGAACTACCAAAACAAAAAGGACATTCGTCCGTAGCTAATTTAAAAAAGGAAATCGAGCTCGACGCAAGTCGCACGCGGAATATAGAATGAGCATCATTGTGGGTGCGCGACGATGCGTTACACGCGGCGTACTTCGGCTGAGCACTTTATTACCGCCCGCCACCGCTCAACATCTCGCACGAATGACTCTTCCATTGTGCTCAGCCTAAATATTCAAATGCTACGTACTGATATTGTTATACTTATGAAAGTTTTGAATATCGAACTCCAGTTTCCAGGCTTTCTCATAGAACAGTTTCAGTGATTTATTTGATGAGTTTAATCTGATACGATTGCTATCGCTATTATAAAAACTTTCTGTGGATAGGTGAGGAGGCTCTTCTTATGTAGTTGAACCGATCTTGAACGAATTGGATGGCTTAGATTCACAATTTATAATAGAATCTTTTAATTCAACAGAAGATTTTCTAAGGTCTACTGGTTGTAAATCAATCAAATAATGTCATCAAACTCTTGTGGTACAAACCTGTCACTTTTAAAACAGAACGAGATGCAGAAGGCAATAACCGAGTGGCGTGCAGTATTTCTGATGGGTGCTACGGTGCATTTCATTGGTATCACCATATATGCGATCTTCGCATCCGGTGAGCTACAACCGTGGGCTGACCCTCCCGTCGAAGACGAACCTCCTATGAAGTCTTTAGATCATGAGACTACTTTTGTAAGTATATTTACATAATTATCATGAGAGGCCGGCCAAAATCATCTTGTTCCGTTTTTCTAACATATTTTGTATATCGCACAGCTCATGTTTAGGTACATATTGATATGTATTAATAAACACCGACTAATAACTGCTCTATAAAGGTATCATGCTGTCAATACAATGTTCTACAAAACCGAAGCAATCTGATCTTTGCCAAACTCATGTTCTTGACTACGGCTACTGTACTTCAAATATCTATCTGTAACTGTGTAATGTCTGCTACGCAAGACGGAGGCTCCGTCAGCGCCACTGCGAGGTTCAGAGCAGACAGGCTACGGCGCGATCGCTCCGCCCCGACCTGCTGCACCGCCAGGAATGGGCCAGGCGCACGTGCCCAACAACCCCTTCGTGTCAGGCGCGCTGTATCAGGCTGAGCCAGTGCAGCCCCCCGCACACCAGTATAACGACGTGTCCGATGACTACCCGCCAAGCGACTACTACCAACAGCAGTAAACGAATGGCACTTTACACGGTGTCCTATCATTTGACAAATAACGAATGACAAATTTTCATTTGACAAACAACGTTTGACAAAATTATACTTGATAAATGTATCCTTTGACAAAGTATTGTCTAATAAACTACTCATTAGACCAAATATTTGTTTGGAAAAAAATCATTATATAAAACATCATTTACAAATTGATTATTTTAAAAACATGTTAGTTGACAAACAGACAGTAGATTATAAAGAAAGCTGCTCATTCCGACTTGGATAGATTAGGCATTAGCCTTCGTGGTTATTTTTTTTATAACCATGCAGAACTTTATTTATATGCACATTTTTAAAATAAAATTTTAGCAATCGAAATGTTTTCTAAGTAATACATTTGCGAATCGTGTATTATGTCAAATGATTATTTTTAAAGAAATATGTTTGCGAAATGAAAGTTTGTCAAATGATTAGTTTTTCAAACGTTGTTTGTCAAATGATGTTTTGTCATACGTTTTTTGGTCAAACAAGGGTGAACCATTTTACACACATTCCTTCAAATCTAACATTCGTAACAGATGTGTTGATGTGTCGACTCTTTATAGGGAAATGTACCTACTTAAGTAACTCCAGTTTCAGGCGGTACGTCGTATTGCTCATGTTGTTATAGGCAATATTAATATTATAATACAATACCAATGTTCTTATCATCGTTAGCTTGTATGTAAAATTGTTTAGAGTTTAGGTGATACTTTTGTTCTAAAAATAATTAATTCGTCCTTCCTTTTGTTACGTTTTTATTAAAAATTGTTATGTTGATGTTAGCTTTTACAAGCCTTCTTCTTTTATCTGTTATATTGAATTGTTCCTTTACAATACGAAGTATTCTATTATGTACTTGTTTTATTTACTATTGTACCTGTACAGGTGTATATAAAGTAAATTATATTGGCATATCAGAATAGAAATACTTGGTTTCGTCTTTGGATGAGTATAGCTTTCTTATTATACTTATTATCAATAAATTAATGGATACTGTAAAACTTCTCGTCCTTGTTACTAAGTTTCATGAAATTGTTGTAAAATGTTTATAAATATTTACGAAATACTTGAATTGTTCAGATTTAGAATTGTATTTAATTGGACGCGTAAATGTATAATGTATCATAGGAGTAGACACTTAAATAAAATGTTAATATTTAAAGGGGAGTACATGTTATCATTCTAGTCAAGGATGTAGCTTTTTAGTATTTTTATCTAATAAGAATAAATGGTGAAAGTTCAGTTATGAAATACGTTCATAAACAGTGGTGGGATATCGCTTAGCTTAGTGAAAATTTATATTAGGTACCAAGGTAATTAATATATATAAAATAAATTATGCTATTGTTAATCGCAAAAGGTCGTTTATAGAAAGTTAAGGTCTAGCTTTTGGTGTCACAAGGCACGATTGTTAGGAAGATTACAGAACATGAGAGACTGGATTAAAATGACGTAGACAATCTTTGTGTGACGTATTTTATAAGTGGCTTCTTACCATGGTCAACAATTAGTTTAGTCTTATTTCTTAGTTTAGTATGTGAGCGCCGCAAGTTAAACACGAAACTCTCAAAAACATGATTATATTCTCATATAATTGTGAAAATATGCTTAACATTGTAAACAAATTGTACAAACACGCATTTCCCTTCTATTACTATAACAGAAACGCTTAAAACATTGTAATATTAGAAATACATATAGGTATTTACAAAAGTACTTGTAAATGTAAATAATAGATAATTATGTAGCTTAACTCCTTATAATACTTATTATCAAACCACATTATATAGCTCATTATTTAAACTATTTAATTACGTATATATTCGCTCTTCTAACTTTGACCTAACATCGGGAAAATGTCTTTAGTGTATGTACTTGTATGATCTTCTATCCGCATAATCGTATGTGATAATATATCTAGATATTTCTGTCTGAGACAATCTTATTAGTAGCTTCGTTAAGCGTATAATATTTACCTTGTAAGTGCACCGTAGTAATGAATACTTAATAACTTGCACTGTTTCTAGATAGTTATATTAGTGTTAAAACTTGATAAATAATTTGTAAATAATCCTTCTGATAAGCAGTTCCAATAGATTTTCTAGGCTGTCTTATGAGAAAAATTAATCATTGTGTGACGAACGACAAACATTTATCCATTTTTAAGTCATTGTTTGCCATTTAATGTATTCAACATTAAATTTGATTTAATATGCAATACTTGTGATTTATATTATAATTATACCTATATTAATATTAATAAGTGGTGATAATTTCAAAACGTTCAAAACAAATAAAGTGTAGAACCTTAACTTTAAAAAAAAATTACTACATGGAAGTATTTTTTATTTGTTATTTACATCGATAATTTCAGATATAAACAGCAGATGTATCTATATCTTCGTAATGGCAAGGCACAACAGCTCGAGTTTTAGGGATGGGTGATAATAAATAGTATTAAGTGCAAGCAGTATTATTTGTACAGCCATAATAATACTTATAAAGTTAAGATTGTAAATAATAATTACACTAAGTATTTCTTCATTATATAGTCTTTCACACACGCTACTCATTATTTCTTAACTCAATTTCACTCTTCATAAGTTCTTTACGATTTGGCTCAATATGTTTGTGGGCGACAATAATTTTATGAGAAGAAAATAAATGTAGATATTTATAGAATTATATGCATGTGTTTGTGATTGACAATAATATCTCTGACAGGGAGGTGATTGAGACCAACACTCACTCGTTAAATCATGCACTAATTGGATAAGACGGGCGAGATATTGACATTCAAAACATTTCAATAGTTACGGTATTTTTCTGTTTTCAACTCTATTACGTTGCGTTTTATTTCAACTACCTTTTTCTCGACTGTACTCTTTCTTATTATGATGCAACAAATAAGTATTTAGAAAGATTAAATATTATATATTATGCCTGTAGTATAATATTTTATTACTGAGGATGATGTATGCAAGACAAAGTTATTTATTTCTTTTTCAAAAGCTTCTCAGTCATGTTTTTGGTTAACAGCAAAATTGCAGTTAATCAAGTTACCAAAATTACGTAATCAATAAACATTTTAATCACGGTTGTATCACAGAGTATTCCAATGTAAATAATAATAATTTACAATTTGTTTCCAATATTTTACATTATAATAATGGCCAAAAAAAGCGCTACATAACAATAGGTCCAGATAGAGACGTTTCTGTAACTGTAATATAAAATATGTAACCATTAGTTTTTGTACCTTCAACAAATTATACAATTGAAAATAAATATACCCTTAATTAAACAACGTTCACTCTTATCGTTAATGAATACGACGTAAATACAAAATTAAATACAGTAATCGAATTCAATAACTTTCATGCAAACTGAAATACGGGGTGAATAACTTTAATGCAAACTGAAATTTAGAAAAATAGCTAGTTCGACATAAATGTTCGTACTTACCAAATTATATATGAAATTTATTTAATGCAATTTCCACCAGTTTATCGCAAGTTAATATCTTTAGTTATTAAAATATTTAAAGTTTAGATTTAACCTAAAATTGGTGTAAGCGTAGGTGTTAGTTAGTTGGACATGAGTGAGAATTATCATCTCAATTTCAATTTAAATACCTATTACATTTTTATTGATGCTCAGCATGCAATGCTCACTTCTTATTTTATTTGCGAAGCAATTAAAATAACAACTATGAACAAAATTTAAGCACCATTTGTAGAGTCTCATTTTTAATATTTTCTGAAACGGAAATGCAATAGCTTAAACTCGATTTTATGCTAAATGCAATTGCGGATAACATGCTCGTAGGTTCTTAGATTATAAAATCTGTTTTTAAATAACCGATAGTTACGTGACGTACGTACATTATAATAAAATGTTTTCAAACATGTAGGACATGGCACATTTAGATTGATAACAATAAATTCATCACATTCGTTTATTTTCATTAAAGGTGCGTACAGATGTACTAACTTCAGTGTCTACCTTACTGAAACATGTTATATAACATTGTTTTATAACATATTATGCTATATAATTTGTACGCACCTTAATATATTATTGAAATGATATCACTAAGTATAATATTTCTTAAAAGCACTAACATTATAGTCTTAATTATATAGTATAAAAGTTGTTGTTTTAAAAGGACCTCTACGCCGTCAATTTTGTGATGTAAAAATATTTTGACTAACTTCGAAAGGATATTACTTGAGTGTGTAGTGATTTATATGTATTTATAAATAATACTTTAATGTTATTTTAGTGATAAATATCAGTTGATGAACCTAATTTATTAAATGAAATATTGTAATATTGCGTGGCTAGATTTTAAACGAAAGAGTTATGTAGTTACTGTTTTCTTGTACGCATAGAAATGCAAAATGCAAATATATATTACCAGCCTATATCAACTCAACTCTAATCTATTATAATTATGAATCCTAAACTTGTAATGTTATGGCCGGGGAAAGTGCATAGTAATTTAGATGGATTTTTATAGGTCCAATTATTGTATTGTACCTATTATGTGTAATGAGTAATTCATAATTTAGCTGTAATGATAATTTTCACAATGTCCAAGGCTATGGCGGAAAGGGTACAGATCCCCCACGCACTTGTTGCTGCGCACCTTTGTGGTTATGAATGAATGAATGATAAAATATAGTAATTTTTGTTTGGAAACTAGTTCAAATAAAAAAATATAACTTTTGAGTTACCCGCAAAACCTTGATAAACTTTGATGAATAAAACATTAATTTAAATTCTAAATTTGAATCAAATTGGCACATAGGCATATAAAAAAGTGAGGAATGAAGTAGTAATAATAATGCTCAGATCTAAGTTTTAATATTTTGTCGTAAATTACCTTCTTATTCTTCTTATAAACCTACTTCCTTATGTTTCATACCCTACAATATAACCTAATTATAAACATGTACATATTAAGTAAACAAATATATTATACAACATACTCGTAATTAGGTGATAAGACAATAAAACGGGGTGATCTCACTCTATAAGGCTGTGGTGACAATAAAGCTTGAAAAAGCGACCGCTAGTTGTAAATAAATAAGACAATACGATAGAATAAGTACTCGGATATAGGTAACGTTTAACGGTATGGCAGAAGAAGTAGTGACTAAGATAGTGAAAGGGATGCTTAGATGGTACAGACGCGTAGTGAGGATGGATAAAAGAAGATGGACAAAAATACATTTATAAAGAACGTGTAAAGGTCAACTTAGATTTACACCCATAAGATCGAATAGGTACGTTTCATTGAACGACCGAGTCAAGAGTCCTGCAACTGGCGAGTGTGTGTGAAAGTGTGAATTCATGAAAGTAGAAGAAGCGAACGAGGTGTGTCAAAGATGCGAATGATTATAGCCTCTAACTATCGCAATAAGCAAGAGGCGAGATTAGGTAGGTGTATATATAATATTATATCTATTTTGTCTTTTTTATTAAACGTGCGGATTTCGGCGAATTGTATTCTCAATATATTACTAGATACAGGTTCTCTTTTCCTCTCTAAATTGCGAAATAGGCATTTATTGTAAAATCTGAAATTCATAAACATTACATTAAAACATATACTTACATATTACCTACATTATATTACGATATTAAATGATCTGAATTAACGAACTTGATACCCTATGTGTTTTCAACACTTGGCCCATATTGTAAAATGAACTAATCATAATTACTTTATTCAAAATTAATTATTCATTTGAAAAAAAAAATTAACAATAATATTCCTATTTATCAAAGCCGAATAACGTGTTTACTTAAATTCATAAGGTTAGATTCGATAATCTAGTGTTAGTTAGATAAGGTATTACTTGCAAGGATGCACTGATTTGTCAATTACTGATTAGACTCATGTTTAAGGATTTGCTTTCAAAGTCCTTATATTATCGACGCTGTAAATAATTTGTGTAGCTTTTTCTCATTTTGCTTAGCACTGTATATTTTATACCATATCATTCTTTTAACAGGCACAAAAATTAAAACTGAATTATTTTGTAATTCTGACTTAAACTAAAAACATTCAAGATCATCTACAATTTTTATTGTCTCATGTAGACCAGTTTGTGTTCCATTTTTAAATATGATCGCTAATAAGAACTCCCGAAATTTCCATTAATTTTCATAATAGTTCTTACTACTTGCAAATATAATCAGAGTTTTCAGTTTTTCGCAATACCATTAGATTATAATTGTAATTGTACAAATGTAAATATTATAATAAAAAAGCTATAATGCTATTCACTTAGTCATAACATGTATTATGTAAGAATGCATTTACTGGTATAATTTAGTTTAACTAGAATAAAAATAAAAAATTTTATATAAAAGTTTAAATACGCATTACACCAGCAATTCAGTTCCAAACTGGCCTACAATTTATTTAGTATGTAAATAATAATCTAATAATGTAATTCATCCAAATTATTTAAACTAAGTTAAATGTTAAAATGAAATACATTATACTTTTAAATCATTTTCAATTTACTTTAGTACCACTTAGTTGTCAGCTACTAGTCATCTCAACATAAATTGTACAATCATATTAATACCACGTAGGAGAGGTACTCCTAAAATTAAAAGTGTAAGTAATAAGAGCATTGTAAATATGGCTTCATGTGTTAGTGTTCTCAGTAAGTGCGATTCATAGACCGCACTTAGGCCTTACTCAGCTTAGCGAGACAAACGTTTCATATGAATGGCAACATTAGGTTTTGTAATGTGTAATGTGGTCTGTGAATCTCGCCTATAGTCTATAAGTTTATTATACGCACTTAAATTTCACTATCGCATTCGTATGTAATGGTGGCCTGGTTTAGTAAAATCTTAGTGTCACCTATGAAGCTCACTTTAAGTTAGCTTATTAAAGCGCGATATCTTTGACAAAGTACCTATGTAATATACCAATAATATACCTATCATAAAATACGAGTATACCTAGGTATATCAAAATACAAAAGTATCAGAAATTATAAGATCCATTTTTATGTGCCAAGGGCAAAATGGCAGTAGATTTATTATTAAGTTGCACAGAATAACTTAGGCTTAACTTAGAAGAAATAGCTAATACTGAAGTATTACATTGTAAGAGAACAGAAGGGAATTGCGTTGTTTTAACAATTACACATTAAATAAAGGTACTTACAATCAGGTGAGGCGAAGTCAATTTGACGTGTCCTATATAAAAAAATAAAAATAAATAAGTGCATTGTAATATTACTTAAAGTTGAAACTATTTGTTATTAGAGATATTCAAGTTAACACGCAGTTAAATTTTACTTATCTTTATTTTATATTCCTTACCGTGGCATAGTACCATGTCATACATAGTAATATCCTTATGAAATCAGAAATTATACGCCTAACGTCATCATTGAAATTGTAAAGTTTAATACAGACTATAAATGTAAGCTCCATATATCATGCGCTCACATGAAATCTTGATAACTAGGTTTACTTAACCATTTCCTTATTATGACGATTTAATCGAACTTTAATATCCATTAGCTCGGTTAGTACTTTTTAGTGTTTTCAAATGTAATCAATGATCTCATTACGTGATCTCTTAGGTATTTGTATTTGTGCTGGGTTAATTATGTAACTTGTTGTTGAATTTGTACTGTCGTTTCTAAATGGTAACATTATCTTCCCTAATGTATGTTTTAAATTTACCTACTTGTGTTTTATTTCACATTCCCTTAAAGTAGTGCTAAAATAAAATTATTGTAGGAATCAGAGTTATAGCGAACCAACTATGGTCAACATTGTTAATATTAGTATTTATTATAGTAACACTCGACCCAATCCAGAATCCAAACACAAGTTCTGATAACCGCATAAAATATAATTGCAAATAATGCCAGGGCACCTACGATGGACTTCGTCGTTCTTGATTCAATTGTAAAAGAAAATGTCCATGGAGCGCTAAGCAGGCCTATGTGGTGGATTCAATTGGTAATAATAGTAAATTCTAGTAGATAACGATTATAGGGGTGTTTTCAAGAGATGACCATGGTTACAATATCAAAATTATTGGCGACAATGGCTCGGTCTGTGATATAAAACGATCTTAGTACAATGTGATATGATCATTATTTACTGGTAGGTACTGCAGTCTTGACTAGGTATTTTGATGTCTCATAACCAGTCAGTGATTTAATAATTCGGAACTGATGCATGAAGGTCTGATAACTTATCAGGTCAGACTCGATAAAATCTTGCTGGATAGCTTGCTTGTACCTTCCATAACTGGATCCGACATTGCTCAGAGACGGTCTTCACAGAGCGTTCTCTAAAATGTAATCAGCCTATAGAATCTGAAACGTATTTCTCCCGTACTTCAGTGACCTCTTGGCTGATAGTTGGTTGCATTTGCTCGTTGGTAGTTACAGTGGAGACATAGCGGAGATATAGGGGAGAAAATAGTTGAGAAATATTGGAAAAAAAGTGCAGACACGGACGTCAATCGTATTAAAATATTATAATTTTATACAGCTGTTAACGGTCCCTCCTTCGCACGGGAAAATCTTGTAAAAAATATCCTATAGGTAACTTGATCATCCACAGGGTTCCGTTAGGAACCTAAACCTACAGGTAGAACCTAAACCTAGGTACATATTATATGTCGGTAGGTCCCTGTATGGGATCTACCGACATATATATGTACAAAATTGCATCAGTTTTAATATTTAATTTTATTTGGTAGAAGAAGTCTACCAAAAGTAATTAACTCCCTGTATAAACATAAAATACAGGTAGGTATAGAACTTTTTTTTATCTGAAATCGACGTGAAATTTTTGATGCTGCTTATATATTTCGAAATCTTACTTCCATAATATACTTCCATAATAATCCATTCATTTTATATTTTATCCCTTTAGGGGTAAACTGCCAAATAGGAAGCTTGCAAGATAAAAGTGCATGAACAGCAAAATGTTATGTTTGCAGGCACAGCGTTAATGAACTTGTCAATCAGCCATATTGTAAGTATTATAATTACTCTTGTTATTTATTTAACATATGATTAATAATGTGTATTATGAATACTACAGGAAATCAATAACTTTACTTCAACTCGTTACTTTGTGCGCTATCTAGTTGCTACAGAAATAAACATCTATCGTGTATGAATCGTTCATGACTTTTGACTTAATCTTGCCGATAATCTTATTATTATGACCATTTTACATGAACCTATAGGTTATTTATAGCTGGGAAATATTATACTTTAAGCGACTGAAAATGAAATCCGTATATCATAAAAATTAATTAAACCTTGAATGAAAATTCATTCTTACCGAATATGCTGACGTTACCAAACGTATATAGGTATATCTATTATATACTCACTTCATATTATTATATACTCTATTAACTGCGTTTTGAGATCTAAAAAAACTCTCTAAAATTATTAAAATTGATTTGTAAATAAGCAAATTGAATCAAATAAATAGAAACACCTTAACTAAAAAACAAATAGTATAATACTACAGAAATCGTTAAAATACTGTTTGGTATGGAGTGCTATATTTTACTTTAAATGTCTAATATTTGAATTTGGATGGATTTGGATAGGATTTTGTACATAAAGAATCAATTAAGAACAATTCCCATGTTGTGTTTTTATTATTTCAATTCTTATAAGATAGTTGTATCACAATGTTTAAATTACATAATAAATTAACACTCATTTTGAGCAACTATACAAATATATCGTAAAAGACATGGACGTATAAAAAGGCGGACGGAATCTCACTAAACGATTGACTGAAGCACTACAACAACCAGGTATTTTTTTATTTTAGCTACCTATGAAAAGTGCTAAAAAGGCTATTATAAAATACAAGAATATTTAGATGACAAACTAGCTTGGAACAGAGCTGTTCACTCATGCATGCTTCTCAAACAAATGATTTATTTAGACTAAGTAGACTAAGCATTTTTTGTAAATAGACCAAAAAAAAGGCCCGCTGAGTTTCTTGCCGGAGTCTTCTCAGGCTGGGGCCGCGTTTCGAACCGATGGTCCATTTGCTAAGCTAATCTTTAGTACATATATGTATATTTTTGACGTTTTGTAAGTGCCGTTTTGATGGTCTATACAGAATAAAGGATTTCTGACTTTGACTTTGCTTTCTTGACGTTTTGAACACGACTGTGTTTCTTAGATGGCAATTTAAGATTTATTTTGTCACGACGCGACGCGGACAAACTATTGTTTGTATATGTGTCAATGTGTCATGCGTACAAGCAAATAACTATGATGCTTCACTTTTTGTATAGTAAGATTCTATTCGCTTTTTTATACACCCATGGTCAAAGATATAGTAATGGCGGCGGCGATGACTTCGACCTCGACAACTCCATATTTTTTTAAAACTATCATACTATACTTACCTTACTTTCTACTACACAAAAATTATTAACTCCTTTCAACTAGAAATATTTATTTTATTGCCCACCAAAGTTGATGACCGCTCTGAACACTTGACGATTCAATATTTGCAAATGATAGACGATGATATGATAGATATTATTATGTAGTAAGCAATTTAATTTTTTATTTTTGTAAGCATTTATAAACCTATTACAAAATTCAAATGTTTCTAACTATGAAAAAGAAAATATTGTGCAAAATTCAAACCAGTAGTAAATTCAGAGAGGTGATAAGTTTGGCGTGAACTCTACGAAAGATGACCTGCATCTGTATGCGAAATTATATCTACCTACCAAGCCCTTTTTGATCAATAAAAAAATCTAAAGATAAATTAGCAATAGATATTGCTTTAATTAAAGCGTGTGGTGCTTACAGTAATCATCATCGAGCACCCTACACTCTTTCGTTTTTTTACTATTATTTACTTTTTTAGGTCTTAGTTTTTTTTTTAATTTTTCTGTTGTCTTGGGCAATAATTTAGTGTGAATTCCATCAATCATGAAAAAATTCCATCACACACAAACCAGATCTTGTAGATCTAGATCACTAAGTGATCTAGATCTACAAGATGTGATTACTTTAGTGCAATTTTGACAAATGAAGCAAGACTGAACTTAAGTAAAATAAAGTTAGTACCTACCAACATAATGAAAGTGACCCAGAGGAAAACAATGTCACTCCAAGTTTTTCTTATCACAAATTAAGTATTATTATTTCTTGGTACAAATTCGCTTCAAGCGAGTATTTTATTCTCTAATATTTACATATTACATTTAAACCCCATAAAATGCCATCTTAACATAATTCTACTTAATAAAAAAAATTTGGTAAAATTTCTTGAAATGTTATCAACTGTAAGGAGAAATAGATCTGAGTCTTCTTGATTTTCCAGGGAAACCCCTTGCGTATGGCGGTTTTGCATTTGTGGTGACGTAATATACTCCTCTAGCACTGAAAATGAAATGAAAGAATATTACTATATATTCACAGTCTAGCCAAATCCCTAGCTATGACTGGTAAAGCGGACCCCAGACTCCGAGCTGAAAGGAATTAACGCTAGGAGGATGAAGTCCAACGAACTTTTTTGTTAATGCGTTCCACTGTGCTAATAGTCAGCAAAATTGAAACTGTAAAATCCATCACAATACGGTAAGATAAGATAATAAAACGGTATTAGGTAAAAATCATAACACATAATTTATATCTAATAGTGATTTTAACTTATTATTTGCAATAGCTTGTAGAGAATATTTCAGTTTTAGAAAAATATTAAGTTTTGACAATATGACATAGGTCGCGAGTTACATTCGACACGTACTGGTTTATTTGACTGATTTACGTATTTGTGTGAGATTCTAGCATGAATTGTGGTATACAGTAAATCTGTAAAAAATATAATCAGGACCACACACCTAGGTAAGTAGGTACCTACATATATATGGAAGATTAAGAGGACCTTTTTCAATATCTTTTCTTTTGAAGTGCTAACGCAAATTGTCGATAAATGCTAGATATACTTACTTGTGTGTCACATGCTCTCCCATTTGTACATATTCCGTGTCTTTCGGTTCGCACCATCCTATGAGATAAGAAAGTAAACTTGAGCAGGGTCCCGCCCAAAAACCAGCGCGGCTGTTAATCGACTCGATGAAATATGGCGTCACCTTTGTATGGTCACAGGATAAAGTTTCTATAAAAAATAAACATTCGAAAAACAATTGAATACATTTTTTAGAATATAATGAGACAAAGCACGTATTATAATGATAACTTGTGCGGCGCCATCTCTAAAATATTTTCTAAACTATTGCACTTATTCACGATTCTGGGGTACTTGCGAGATAGGCGATTGGAACATTGTACCGCATCACGCAGCGAGATGCGTGAGTAGGCGGTCTTACGTCATCGCTTTTAAGTAACTTTTATTGTTTAGAAAGCGCGCTAAGTCCAACACATTGTAAACGTCTTCTCGTGCGGTATTGCAGATCACGCGTACATGCACGCGTGTATGCGGGGCATGATCAGTAGACCAAGCACTGATAATTAGTACTAAGTTACTTCGTAATTTCTCTGCAGGTGTTTGAGGCAATTTAAAAATTTTTTAGATGCCGCTCCCATAATATCTTCATACAGAAATGCAGATTCATCAGATGCAGTTGCAGGGTAGCGGGCATTTTACAAATCCTTTAATATCTAACTATCTAACATATTTTTTTTTGGCAAGGAGGTCTTTGAGGCAACTTGTAATTATTTTTAACGTAAAAAAAATCAATAAGCCATTTGCGAGGAATTTAAAAAAAATACGAGTAATATCCTTCTTAACCTATAATAATTTATACATATAAAATTACTTTCGGGTTGCCTCAAAGACCTACCTAGACATGTTTAACAGCTCTCGGACTACTACATTGCGGCACCGCGGGTAAGTACGGTAAAATCTGCAAGTTGGTGCAGATCCGCATTCGCGCAATCACGCACGTGGCTTCGTCGTCGCGCACTCTGCTGCGTGATGCTGGACAGTGTACAGAGCCATCTATATGTTTTCTGGAGTATTAAAGTAGAAAGTACCTTATTTAACCGACTTCGTAGTTGAGGTATTGACAATAGAGGACAGTATCGAGAGAGGAATGGAATATTACGACCTCTGTGGAAACTGGAAAGTGGGGTTCTGCGTTCAGTGGTTATGGGTTTGATTTCGTACAGTGCAGCTATGTATATTTACATTGATCGAAGTATTTTCATGCATAAGTCAGAGTGTACAATTTTATTATTTGGTATCATATACACATTTTTATGTGCAAAATATAGGTTTATCAAACCCATATGACAAGCTTTGCATATTTTGGGATCATCTTCTAGATGGTGTTGTGTAATATATACTTGAACAATTATTAATTTAAAAGGATCTTACGAAAAATAGTATCGTGAGCACATCCAGGTTGACTAGAGCCCCCGTTGACGTAAAAGTCAGCGTGACCGTTTGGCCCCCATTGGCCCAGTATCCCGGCGCCCGTGTGCATGATGTCAACAAAATGGGCGTCTGTGTAGTCCAGATCACGGGATCGATTGTTACCCATGTAGAAGAAAATTGTTGGGTCCAGACCTAAGGAAAAAAAATTAAATGTTAGTTTCGAAATAGAATAAGCCTCTTTTTATTAAGTTTGGTTTCGTTTTATTTCAAAAAACTTTTACTACGTAAGTATTTTATGGATGTAATGGACATTTTTGGGGCCCCCACGAACTTTGAGGCCCAATCTAATCTTGCCTACAATGGATACCTTTTTCCTTGACAGCGTCATAACTTGAAATCGACTGTACTGATTATATTAATTTTTCTAATACTTTGTACAAGCTTCCTACGGAAAGAAAAATTAAGAGAATTGCATAGAAATAGAGTTTCACGGGGGAAATAGTTAGTTACGAATATACCTAATCATGCATTACTAGCTGTCCCGGCGAACTTCATACCGCCATATTTTTCCCGTTCCCGCTGCACCTATTTTCTTATCCTTTAAACCTTCCCTAGACACCCACGAATATTTCAAGACTAAAATTAGCCAAATTGGTTCAGCCATTCTTGTGTTATAAAATAACAACGAAAAGTGGCATTGATTTTTATATATTAGAAGATACCTAGACTAGATGTAGCAAAAAAATTAAGAGTGAATGTTATAATAATAATCTATTCAAATTTAACATTTTTTATTATAACATAATGATAATATTATTGCAGAATTTAACTTGTTAATTACTTCACACGAAAAAGTATAATCTAGTTTAATGCACAGCACTTGAATCAAATTAGTTACCTAGTGCTTTGTTTCTACTGTGTGTCCTAGTGATGTGAACTAGGTAGTATAATCACGTTCAACAGACTACAATAAAATTATGTTGACGTAACTTTAGACTCGCGGTTTAAACACTAATAGTCCATTGAAATGTCTTAACCTTAAGCCTTAAAAATAACATCAGTAAGAGTGTACAATTTTATTATTTGGTATCAAAAGGAGGTTAGTGTAAGTTGAATCCGAGAGCGCAATATTGGTTACGCTGCCACAACCGTCATCTTATAAAAAGGAGTCGGAATGGTTTTTAATTTTTATAAAATATCGGGCGAATAATAATTTATCGCACAGAAAATGTATAATTAATAAATTAACAAGGTGTATTAGATATATTATAGTTGAGATATGAGTGTAAGTTCGACGAGTAAAACTTCAATATAATCAGTAGATCGAAACGATTGAATGACCATCATACAGTAGTATGATGGTCATTCAATCGTTTCGATTATGCGTAAAGGAAGGCAGCCAGTACTTGAGTTATAGGAAGTGTTCGAAACTAGTCATGTATTAAACATAACTAGTTTTGAACAGGGTTGTTTAATTTTCTAGGCGCTCTCTTAAATATCAAGGATATTTATTAATACTGAAAAGGTAATGTTATACCTGTTCATTGACTCACATATGCGAACCGACGGCGGCGCATGAGGAAATCTTTTTTTTATAATGTCAGTACTAGGCTTCTAAGTATTTTTGAACCTTTTTACTTAGTTATATATAACATATCTACTTCATTTTAACTACTGTATAACGATCTTTTGAAAATGAAGTAGGTACATATGTTATCTCAATATCTACTACTGCAATATTATGCATAATAAACCCAAAACTCTATCGCAATTGCAATGTTACCAGCATTGCTTGATATATAGAAAAAAAAGCTTATAATAATTGAATTGAGATAGATTAGCCCTGTCTTAAATGATCGTTTGTGTACGTCATCATCATTACAATCATCTGTTGTATCCGAAGTTTACATTTCGGAGTCCAGGTTACGCTTACTTCTTCTCCTCCTCTTGGTACTTATACCGTATACGACCTCTAAGCGACTGCCACCTGACCTCCCAACCCAGAGAGCAAAATACCATTCGTTATCACGTCGTCTTACAAAATACTAGTATTGGTATATTACCAGTGATCCTGCCAAGCTTGCCATTGGCAAGATAGTTGGCAGCGAGTCCGAGGATGTGGGCGCCGACACTATAACCGATGGTGTGCATCTTCTCAGGAGGGACTGGCTTCACAGGGTGGTACTGAATGTATTCAATTAACTGGGCCATACATAGCCCTCCGAAACGAGGCGCCCAATCTATCTGAAAAGATGTAGATACAAGTTGTTAGTTAGTTTGTTTTTATACACAGGGGCGTCCCCCGGTGTCTGGGGTCACTGATTAACACTAAACTATTAGGTACCTACTATTAAAGGTTTTGTCAGTCTAGCTGTATTTCTGTTTGTACCGGGTAATCTTTGAATTAACCGTAGCGATTTTAATGAAATGAATTTTTGCTGCAGGTAGTTGTTGATAGTTTTTATAATTGGTCATTTTGGAAACGAAAAAGAGGTGTAACTAAGACTACCTATTCGAATTTATAGGAAAAAGTATTAGGGTTCTGTGCGAAATTATAACTCAGATCTGAGACCGCGCGGATGAAGTGGCGAGCATGCTCGAAGTTAGCATAAAATAATATAGGCATAATAATATATGAAACTAGTTATAGAATTTATGATCGTAAACATTTAAGATATTCACTTCGCAAAAGACTTGTCGCAATATTATAATCTATTCATATTTAAATAACTACTAGTTTATGTATTTATAGCAAAAAGAATATTCAGAACGATTATTTTACTAATGTTATTTTTAAAAGCCTGCTAATAGTGACCTAATGATAATCTTGATCTTACAAACTGACCCATATCGGGCCTCCATTACTTATATCTCAGAGCAGTAGAGTGTCGTTTGCTGGTTCAGTACGCATTCTGGTGTATTCTAAGATGTTTCGTTTGCCGCAGTGGAGTTTGTTGCGCCGTTTCTTCTCCATTAGCGCTTAGGAAGCGGTGGTAAACTTAATTTTAAGGAGTTTTTGACGTCAAAAAGCTGTAACAGTGTTGCACTATTTTGAGAAATAAAGACTTTGACTTTGAGACCTAAAACAGTGGCGTTACAGAATACGCACATGAACATCAATGGCTGTATGAGATCCCACCAAGATCTTCAAAGTTTAATTTATAAGATAATTCTCATAATAATTCATCTAGAGAAGATTACAAAGATAGTTAGATGGATAGTTTCTATAGACCAAAATTGGTCTTGTGCTAAAATATGTATCTAAGTAGCTAGGTACCTACTCAGGTACATATTTTTATGTAGGTAATACGTATTAACACCTAGTAGACGAATGTAAATATACATGTTCATGCGTTAAAAATATTTGCGCTGAGTGGGAATCGAAGTCACTAGCTCAGACTTAGCAGGCGAGTTCGTGTTCTACTGCTACGCCATAGAGGTCGTCATGGTTTTATGCCTCTGTAGTAATCAATTCTCACAATTTCAAACATGATAAACATCGTAATTTATTAAAAGATCTAATATCTTGAAGGTTTGTTTAGACTGTGGAATATTATATTACTAGCTTTTGCCCGCGGCTCCGCCCGCGTGGATGTCGGTTATCGCGACCAAACATAGCCTATGTCCTTTCTCAAGGTCTAACCTACCTCTATACCAAATTTCATCAAAATCGGTTCAGCGGTTTAGTCGTAAAAGTGAGACAGACAGACAGACAGACAGACAGAAAGACAGACAGACAGACAGAGTTACTTTCGCATTTATAATATTAGTAGGGATAAACTAATACGCAATATGGCTATCGCAGTTCACTAGGGTATAGGTAAAACGCCGTTCAGTGAAGAAGCTAGGCGGTTATTTGAACGGCTGATTAAGCTAGTTGGCTGCGAAATAAAAAAAATCTTGTTCTCTTTTAACCACACACCTAACATTAAAGTACCTATTGATCTCCAATATACTGATTTATCTGCATAACCATACACCCTTTAAAATTATATAATTTACCTATACAGAACCCTACTCAAAGTTTCAAATGATGCAATATAACTATGACTGTGCAGATAATCTGACTGATCATATCAACCTTTAGTTATGCAATACAACGACAATAATGACGTTAAGGTAGGTCAGAGCAGATGACACTACTTAATTTATGATATAAATGGAGTTCATCTTAATAACATTTTGTTACGCAAGTGCAGGAAAGTCACTACGACGGCGATGCGATATGTTGCAAGTGTGTACATCGAGCAGTTCTCTAACTTGTTCTTACACATAATGCCATGTGTTTTTTTATTAATTGGTTCCAGAATGAGGACTGTAATTGTACAATATTATTAATTAAACTTCAGATTTGGAGATATGCCTGACTGTATTTTTATCTTAGGCTTTTAATCACATGTAATACATAATCTTGAAAGAAGCAGGGCATAACGCAATACCCTCTTTATTTTTTTGACTAGGAAACTATACGTTCGAAGTGAAAATAATCTTGTACACCTGTAGTATCTCGCGACTCCGCCCGCGTGGTATACAGAATCTGTTCCCGTGACCTACAGGAACCTTGGGATAAAGTTGCCAATGTACGCCTATTTCAGACTATAATCTTTGTTTCCAATTACAATTTCAATCTAATTTCGATCGAATTCGTTCAGCCATTCGTTCGTTTGAGTAACTAACATCTGTCCATACATCCAAATGTTTCACATTTATAAGTACTTAATGTGTAGCATAATTTATAGTGTTGATATTTGCAATCATTGTGAACACAAACATAGTACATTATAATAGGTAAGTGTCGACACATATTATATGTATATCGATCGACCACTACTCCAAAATACTCCAAATACGGTGAAAGTTTTACCATTGTGCCTTCTGATAATCAAAAGGACACGCGGTGAAATTGAGTAACTTAGAACGCGGGCCACGCTCCACCTCGGTCATGAAGATAGAAGACGTTGTCATTTCTGGTGCCACCATCTTCATCACTACCGTTACCCAGGGTCGAGATAATTTTTTATCCCAACATAGTGTTGTTGTCAACTTCAAATAAAAAGTCTTTTCTTAGCACAAGTATAAATAATTATAAATTTAATCAAATATGTATAATTTAATCATCATTATAAATAATTTTATCTAATTATATCCAATAAAATTAAAGTAATAGGTACTAAATTACGTTATATCTAGAAACTTTTATTTACCTACTAAAATAATCGTGATTACGATTTGAGGTAAGAGTAGTAATTTCAGTTACTAATTTTCTTTAAAAAGAGATTTAAAACTGTGGTTCCCATGGATATTTGTAGTTCGTATAATGTTCATATATACACTACGCTATTAATCACGATCTGATTAATAAATATCACGAATAAATACAAGGAAATATTTGTGCTTTAGTGAAATAAACGTCAGACTAACCTGATGTTCCTCAATGCTTACCTGACTAAGACAAGGTTCTTTAGCGATGGTCGCATAGTCCACAATAACAATGTTATAATTTCCTCTCGTGAAGTAGGCTTTCCTCAGGTCGGTACTCGGCGACTGGTTCCTACCACCAGCGAACCCATGCACGACGATCTTTGTTGGATGTTTCGGGTTAAACCTCGAGTAAGTTAACGAGTCATCATTAACAGTGTTCAATAATTCACCTTCTTCTTGTGTTGACCTGTAAAAAGTAGGTTCAAATTTTTCAAAATTCCCGCATAAGATTGTGACGTTGAACCTAATTTAGTTACAAGAAACCCAACCCAAATGCAATTGCAAAAAAACGCTACTAGAAGAAAAACGAGATAGAGAATGATAGTGTCGGAAGTTTACGCGATAATCACTGATTGAAATAAAACCATTATTCAATTTATTTGTTATTATATATTTACTTTTAGCCCGACGTTGGTTGATATTATGATTCGGGTACTTTGAGATAGCTTACACTTCAAACTATTGGACAACTACCATCTTTAGTCACAACACGACTATGGCGGCTGAAGAGTAGCCGAAACATGGGGTTAAAAGTAAATAATAATAAATAAATCACGAGAATCCGTTAAAAAGTGATTTTGTAATGATCCACAATAGTTGATGTTGTTATACCCAATACATACCTAGTCATCATCATCATCATCTGCATATAGACGTATTCTCCTGATTGCATCCGTGGCCAAGATGACCTCGGAGCTCAGGGTCCGCCTTCCGGCTCTTCCTTCTCCACTTCGCACGATCTTGGGCGTCCATGGTAGTGAGACCATTAGCACGCATATCACCCTCCACGACGTCAAGCCAGGACTTCTTTGGCCTACCCCTTTTACCTGGACCCGGCGGGGGTACCATTGCCAGGCATTTGTTCCCCACGTAGCCTGGCGGTTGCCGCAAGACGTGGCCGCACCAGCGAAGGCGGCTCTCTTGCATTTTATCCGCGATGTCACGGACATGGAGGCTGCCGCGGATGCGAGAGTTCCGTACGCGATCTTTACGCGTAACGCCGCACATCCACCGCAACATTTTCATCTCCGTGACACGCAGCTCTTGCTTATGTCGCTCGAGCAGCGGCCACGCCTCACAACCATACAAGAGAACAGGCCTAATGATCGTCTTATAGACCTGCCCCTTCAACCTGACTGGCATTTTAGGATCACAGGTGACGCCAGTCATTTCTCGCCACTTGGCCCACGCGGCAGCAATGCGTGCCTTGACGTCGTGGTCGATCTCACCGGTCACATGAAGTACAGATCCCAGGTACTTAACCTGGTCCGTGCGCTCGACCAAATCATCGCCTATGCGGACGGGTGTGGGATCTGCGGAGTTTAACGCTAAGTATTCTGTCTTCGCTACATTTAACTTCAGACCGCCGTTCTCAAGCGCTTCTTTCCATCCTTTCACGCGTCGCACCAATCTGCTCCTGTCCGCGTCCATGAGCGCAATATCATCAGCATACATGAGCAACCACGGAGGCTGCTCATGTGAGTTTCTAATGCTGTCCGACAAAACATCTAATACCACGCTGAACAGGTAAGGACTAAGGACGGATCCTTGGTGTACCCCGACGGTGATGGGGAAGGCTTTCGAGTCGCCAACAGCAGTTCGAACCACGGAAATATATATAACCCAATACATACCTAGTGTACAGGTAAAACAGTATTTTAGGATGAGGGCATCTGTATGGCGGTGGTATACAAGATGTTGAATTGAGTCCATTTTTTCCCGACTGCGATTTCTTCTCTTTCGTTGGTACGTCTTGACTTCTGCACACTGGAACAAGGTGAAAGATAAAGGTAAGAGATAACTCATAATTTTGTAACTATGATATAAATGGCAGGTTCCTGAGAACAAGCGAAGACTGAAAGGCTCGAAATAGTGGGTCTTCTTTATCCTAGCGTTCATTCCCAGTCGTATCCGAAGCTTTCACCTCGGAGTCTGGGGTCCGCTTTACCAGTCTTAACTGCCGATTTAGCTGGACCTCGATATTTTCCGTGAAGCGACTGCCATCTGACCTCCACCACCATCGCCTAATGTCACCATTGGGTGACATTAGGCGATATCGAAGCATTGCGGCTAGACCGTTGTTGTTGGACTTTTTAGAACTAGTGGGTCTATTAAACTAAATATAGCTAGTCTAGAAAAATGGAACAGAATTCTTAATGAAGAAATTATTACTCTGCAAAGCCTTACATACATCACATATGCTCATAGTTTGCAGACTGGTCGCAGAGAAAAAAATAAATAAATAGAAATAAATTTAAATAGGCTCTAGAAAACCCCAGCTGCAAGTCGATACAATACCAGAATGGTGATCGAGACTCTGGTGAAATCGATTTTCTTAGAAAATAATAGCCTGCATCAAAGCCTCAGTCGTCAGATATCTAAGGAAAACTGAGATACCTATGACAAATATTTAAATGTTAGAAAACAGCGTTTTATGACTAGTGTGATGTTCGTCTCACGTTGGTCTTACGCAATGACGATTAGGAACCATGTCTTGAATATACACCACGTTTAAGCATGTTTATATTTAGCCAAAGAGGAAAACATAATACAAAAGACCATTATATTTAGTGCTTAATATCCATTTAAAATATACAAATTATGTACTAAAAACATGAGGTGCATATTAAATGTCTCGAAAATAAGTGTGGGTATATATATGCTTAGTTTTTGTGTACGTACTAAGCTAGCAAACAATCAGACGGCCCCATAGTAAGCGATTAAGTGCCGTCTATTGGAAGAAATGTATGCCTTGATTTATTGGCATTATAATTGTTACGATTTATTGATTGATGTCGATTTCATTTTCTTTATTCAAATAACTTTAGCCATATTAGTGATAATTACTGATGATAGAGTTACTCACCAATCTATATAAATAACTAAAAATGAAACCCCCCAAATGTACGATTATGTACGCGTATAACTTCCCAATGACTGCACCAAATTGGATCATTCTTTTTGTTGTTCTTTATTGTGTGGCTGAGGTTTGAATAAGAAAATTAAATGGAAGGTGCAGCGAGAACGGGATCAGAATCTAACATGGTTTGAATAGAAGGTACGAGCGGAAACGGGATCTGAATACCACGCGGGCGGAAAATATGGCGTACCGCCATATTTTCCGCCCGCGTTCACCCGGTCAGCTAGATAATAATAAATACACAGACTATTACATAGAAATACGCAATAATAATAAATTATTTGCTTGGTTGGGTTCGTGTGTACCTAAACTAGCATTGAAAGTGCCCAAAGAATATATCGAAAGCGTTAGCTACACCAAACAACCCATATGGTTATCTACCTTACTTATCTATGTTTTATGAAATAATGGGAAAAAAGAAAAGTAATTATGTAGGTAATTTATTTTCACTTTAATCTTTACTGGGTATTTAAGAGCCATTTTTATTGTTGAAGATAAATATTATTGCAAACTACATTTGCAATAAAACTCTTTCTTAACGACAAAAGCTAGGTACAGTTAACGACAAAAGTTGCTTAGTTTGTAAAATATTTACAAACTTTGATAACATTGAAATATATTATTATGTATCAATAAATAATGTAATAAGTTGCTCAGTATCATCACAGGAAAAACTTAATATATTTTTCATCCCACCACCTCGGAAAGAGTATTTTTGCTCTTCGATATCTGAGTGAAAAAGTCGTTTGATTCTAGACTAGAGGGTAAAGTAAATTTGAATTTAAATCATCGTGTGCACTAAGTTTGTGAGGTCAAAACATCATTAAAACTATTTACTTCTACCTCTGTGGTGCCGAATTTATCATACAACTTTTTTTAATTCATCTCAGACTCGGAACCTCCTTAGTGTACTTTTTTAAAATTGCTTTGTGCGCATCCTTTTCTTTTCACGTCATATTGTTAAACATAGTTGTTGAATCTTTTTTTGAATTTCACTATTACACATCAGCCTCCATGTCCGTGGCGTAGCGGTAGTGATCACGGCCGGAGGTCAGATGGCAGTTCCTTCACCAAAAATATCTGAAGTCCAGTCAAATCCGCAGTTAAGACTGGGTAAAGCGGACCCCAGACTCCCAAGATGAAAGCTTCGGATGCGACTGGGAATTAACGCTAGGATGAAGAAGAAGCATTTCATTATTTCCTCTCTGAGGTGGGATGAAAAGTTAAGTGTTGCACTCGAGTGTAAAGATTTTTCACCTTGTGCTCTTTTGAATTTAGAATCTTTCGCTTACTCGGTCATCAAAACTGAGCGCGCGGTTAAAAAGCAACTTTGCATTCTTGTATAACAAATAACTATTGTTTTTTATTTAATAGGTACTAGATAACGGCCACGACTCCACCAGTGTGTGGTTAAGTTCCTGTTTCCCTGAGGAAACTATATGTTATGGTGTTAATCCAAGAAATAGTCGTGTACTAATTTTCATATAATTATTTTCAACGGTTTACGCATGATTGATAATAATATAATAAACATCTGGATATCTAAAAATTTCACATACTTTTATATAGGTACATAATATTAGCAGAAAGTAAGTAATAGGTAAGTTATACTTATGAAAGGTTTAATAGAGTCAAAGTGATCAATCAGTAAGAATTAGTCAAGCTACTTTTGTTTATGTCTGTACATCAACGCACGGTTCTGAAGGTCGGTACAATGTACATGTATGTAAGTAAAGACAGCAAATTTCACGCTCTCATTGTTTCAAACAACTGTAATCACTAAACTATGCTCAGTAATGTTGCAAATTTTGTCATAGTCACAATAATTTGAACATTTTTCGCTTTTCATTGATATATTACGCGTTTGAGAACAAAGGGATCACGTAATAAGTGAATGCTATGCAGAGAACAAAGGTGGCTAAATGCTGTCAACGTTGTCTCAGTTATTATGAAACTTGACGGGGAAAAATATTTTGGTGATATAATAAGTATAAGCGGATCCACGGAAATGAGAAACACATAGAAAAATAACACTTCCGACAAGATTATTAAAAGTTCAAGAACACGTATCGTATACGTGTTCTTGAAAATGACAGGTATTATAGAGATTTTACTATTGACTCTAACCTTCACATAAGTAATATTAATGCATTTGAATAAAATGAAATATTTTGAAAAACAGTTCTAAATTATCCAGAGAATGAAAAATTTACCAAAAGTAGGATTATATGGAGAAATTCATCATCATACGCGCTGTTCCCGGTTGCTTTCAAAGCTTTCGCCAGGAGTCCGGGGTCTGCTTACTCGCACTTGCAGCTGCATGCGGCTACCAAAAGGACGGACGGTTAACCGCGCGGCCCACACATGTGGTTTATTTTCATATAAAAGTAGACATGTGGACATCGAAATGCGAATGAAAACGAACTGCATACAGGAGCCGCGCCGGCGGTCATCTGTATGTTTGGCAGCCGCATGCGGGCACCTGCAAGTGCATTGTGCCTCTAGGCATAATCAAAATAAAATCGTACGCCGAGGTTGGCAATAATATAGGTACGATTTTGCTTTAATTTATTCCTTACGCCTCTTGCCTTTTCTGTAAAATTCACGCCTAACATGCCTGCTCGGAATGCGACGCAATCGTACGGTGCGTAGTCCGATTACAAAATTACCTACCCTAACATGTGTATGATGTTATTGTAATAATATTAAATTCTACCGTAGCAAGAAACAAAGGATGAAATGCTACTAAATAGCGCCGTAGGAGATTGCGACAGACAACATTTCGTAGTCAAATATAATTATGATGTTGTCACACCGTATACTTATTACAAAATGAAAGTTATAATGGCAACCTTGTATGTACTACATAATGCAAACTTTTTTATTTTAATACTCATCTGCAGGTATATTTTTCGGGGAAATTTTCCCCTGCAAAGCCGGGCAGGATCAGTAAGTTAGTACACACGGCGCCAGACTTCGTAAAATAGCGAATGTGTGAGTGCGTCAAGGGCCCTGATTAGTTTACTTGTTATGACACATCTTTAGGCAATGTATTAATAGTATTGCTGTCACGCACACTTCCTTTATGTTGGTGTGGCCTGTAAACCGAGGTCTGGCGCCGTGTGTACCAAGATACTTTTATTTCTTACTAGCCTTCCGCTCGCGTAGTACTCTTATCTCTGGTTCTACGCAAACGATTGCAATCAAACAAACGTAAGATTTTAAGTCTAAGACCTTTTTAAGAAAAAACATAGCCAAATCAGTTTGACCAAAAAGTTTGACTACGAGGAAGCACCGAATATTTCCCATGTTGCACATGTCATTCTTTTTATTATGTCATTTTCATAACACTTTTGCTCGTGAGTGTATTTAAACGATATTCCATTGTATCGTCAATCCATTTAACCTTCATTTATAATTTGAATCTCGGTTATAATTTGGCGTAACAGTAGGTTCAAACTTAACATTGCTTCATAGTGTTGCAATAATATCAGGCTGTTCACCTCGAAGATCCATAACATATTTTAAATTCCTATCGAAAACAAGTGTGTTGTAACGTGCAATACTAATCAATATTAATTTTGATATTTCTTTTTTTTTATTAACGGTTTCAATATTCAAATTTCTTTCGAAGTTGAATATTGATTGAATTCCAATTCAGAAAGGAGATCATAGACTCGAGACTTCTTAGGTATTTGTGTACCTACTTCATTTTGGGATCTGTCGGATTTATTTAAAAAAAGTTAACCCCTGTGTTAATGCAGGAAGTGAGTACACTACCCAACTAATAGTTACCGAGGCATAGGTACAGTACAATTAAAATCAGTTGAACATTCGGCTTTTTTCGGGTATAATCGCCTAAATTCGGAGACGGAAATGACACGACATACATTACCGCGATTTCTCTTATGTAGCATTCAATTTGAGTATCCTAAACGCAATGTATCTGCCAAGATGACATTACTAACCACAGACCTAAGAAAATTATAGAGAAGCGACATGAATTTGAAAATTCATTATTTATTGAAGCTTCAATAATTAATGAATTTGAAGATATAAGAAATCGCGGTAATGTACGCGATATTTTTTATTGAATGTAAACAAGTATAGCTATATGTACTTGTATACATTAAATAAAAAAATACATAGATATGTTACGGCTAAAGGTAGGTGTGAACATAAACTTAAGATTAGCCGGCTACACTTAGATTTATCTTCGACGAGGTGTTAATGTTAGTTTCTTCTATCTTTAGCCGGCTAAACTTGAGTCTAACCGCAGGCCCTTGGCTAAAAATGTAGAAGGAAATGGGAAAGGAATAATCACTCTCATTTCAGCTTTTCTATGCCGCCAATAGTGCAAACATCAAAGTGTCCACTCCGCTGAATCAGACTTGGATAGATTAGGTTAGAAGTGGTTATTTTTTTTATGACCATCAAGAAATTGAAGTCTCGCAAAGCCATACGCAATTAAATATAGACCGGCAGCAGGCGTTGCCTAATCAATCATTTGAACTGAAAGGTAGAACGAATACATTTTTAGCCGTTTCGTTTCGGTTAATGTGCACACTAACCGGCTAAAGATGGAATATCCCGACGCAAACTAACATGTTAGTCATGATACATAACTACTGTAAGTTAATTTTGATAAAATTTGATAGAATCGAATATGTTCACGAATGAAATTAGCGTTCATAATCATAAATGTATCATATACGTCAAACAAATCAATTATTTTTCTTATATTTCAATATTTTTGTGTTAGTTTTGAGCTACAAAGGAGGTTTTGTTGCTCATATCGTGCTTGTATTGTATTCATTATGACAATGGGTAATATAATTAAAGGTCATATCTGTAAATTGATAACTCTATGTAAGAGACGAGGGATTCACGACAATTACCGAGGTTGACCGAATGTTCAACTGATTTTAATCGTACTTGTACCTGCATCATACTATTTATTAACGTAGGACTAATAAAGGCAAGTTGCTTTTATTGATGTTTACACTTTTGCTTGTGAGTGTACTTAAATGTTGTATAGGTAATTGCGTATGGTCAACCCATTTACCTTCATTTAAAATTTAAAAGAAAATTATAAACTTCGTAGTAGTGAGTTAATATTGGCTAATGGTATTGAAATAATATCAAGTAGTTCACCTCGAAGATCTATAAAACATTAAATCTCACGGAAATCATGAGTGTTGTAAGCTTCGAAGTCAATCGTAAATATTTATTGTAAAGTTACATAGTATACAAGTTAAATTTTATTAATACTTAAAGTGCGAGTTTTGGCACTGAATCAAGCATGAATGATAATAATTCAAACAATATTTATTTATTTATTTATATCATACCTACTCATAATTATCGTAGGTACCTATGTCTAGTATTTGGGTATGGAGTAAGAATAGATGCTAGAATTTGCACATAATTAACAATTACACCTACATAAAATTCTAAAGACTTATTTCACATCAGTAACCCCACTTAAATATTTGATGGAAGTAGGTCACCATGACTCATAAGCATAAACAACAATTAGCCAGGCTATTTGATCGACATGCGGGGGTTGTAGATTGTAGAGGTAGGGATCTGGCTTCCCAAGAGGTCTCATAACTTATTAAGAGTGAAAGCAGTATCAGCTCTTGAAGGAACTGGCTATATTTTGGTATATATTAGACAGCTATGGCACGACCTTGACTGATAACAGTTTAACTATAACCTTGTACATATCCACGAAGAGGTGGTATCCAAGCTTTCCATACGTAAAAAGGCACATTATTAATTCTCATGGAAAACAAGAGTGTTGTAAGCTTCATTAGCGATCACGATCTATTAACTAAGTATAACTTATTATTTCTTATTAATCACTTAAACCTTGATAATCGACTTCTGAGACGTAGGTACTCGTAAATGCTGAAAAAATATATGAATTACTTTCCGATTCAGAAGGACACTGAGTTACAAAAAATAATTACAAAATGTGGAAATATAATTCAAAATATTCAAACTACTTATTTAACTTTCTTAAATGTAGGTAAACAATGGATAACAAGGTTATTTTATTATATAAACTGAAATTAAATTTTATAAGTAGTTTTCTAGTAGGTTAAACGAGTTTTTATGTGTGACGCTACAAAAAAATATTGCTGGTTTTTCGTTCAACCAACTAAACCAACAAAATTTTTTGTTCCCTGCAATGATAATTAGTCTAATAACCAACTATGTTACATAAAAATCATCAGTTATGCTGTATTGGCGGCCCGTCCTACTTAGCACGAGAAGACGTTATATTTATAACCTTGCGGTGAAATTACCAAAAATCCTCGCTTAGTTATAAATTGCGTAAACTGTCAAAATTTCAATACATAGACCCGTGGTTTAGGTTCTACATTAGTGAATCCGTCAGGATAACTAATTATATAATTGTATAATAAAAACATCTCAACAACAAAATGTTCCAAATCAACATATCGTTGAAAATAATTAACGCTAAATAAATTCATCACTCGTCAGATGATAACAGATTACATAATCACGATGAACCAGATTATGAGTTGACATCAATGGAAAGTACAAGTGAATCGATTGTCAGTGAAAGCGTCGTAACATTGTAACCTATCGCACTGTGACTCATGCATATTCAACACCTGTTGCGGCCGCAATTACTTCATTATTACGAATTATTTTATGTCAGTTAGAGCCTAAAAAGTTTTGCAAGTAATTCATACCTATATTACATTATATACACACAGTCACGCCTCTTTCTCAGTGGGGTAGGCAGAGACCACCATGTTTCTACTTGCTACGATCCTGGCATACATGCATATCATCCCAATAATAATAATACGTGAAAAACAACTTATATTTATTAGTGCAAAATGAATTTTAACACCTATCCGTACAGGTATAGAGCGCCCTAGTTGTCATTCAGTATGACAGCTACAAAAAGTTAGTGGCCGGCTTGTGGTCTTCCGCAATCCCTACTAATATTATAAATGCGAAAGTAACTCTGTCTGTCTGTCTGTCTGTCTCACTTTTACGACTAAACCGCTGAACCGATTTTGATGAAATTTGGTATAGAGGTAGATTAGACCTTGAGAAAGGACATAGGCTATGTTTGGTCGCGATAACCGACATCCACGCGGGCGGAGCCGCGGGCAAAAGCTAGTACCGAATATTTTGTTTCGTACCGTGAGTCTAGTAATAATATACATAGAAGTATAGAAGTCCTAGTATGTTAAATGGAAATTTTAGGAATATTGCATGCACGTAGGAGTTTGAAATTGCGTATAGTTTATACAGTTATAGCTTATAAATGGTGATGAAATGCAGAAAGTTAAAATTTATATTTGATAGGATACAAATTACAAATACTTATAACAAAATTTAACTTAGTTTAATTTAGTAAGATATTGGAATATTTCAAGATAAATTAAGTGACCTTTTCTTATAACAAATAAAATAAAATATCATTGTTTACGTTCTTTGAGCTGCCCCCCTAGACAAGTAGCAATTCGTTGCTCGGCGTATGATGGAATAGAATGACAAATGTATAGGATTTTTTGTTTTTGACATTCGTTGACGCCTGTCATATACGTCAAATCCCATACATTTGGCATTCTATTCCATCATACGCCGAGCAACGAATTGCCACTTGTCTAGAGGGGCTGAGGAGCTGACGTATTAGAAAAAAAAAACAGTGAATGGTCACTGTTTAGAGGTAGGCATATTATTTAACAATAGATTCTCAATAAATTAAAACTTTTTTTTATGAATTACGGCCGAATTTCGAAATTCCAACCAGTTAATTTTATAATTATTGTAATATCTATATCATGGATCCCCGTTACGAATATTTTATGTAAGTAATTATACATAGTAAGTTATGATTGAGGTCACAAATCTTGATCTTTCATTATCAAGTTTAGTAGAATATTTTAAGTTAAGGCCCATGATCATCCTTGCGGTAATCCCGGACGCATCTGAAACTTTCACTCGAAGTCGGGGGTGCCAGTTTTACTGCGTGTTTGGCCGAATTTCGATTATTTTCCATGAAGCAACTGCCATATGACCTCCACAACCCATTGGCGATAACAATGGTCTGTTGCAATTTTATCAGACTAGTTGTTGAACTTTCTAGGTTAGGTATTTAATGCAAGAAATGTTATGGCACATCTTGAGAGACACCTTTAATTAACCAGCAGTAGACTTCAGTAGACTATGTAATTGATTGATTGTGGTTCATGGTCACCACCTATGCGAACAAGCAAATAAAAATTAATAATGTGCCTTATTTTTGCATAAAAAATACATTATATTTCCTACGTATTCATGCCAGAAGTGCGCAAATATTAAATCAATGTCAGAACAAATTAGTTCGACCTAATAATCAAGGTTACATAAAATATTCCAAGTAAAATACAAATGGATTTATCATAATATATTATTTTGTTTTTATACCCACCAATTAAACTTCTGCCAGAAAATACTCTGCCAGATTTACAGCACAATTAAATAAATTAATAAATATTTTAGGTACATAGGTATCTTGTGTTGTGGAATTATTATTATGTGGGTGTCTGTGAGTGTAAGTAGGTATGTGTATCAGGTATCAGCGTGTTTTTTTTTTAATTTCACCCTGAAGTAAATAAATAATAAAAAAGTCAAGCAAGGGATGAAAGTTTGAATGGAAGTCCGTCATTTTCAAGCAAGAGAGCGAGATTTTATTTTAGATTACTACTGCTTCTGCTTCAGATTAGAAAAATAAATTTCTTGTTATTTTATTTATATCTTTTAATCAGAATAGTTACAATTTAGTTTGATTTGGTTATTTAAAAATAAACGTTATAAAATATAAATTTTATCGTAGGTATGCAATGCAAGGGATCCTCATTATTCTGCGTCTTGATGCGTAGAACTTAAGAGTAAGCACGAACTAACAAACACCACAATAATGTTAGTAAGGATGTTGAAATTGAAGGGGCATGACAAAACCAGTCAGTTGCCTATATATCATATTGTAGTGTCGGATTCCAAGACTGTACTCACCTTACTAGTATTGATGAATATATTGCGAAAATAGAGTGCACGCGTGGATGGATATGTACTGCTACGTATCTGTGTATAATGTACTACATAATTAGTGCATAGTTATAATTATTGTGAGCATTAGGTACATAATATATAAACAATACTGCAATATCCGCTATACGCGTATCATGATTTAAGAATGAATCCTTTTTACTGACAGAAGGCCAGCCGTCAGCTGTTGATCATTGCCTCATAGTTTGATCTCTATATTTTTAATATTATATAAAATTTGACATTTTCGTCTATGAATAATTAAAAATAAGAGGTTTTGAAGGTAATCGCCATAAATCAATACAGATTTGACTGTAATTTATATTGCGATGCAATTAATTTTTTTCTGACAGCTTGACAATTCGTCTTCATCTTAGCGGAACCTCCAGTTGCATCCAAGGCTTCAACCTCGCTGTACGCAATCTGTTTTCCATCTTATATTTAACTTATTTTGACTAATAAGGGAGTGACTGTCCTCTAGTCACTAAAGTGCGAAAGAGAGCCTGTACTACCCATTCATCTGTTGATCAGTAAATAGGTGAAGTTCACTTGGGCCTCGAAAATCTTCGTGGGATAGTGAGATATTGGTCAAACGCGAGCTCATCAGCTATAAAAAATGAAATAACAAGACTACATGCACTAAATTTCTAAGGTAGCCTTTGACACCGCTACAATTTATTTTTTAAAGAATATTAGTAACCAAAGATCTGCCTAACCAACTGCTTAATAATAACCGCTTATGCTAGGAGTTGGTTCACATACGTATCTGTACCTAATGGTGGAAGGTGATACTTGTTACTTAATTCTTAACGCACCTTTATGGTGCAATAGGTGCTAAATGTCTCGACTTAGCATGTAGCCCGTTTTAGTTGCGGTAATCTTCATTCAATAGAATGAAAATGTCTCTAAGTATGATTAAAAATAGGCTTCGTATAGGTGTTGGTACTTTTAATTATTATAGTCGTGTAGGTATTACGAAGAGTTGATAATTGTAGTATGAAATTGACATAAATCATTAATATAACTATAATATTTTTTCACAAAATTTAAGTCTTTGTAACTCGAAATACATTATTTCACATATTATTATTACTATAACCACCGCAATATCACGTACCTAATCAATTGTTAAAAAATGAAAACGGTTTGCTTCAATGCGATTTCATCAATAGAATGTCACTTTGTCTAGGGCCCCCGGTAGTCAATCTTCGTTTTTGCTCATTTCCAGTTACAGTTATGGATTAACTTGAAGGTGATTCATGTTTCCCTAATCCTTCTGGGATAACAGGCAAGAATATAAGTTTGCTCCGTGATCTGAGATCTGAGTTAACTGATATAAAAACTGAAGAAACATAATTTTTAAGTGTGTCTTCTAGTAACAATATTCATGAACATGATTAAACTTGTCCCCATTCCATCTGGTTACAGAATTAAGCCTCGTTATGTATAATTTCCATCATCATACTTTAACATGATGTAAGAGGCCATAATCTTGACCTAATGACCACTTGTGACCCGAAACAAAAAGGAATGACGATGTGCTTGTAATCAATATGTGCAATTAAAGTCACTGATTTTAAATGTCAGTATCACCGGAGATTTTCTTACGGAGATTACCTACTAACATAGCAAAAGACCATCCCTTTCTGCATCTTGGTTACTATAAAGGTAGAAAAAATGAGTGCTTTGGTGACCTATGTCCATTACAATTTTATTATGATGGTTCAGGCAGGGTCAAGGTGCAGAATCGTGTAAATTGTTCATAATTTGGTTCTTGTATTCATTTCGTTATACAATAGATTTTTTGCATTGCATTTGCAATGGGCAGGACACATCTCAAGGAGCAAAGATAAAAGATGGTCCCTGATAACAACAAAATGGCCAGGACCGGAAGGGAAACGAAAGAAAGGCCGACCACACAAAAGATGGGCGGACGATATCGTAGAAACTGCTGGCATGAACTGGATGGAGACAGCCCAAGACAGGGAACAATGGCTCAAATTGGAGGAGGCTTTTACCCAAAAGGGATCCATTTCTACAATATAAATACATATACATGTTAACTTTAATTAAATTGTAAAACTAAACAAAAGATATGGAATAAATAAAGCTTAAAATAAATAAATAAATAAAATACAATAGATTTTTTAGGTGGCAGACAAACGCACAGACCACCTGATGGAAAGTGATTACAGTAGATGCCGATTCACTGGTGGTGTAATGTAACACAAACACTTGCGCTGCCGACCCTTATCGAGATACCGAAACTAGTTTGAGAATAGAAAATAAAATTAAATTAAACATTTAGTAAACAAAAAGTGAATAAAATTAATGAACAAGATAATAAAAATAAAATGAAAAAGTAAATTCTATTGTAGTTTAATGGACCGAATGCGAGCAGGACTCAAATTGCAAAAATGATAAACTGAAAAATTTCTAATTTCCCCAGGATTAGTTTAAGTAATTTAAGGCTAACGATTCCGAGTGTGAGAAATGAAAAAAAAAAAATGTGGCACACATTTATTCAGCAGATACAATGACGCTGTAACCTCGTGCATCCGTGTGATCTATTATGTAACTCTATTCAGAATTGTTAAAAGTCTTCACCAGAGATGACATACTTTTAAATATAAACAACTTGAATCATAATAATGCATAACTAAATGCTCTTAGATGTAAAACTGGTTCTAGAATTACAGACATTACAGTTTTACTTGCAATGATACTATCTGGAGTTTATGCAAATATCACTCATTGAAATAATAACACTTTTAACGGATTTTATCACGATTTTTTCAGCTACTTTTTAGCAGTCATGGTCGCGGGGTGACTAGGTGGTACAGTACCGAATCATGATGAATTGTTGGTGTAACTACTATGTCACAATTTTGTTCCATCTTCTTAATTGTTTTTATTGAATGTGCATGTATTGTCACAGAGCTGTTGCGGCTCCGTTTGCGGGATAACATCATTCACCCAAACTCATTTATTCCAGAAAATAATTTTATATCCATTACATCTTTTTATCCATTCATCCAACCATCTTTATTCTTTATCCTTTCACATCTGGTGCAGGCTTTCTTTTAGGAGCTGGGGCTCAGGCGGCAGTTGCTCCTATAAGGGCCTTTTTAAGCAAAAATTAACGGAGTAGAAAGAGTAAGTAGGAACTCGGACTTTGAAGATGACTTGGATACTACTGGGAACAATGCTTCGAAGATGGATAATGGTATTTAATATTAGGTAGGTACTTAGTTATATGGTATACCATAGGTAATGTAACAATCTACTGTTATAAGTAATGTATATTTGCTTTGTTTTGATTAAATAACCAAAACGAGGCAAATATAGGTACATTCTTTTTAAAATTCTTCTGGTAAAAACAGGTTCACCTTGTATAATTGTAAATTAGATAGTTGAAAGTCAAAATTACAACAGCCATGTTACAAAATGCATATAGGTATTTTTTATACCACTTAGGTGGCAGACAAGCACACGGCCCATCTGAGGGAAAGTGGTTACCGTGGCCTAAGAACGTATGCAACACCAGGGGCGTTACACATATTTAATATGCCACTTAAAAGTTTACATTTCATTGACATAGGTACTGTAGTGCTTAGAAGCGACCGTATTTGCGAGCCACTGTAACAAAATTTCAATAACCGCCTTTTCAGTCATTCAAATTACTTACCTTATTTGTAAACCATACCCACAAAAAGTGTTTTTATAAGAAAAAGATGGTTTGGAATCAATTGAGAATAGTAGACTACACAAAAATGGGATCAATTAAGAATAAAATATAAATAAGGTGCCGTGGGATCAATAAGGAAGTAGAAGTGGGATCAATTAAGAATTGAGATAATTTTAAAGCAATTAGTTTGCTAAACTAAACAAATTATAATAAATTGGAAAAAGCGAAATCAATTATTACAATTAAGAATTTTCGAATTCGGGACAACTTTCGTGGGATCAATCCGGAACAACCCTATTTGGGCCGCGATTCAGAGTGGAAGTCATGAAGTATTATAGGGTGTATAGGATCTCGCTCTCTGGAACGCGGCTATAGCCCGTTCGTGGTGGGCACACAATTTTTTAAACTAGGAAATACCCTCAACGTTTCAAAACGTAATTGACCAGTTACTACATAAATATTCCATTGGACAAGGACAGCAGCCTTTCCATTCGTGTTTGGAATGTTTTGCAAAAATATTAATCATACAAATACTATATAAAAACAGTTGGAAGTCTTATGTCGTCTCGGCCGTTCCCAATAACATTATCTACAGATAAAGGTAAAGGTAGAGATAGTTCTTATGTCAAATTCTATTGTTATTTTGCTACTATGAATTGCGTTACCATAGAGATTGATGATGTTTTTATCTTTCTAATGTCAAAACTAGCGATAGATAGGTTATTGGGAACGGCCGTTAAACGAGTTGTAGGTGCAAGTGCAAGACAATCAACACTAGATAAATTATTATTACAGTGTCATAGTTATTTATTCATTATTATTTACAAGTAGGAAATGAATCGTTTATATCATTATAAACATATTTAAAAACTATAAAAACCCGTCACCTTTATTGATTTTAGCAATCTAAAATTATCACTACAATTAAGTATACTTCATAGTTAATTCATCATTAAATACACAGAAACCGCACAAAAACACGTCATATATCGGTATCATTATCAGCCTCTAGGCAAGTAGCATAATCATTAGTAGAATAGAATAGAATAATCAGTGTATGGGATTGACACAATTGTGACGTTTCTGACAGTCGTGACCATATTATGTCAATCTCAAACATTGATCATTTTATTCTATTATATTTCACTAACGAATTGTCTAGGGGAGCTGTATTGACTGATATTTGTAACTATATAACGATCATCATCATATACTACAATACGCATTACCCAGTTGCATCCAAAGATTGCACTTCTGAGTTCGGGATTCCGCCTCGGGTGACAATTCGTCGGCTGGCGTTTTGTAGAATAGAATGCCAAATGTATGGGATTTGACGTATATGACAGGCGTCAACGAATGACAAAAACGTCAAATCCTATACATTCGTCATTCTATTCCATGATACGCCGAGCAACGAATTGCCACTTGTCTAGGGGGCTGACCTTCTAACCCTGAGAGAAAAGCTTGCGTCAGAGCCTCGTTCGTTGTTTAGCAGGTGCACCGAATTGCAGGTAAGGATGGCTTGGGTCTAAAGGATATTGGATAGGCACCTATACAAAAAGATAACTATATAATAATTTAAAAAAAATTACAATTACTTTTATAAAACACGTGGTAATAGAGTTTCATAAATCATATCACAATAATTAGAATATTCCATGTCAGTTATCAATAAAGTCGCCGTGCAAGTAATTGGTCGTGAGTGTGAATATTTATGACGCATATACTCGTATATATGATAAACAAAACCGGACGGTGTAAGCATAGAGTGGGTAGATATTATGCAATGCGAATGTCGGCCAAGTAACATTTCGGAAGTGGCCAGTATGCTCACGCGCACCCGATTCGATCACGCATACATAAATGGTGCGTATACACATTGGAGAGTCAGGGTTAAATAACTGCAAGATAGAAGATAGATATACGAAATGTTACACTGGCTAGAATGTTTGCCAGCAAGTCCAGCAGTGGACTGCAATATGTATGCTAATTGATTGATTGATTAAGTTTGTAAGATACCGGTAGGTATATAATATACGAACGTAATAAATAGCATTATGAAGGGGTCAATGAAAAATTAAGGATTTTCTCAAATCTAAAGGATCAATGAAGCCCACCAATAGCGATACATACTTAGCTAATCATAATAATAGTTACTATATTTTTAGAATCTAGTGGTTTATATCTGCTTATAATTATAAAAGATATAACACGTGTTCTGTATTATTTATTCTAATTGTAAATTTATTAACTATGCTAAAAAGTTAAATAACGTATTACAACTTCAATTCGAATGTTGTTATTTTAATAATAAGCAAAAAGTTGAATTCCAATGTGGTTTGCATTACAAAACGCGAAATTCTAGTAAAAATAAATGTGTAACGAGAAATACTACTATAACAAAAATGAGTACGCTAAACTAGTTTTAGTCCCAGTATGAGTAAGTAAATAAGTAAAAAGCAGAACTCTTCTATATTACTACCGTGTTATGTCATTCATAACAAGACAGAGCAGCGTGGAAGTAACAAGTTAAAGTGCTACAACATCTGAACATGGACGAAGGAAATGCATTCTCAGTTGGTTACACCAAAACAAACTCACTCGGCTTATGTAAGAGACAGCACGCTGTGGATTACGTCGTGTCGGTGCATTGCCACTGCTGCTGCGCGCTCTTATGTATTCCGTCAATGAAGTTTTATCACTTTGTATAGTTTGCAGAATGGCAGACATTAACATTGGGTAACCCTCTGGGTCAAAAGAATGAAGGGACACCTACTGAGATGAACTGGTTACGATAAGTGAGAGTATACGAAAAAAAGCTGAAGAAGTAAATAGAATGTTTCTTACTGATGAAAAAAGGACGGAAAAATAATAATAGAAGCTGGAACAGTGTTAGCTACATTAAAAATAATATCATTAAGTTGAAATAGGAATATCATTTTAAACATTGGAGATACAAGGCAACCACTCGTGCCACTAATTACAATTTAATAACTTATGAAATAAATAATGTAAATATTAATGTACAATAATTACTGAAATACATTTACTATTATTATTATAGCGACACAAAATAGACAGATAAAGAAAAAATATTAAACATACCTGTAGATAATAATATAATAATGATTACATAGGTAACCTTTCTGTGATAAAAAATAAACAACGTGATGATTTATAAAGATGTACAAGGTACTTTTAAATTACGGCCTAGGTTACAGAATACACGAACTGTAACAATGAATGTTTTCCCCTGTTTAATACATCCTTATTTTAGCTACTTCTTTTCTTGATTTCAACCTATAGGTAGTAGGTAGTAACCTATAGTAAATAATCAGAATCTGTAGAATACGTCGATAATCTGAACTCTGATTTGCGCAAATTGACCTTAACATGCTATGCTAATTTGTTACAAATAGTAAGTAAAGAATAGTAAGAAAGTAAAAAAATATTAAAGTGTCTCAACAGAAGATAATGAAATTACTAACAATAGTCATCACAAATCTTGAGCATAAATATCATAATTTGACTAGTTGCACGATAATAGCCAAACAAAATATAAATAAAGCAAAACAAATATCTGTAAACGATAATAAAATTGTAGATACACGCATATTAAATAGAAATTATTATAATCATGAACGAGTGTAATCATAATGTATGATCATCTTGATGTAGAGTAATAAAATGATATCATTATCATATAATTAAGATTGTCTTCTATCAATTAGCATATACATGCAAAATATTAAATAATAGATACGCATGTTCATTACCATACTCAAAACAATTACATATTCAAGAAGAAAATTAAATTTAAAGGAGATAATAATTTAATTTTGAGAGGGAATTACAAAATCACATAATTCCTTTTTGAGTACAAAATTGTTATGTATATTTATGATAATTGTTGTATTTTGACTGTTTATACTGGAGATTGATGGCACTTGGTGGAACTGGAAAAGAACAAGTGATTTATTCAATATGTTGTATTTTGAATTTAGTATAGTGTTTATAAGTAACATATACACAGGAACACCTATTTGTATACTAATATGTATTCGCAATAAACAAACAACAACCAAGGTTTTTAATAACTTCAAAACTGCAGCAACTTTTTAGCAATGAAATATTGGTTTAAAATAATTTGGAGCTTACCAGATATTTGTAACACTGTTAATCCAGCCAATATTAACCACTTTGCACCTGTTATCATCTTGTCATGAAAACTAAAAGGGTCTATTCTTGTAAATAAACAAATAATAGTAGACACACACAAAAAAATAATTGGTCTGAAATCAAGATCACAGATAATTTTATCACAATTAATTCGAACTTCGAATTTGTTACCTACATTTAATTCGAACACACGGTTTGAATGTTTACTTTTTTATTTTAAGGCCCTAAATGCGTGTGCCACGTGCGTAATTCGTACGGGTACTGAACAGCTAGCGAAAGTGAGTGTATGATGTTGACCCTCGCCTCGTGCCTGACTTCCCCCCTTTTGTTTAAGAAGACTGCAAATTCGGTCACTCCTTGCATAATTGCTGCACATTGAGAATGTATGTGAATTTAACTTTTATAAAAAATATAGTGTCAAAAAAATGGTGACGTAAGCTATTTATCTAGGTCATTTTATCGATGGCTAGACATAAAACGGACAAAAAACATGATGTGATATGAATTCGACTGATAAAAAATAACATAGTTAAATAATCTAATTTCGTAACTAATATAAATCTCTTCATGTGGGTCATTTTTGTAATCATTTTGACCCAGGACTAAATCAAAAAAACATACTTAAGCAATAACTTGCTTACTCAACGATTTTAATCGACGCATGATGTACAGTTAGCGATAAAAGTCAATGCAGCTATGTATGTAAATTAGCAAACACTTGTAGAATGCAATGAATTAGTCAAATATTTCGATGTCATAATTGCTTTTACGCAAATTGTGTCTCAATTTATCTCAGTAATATCAATAATTTGCATAATGTCACACATTTGGTTAAATCCTAAATCATTTTTTTATTATTTTCTTAGGTATCTTGTATGAGTTTTCTTATCTTACAAATTCGTCTTTCATTATCGATGTACAAGTTCACCTGCGTTTGGTTAATTTTTTTAAATCAGTGCGTTTATTTCAGTCACTAGGGTAATAGGATGTCGATGAGGATATTATCATGAACTTACGAATATATTGGTTCTCTACATAATAACAGTAATCAGTATCGGTTACATAAACCGGAACGTTTTGGAGAATTCTGTGAAAAATATAAGTTACATAAGATGCACACGTAGGTTCTTATTGTTAGTATCTATAGTAATAGTGGTATATTTTTCCTCATTCATTAGCATGTTACAATTACTTAACAAGACATCCTGTCTGTCGTGAGGCAGCAAAGTCACCTAAGTCAAACTTTTTTTTCAGAATGCTGTGATTTAAATAGGTATGTCAGGTAATGGAGATGAGATATATATTATTATCTACTATTGCCATACTTAGTTCCATTTTCGATATGCTTTTTGAAATTTACTGAGCTGTTTTTCTTACTTACTAAAAGATCGTTTTGATACTGCTTACTTCACAATATAAAAAATCAGGATTATAAATAAATATCTTATAAAAAATAATTATACAAAAAAAAACAGGTTTACAATAAAAATATTTGATACTGTCTGAAGTTTGCGCGAATATCAGTCATTGCAATAATACCATTTTTAACGGATTCAGAAAAATATTAAACAAAGGATTCTATATGTAATTTTATATTTTCCACTCTCGGCATGTAATTTATAATACAGAAATTAAACATACTATTTTACATAAATTATGACAGCATTTTAGTCATCTGCCTGCCCTTGTCACAATTATTTGCGGTTGGCGCAAAATGTTATTCTTCATCATACCATCTTGTCAGATGTCAACTCTTCAACCACTTCCTTCCTTGCCATATCATCTTATCTTGGGCCTTCCTCGGCTACCAAAACCCTCTACATTATTTGAACTTCTTCCACAACATTACTTTCATCTCTTCTCATATATGACCTTATTTTGCAATGTTAACCTACTCGATTACAACCTAGTCACGAGCCTCAGTATTACATTGTAAGTATATTTTTATATTTATTCAATTGTAATACAACAATTATTACCAACAGATATAACCCAATGGAAAGAATTCGCTCGAATCCATCGGACACCTATTGTTATTCTAATGCCATTAAAATTGTAATGAACTGTTGTTATTGCTGTTATGTAATTGTTTGAAGGTGTTATAGACGGCGTTACGGTGTTTAAATATGCTTGCTTACAATTCGTAGTATTTTAATCATTATTATCTCAGCTGTAATCCTGGTTACCTCAAAAACTTTCTTTTTGGAGCCCGGGGATCGTTTTATCATTAAAAATCGCAATTCAATGTTATCGATAAAACTATAGATACACTATAAGGTAATTTAAGGTTGTTGCGAAAAATAAAAGGAAATATCAAAAAACATTTCGATTTTACTTTACTAGTCTATATATATAAAAATGAAACCCGTTTTCCGTTGTCACGACATGGCATGAAAACGGCTGGACCAATTTCGATAATTCTTTTTTTAGAACATTCCTTAAAATACCGGGATGGTTCTTACGGAGAGAAAAATTGAAAAAAAAAAGAATTGACTTTTAGGCGGTACGAAGTTCGTGGGGTCAGCTAGTAAATATATATTCTTAAAATTTATATCGTAGGTCTATTTTTATGCATGTATACTTATATATATATATATATCTATCACTACCTAGCCTTACTCATATCTACATACTGGGGTATGAGTGGGTATGGGTGTGATAACCTGTTACTATTTCACGGTACTATACCTAGTTATGTATAGTTTTTGTTTACCTATGTCACTATCAATAATGCACCTACTAATATGTCTCTGCACCACCTTTGGTTGACTGGTAGAGAATGCCTACGGCATTAAGTCCGCCTTTGTACTTGTGCATAAAGTGTAATAAATAAATAAATAAATAAATAAATAAAGACAAAGCCTGTAAATATAAAGTTTTACAGTACTCGTTATAAACTCGATGGCAAATAACTTAACTCGCGTAGGTATTACTTAAATCGCGGATGGTCAGCAAATAAGGCCACAGATGCAACATTAACGTTGTCCACTGGTTGGGCAGCAGTTTTGCAACCGTATATTGAGGATACAAGACAAGGATGTGGGGAAAGCCCCCACTGTAATAAGTGTCCGGTTCTTTTGTACAGTCACCGACGAAATTATTTCAAACCATAAAAATACGACACTAAACTTTTTCAAATTGAACTCTGACATTAAGGGCTTCAAAACAAAAAAAAAACTACATTTTTAAAAATCGTATATTTCTTTGAAATACTCATAACATAACAACCATATCCTCAGAATCAGCGAATTCAATAGGTAATTGATTTATTCATCAATGATTGCGTATTAATGCAATTATGCGCTAATACCTACTAAAGATTACCTAATCTAATACGCTTTCACTATTCGAGCCTTTTTCTCTATGCTATATGGTAAAAATGTTTTTGTTTATTTAATTCATTCCATAGTATGCGGAAGGTTAGAATTTTAAAAATATCGTAAATAAATTGCCACAGGTATTTAGTATTGCTGCCTTTGGAGCGATGCATAGAGTTGTGTTGCTATTAGGTATGTTGTTTCTGACATACGTACTATATTACAATTATTTACATACATACTGCCCTGATGAACATTGCTTCATATTTTTATTAGTTAATAATAAAATGCTTAATAGATAAGTGCTCTATTAAGCATTTTACTGAATGTCGTTAATGATTTTGTAACCGACTGTATCTGATTATAAGTCTCATGTCCGCTAGCTCGATTTGGAAACATTTAAATATATAGTCTCTCAAAAACAAACGCAAGCAGCCTTGCCTGGCATGGCCATTTCGATGGATGCATGTAATGGTAATCCGTTACAAGAAAATATTATGTTAAGGTTCGATAACACCACCAGCTTCGCGGTCAGCTGATCACACTGATTCATAGCTGCACAAAAACTTTAAATACTGTTTAGTAACATATATACACATTTTACTTACATTTCATTTTGTATATATGTTATAGTTTCCGTAGGCTCATTATCGCCGTGAATTCCTCCTAATACAAGCAATTTCGCTTGGCTGAAAAGTCTACTGAAATTCCTATAATATCGGTTACCTTTAGAAAAATCTCTTAAATGTCTTAAATGTTACTATGAATGACTGTTTGTTTCTAAATAAATAAAAAAATCAATGGTGGTCACGCCTGTTATCCTAAAAGGATTAGGCAGCGATGAATAAATATTAAATTCACCGTTCAGTATTAGCGTACTCGGTTGCCATATTATCTATAGACTTGATATCTATATCTATGTAGGTACTCCGATGACATTTGCGTGATGCATTCCATATTTTTATTTTGATGTTCAGTTTCAAAAAATGAAATAAATTTATTAACATTTTAACCCGGTTAAGCGTGTAGTTTTGAAATGATTTTGCACTATGAATAAATATGTTATTTATTGTTTCATGAAAGTAAGATGTCGGCATCGCATCGTGTAACAGCAAATAAATATTCTAGGACATATTACACAGCGCCAGTATGTAATACGGATGCTTCGGTAACTTAGTGGTTCGCAAGTCCTGTTCGCCTTACGATCGAAAGGAATCTGGTTCCAATATACTACTAACCTACTCCTAATAAAAACTCCTAAAGAAAAGAGCGGCAGTTACCATTAATATAGAGAAGTTTTCTCCTCTATCGGATCGCCAATCTCGGCTACAACGAAAGGTTGCGCTTTGAAATTCGTCTTCTAGTCATAATCTTTATTTGTTTTGACTCGTATAGCAATTGCTGCCGTCTGACCTCCTAACCCGATGAGAAAACTGCGCCGAAGTCTTGTCCGTTAATCACCAGATGTACTGGACTGGCAAGTGAGGTGAAGCGTTAGTCTTAGTGTTGCCTGACAGAAATCGCTTAAAGCGATAAGGCCGCCCTTGTACTGTTTCCTTAGTCATATATTTTAATTTTGTATTTTAATGGTGTACAAGTGTAAAAAAGTTCGCCCTACCCTGTAGTTCCTAAATTAATGATGGCAAACACCTCTACCCTGTAACTCGTAGTCGCAAGCTATGCGCTTTTAGTCACCTATGTGTACCAGTCAGTATAAAGGCAAGAGATGTGGAGATCCTTGCATTTTGTTCTGAGAACCACGCAGACTAAAATTTCAAATAATCATAAAATCATACATTAATATTATACAGATTTTATTACACGGGTCTAAGTACCTTAAACGAAGGTAAAGATTGTAAGCTACTCTGAAATGTTGCGGCTAACCAACAGTTTTACTATATTGTATGTCATTATGACACCTTTTTGGTGTCACATCCAGTATTACAAGACCTATTACGTTAATATTGCATATGAGCATTAGGTTTAGTACTGTATATATTCCCTGAGGGCCTGCATTGCATTCCTTCTCATTTCCTTTTTGGAAATCCGTACGACTTCCAAAAATGACAAGGTTCTCAATTCGATTTTTTTTTTCTAAATCAAATCACTTTAGATAACAAGATCCAAAAAAAATATTTTAGATAACAAGATCCAAATCTGGGTTAGTAACAATGTAACTTAAAACTAGTGTTAGTATGCAATAAACAAAACTGGGTCAGAATCATATTAAAATTACAATAAAATAAATATTTACATTACGTTACAGCATTAGTAATGCATCTACAGAAAACCTCAAACTGTGTAAGTACTCAAACTTGGTAGGCGATTATATGTTTTTGAACCGTTTGTGGTTGAAACATTGCAGTCATAAGGTTGTAGTGCCTGTTTTGTGTGCAAAAACTTTGCAAAATCTTAGATACTTATTATACGATACGGTTAGCCTTTATCAATCAGTGATGATGCGGAGCAATTTTAAGACGCATGCATGAAAGTAAAAATAATAATTTTGTTTTTTATTAATGTAATTTAATTAGTTTAATTTGAAAACTATTTACGAGTATTATTTCTTTTTAAGCTATTGCATAGCTTCTATCGCGGACCTTGAGCGTGGAGACCGAATCCAGAACTTCCGTAACGAAAAAAACCTAACACCCCGAAGCTCGCACGAATCGAGCCGAGCTGCTCCGAAGTAGCTCCGCTTAACGTAAGTAATTATAATTGCATAAGTTGATAAAAAATGCTATGCAATAGCTTTACCGCGGCAGTCCCCGAGTGCCACACGTCTTTTTAGGGTTCCGTAGCCAAATGGCAAAAAACGGAACCCTTATTGATTCGTCATGTCTGTCCGTCCGTCTGTCTGTCTGTCCGTCCGTATGTCACAGCCACTTTTCTCCGAAACTATAAGGCCTATGCTGTTGAAACTTGGTAAGAAGATGTATTCTGTGAACCGCATTAAGAATTTCACACAAAAATAAAAAAAAGCATTAAATTTTGGGGGTCCCCATACTTAAAACTGAAATTCAAAATGTTTTTTTTTCATCAAATCCATATGTGTGGGGTATCTATAGATAGGTCTTTAAAAATGCTAAGGTAAGGTAATGTAAGGTAATGTAAGGTTTCTAACATATTTTTTTTCTAAACTGAATAGTTTGCGCGAGAGACACTTCCAAAGTGGAAAAATGTGTCCCCCCCCCCCCTCTAACTTCTAAAATAAGAGAATGATAAATCTTAAAAAAAGTATGATGTAAATTGCCATGCAAACTACCACTAAAAATTGGTTCGAACGAGTTCCAGTCAGTAGTTTTTTTTTAATACGTCATAAACCGCAGTTTTCACCTTTGCTACTACGGAACCCTTCTTGAGCGAGTGCGTCTCGCACTTGGCCGATTTTATTTTTTATTTATTATTTACTATTTAAGCTTTCTAGGTACGTTGATGATCGTGACATTCCTTCGCATCATCAGCCATGCGAAGGAATGTCACGACGCATTATGTATGTATATATTTTATTTATCTGTTTTAGTTTATTTTAGTAATAACAGTTTCTAGTTTTAAATTTTATTTGGTATTATTTACGTTTTATTGTACAAGCACATATTTAAGAAATATATATTTATTACTATGTAATTATTGGTAATCGACAGGAATAAATTGGTTTAACGTATTACTGTTTAGTTGTGTATTAAGTAGTAATTTTGCATATTATTAAGTGCTATTTGCATATTAGATTTCAAATCTAAATTATTAAATGTTAATTATTTTATATTGTAATCAACTGTCTAATTCATCAAGTCAAATAAATTCGGAGGTCAAATTAAATCAAGCGGATTAAATTTGACCTCTGTATTTATTTCATGGAATTCTAGAGAAAATGAGGAAACTCCACAAATATTAGATAATATGTATTTATAGCATATTTTGAGCATTTTCTTTTAAGGAAACGTTTAACTTGTTCCTTAAGCGTTTCCTTTCAGAGAGTATAATTTAGTGGATTGAAACCGACGAAAAGATTACACATGGCCACCGAAACCTTTCAATTTATGTATCGCAATAATTTTAATAGACCACTATACTTATAGGATTTTTGAGGATCGTTTTTCTTTTCTACATAGCCGTGCATACAATAGGGGAAAATTGTTGGGTATTTTCATTGATTTTGTGCTACTACAGACTACCTCCTAATAGAAACAATATCTACTTAATACTTCCTTCAACATGGAAATTAGACCCAAACCTACCTTACGGCTCACGGAAGCATTCATTAAATAAAAATGTTGTAGGACCGTCATATTTTTTGTATTACTTATGAAACTTGTATAAAAAAGTAGGAAATATTTTATCGCTTTATATTTATTTAAACGAGTAAGTAGGAAATGTTAAAACTTACATGCCCTTTGTTTGCTGACTGAGAAACAGAATATGGCTTGTAGTAGGGGCATAGGCATAGGGGACATAAACGTTTTAATTGCAATAAAAATAACAATGTACCTAATTCTAAGCTTTTATTTTGATAAAAAACCTTTGATATTTAATCAACACTTATTATTATTTTAAGAACTCTTGTTAAATATTTGAATAAAAAAAAATTACTCCTATTCCGCATCTTGCCCCCTGGGCTGATGGTGAGACATTGACGTACACTAATGGTATCCTGATTCGTCTGGTACTTATCTCGTACTACGGACACGGGATCCATGGCGCTCAGAATCCTATAGGGTACTCACACAGATCAAATGATGTGAGACTACTACTGTGATAAGTCGTTATTGTGAGGTGATCCTTATTTTTAGCCAGGACATTCGTGATAAGCCACTTTATGACCAAATAAAAGTACTTGGTGATTTATTAGTTAATACTATATGTATAGAGCTCCGCCGAGGCCTTCGGGCTAAGACAACCTCACCTGCATATCGGTACTCCTGCTGACGGCCTGGTGTGGTAGGATGATGATCTGGCGCAGGCTTATCTCTTGAATTTGGGATATCAGACGGCAGGCACTTCCATATAAATCGGTAAAAGTTACCAATAAGAGGAGAAGTAATCAGTGGATCTCAAGCTCCGAGGTGAAAACCTTGGATGCAATGGGCCCAAAAGTATTGGATGTATTACTTAAGGACAGACTTTATTCAAAAGAAATGAATAAATCACGTAGGTATGCGGAATTTGAATTTCATCTAAGTATTTTTGTTGAAATACCTGTTTGCAAATGAAAATAAGGATTATTTATTATTTTTGAACCCGGAATTCCTTTTAACCTAATTAATGTTTAAAGACCTATCTAAAAAGGAAAGTAGGTAGGTTATTATATTTTGTATCATTTATATTTTAAAGTTTTATGAATTACTGCCTACACTTTTATACAAAATAAACAGTAAGAATTTAAATACCTAGTAGCACAATCGTTACTTTTTTGTGACTGTTTTTATAAATCCATTAACAACACAATGAAATATACTCGTATATTGTTATAACCCTATATTAATTTATAAGATTTAGATATTAATGAAGCGTGATTAAATTAACTGAAATAATGACTTTGACAACAATACCATAAATCCGTGCATAAAGTTGTATAAAATAGGTACTATCTTGCACTTTGGTGCACGGGGTATTTACATATTCCGGGGATTTGGCGTATCTTAGCTTTTATGGAAGTAACTACCATATAACCTCCCAACCCCGAGAGGGGTAGGTACCTGTACCAGAACATAGTCCACTATAGGTATGTTATTATAACATAATGTTACCTAAATAAATGCTAACTTCACCTGTAGATCTGCTAGCGGACTATGTTCTGGTACACGTATCAAAATCCCGAAGTTCATAATACCGAGCTTCATAATAATCATAATAAGATGTACGAAAGACTGAACTTCAAAATACCGAAATTCGGTATATTGTACTTCGGTATTTCGTAAATTCGACATTTTGAAATGGGATTTATTAAACCGTGCGACAAAAATAATAAATGGACGACTGATAATGAGTTACTTTAAATACTGAGTAGGCGACTAAAATACTGAGTGACCCCTGTGTTGCTAAATTGTGAAGTTATGAGGATTCGAGTATAGCGCGCCCCAAAGGTTAGAAGGCTAACGCGGGAGCGGAGCTCCCGCTTTAGCCTTCGTGGTAGTTTTTTTACAACCATCCATAAATAGTGGCTCACTTAGTATTTTTGTACACCACATTCAGTAATTTTGACACCCATAAATTGAATAAAATGATTCTTCACTATAGCTGCCAACCTATTATTTTTACTACCTGCTTTTCGGATTAATTTGTGGCCGCGTTAAATACAACTCTTTTGAAATTCGATATTTTGATACGTAGGTAACCTTTCTTTATATTTTATAGTAACCTACTCAGCATTCAAAACAAGTGCTAAATACGAGTAAAAGCTAACTCTTTACGTTAAAATTTTGTCGAAAATAATAATATACAATTGTATTTTGGTCAATAACATAATCCACTTAACAAATCTGAGTACCAATGTACTCAATATAAGAGAATGGGTTCGATTTTAATCTGATGAATGATATTGAGTGTTACGCAAGAGTTGAATCTTAACTTTATTTTGAATGGGCTTGGACAAAAAAACTTATACAAATAATTAGAATTAAGTAACAATAACATTATTAGGATTCACGAAACGCGGAAGACGGAACTGCTCACACGTTACCTCGTCGCTTAAAATCACAGTGAGCGAACTAGCAAGTGCACGTACTTGAAAATTCAAGTTCGAAAGTATATCTGCAGTAATAAATGTTGTTATGTAAGTACGACCAACCTGTAGGTAGCTACAGGTTTGTCACTTTTGAACATTTACAAGTAATTTTATCATAAGAAGTTGATTTTAGTCTTGATAACTGTCACCACATACTACCTTATTATGCCACTTTCTGTACTACGAGCGACTATATTGCAGGTACCAAACCGTGCAAGGAGGTTGTACGAGACATATTTATTGAGAGGGTCGTCGTACGAGAACGTAAACGTCAAATGGTAAGAAGAAGATTAAAGAAAAAATATAGACAAAAAATAATGTAAATTGTATATATCATGTAATTCGAGGATAGGAAACGCTTCTTTTTAGTTTGTGTTTTTTATTGGGTCCACGAGCATAATTTGGCGCAGCATTGGTACTGAAGAAGTATAAACCACGATCTCTGAAAAAGAAGAAGAGGATTATAAATAAAAAATATAAAGGCGACTTTCCACGTTGCGTGATTTTACGGGCAGGCGCGGATCAGCATCAGAAGACGAAGTGTCATTTTGAAAGCGTACATTACGTAGTCAGAATTCGCTTATCCTTTCTCCTTCGGTTTGGTTTATATAGTTTTTATGGGACAGATCTATAGACGTTCACCAACCCCGAGAGGAAATCTTCCTCCAGATCCTCGTCCATCAACCAGCAGGTATACTGTCTTGCAGACTTTTTCTCATCACTCATTATTACGTACTCTGTTAGTTAAGAATTAAAATACCTATGTTTTCTACTAAATTACCTATGTTTTTATATTCTGTAATTTTTTTTTTGCTTTGTAACCTCGTAGTAAGGCTGCATAAAATTACAAAAATATATTCAAGGACTTACATAATCATAAAAATAAAAATTTCGACTTTATCTTGTGATCATTTTCTCACTACATTGTTTTAACCTTTTATTTTATGATTATCTATATTGCCGTTGATCAAAAATGAATACTTATCATGTTAACTATTGTTTTCTTGATGACCTATTTCGTCAGAGGTCAGACGTGCAATTGCATGTGGGGGTTTGAATTGATTGCCATTTTTGGTAAACGTTTTATAATTCAACAATTGTAATTTTGCACAATTATCTTAGTAAGTGCCTATACCTGTATTCCAGAACTTTTAATGTAAAAAATGCTTGGTATGTAAACAGCTAATTAATTGTCTTTCGCTTTGCTAATGATTATATTATAGGGAGGTGTTAGATTGTAGAAGGAAGTAAGTCTGAATAAAAGGGAAACTGTCTCTTAGTGAAAGTATGGAAGTGTTTCGGTGCCTGCACTTGAACACAGAACACGTAAATGGTTTAGAATTGCTGGTTATTAGCAGATCAATAAAAGGTTTTATTTTGTAGAACATGGAAACCTCTAGGAGAAATATAAGTTATTAATTTTGATATTATTTGATCATCAAATATACTTCTTTTGTGCCTACCTCGTTATAACTCTGCACCACCCTATGGTTGACTGGTAGAGAATGCCTAGGCATTAAGTCCGTCATTGTACCTTGTGCATCAAGTTAAATAAATAAATAAATATTGCATATGTTATCATGTAAGCGTGAGAACCTATTTAATCGGACTTTTGCCAGTAAGTTGATTCATGATTGAATGATTTCAGACTAGCGACTTGGCAATAGACGCATCTTCTTTATCCTAGCGTTAATTTCAATCCCATGCGAAGCTTTCACCTCTGAGTCTGGGGTCCGCTTTACTAGTCTAGCTGCGGATTTGGCTGAACTTACATATTTTCCGTGAAGCTACTGCCATCCGACCTCTACAACTCAATGGTAATATCGAAGCATTGCAGCTAGACCAGTTGTTGGACTTTTTAGGGCTCCAACCACCCGTAACGACTGCCATAGATGTTCGTATGGCAACCGGTACCGACGGCTTAACGTGTTCTCCGAAGCACGACCAAGCCAATGAAAATTAATTTCATTAGAAGTGGAAAGAAGACATCGATTTTATTATAAAATTAGAAATTTTAAGTAATCCTGACATTAAGGTATCATACCCACAACTCAACTGATACCAAAAAGCCACAGTTTTTAAACGACTGTTATAAGAGTCTTATACCCGTATTCACAAACGACACTGTGAGGTATCATAGTGTGCTCGAGCGCATAGGGCTGGTAAAATTAATTCACAAACATCACGGAGCAGTATCTAACGCAGTGCGTTCTCTCAACGAAGTATTACTTAAGTGTTATCAATGAATAAAAAGGCTTGCCAAAACGAACGCACTGAGAATATGTCGTTCTTTGCACAGTTTTGGTGGTACGCATAGCGAAGTATTGTTTGTGAATACGGGTGTTAGTAGCCGTACTCGTACTTAATTTCGCAACTTACTTTCTTGAAACATATTCTCCGAAAATTACTTCATCATTAGACTGGTGCAACTCACACCATCCAATCGTATATGCAAACCATGAATAACATTTGGTCCCAAAGAATCCTATCTGAGTATTTATGGACTCGGCGTAATAGATCGGTGCACGATCGTGGCTGCAACTGGATGCGGCTATAAGGAAGTCAACAGCCATTAATAAGAAAATACATGAGCACTATACGGAGGTGTATGGGTGACTCACAAAGAACTTCGGATTCCAAGTCATCTTCGTCTGTTAGCTGGTACCTATATCTGCTGATTACCGGACGATGGCTTAACTTCCAAGATAAGCCACATCAAGAAAACGAGTAGCAGAGCAGTCCCCGAGTACCGAAGTACTTACAAGCTTTGGGTATAACCGGAATGAACTCTGAGATGTCGATGATGATGACACTAGCAAATTGAGGGAATGAGTTCAAAATTTTCTTTGTAAGTAACAAGTTATAAATAATCTTACAGTTTTATCGTTTTTGAAACAGGCAATAACACAAGGCGATTTCAGGTTATTACTACGGGAAGTTCATTCTCCCGCTGACCAAGGTAATTAGGTAGGTACACTGGAACCAGTTTTAAGTTTATGCTGGTACCTGAACTTCGGTGAAGACAGATTTTGTAGAACTGGCAAACAACTTGACAATTGGTATACGTATACCTACTCCAGACTCCAGCTGCTCTGAATGCGTTTATAGGTTTCTGCGTTGCCGGGTTCGACGGCCGAAGTGCGCCAATTAACCATCATAAATCATTTTAATTTACCCATTGCAAGCTTAAAGGGCTAGCATTACTGTTTAATCTGTTCTTTAATTAATCTTTTGGTTGATCCTTGTAGTGAACACGCGCGACTTTCCCCCACTACGCCTACTTTTGTTCAAAATGTTATCGGTATCTATATTCTACTACTGAGTATGTTCAACCACGTGGACCGTGGGCTTATATACATTGATGTTGGTCGGACGATGCTTGCTTATATCTAGTTAAAAGCCATCACACACGTGCATTGGATTAGGTTCACTTAAAGCGACTTACATTGTTCTTTAGTATTTTTACAACCAGGTTGCTTCAAGCAACCATTAGCAAAGAAGTCAACATGACCACAGGCGTCCAATTTTCCTCTCTCTAGACAGTTTGTATGAAGCACATCGACAAAAAGTGCATCGCTCTTGTCCAACTTCCTGCTAACGTTATTCGTCACAAATAGAGGTAACGCTGGATCTAATCCTGAAATAAAAAAGTAAACGGTACCTATTATTGATTTAAATTTTTATTGCCATCTTTGACGATGATACATTTCAATTTGGATTATTAAAACAACACAGATACCCCCTATATGTATAAAATTAACAAGCAACAATCAGGCCAAATTAAAAAAAACCGCTTAAAAAAAAGGAAACTCTTGAAAATGATGAGCTATCTCACAGCACAGGTGCCTTAAATAATAAGACACGATATACGACAAAATAATAAAAACTAGAAGTTACAATACAATAATACTCTAATAATTTTGCTAGGCGTTAACAATAAAATCGTAGTAACAGTTGTATGTATGTGCAAGGTTTTATTTAAACTGTTTATTAATCATCGGATGACATTGACTCAGTTCGATCGAAAGTTGAATAATAACTATTCGAGAAATTACGTATTTTTTTAGTTTATCTGAGTTCTACACATTTTTGTATAGGTATCAAGATAGAAGTAGCTTAGACTAATCATCTAAGAAGAGAGTATATTAAACAACGTTCATAAAATATTATAGCCTAGAGCAAGTGAAATTGTACGAGCATTACAAAATGCGTGGTTGTGTGTGTAACTTTTGTAACTCAAAACAAATGAGGTATAATAAATTTTGAATAGTGTAAAGCAAGTCATTAATAACAAAAGAATATGATAAGGTGCATAAATAGTGTAAAAATAGAAATAAATTCGCTTCGAAGCGATTCCCTTATAGGATGTCACTTTATCTATAAACCCAGATTCATTCTTACCCGTGATCCTACTTATCTTTCCACTTTTAATGTAGTCACCGATGTACCCCGCTGTCTGCGCACCGAGACTAAAGCCAATGATGTGGAACAGTTCAAGTGAGAACCCATATGTTTGGACAAGCACATCAATCAATTGAGCAGTGCATTTGCCCACCAACTCAGTGTTGCGAGCAGCCTGTATATAACAAGGCTCCAGCACTATCGGATTGTAGTCGAGTGATATAATGTTGTAGTTGCAGCACTTCATGTACGCTGAAAATTTAGATGATGTTGTGTTAATCTTTTTTTAAAAATATTTAGCTGATAATTGACTGCACCATGCTAGATGGTAAAAAGCTGAGGTGCAGTCAAGAAGATATGGGCCACTATTTCTGATGCTGTTGGCCTTGAAATAGTGGTACCTAACTTGACGGCCTTGATAGATGCTTTTTCACGCCCCGCTTGAAGAACCCAGGACTGTAGGAAGAGGGAAATACGTGCGCGGGTAGAGCATTCCAGTTTCTTATAGTGTGACAGGGGAAGAAGGGCTCAAACCATTTGGTGCGAGATGGATGGATGGATTCCCATAGTTTTTGTGATATCGGGACTTTTCGGGATTCATTTTTCACCTATGTAGGTGGCACTGCAGGTCAGTACAATTTGTTCTGGACAGGAAGGGAGAGGGTGGGATCACTTGAAATAGCTCCTCGGAACATCAATGCGTGTTATGGTAGACCCCGACCCCAATAACGCGTCAGGGTTACCAAAACATCGGTGACCAGAGCCGGTTTGAGTGTCTGGAAATGCGAGAGACTCAGGCTCAACATTCCCACCTCACCGTCAGCTCCGGTGAGGTGAGGCCCGAGGGGGCTTCTTGGGGGGAGGATACGTTAAAAAACAAGAGCCTTGGGCTGGAAAAACTCAGTGCCTCTACTATGGACTGGTGCATATATTAAAGAGCAGTGTTATTGCTTTCGGCTTGAGTTTTACCGAGGCAAGATAATTCACTATTTTGGTGGCTTGGTTTACCCGCGTTTCACTTGAGGGCACGGTGATATCGTGTAAATCGAATCTATTTCGACATTACTGCATTTTTGTAATAGTTATGATCAATTATCATATACAATAATAGTTTTATCATTTAGATTTAAAAGTGTTAGCATTTTGATGTACCTAATTCATTTCATTGTGGAAATGTAAGTGAACAGTACATTAACATGGTAGTAATGTATGTGTTCACAAAAAAAGCTAGAGTTAAGCCATGCAGACTTTGGTTCTAATAGTACTGTGTTTAATTGTTGTTGTTTAATTATAAGTTCTAATAAAAGGTCTAGCTGCAAAGCTTCGATATCGCCTAATGTTATCATTGGGCTGTGGAGGTCAGATGGCAATCGCTTCACGAAAAAAATATCGAGGTCTAGCCAAATATGTAGTTAAGACGGTGAAGCGGACACCAGACTCCGAGCTGAAAAGCTTCGGATGCGACTGGGAATTAACGCTAGGATGAGAGAGTACTGTGTTTAATATTCTAGAATATTTATTTATTTATGTTTGTTTGTTACCTGGTCTGAGCACAGTATTTGGTGCGAAGTCTTTGTAGCCTGTATATCCATGTATGAGAATCTTTATTGGCGCATTGTCAACCCATGGGGCATTTTTAATTGAATTTGAATCATTGACTAAAATTTGGTATGGCTTGTTTTCATTTGCTCTAAAAATAATTCATTATTGATTAAAATATAATATAATCAATGATCTTGTACTCGTAACTAGTGCCCTACGGGGTGGTCGAAATTCTCTTGTTATTATTTATTTTGAACATAATATGTCCAATGCATTTTATATATTTCTTCTCCATATAAATTTAAACTGAATCTCCATCCTTTCGCACAATTTTCTCATAAAACTTTGTGCTTCTGAAACTCCAGTTGTAGACGGTAGACGTAGACCTCTGTAGACGGCCGAAGGGAGAACACGACAGCATTTCAATTGAACTTCATGAAATAATTAAATAATTAAAGATTTTTGTTCTACTCTAGCTGGTAGCGCTGGAATTATTAATCTTAAAAATAATACCTATTGATCGTCATTATATAATAAGTTATAAATGTAGGCCTTGAGTAGTTCCGAAAGAGTTTCACAATGAAACGCCTGCTAAAAGATAATACCTCTTGCTATTTACATTCATCAGGCATTTTAATAGAGCTTAGCCTGTTCAACAGTTAATTTTTCTAATGCATTACAATTTAATGACTTTACTGCTAAGAACTTAGCTAATTATCACTTTTCTAGTCAGATTCATTAAAAAACAAAAAAAAGTCACTTGTAACATTTTAGATTTTGAATGAAAATCAGTTAGACCAAATAACTTGATCATGAGGACTCAATCCAAGAAGTTTGACCAGCAGGAATTTTTTTCCTCGTGGTCAAATCAGTTTGACAAAATAGTTAGTCCACCTGGAAGAACCGGAAAATCATGTCTATTGTTTAGGTAACTTACTTAGTATATAACCAAAATGTTATATTTATGTTAGGACATTCCATAGGCGGTTCTACACAAGCTGCAGTGAGTGTAGGTTGTACAACTGAAAATAAAAACATTTATATTTTTTATGTAAACTTGGCGATAGAATTTGATTCCGAATGCAGTTCCTGATTTATGTTTATAAGAATATATAAGAAAAGAATAATAGAAGAAAAGAAGAAGAAGAAAAGAAGAAGAAAAAGAAGAAGAAGGTGTTTATAAGAATACTACATGCTGTATGTAAAAATTTCACGATGGGTAACGGGGATGCCAGCGCTGACGGCAACTCACAACAGAGGAAGGTGCTGCCGCCAGCGGCAAACTCCAGCCAAGGCCTGAGTGGCCCTGTGGAGGGCTGCTCGAAGGTTACTAGTACTAGTCCCTCTGACTAGCAGATGGCATAGTGGAGAACAGGCAAGTGGCGAGCTGGTTCTTCGAGCGCAGACGCTGAGTAACAAGATGGCCGCTTGTCACCCTGTAGACCCAACCAGGCCAGAGCACATTTCCGAGGTTCGATGGGGACGTGCTACTTCTTCCTACACCTAAAGGAGCTATCTCGAAATTGGCAATTTCTCTTTAAAAGTGACATCTCACGTATTTGTATAGAAAATTTAATTATTGAACGCACACTACTTGTGATTGTGAAAAATCTTGACAGGAGAGCTCGCCCTGAGTCAGCACTTCACAATTTTGAATCTCAAGTTAAAAAGTGAAGAAAATTAATTATATTGCCTAATTAATTTCGTTCGGTTCCTTATGTCGCACATAGGTACCTACACTACCTACAGACGGTAAAAGGAGATAAGTATACACCTTTTTGTATTAAGTTGTATGAAAAGATGTATACTTAGATAATTAGGTATACATACATCTTTTCAGTACAGTACATTTCACTACTAAGTTAAGATTTAATGGACTTCCTTTCATTTCATTTACGATGTTATTATCGATTGATGCCATAAAATGCAGAATGTTACTTTTCCGGATCTTAGTCGATTCGATTACCGGGTGTGGCAAGCGGGTTTTCAAAAGGAATGTTTACTTTGAGTGAAATGCGCTAACTCCAGAATTTGGAGATCTTTTCCTACTGGTAAGGTCAAAATCTTGCACCCTGTATTGTATACATACATGAGTGTGTAAGTACACAATTAAATATTAAGATATGCTCGTAGATGGGTGAAGTGGCCCACACCAAGGGGCGGATCACCCGACCGGCCAACGGCGTCCCCAGCTGGAAGTAATGAGTAATGCTCGTAGATTAGGTACGAGTACTAATCGAGGCATTCGTTCAATATGCAGATTATGAATGATGTCTGAGAAAATGCAGAATGTCGTTTTTTATCCATAATCAGTAGTAGGTATTTACCTACCGATAAGTACTACTGACGATAAAAAAATGGGATATGTTTTTTTCGCACTGCTGATGAAAACAATTTCTAAGTTTTATTGTGCAAAAATAATGTTGAGTAAAAAACTTATTGTTTAAAAAAATAGTTGTGAAGTTCTGACACCTGTCACTACCTGTCAAAAACGTTCTACAATATGTGTATTTTATGAGTATTCCAAATATAAAAATGATATATTTTGTTGATTTATTGTCTATGACAAAAACGCTCGTGATTGGTTAGAGCTCTGGGTGACGTCATTGCTACCAAAATATCTCCAGTTGTATGAGCTATTATTGTTTGTTTCGGTGTTATTATTTGCTTTTTCCTTGATTATCGCGAGTTTTATGGACATATTTTGTGATTAAGTTCGAAATGGATACAAATTTTGTGCGAGCCGATGATAACAGCAACTTACCTACAATAGAGTGACGTCACAACTCACTCGCATCGCCATGTTTAAATATCCTAGCGTTTTTCGCGCACTTTTGAAAATTTAAACTTTAGCATTGATTTTTTAACAAAATGCATTGTTTTTTTACAGAAATATTAATGTCAAAGTCAAAGTCAAAAATCATTTATTCTGTATAGACCATTAAAACGGCACTTACAAAACGTCAAAAATATATAATTATGTACTAAAGACTAGCTTAGCAAATGGACCACCGGTTCGAAACGCGGCCCTGGCCTGAGAAGACTCCGGCAAGAAACTCAGCGGGCTTTTTTTTTTTGGTCTATTTACAAATAATGCTTAGTCTACTTAGTCTAAATACAATAATTTGTTTGAGAAGCATGCATGAGTGAACAGCTCATTTCCAAGCTAGTTTATCATCTAAATATTCTTGTATTTTATAATAGCCCTTTTGGCACAATTTCCTCTTAACTACATTTTTAAATTTATTTATAGGTAAATCCCTAATTTCCTTAGGGAGCTTGTTAAAAAAGCGTATACAGTTACCCTGGAAAGAACTGCTAATTTTTTGGAGTCTGGTATCACAGACTACAAGATTGTTTTTATGTCTCGTATTTATGTTATGCCTGTCACATATTTTGGGAAATTTGGAAATATTTTTCTTAACATACATTAGGTTCTCGAAAATGTACTGTGACACTACGGTCAGAATGTCTATTTCTTTAAACTTTTCTCTGAGGGAGACTCTTGGGCCCAAATTATAAATAGCTCGCACAGCCCGCTTTTGTAATATAAATATTGTATTCAAATCCGCGGAACTACCCCAAAGGAGAATTCCGTAGCTCAAAATACTATGAAAATAACTGAAATAAACTATTCTAGCCGTATCCACATCTGTCAGAGTCCTAATCTTTTTTACAGCGTAGGAAGCTGAACTTAATCTATTGGCTATTTTTTCAATATGTGATCCCCACTGCAGTTTGGCATCAATACTCAAACCTAAGAACACTGTTGATTCCACAAGGTTCAACACCTGACCATTGAGTTGTACATTGGTTTCCACCTGTGCAACATTAGGTAGGGTAAATTTAATAAATTTAGTTTTATTCCCATTTAGGCAAAGATTGTTTGTACTAAACCAATGGACCACTCTTGTTATTGCACCATTCACTTCGTCATAATTGTTTAGTTGCCTCTTAATTTTAAATATTAACGAAGTATCGTCAGCAAATAAAATAATACTATGTTTGTCCCTTACGTAGTAAGGGAGGTCATTTATATAAATTAAGAATAAAAATGGTCCTAGTATCGAACCCTGTGGAACGCCCATCGAAACCACGGATCCTACTGAGCGTGTACCGTTAACATCGACCCTCTGAATTCTATTATTCAAATATGAAGTCAGAAGATCGAGAGCCCTGTTCCTTATTCCATAATGTTCTAATTTCTTGATTAATGTATCATGGTGGACGCAATCGAAAGCCTTGGATAGATCACAGAAGACACCCAATGCATCATGCTTATCTTCCCAGGCTTCGTAAATACAATTTAACAATTCTACACCAGCATCGGTGGTCGAACGTCCTTTAGTAAACCCAAACTGTTTATCATGAAACAATTTGTTTTCACCAAAATGGGTTAACAACTGTCCCAGTGATTATGTTTATACTGTAATAAGCAATCATTTGAAATGGTTTTTGAAAATTAGTCAAATAGCCTATTATATGTAAAATTGTGATATTGTCACTTGTATCAAGAAAATGATCATTGTACAGGAATTGTAAAATTGTAGTTACAATTCTACAATTATGTAGATTTCCACCATAGTGTAACTCGTATTCTTTATTAAATATAAACTTGTAGACTTGTAAATTGTGAAGTACAATTTGTAGATTTGGTAGGTACAATTTGTAGGCTTTATTAAGTAGGGCCTTGGGTGCACCTAACTTTTAATAACGAACAGGGATCACTTTATTTTGATGTTTCTTAAATAATTTCATTACACTTATGCTATAATATAAAAAAAAAACTTTAAAAATTTAAAGATTACATATTTTTTTCATTATATTTAATAAATACATTATAATTAAATTTAAAACTCGCAATACCCAAATATGCAAATGAAATTGAATGAGAGGTCTCATACAATTTTATTTGCAAAGGCACTTCTTGCAATATTTTATATTTCTAACTCGGAAATCCTTACGAATTTATCACTATGTACTTACATAAATAGTAGAACATAAGTAAAACTATGGAAAACATTTTCACGAAAATATTAACGCTTCAAAATTTCTCTGGGCTACGTAATCACTACACTAGGCTACGGGCTCATTTATATAAACCTAGTAGTGCAGCAGTGCCTTAATAAGGCAATAAACTTCACCCTTCACACAACAAACAGCTGTTTAAGACAAGGAAAACTATTCGGTCTCCTTGTGCAAGTTTTTATTTGTCTTCGAACATAGACTCACGCCATTACTGATAAATACTAGTATTTATTGCCTTTACAAAAATATTTTAAATACCTCTTAACCTGATAGTTAATGGTCTGGTAGTTTTTTTATTGCATGATAACTGTAAGTAGGTACTAGTATGTATAATATACCTTTGTTGACTTACTCGTTCAAAGTCTATTGAGAATTTTAACGAATACATTATGAAAATATATTATAAAATAAAAAACTAAACCCGAATCCAAGGTTTTCTTTATAACATAATCTTCACCGTAACATTCATATACATAGGTAGATACTGGCGTAAAAACCCTTACGAAAATGCTGATTCTTGTTCCCTGCCGGAGTAGGCCCGAGACAAGAGCCCAACATCTACAATTCTACAACTCTACAACATTCTACACAACGCCATTTAGACCCATGGTAAGCTTAATTAGCTTGTGTTATGGAATCTAGAATGCGGATATATATACTTAGATCCTTTTTTTTGTTGTAAATACATACATATTATACATAGAAACACCCAGACCAAGGCAAGTATTTATATTCATGCATACAAATATTGGCACTGAGCGGGGATCGAACCCGCGCCTCCTGCGTAGCAGCCGCGTTCACTATCGCTACGCCACAGATGCACTACTTCTATCTACTTCTATCTTTACATACTTTAGATATTTATCTGGATTTTTTAGATATTTATCTAAGTCCTTGGGACAAAAACAAGAGAAGCGTTATCCCTTCAGTAGCCCAAGAGGAGATTTAGAGGTCTAGTACTTTTGTAAATTATATCCACTTATTTTGATAGACAGGCTTCAGGTATAACGTTGGTAATTAAACTCAAAATGTAACTAAATAGGAATTTACTATATAATTGGTTAAGCAACAAATGCCAGTCTATGTTGTAGACCTTCTATTCTAGATAACAATGTTATAAGGAAGTATTGTCATTGTTAGCAAGCGTAAAATAAAATTAAATGAAGAACCATTTTCTTCACAACTTTTTGAGTATCAATAGCCACTCTTTCGTATTATTCCAAATTATTATGGAAATGAATTTGTCGTAAGGAAACACGCTTTTATTATCTTATCATTGTTTCGTGTAGAGCCTACTTTGTGTAATGTAATTAGTGTTCAGTACTGCGTTGATAATAATTAAGGGCACTGTTTCTGGTTTTAGAATTATTTACAATCTCACTCGGAACAGTCGGAACAACAAACAAATTGTATAATTAAATCCTTATAAGAGCGTTATCTTTTAATTTAACTGTGCAAGCAACTTCAATATACCTATTTACTTCCGTACGTAAAATAAACAATATAAAAGGTTTTTCAATAAATAGTTACTATGTAATAAAATAAAAACTGAAGTACGTATACATTTAAAGATAGTTAACCTCTTTTACTCCAACTTTTCAGTGTGGAAACAGTAGGCCAAAGCCTCCCAACATTGGGGAGGACTATTTCCAGCAGTGGAATGCGATAGGCTAATTGATTGACTCCAACCAAAGGACGCTCCGTAGATATTGCTGTTCATGATCCCGTATGATCTTCGAAGCACAAGTCCAAACATTCAGCAGATGTATCGTATCGGCTTACGATGCATCTGCTAAGGGTTATATGAGGCTCTAGCACAGGCTTTCCTGTCTGGGTTGAGAGGAACATCCAAACATCTAGACAAAATTCTACATCAATAGTCCATACTAATATCATAAATGTGAAAGTATGTATGTCTGTCTTTCTGTCTGTCTGTGATGCTTTCACGCCTAAACCACAGAACCGATTTTGATGAAATTTAGTACAGAGATAGATTAGACCTTGGAAAAGGACATAGGCTATGTTTGGTTGCGATAACCGACATCCAAGCGGGCGGAGCCGCGGGCAAAACTTAGTAATATTATAAATGCGAAAGTAACTCTTTCTGTCTGTCTGTCGGTTACGCTTTCACGCCTAAACCACTGAACCGATTTTGATGAAATTTGGTATAGGGGTAGATTAGACCTTGATAAAGGACATAGTCCATGTTTGGTCGCGATGACTACGGGATAAACGCGGGCAACTACTAGTATTTTATAATAGCAGGATAATGCGTAGTGCTGTGCCGGCCCCACAATAAATTTTCTTTTTCCGGAAGAATGATCAATAATGGCAATTTATATTTCTATGATTACACCAAATTACTATTACCGTTGAATATAGAGTTATTATTGTTGAATAATTTGGTTCATTGGTTGTATTAGTGATTAGGTAATTAATAATAAATTGGTATAATTATTGCAGCGTGGTTTAATTACAGTGTTAACAAACTGTTAGTGCACTTTTAAAGTAAATACCAATATGAACTATTTTTTAAGTTTTGGTGGCGCATTTTTGGAAGTAAAATTTTTGGCGCATAGTTGGAACAAGCAAAAATGTGAAGTCTGTACAGGCCACGAATTAGCAAATGGAAGGTTTTTTATATTTAAGTGGTCAAATGCACGCCAACTGATGGTCAGCTGGGGTGCAATCCAAAGATTACAGGCCGACAAGTCCCTAGAATAGCGGTCCCTACCTTAAGGGCCCGTGATTAGGAAGAAGGAAACACGTGTATTGGTATAGCTTGGATGGACAGGATGCTATGGCACATTTTGGGAGAGGCTTGTACCTAGCAGTGGACTGCAACGCACTGCTGGTGGAAAGTCAGGCTCAGAACAGTTATGAAGATGTTAGGGCCTTGCTAGCTTCACAAAAATTTAAGCGAGCTTGCACTAGTTGTACTGCTATGTTATTTTTAGTACTATTGTCAAGTCGTTATATTTGTTATAGTAAATATTAAAAAAAATTAATATAGATACTGTTGCTATATCTATATGTTGGTATCTAACTTTATAACTAGGAAAAAAAAATATGCAAAAGTTTCGTAATAGGTACTGGGAGTAAATACTAACTAATATACCTACTGGTAGGACACGACGGTATGTTCGTCTTATCGAGCAGTCCGACTGGGGAAGTACCATTGCCCTATAGAATACGGTTGTGTTCCTGGCGGTGAGTAGGTAGTGGAGAGGTTTTGTGCAGTTAATTTGAAGACCCAAGGCTTGTCCTGCTTGTCTTCAGCGCTTACGGTACAGAACCTTGGCAGCACGAGTGTGACTCCTCTGGTGTTGCACTCGTCCATAGGCCACGGTAACCACTTTCCATCAGGTGGGCCGTGTGCTAGTCTGCGACATAAGTGGTTTGAGGGCTTGATCAGTAATTGCCACGGTTTATTCGATACTTGGGTAGGAACTTTAAAAATCATAACCCTTCTTGTCAGTCGGGTAATAAAGAAACAATGTAATCAGTTTAAATTATATTTTATTCATGAAATCAGTCAGTTATTTAAAATTATTTAAAGTCATTTGGCACTTCACTAAATAATATGGCGATACAATCAATAACAGGTATGCTCTGAATGCTGCTATTTATCATTTTACTATGACTGAAAAAGTCTCTATAAATATCATAAAAATGTATGTTATGAACATTATTTATTATCACTTGGATTTATTTGCATAAAATAAGCGTATTTATAGGTTATTTACAGGAGACGGCAACAAAACTGGTCGAACAATCAGAGCCCTTCAATATCTGACTTACAATTTGAAGTAACAAAATAAATCCCTTTTCATATATTTACACAAAAACATACCTATGCATAACATATTTACAAACTTTATATACAAGGTTTGTTGTATTTTGTTGTACCATTTTTATCGCAACTACAGTATCGAATTGAAAGTACCTACCAATTAAAATTAATGACAGATAGTGTCCTCTGTCGCAGAAGTAGTTAATTATAGTCACAATAATGTTGAACTTCAGGCATTTTCCACTATATTTAAAACCTGACATTGACTTAAAGAAATTATTTTGTTCCGAAATTACAAACATATTTTTTACAAATCTTAAAAATAATGAAAATTTATATAAACAATATATGGCAAGAAAATATAGAGACCTTGATACAAGATCGCAACATTTTATACATATTCTTAACCGAATGTATACTAAATATATATTTACAATCTAATTTTAATCCACTACATTAAACATACTCTTCAGATGGCTTCGGCGTGCCATTCTGCAGCCTAAGTGACGATGATATTCTACCGTTCACAGAATCAGGTAATTCGGCTATATCTTTGAAGACGTCTATCATACTTTCAAAATTTGGGCCCCAATTAAAGAGATCGAGAGGAGCTGGTCCCCATCCAAGTGCTGCTGAAGCCGGTGAACCATTTGCTTGTCTGTACAGAGCTGAACTTACGTGAGGTGCTAAATCGTCATCAGATGCGACTAGAGTACTCAAAGAACCACGGAACGAAGAGTCAAAACTTTCGTATGGTGGTGGCAATATAGGTTTCTTAGGATTACTACCATTGCTAACATTTTGTCGTCTAACATCTTCTAATTTATCTGCGTTTATACTATTATTATCATATTCAATTTCTGAACAAGTAAAGCTATCATTCCCACTTTCGTCATCAGACCCGGTTGAACTTCTGTTATCATCTGGTGGTGAGTGATGTCTGTGTGACATGTGGTGACCGACTCCTCCTCCTCGTGGTGCTTCACTTGAACTTGACACCGCATCCAATGTAGACACTAAACTAGAAGTTCGTTGTCTGGCATTCATTCTTTCTATTTCTTCTGCAGTAAGCCCCACTGCACCAGAGCCAACTGAAACGACTTGTGGAACTTGTGGTGGGGCACTAGGTGTTTTTCTACCCGCAGAAGAACTTTGTCCACTTAGTTGAGACATAACAGGACTATTCAAACTCCTTTCACTATTGCTATGTAACGCATCTTTACCAACTCCACCAGAACTAGATGTTGTGGCTAATAAAGCGCTTTGTAATGGTTTTCCAGAAATATCGTGAAGAGTTAATATTCGAGGTTGTTGACTGAGTTCACTACTCGGTGAAAGTCGGGCCAGTGGTGTAGTTTGATGTTGTCTTGGCTGTGGAGGAGGTTGCGCAGCTTGTGGAACCCGGGACGGATACCCACTTGGATGATGGGGAGAGTGCCGATGCTGCGGAGTTTGGTGTTTATGATGGTACCCTGCAATAGGTGGTGGTGTAGCTTTATATTTTCGAACACCTGCTGCTTCTCTAAATCCTTTATAATGATAAACGATATCTATATCTGAGGGAGCGATAGAACTAGCGTTTTCTAGATCGTAATGTTCGGGTACTTCAGAGTTTAAGTCCATTCCACTTGGGTGATCATGCGTATGGTGTGAATTATTAGTAGATGGAGGTGGTGGTGGATGATGGTCGTCTCTGAGTGCTGGACTCTTTCCTACTACTTCACGTTCAATGATGTCAGGACGTTGTGGTCGTGGTGGATCAATGTTCATAATTTCTCTATCTTTATACTTCTTCGATAATAATTCAGGACCGACTATGTGACCAACATTGCGTGTAATATCTACGTTCTCTGACATATAACTATTCAGACTAGTATCATTGTTGTGAAGATTTCGGTTCATAAGACTGTCATTCGTGCCCGCAATAAGATTTGGCGCGTTTAACATTGCTGGACCACCATTTTGCTTAGAATGCACCATACCACTTTTATTGACTGCACCATTACTTTTTTCTTTCTTCTGTTTCCGAAGTCGATAAAAAATAATGGAAACTGAAATTGCAACCAATAGGATGACAAAAAATACTATCACAAGTGTAATTCCAATACGTAATGGATGATTTTGAGCAGCCCCAATACCAAAAGCACTGTGACAGCCATTGAGTATCTTTCCTCTATAAGTAGTTTCTTGAAATATAGTTCCATTTCCACTAAAAGGCTGGATTTCGTAATTAACAGAAAAATTTGCTAAACAACCTTCAAATTTATTTTGGCTCGATGTAGTTACCCATTCAGGTTTAATGCCGCCTAGTGATATTACAGTTAGATACGGATCCAAAAAATCATGAACACCTGCTGCATCAAGTTCTTCTCCTACATTCTTAGAGTCGACGAGTAAACGTATACTTCTACCGATGGACACTAAAGTGATGTTATGCCAAGTTCCATCAGATACATCACTTTGTTCTGCTTGACTCATGTTAACCACGGTGTTTTGTTTTGATGTATAGATGACCTTTCCTTCTAGCAGTTCTATCAATGTAAAGTATTTATCAGTAGCAGAATAAAATAGGACGCCATCTTTCCTGTGTGTTCTAAAAAGGAAGGATAAAGTTTTTGCGGGACTATTTACTTTAGGAATAACTTTGCCAGAAGATTTTATACTTTTCTTTGACCATCCAGTATTTCCCCCGTAAAAAGTTTCAAGTAGTTGCATTCTTCTATGTTTTTCAGATATTGTGTATGAAATAAATCCATTTTCAGCAACTGAAATAGACTGAAGAGAACGAGCGCAATCTGGTGAAACGAAATAAGCATCACATTTACAAAGATTAGCCTTCCATCTGTCCAAACATTGACCAAGACCGCATACGTCTTTTTTGAAACAGGCTCCTTTTTCTGAGCGGTCACATTTTGATTCCACACTTCGTGATCTTATAGGATTTGTTAGATTGAGCATTCGTCCATTAACAGTGATGCTATGCATACAGCCAACAAAATCATCAGAATGGATTTGTCCAGGTCGTTCAAGTACTGGATCAGCTTTGTGAAGACCACCGATCAGCAAAGGTTCGTTGTTGAAATTTAATGTTCTGAAAACAGAAATGGGATCTTTTTAATACAAAATCCATAATTATGTTTGAGTCAGTGATTGTGATATCATTATTCCATTCCACATAAATAAACTCTAAGGTAAAAAAAATTGACAGACGTTATGACATATTTCTTTCTACATTTAATTTTATATTTAAAACAATGATACCCACCCTGCTTGTCCAATATCGTCATCATAACATGAATCATCGCCAGGTTCACATTCAGTGCAGACATCTCCATGGTCAGTACACGATGCTATGCTTAAGGAAATCACCCGCCCATTTCTGGTCGCTGTAAGTTTGTACCAACTACCATCAGCCAGATTTTTGTTCGAGTGCATTATCGCCACTGAAGTTATTGATGTTCTTGCGCCTCCAAAAGAGAAAGATGGCTTGCCACCGAGTAACTCTATTGCTATAAAATCTGATCTTCCACCCGTCTGTGCTCCATAATTGTATAACAGTAAGGCTTCAGGTTTCGTAGTGGCAAATATTATAGTTATATCGTTAGTTGATGCATCAAGAGATGGAAATTGCATGTAAGAAAGTTCACCAAATCCGAATGTAGTACTTTCGCAATGTGTTCCATATCGACCATCAGTGCAACTACATTTGTATCCAGGTTTCAAACTAATACATATTCCTCCATGCATACATGGATTAGGTCTGCAGGAATCTACTAAAGCTTCACAATGATTGCCACGATAACCAGGGCGACATAAACAGAAGAATGAATTTTTGTCTGCACTCTCTTTACAGGAACCTCCATTCTTGCAAGGATTATTACTGCATACATCGTCTCTTTCCAGTTCACAAGTTTTACCATCACGGCGAGCTGGGCAAGTACATGTGAATTCATGACCTTGTTTTCGACATTGTCCTCCGTATCGACAAGGATTAGGTGAACAAGGATCTTGCCGATTTTCACAGTTAGTACCTATAAATCCATCTGAACAATGACAGATATACTCGTGCTTTACCAAGGGTGAAGATAAAATGAGTGTAGAACTTTCAATGATTTTGGTATCATCTAGAACTCTGATTGAATCAGTACATAGGCCTTCATTTTGGCACCTTTGAGACGCACATGGAAAATAAGATACTATAATTTCTGCCTTTAGCAACTTAGTTATCTGCATTTCTTTACTTTTTAAGAGCTTTTCTGTATTTTCTTTTTTCCAAATAGTGTTATTATCTCTTGCGGCTATTGTAATATCTAAATTGTTTTCTACTTCATTAATACTGTACAAGTAAATATTTTCCTTATTTCTAAGCTCTTCTCTTAAAATTTCAAGTAAGCTTCTATAATAATAGGTTAGAAAATCTGAAGCAGTCAAGTTTAAAATTCTCATGGTTACAGACTGCTCTACAGTATTGTTATCAAAAGAAAAGAATTCAACACTTATCGATGATACAACGTCTCGGTGAACTCCATCATTGCCAGAAACGGAAAAGGAATAACCTTGTCCTGGTTTGACGGCGTTGGTGTGAAGGTTACATCCTGTTCTAATATTGAGTAGTGACAATGTATTTTCAGATGTAGAATCTTTAATAATTTTACACTTGTAATCGCCAATTAAATCAGGATCATTTGGTTTCACGTCAGCAATTTTGCCGCGTGGGACCTTATTGTTAAAAGTGTATACAATAATATGTGCCGATCTCGGTGTCGGAGGATTGTCGTTTCTGTCCAATACTTTTATTGATAACGTGTAATTTGATTTCATTACCGGGCTACCACTATCTTCAATTTGTATTACCACTTCTAAATTAGGTGTAACTTCTCTGTCCACTTTCTTTGTGGTCACAAGGATACCAGTATGTCTGTGAACCTTAACGTAGCCTTGATGTTTACCTCCTACTATAGTATAGGAAAATGGAGCTCCATTTGGTGGCAAATCAGGATCTGTAGCGGAAATTGTAGCAATACTTGTGTTAGGAGGTTCATTTTCATAAACAGAACCTTGAAAATTAGATATGTCGAATATAGGGCCGTTATCATTTATATCAGTCAAAGAAATTTTTACTGTAGCCGTACCAGTTTGCGGTGGTACTCCTGTATCAATCGCACCAACAATCAATGAATAAGCTGGTAAAGTTTCTCTATCTAGTTGTCGAGCTACTTCGATTTCACCGGTCTGTGGATCTATTTTAAAGTCTTGATTAGCGTTTCCTCCAATTATAGAAAAGCTAAACTGATTATTTTGAGGTCGTACATCTTTATCAACTGCTTGTACTTGAATTACTTCTTGACCTATAATAGCACCTTCAGAAATAGTAGCTTCGTAATTATGATGCAAGAATTCTGGTGGATCATTACCGTCTTGAATAGATATTATAACTTGAGCTTCGTCAGTGTCATTTCCATGTATGCCACCTGAGTTTTTCGCTAAAACTGTTAGTACAAATCTGTTTTGAGTCTCTCTGTCTAAGTAACGAGCCACACGAATAACGCCTGTTTGTGAATTTATACTGAAACCTTTGTCATTACTTGATCCTACAAACAAGTAATAAATAATTCCATCATCTCCATTATCTTGATCTGTGGCCTGAATGATACCCACATTCGTACCAACTTCCGCAGATTCCGATACGTCAAAATGGAATACCGGCTGCTTGAATTTAGGAAAATATTCATTGACACCTGTTATATGAACTATGACTATAGTCGTATTTCGCATTACCGAATCTGGGTTTTCAGCTCTTATTTCTAGAGAATAAACCGTCTTTTCTTCATAGTCGAATACTTCTTTTGAGTATATTTCGCCAGTATTAACGTCAATGTGGAACAATGACGCCATTTCATTATTTATATAATATTTTATTATAGCATTTTTTGGAGAATCTATATCAATAGCAGTTACTTTGTATATAAAACTGTTAACAGGAGAATTTTCAGGCAAATAAGCAACGTACTGCGACTGATTAAATTGTGGAGTATTGTCATTGATATCCGTTAAAATAATTGTAAGAGTTGCTATGGTTTCTTTAGGCTTGAAACCGAGATCCTTAGCAGTAATATTGAGTCGATATTCTTGTATAGTATCAAAGTCTAGCGGTCGTAAGATACTGATGGCACCAGATATCGGATGAATTTGAAATTCTTCGCCAGCATTTCCAGATGAAATGGAATAGCGCACAATGCCATTGGGCCCATGATCCTCATCACTAGCTTTAACAGTCAGGATTGATGATCCTACGGGTTCATTTTCAGGTACAATTACTTGGTAGCTCAGAGCTGTGAATTTAGGACTGTACAAGTTTTCACCAGTTACAACAAATATGACTGTTGTCTCATCAGATTGTGGAGGAACTCCTCGGTCAATTGCTTTTATTTTTAACTCATAATATTGACCCATATTATAAAACTGTTTATTAACAACTATCCAACCACCTTTTTTGTCTATTCCGAGATATGCTGACCCATTTCCACCTCGTATATAATATTCTACTTCAGCATTTATACCATAATCCATGTCGTCTTCAGCTGTTAATTTTATAATTTTTTCTCCTGGCATCGCGTCTTTTGGCACAGGTACAAATTTTTCATGTTCTTTAAATTTAGGTGCATTATTATTTGCATCCACGACATTAATGGTTACCAAACATTCAGAAGACATTGGCGGTTTTCCGTTGTCTGTGGCCACAATGACTACGGAATATGTGTTTTCGGGTGATGAATTGATAGATGTTCTCTTATAATTCATCATGAATTTACTCAATATTTCACCTGTTGCTGGGTCTATTGAAAACAAATCAGATGGTTGTTGCAAGGAGTACGAAATTATTGAATTGGGACCTTGTTTATCTCTATCCGTAGCAATAACTTGCCCGACGAAACTATTTTTCTTTTGTAACTCTGGGAAATTGAAACTATAGAAAGAATATTCAAATTCTGGCGCATTGTCGTTCTGATCTTGTATGGTAATAGTTAAAGGTGTTTCAGATCGCCATGCTCCATCTGTTGCTGCAACTTTCAGAATATATTCATCTTGTAGCTCTCTGTCCAAAGGTCGTGCTACCGTAACATTTCCACTTATTGGATCTATTATAAATTTGTTACCGGGATTTTCAACAAAACTGAATGTAGCATTAGCATTAGGCCCCGAATCTAAATCTGAACTAGTAACTCTGATTACAAACGAACCAATTTCTGCATTTTCCGTTACATTCACACTAAACAGGCGCGTAAATCTTGGTGGATTATCGTTTTTGTCTAACACAGTGACAATTACTGTAGAAGTCCCTACAAGCTGTGGTACTCCATGATCTACAGCTTCCACAACTAATTCATAAAATGGAATTGTTTCGCGATCTAGAGCAATGTTTGTAGAAATCTCTCCATTCTCTGTGTCGATTGTAAAAGTTTCATCGTAGTCATCAACTAACTTGAAGGATATACGACCATTTTCATTTGAGTCCTCATCATGGGCATCGATTTTGATTACTAATTGAGGCGGAGATTCTTCTTCCAATACAGTTGCATTGTACAAAGGGTTATCAATCACAGGAGCATTATCGTTTGCATCAGTTACTTTAATTTCTATTTCAATAAAAGACTTTAAGGGAGGGTTGTCAGAATCTCTTACTTCAAACCATACTTCATAAAGAGGCATCGTTTCGTAGTCAAGCCCTTTTCCGGTGATAAAAACTTCTCCACTCATTGGTTCTACTCTTAAAGCATCTCCAACGTTGCCACCAGCAATACCATATTGCAGCAATCCAGTTGGACCCTTTTTAGGGGATGTAGCAGATAATCTCGTTACCAAAACACCTTCTGATGTATCTTCAGAAAAAGTGAAAGTCAGTTTATTTGTTACCGTAAATTTAGGAAAGTTTTTTACGGATTTTGGTATCAATATCAATTCTGCAGTGCTTTGTCTTGGATCTTCTCCACTATCTGTTGCTAGTATTAATAAATTAAAAGTAGGTCCGATTTTATCTTTATATTTCATCAAACTTTCATTTGCTTTTATAACACCAGTTTCTCTGTTTATTGAAAATAAATTATGATGTTCGCCTTTCAAATCATAAACAATCTTTTTGTTTAGCCCTATGTCATTGTCACTAGCTTTAACGCCAAATACAAAATCTCCCTTGACAGTTCGATCAGAAATATGGGCTTCATAAACGGGATGGGCGAATATAGGTGTGTTGTCATTTTCATCTTCTATTATTATCGTAAGGTTGGCAGTGGCCGTTCGAGGGTCGGTAGTTGATGAATCTTGTGCCATTATTATGAGATAGTAAACTTCCCAGTCTTCTCTATCTAAAGTAGCGTTTGTGGTGATAATCCCAGTTGAAGAGTTTATTTGAAATCTTTCGGACTTGTCACCTAGAAGGCTATATCGAATTTTGGCATTATTGCCAACATCTTTGTCTGTTGCTTTAGGAGTAAGTATCACAGTACCCGGAGGTAGATTTTCTTTAACGTAGGTTCTATAACTTTGTCTTTCAAAGTCAGGGCTGTTATCGTTTACATCCTGTACTACAATTTTAACTGTGCCAGATCCCGTTAGCGGTGGTGAACCTAAAACAAATTATTCAGATTAAGAATTGTGATAGATAATAGTTATACAAAAAGTTATGAAACTTTTGTAGTAAGACGACACTAAAATCAATTTCTTGGTTCACTGCGAATATTTGGTCTACCTGCAAATTTGGAGGCGTAATTATTACAAACAAAATGTAATTTGGATATTTGAATTTGAACTATTGTTGCACATATATTTAGTTAGTAAGTACTCAATAAAACGAAACCATCTATCCATAACTACGCCCTATGATGCAATCCAACTGCCGACGTGGTAACAAAGGGTTGTATTACAGCTTATAATGTATTATGTAATTATGTTCCAATGTATATTTGTGCAATTAACGGTAATCATTATTGTAAAATAATTTACCTGTATCCATTGCAACAAGTGCTAATGTGAATTCATCCTGAGCTTCACGATCTAATGTTCTCAACAAGGAAATTTGCCCCGACGAGGCATTTATTTTGAACAGATCTGCATCTCCTTCCTTTATGAAATAGCGCACTTGATTATTAAATGGTGGTGAATCAGCATCATAAGCATGAATTGTTATTATATACCCGCCGTTAGGAGGAATAACATTTTCCATTACGTACGCTAAGTACGGAGAATCAAGGAACGTGGGTGGGTTATCGTTTATATCTTGAATTGAAATAGATAATTCAGCCGTATCAAATCTTACATCATCTTTAGCGCAATCTTCGGCTCTAATCGTGAGCAAGTAACGTGATTTCCTTTCAAAGTTTAGGTTTTTGGCAACTCTTACGATACCAGTATCTTCGCTAATACTAAAATCACGATTTTCATCACCTGATGCGATTGAATACCTAACCCTGCCATTTGCTCCTTCGTCTACGTCCGTAGCGGACACCTGGAAAAAAATTTATATTATTCATATTGTTTAAAACTAATAATAAATCAAATTCTGATTATTTTCCATAGCTTGTAACTAAGTAAACAAATATTTCTCTATCACCAAAATAGAAAACTTTTGATCTGGAATCTAGATGATTGATTAAATAATCGCTATAAATTACTTTAATCATTTTGTGTGTGTTTACCTGAAGTACACTTGCACCAATACTGGCATTTTCTGGAACGGAGGCGCTGTATTGCTTGGGATCAAATACGGGGCTGTTATCGTTTTCATCTAAAATATTTATTTTGATTTTCGATTTAGTTACATTAGGTGGATCTCCTCTATCCTTAGCTGTGACAGTTATGGTATAACTAGCTTTTAATTCTCTGTCCAACTTGCCTGTAGCTCTCAAAATACCATCTACATTACCCAAAGAAAAATATCCGTTAATTTCCGGATCTGGTGTCATAAAATATTCAACATATCCATTTCTTCCTTCATCTTTGTCCACAGCTTTTATGGTCATAACGACCGTATTCAATGGAATATTTTCGGAAATCGTAGTTATATTCGGTGTAACAAACTCAGGTGCCATGTCATTGACATCTTTTAGTTGTATCGTAACCTGTAACAATAAAACCCACACCATCAAAGTGTGTGAAAACGAAACATAATAAAAGTGTGATAATTTAAACGTAAATCCTCGAAAGACTTTTGAACAATTCTGGTGATATATGTATAGATTCAATTCAAATTGATGATTGTTAATTTTATTTTTAAAGCCATGTCTTATTTTGAAGTGTCACTGAGTTCGTAAGTACAACTACAAAGTCAAGAGCACCCTACGCTTCTGTTGGCTTCATCAAAGGTACATTGTGAAATGCAACAATAGGCAAAGTTAACAATAGCACGTAATGAGCGTGAATATTTTGTATAAAATTTATATAATTTTAATTAATGTCTCCGCTCAGATATTAATTGTGAACATGAAGATAAAAACTTATAACACATAGCTTTAAATATGGCGACCAAAAAGTTGAGCCAGAGCTACGAGTACATTATCTTAACTTTTTAGGGGCGTTTGGTACGTGCTCGTTAAAACTGACACGGGCTTGTTAAATAAAATGTGACATAAAGAAACGAAATATATTACTTGTGAATTTCTAATACAAACATTAAAGAACTGGAACAAAGATGATGCCTAGTAATAAATGTAAAATATCAGATATGTTTAAGATATCAGATAATATGTTTAAGATATCAGATGTTTAAGTTAATATAAACATTATTTTTAAAATGAAAACTTTACCTGTCTTTCTTGTTTTGAATACAATATGTATGCAAATGTTATTGGTCCTGCCTTCTTAGGTACCGTGTAATTTTTATTCGGTAATAGTCAATTATCAATATTATTATGTTTTACCTGAACTGTTGAAGAAAGTTGGGGCTCTGGTAGTTTCGCCATATCCTTGGCAGTTACAACAATATTGTATACTGGGAGCGTCTCTCTATCTAATAACTTTGCAGTGTATATGGTCCCGTTTTCTGCTATCGTGAAGTCCTGGCCATCATCCCCTGAAGATATGCTGTAAGCCACTCTGCCATTTAAACCTGTAAATTTAAATATTACGTAGTCATTTAAGTGTTAGTGTTGTTTTGCTATAAAATCATCATCAATCATTCTCGTGAGTCTTTTCCCACCTTCAGTTCAGTTTATCTGAAATTTTTACCTGATTGTTGTAGGTCCTTTGAAAGCATGTAAAAAGTTCGGAAAGTTAAATCCAGTTATGGATATTACTATATAACATTGAAACGTAAAACTATGAGTAGTAAATTTTCCTATGGCAAATACATGGTGCAACATATTACAGTGACCGTTGCTGTACGTACTCGTATGTATGTTGTATACCTAACTAATGTACAAACAGTTATTCAATGGTATTACTTAATAACTAACTTCGTATCTATAAACTCGAAGTTTTAGAGAATTATTTTTACCTGAGTCCGAATCTGTTGCGCTTATTGTGACTACAGAAGACCCGACTGGAACATCTTCTAGAATTTCGTTTGAAAAACTCATTGGGTCGAATACTGGTGCATTATCATTAAGGTCAATGACATTTACGTAGACGGTGACGGTACCAGAAAGGGATGGATGACCGTTGTCTTGAGCTTGCGCTACTAGTATGTAGTGCTGTGTCTGAAACAATGTTAGCAGTTCAGTTAATTTGAGTATATTACGTGTCAGTGCCTTAAAATAAACGGTGGACTGGAGTCTTATCACCAAACACAACAACGAATCATTAAATGCACAAATAATAATATATAACTATTATGAAATACTGTGTTAAACATTGTTAAATTAAGTACTTCGTAATTGGCGCACAAGAAATACTGGACTTCAAAACAATACAAAGTACGAGGCGGTAAATTGTTGCAAAACGTTGATGGCATTCAAATTTTCCATATAATAGGACACCAAAGCTTTCAAGCTATGACAAACTCCTTCATTCGCTGATCGTGGAGCGAGATGACAATTTAAAAAAACAAGTAGTGGTCGAGGAATCCGGCTCGGGGATGTTTTGCAGACGGCCGCTTTGTCTGACATTGTTCAAGCCTTAATTTCAATGGCAGATCGAGCGGACAAATGCCGAATATGATGCGCGACGCGAAAAAACTGTACCGGAATGAAATTAGCAGCTCTCTAGCGGGGTACGCGGAATTGGCGGGCGGTCGAGGAACGAATGTACCCAGCGAATTGTTTTTACTAATTAACGGGCCTGGACGACTTAATGAGTCTGGTGCAAAGTTTGGATCGCGAACCGGGCCCTTATGCGTTGCACCAAAGACACACATCCGGACGATTTAGAGCAACTTAGCGAGGACATGATTATTAAAAATAATAATGTAACAAGTTTGATGCTACTCCAAAAATGTCGTTATTACTTCTGTTCTAAGTACTTAGTCCAACTTAGTAGCAACACAAATAACATAAAACTATGCTGAAATTTACAAATAGTACCTACTTAAACAACATTTTATAGTCATACTAGATATAATAGCGTGTAGTTATTGCACTTGATAGTGTTTTGAACGATGACAAAAATACATTTACCCAATATAAAAATCTAAATGCCAAATAGATACCTATCATAGAAACCCATAGATAACATATTCGCAAATTCGAAACAATATAAAGAACTGTCATGCATAGGAACTTTGAAAAATAATGCACATAATAAATCACCCATATAAGCCGTTCAACCTATTCTGTTTTTATACGATCATCTGTCACGGTTAACATCTTATTAGGGCTGAAGATTAAAATGACTACAAAATCTGGCTAAATTAAAATATGTCAAAACGGAAATAACCGGTCGAAATCATAACGTAGCACCTGTCATAAAAGAGGGTAAAATATTCAGTCCCGTACTTAATTCCTTGTTTGAAAGTCTGATACTAATGATATCTAATTTAACTTTAAAGAACTTACTAGTGCTCTGCTCATAAATTAATTAGGATTTGTGTGTGTAAGCTGTTTGTATGTACCTATCTAATTCTGTTGCTAGTCAACTGGTCGCCAGCTGACATCTAGTCTTCAGAGACCACTTAATAACTTTCCTAAGTACAATAAACAAGTTCTTAAATTACACTCGCGCCTACAGCCATATATTCATGTATCCGAGAGTAGTAAATATTTGTTTAGAATTCTTTAGAAATATTGCACATAAATATAAAATTGCCTCCTGCCTAAAACCTAAAAATTATAAAACGGCCTTTGATTTATGTCCATAGAAAATTTAACGACTTGTTTGTCATTTTACTGCGGCATTGATGAGCACAATAAGGTTGTTGCGACGAGAGCCGCAAAAACAGGCTAAATAGGCTTTATGCCGGGATACGTTTTGTGAAAATAGAAAAAGTTTGTGACTACAACAATATTGGTACGTGACTTTTAAGCGAAGCTTGCACAATCACCCATTTTTTTGTGATTCTTCAGAAATTAACACGTAAATGTTAAAAGGCTTAGAAATTTACATAAACTTAAGAGCCATAATTTTTTTGGTCGTTTTAGCTTGTTGTTTTAAAAATAACTTTCGTATTGAAATTCTGTACATTGCGTGATTGCAAAGTGCAACCAAGTCTAAATACATAACTTCGATATCGTCAGCGGGTTGTCGACGTCAAAAATGGTCAAGTCAAAGTCAACTTTTCACCGAAACTATCGAAGTTCACCCGTATAGCAGTTATCTAGACTGGAAAACCTCAACTGAGTAGGGAATAGGATTGGACGAAGATGCCATTACACAGAAAAGTGATGAAGACTCTTTATGTGAAACCAGCTGTTGCTCGCGTCTCTGAGAATTCTGATTCCGTTCATCGCTGATAGTAGCGTGATGATATACGAGTAGTATAGCCTATGTTGGTACCTAATAATGTAGCTTTCTAATGGCGAAAATTTTTGAAATCGGTTCAGTAGTTTTAAGTTTATTCATACAAAAATACAAATTTCTTCTCTTAGATAGGTATAAACATAAAACAAACTAGTTAATGTACTTTATTACAGCACCCCTAATCTGTCATAATATTGTGAACAAATTATTAACTTAAAAAAATTATAGAGAGGAAATGTAAACCACTAAACGTTAATAAGTTCTTTCCAGTTGCTATCAAATAATAATTTTTACGATTTCGTTTCATTAATGGACTGTGACAGGAGAAAAATACTCTCTCATCCTAGCGTTAATTCCCAGTCGCATCCGAAGCTTTTTTTTTTTTTTTAGCTCGGAGTCTGGGGTCCGCTTTACCAGTCTTAACTACAAATTTGGCTAGACCTCGATATTTTTTCGTGAAGCGATTGCCATCTGACCTCCACAGCCCAATGATAACATTAGCCGATATCGAAGCTTTTGCAGCTAGACCGTTGTTTTTGAATTTTAGGGCTCCAACTACCCGTAACGACTGCCATAGATGTTCTTATGGCAACCGGGACCGACGGCTTAACGTGCTCTCCGAGGCACGACCAGACTAATGCAAATACCCATATTTCATGAACACAAATATTTACACTGAGCGGGGATCGAACCCGCGCCTCCTGCGTAGCGGCCGCGTTCACTACCGCTACGCCACGGAGGCTGTCAAGAAAAATACTATTAAGTGAAATAAACTTCGTAATAAATTTCGTTATATTGATATCTACAATATTTTTGGTCAATATTTGTACGTGACTAGTGCAATTACACCTAGGATCAGTGGTGATAACTGAATATCTGAAAAGGGCATACCGACCAGATCTCCTATGTGCCATTTTTTCAGCTCTAACTCTACAATTCATTTTTATAATATTATTCTTATCTCATAATCAAGAGAGAAGCCGTTGGGAATCATGTTATATGAATTCTTCGCCGCTGCCGAGAACTCTGTGTTTAACATAGGCTTCATAAAATACGTATTCGTGAGGTCTACGTAATAGTTGTTCTAATTTTAAATTTTTCAATATTCGTCCATCAAGTAAAACCCTTCACACAACATCATCTACTCGTATCTATAATATAAAAATAAATCGCTGAATGTGTGAACCGATTTTGCTAATTCTTTTTGTTGAATATTCCTAGAAGGACGAGAAAAATAAAAAAAAAGAAATAAAAAATTAAAGAACCGACTTTTAGGCGGTACGAAGTCGCAGGATCAGCCAGTTTCACAATAAAACTTCTTACGCAAGACAGTAAATTTATCACAGTATCTTAATTGAAGTAGTGTAGTGGTGTAAAAGGCTAACGTGCTATTGCCGTTATGCCGTTACACCGTGAACTCTGAAGCAGCATGCCTCTCGTAAAAAGTACAGTCGCCATCAGTATTAGCTTAACACATTACATGTTACCTTGTACTAACATAGGTTTAAAACTATACATAAAATGATAAGCAATACTAGAAAATTACTAAGATGAAAGACTTTTATCTAGAAAGTAACCACGAAGTACATGCCACTTTGGCCTGAACCCTACCGAAAGATAGATTATATCCAAAGTAAGTTCATTGTACCTAAAATCCAGACTAGCTGTCATTCGTATGGGCCTGAACTTTCATTCTTATATTTCATGGCAGTCTCTTTGGTTTCAATATTGGGCATTGGCACATTAAAGAGTCAAGTACTTTTTCGTTTTCTTCATTATTGGATATTCTAATTTAAAATTCTTAAACGGTACAGTCCACCTGAAGCTACAAGTAAAACTCTTCGTACAATATTAATTCACAATGAAACTCCTTACGAAGCCCAATAATTTAATGTAAGCTACCCATATTAAACATTAATATTGAGCAAGTCGTGCCCGACTCGTTTTACATTAAATACTTGCTAGCCTAAAGGCAACAGTGTCCTTAGTTCTTATTGCATATATTGCCTACAAGGGGCAATATGTTTCATGGCCATGGTCCATCATGAATATAGTTAATTATTTTTATAACAAAAACTAAAAACTTGACTACACTACTTTTGAAACATAGGTACATTATAGCTCTTAAAAATTGCCATTTTTTTATCATTTTCGTATACCCAGACTACTGGGAATAATTCGTCAGTGATACCTCAGACTAGTCGCTCCCGTAAAACCCAAAATGACATGAAATAATAGAGAGAGAAATAATAATCCCGGACTCTATAGTACGAGGTTTGAAAGTAACCGGGAATGGATGATAAATTAGTGGCCAAGAGGGAACATGAGAACGGATATTCATTCATTGCCTACATATAGGCTAAAATTTTACATTTTACTTCTTTTTTTGCTTCGCAGTCAGGTAAATAAGGGGTTCATTCGCAGTGTACGATAATCATAAAGAGATTACATTGTTGTACCTAAGGGCTGCGGGGTTTTTATCGGCAATGGATAAACTTATAATCACGAAATCATAACATGGTTCTATAATAATCAGTGATTCCAATAGCAGTGCTTTGTATTTTACGAAAGAATCATTGATAAGTTTTATACTTCATAAATTATGATTTCCGGCTTAGCTAAGTTTGAATAGTTAAATAGTAAAGTTTATAGACTACCCATAACGTGAAGCGAGTTTTTATGTTAGATTTAAACTTCGGATTAACGTATCTGGTATTAACAATAACTAAACTAATAATCTTATTTAGAACTACTTAAAAAAGTAACGTCGCTTCTGAGGCCGAGCGGTCAGTGGCCTCTTCAAGATCTATGTTAAGATAATTCTTTCAACTGCAATGTATGGCCGCAAGCACTGAGGGGCGGCGCGACGATGCGACGGCCACATGTGAATCACTACGAAATACTATGAATAGTTGCCCTTAACTTATTCAAAATATTGCACCGATATTATATTCCATCTTAACCTACTAATGTTATAAACGGAAGTATAAGGCTTGTAAAAATACATTGCACATACAAGTATGTACTTATAATTTTTCAATACATGCGTTCATAATAGAATCGAATAGCACCTCAATCATAATTTTCGGAGACTGAAAAAAGGTTTGACCTAAAAAGCACTGATGGATGACTCTAGCTAGACTATTAACGAGTATCCTGTTATTTGTACAAAAAGGAACAGATAAGTAGGATAACAATAGTATGTTTCGGAACATCTTTAAATTAAAGATGATTTTAGAATAAATCTGTACATATAATATAGCATACCCACATAATTATTTTATCCCTGAGTGACTAAGAAATCAGACTTGTAATCGAAAGATCGCGTATTCGATCCCCGGTCATTATACTATTGTAACAAGCAGTACCTAAGCTGATATTCCTAAAAACCCTTCAACTGAGCTCAAGTTTAACTAGCTGGTTTACCAGACATTCTAGTAAATAGTAAGTACTCATATAACATTTAGAAGAAGAAAAAACAAACGATTTGCAGCAGCATATTTCTATTCTATGACTTTTCATGATAACGTAGAAATATGTCTAGAAAAATAAAAGGCGAAGAGTCGCCTGTTCTCCAAGATTGTAGTGTAATCATTGTCCTGACTATCTCGTTTATATAATCATTATAATTCATTATAAAGCAATAAGAACACTAATTAATCATTTAGTGTTCTTATTGCTTTGCAATCAAACCACACCTCTGCCGTGCCATAACAATACACTGTATCTAAAAACTGGTCAGTTTTCAGAAATCGAGTTTTTCTGTTTTTTTGTAAAATTGGCAATAAAATCCATAATAATAGTCGGATTCCTTTGAATTTTGGACAGCTTAATTGCCAGATCAGCTTCTAGTCAGCCATGTAAAAAAATCCTGGTTTTTAGGTAATCTCGTACGTTTACACCCTCAAACGTGTTCTGCCAAAAAAAAAAAAAAATATACAGAGAACATTGTTATTACAGAACACTGTAATTATAATTGCAGTGTTATGTCATAACAAAATATGCTTAAACTTAGACGCATTTTTTAAATGTAACATCAATTCCATCATAATAGCCTGAGTAACAACAAGTTTCTGATAAGAGGTAGACATCAACGGATCGACAGTACAAGAAGAGTCCTCATATGGCACAACGTTGCTCGGTAAACTGAATTCTTGAGTTTCGTCTACCGCTTTACTTATTACAGAACTGTTTATATTTGTAAAAAGTACTGAGGAATTCACGTGAAACTGTTGGTTCTGTTTTTGAGACAGATTCAAAATTAATTTAGTACGTTCGCTACTCATTTTAGATATTTGTAACGATAAATCAATTACTACACGTCAGTTGCAATCGGTTAGTCAAATAAACAAATCATGATATTATAGGTACATAAACAGAATACACAGTGGATTGTTATGACAAAACACTGCATCTATAAATAACGGGCCACTAAAGTGTAAGCTGCGTTATGACATAACACTGTACTTAATGATACAGTGTTTTATAAAAACTGATCCTTATTGTTTTTGAAATACAGTCATTATTGCCTTTTATTTTCTCAGTATTTATAAGACTTTTAAGAAAAAATAAATGCCATCCCTATGTAAACGAGTGTAAAAAAGCGATTTATTCATGTTACTACAAAACACTGTATCTGAAGATACAGTGTATTGTCATGGCACGGCAGACCTATGTACATGTAATGGTTTTTATATACTTAACAGTATTTACTTAAGTGAATACCTGTTAATAAAAAAGGTGCTTCATTCCACAGCATACCTACAGGTAGTATTTATAGCAACATAAAAGTATATTTATTTTTTACCCATATACAGCTTTACACTAAAAATGATTACCGTATTTCAGAAGATACTTATCAAGTCACTCATCCCGGTGCACATGAGTCATTCACATATTTCGTATAAGGGACTAACCACTCCATTTGAGTTTCGCTGAATGATTTTGATCACACTCTTAATTTTCATATTTTTCTGCTTCTATCGGCCACAGAATTGTAAAGACATAGATAAGGTTCAACGATTTTAATCCATAAGTATCAACGCATACGTAGGTATTGCATGTAATTTAAAGTAAACATACCAGTATATCTACTTATATTATATCTACTTATTACATTACTTTACTACTTATTACACTGCTTTTCGCTCCTTAAGGATTCAATTCCTTTTTTTTTAACAAATTAGACAGTGAAATGTTAATTGACGGCTGAAGCTCTAGCGCAGATTTTCCTCTTGAGGTTAGGAGGTTATACAGCAGACACTTCCAAATTAAATCAATTATTAGGGGTTAAGGAGAGTGGAAGCTGAACCTGAACATAAAGGATGAAGGGAATTCAAAGTTTCTCACGATTTAAAACCTATTCAGATTTCAGTAGGTACAACACTGTTTTCAAGTATTCAAGCTATACAATTAAAGACTCATAAACAAGGCGCCAATTTTCAATATTGTTCGTATGTAATATGCAAATGAAAATATTAATATTTTATTATACAAAGGTCCGTTAAAACTAATTTGCACCCATACAAAAGATTCCAACATTGTTAGGCGCAGACAACGTTCATGAATTTAAATAAACCTAGCACTAGCGGTGCTACACTCGTAAATTATTGTAAAGTCGACGAACAAAGATATTATCTTTATTATTCACAGAATTTGATAAAAAAACAACTTGTCATGTAATGCGAACAGAGTACTTGATACGCATCTAACTTATAATGTGAAACTACTGGGAGATTGCGTGGAACAATAAAAATATTTACCTAACAATTTTTTGTCATTATCAGAATACAATGACTTCATAATAATTGTTTTTTGTTTAATTAGTACTTTTTTTTGCTAGTTATAGAAAGGACATCATCTTCTACGGGTAACAATAAGCCTCATCCAAAAACATCTCAATTAGTAACCTTGTGTCTTTCTTAAACGTGCCTGCCTGTTACTATGGTCTGTTCTTAGGGGGATATGACAAGAAAAACGTTTTCAAAAGAAAAAGTCTTCAAAAATATTGATGCGTTGTGCCAAGGCCTGGCTCTTAATTTGGTTGAAACCATTGTTTGATAGAAAAATCTGTTATCATAACAATTTTATTCCATTTTATTATTATTCTTGTAAGTCTCTGTTATAACAACGTTTCTTCTGTCTCTGTTATATAACCAAGTTGATATCTTTGCAATTGATTTTTGCATTGCATTGAATAAGTAAAAATCGCTGTAATAAATTCAAGTCTGTTTGGATCCGTAGAGGTATTTCAGTACCTAGTCTTCTTCCTCTTAGCGTTAATTCCCAGTCGCATCCGAAGCTTTCAGCTCGGAGTCTGGGGTCCGCTTTTGCCAGTCTTAACTACGGATTTGGCTAGACCTCGATATTTCCGTACCTAGTAAATGTCTGTATATAATTTAATTAACTTTTATAGCGTTTCATTCACAGACAGCTTCCAGATAATACGACCTTTTAAATGTGCGATTTAAAAAATAACCCTACTACTGGAATAACATTTAACTTATTAAACAATTAATTGAAACGTTCAATCCGTATTTAAACACGCAAGTCTATAAAAACACGATTCTTAAAAAACAAAAACATACAGTAGTCAATTGTTATTTATTACTGATCAGTAATCAAAGGTTGGATGGAATCAATCAGACTACTTTAGTACATGAAAGGACGGTTACATCCATGTAACCCGTGAAGCAATTAAGCAAATTGAAGCTTTAACATTTAAAGCTCAAGATCCAAGATACGATGATCCTAGAAAAAAATATTCATGAAAATTGCATATGATTTGTACATTTTTGTAGTCGAAACCTCTCAAAGAAAAACTGACAATACCAAGGACTAGTGCAATATTACATCAACTTTTTATTAACTGGCTTGTGGAAAGACTTAATCTCTTTTAAGTGTTTTAATTACACATTTGGTATAATTTTACGACGTTGTCGAGCTACTTTACGAACGTTTTTGAAGTCTTACTTTTGAGCCCGGCTTGGAGTCTGTGGGTTGTTGTCAATATCCATGCGTAAACTACTCACTCGTTTTTAAAACCCAATTAACATTTGCTGTCATTTTATTTTCCGTTTTGATTCGTTAAGACTTGAGCAATGAGCATGCCTATACGTGACCTTAATCTCTTCCTTATCTTGGAGTATGCTTTTTGTATTATACGTTGGTGAATACCTATGTATGAAGTTTTCTAAAAAATATCCGTTATTCTGCTAATGAATGGTGCGCAGTATGTTTGAAATAAATTGAACACCAGTTGATACATAAATAGTTCAATAATGCAAAGTAATTTGTGTGTGTAACAGAAAAGAGCTTACCTCCTCGTAGTCCAGTCTAGCTGTTAGAGAGAAGACTCCTGTTTGTGGATTGAGAGAGAAAACATCGTTGGCCCAGTCGGAGATGACGGTATACGTGAGCTGGGCGTTCGGTCCTGAGTCGAGATCAATGGCCATGACTGCACCAACCACTGAACCTCGAGCAGCATTTTCGGGTATGTCGAAAGAGTACGCGCTTTCTTTGAAGACCGGTGGATTGTCGTTTGTGTCCGTTACCTGGAAATTTTAAAATATATTTTTTACAGATATCTTAACATAAAACCTAACAACAGTTTGTGTTCTGTGTCTAAAATTACACAAACCGTACGGTAGTACCCATATTTTTTATTAGTATTTGTTCTGCCGAGTGCCAATGCCCGGTTACATCCAAAACTCACGTTTTGGAGCCCGTGGTTTGCTTTGCAGGAGCAACTCCAATATTTGGCTTATTTTCGGCTTTGAAGTGATTGCAATCTGTCGCCGGGAAAACTCCTCCTCCTAACCCCGAGAAGAAAGCCTGCACCAAAGCCTCATCCATCTGTCAGCAGGTGCATTGACTTGCAGATAAGATTGGTTCCGACCTTCGTATGGTACCATATACCAAAAATTGTCTTTTAGCTGTTATTTAGCTATTATTTTCATATAGATATATTTCCCTAGTAGAGAATTAAAAATGATTATATTGATGAATGAAGTTCTGAATGATAACGTCAGTTAAGCAATATACATAATAATATCTTTGTATCAAGTATCGGATTGATGACACTAGCGACTTTTGGTACACTTGCTTGAAATGTGAAGTACCCTCAAAGTCAAGAAATGAAATAATAATTTATTTGTATGGCACTTATGAACATTATTTACATTCACGTATGTACCTATTAAACATAGCAATAAGTTGCGTCTTTCTATAATATAAAAATGAATCCCTAAATGTGTTGCTAAGCGCAAATCTCGAACGGCTGAACCGATTTCGCTAATTCTTTTTTTAGAATATTCCTTGAAGTACGAGGATGGTTCTTACGGAGAGAAAAAAAAAAAGAACGGGCTGTTAGGCGGTACGAAGTTCGGGGGGTCAGCTAGTAGTTAATAAATAACACTTTATTAACGGAAACTCTATTCTTTTCGTCATTATTTTTACAAATTAGATAAAATATTACAACGCAAAGTTAAAATTGATAGATTTATAACAATAATTTGAATTAGAGGAGTAAATATGCAAATTCGTCAGTAATAGATTTAATATATTGCCTACATTTTTAATATATTCATAAACTATCTAGTCTACATTCGTTCATAAATATGTAAAGCAAAAGAGATTGCACGATATAATCAATAAATTATGTAAAATACTTTTAACATGCTGAAGTATAATAGATAGGTACCCTAAACAGAAACGTAAAAGCCTCGGTGATTAGTTAATCGGGCGGTCATCCGTCGAGCAGACAAGTGGATGGAGGCACTATGATAAGAATCCTACTGATTTGAGCCGACGCGGCAATGGACCGAGATGCAGATGTTTGTATCCATGTACACTCGCGGACAACGGCCCTATGAATATATTTGTGGAACGCGTTTTGAATTTATATCATTAATCTTCTATGTTAAAACAAATGATGTTTGGTTTGTATGTATAAGCTTTCATTTGTTGTGAGGAATAAGAATTTGTCGGTTCTAAAATATGTTGCCATATATAAAGAATATATTTAAATAATAAAAGTTTGTAGAGTATTTCATTCCATTTTTCTTTTGTATTCCTATTGATAGATGATTCTTCTAGCATGAATGGACAGTCTGACCCAGGTAGAAAGTCATATATTACGTTAGAACACGGAAAGTCTTCCGTCCGCTAAAAGAGGAAAATCGAAAAGGATTCCACCTTGCGTGATGTCACCTTCAAAGAGGATCCTCTAAAAGTGAGATCACGCAAAGTGGAATCTCTCGAGCTACAATAATTATATTGGTAATTTGAATCTAGTAACAACAAAACTGAACATTTAGCTCTATTTTGCTAAGGATATTGCTAAATAATTCAGATATTTATATTTTCGGTGTTTCTAAATAAATACGATTAATTATTAAAATGCTTTTGTTACCGAATGTGCATCTTACATTACAAGATCTAAATATCTTTATTACGAATGCATGTAACTTGAGTTATACATTAAAAATAAAATAAATTAAATATCAAACCTGAACAACGACTGTTACATCCGTGTACTGAATACCGTCGTCAGCTCTCACGATCACTTGATACTCCGAAATTGTCTCTCTATCCAGAGGATCTTTCAGAGTTAATAGTCCAGTTTGTGGGTCCAGAGAAAATGGGGTTATTTCATCATTCTGTATGCTGTAGGTGATGGTTCCAATTGTGTCAGGGTCCTCAGCCACGATGTTGGCGATACGCTGACCAGGCGCCAGATCTTCTGATACCAGGTACGCGGGTGGGATGTTTTTGAACTCCGGGGGGCTGTCGTTCTTGTCCAGGATTACGATTTCCACCTGTAAAAGATAAATTTCTGTTAGAACATATTTTGAATATAATTTATCGGCATAAATATATAACAGACAAAATAAAAACAGGCAATATCTCTAACCGCCTAGTTTTTTTCATGGCATAAGTTTCCGTTTACATAACGATAATGAAGTTTTTTGTAGCTCAGGAATCGAAACCTCCTAACTTCGTCACTGAACATCATTAAGTTTTTAGGAAATTCTAGATGTTTATTTGGGTATAGGTTTGTTATAAGATATATATCGGGTAATGAGGAAAGTTGTCCAAGTTCACTGTTTTTTGAAATTTAAATAAATTTGGAAAGGTGCTCTATTCAAAATATTAACATCTGCGTTTCGAACTGAAAATGTCTTAATTTATGATGTCTAGATGTTATTTTTGTCAGCACTATTATTCAGCTAATATCAATCATAACTACATAATATATGATTAACTAAGAATTCAAATAACATGTAATGATCGATTTAGATCAATTTTAATCGTTGTCGTAACTATATATCTAAAAACTAAATCTTCGAGGTAAAACAATGTACCCAAATAATAAAGTATTTAAGGAACAGACGTCGGGTACAAAACCGACGCAGAAGTCTGGTGATCTTTTATTTATAAGGTTGGCAGAAAATCGGCCACTTTAACACAGTATAAGAACACGAACCAAATTAATAATTCTAAAAATGCAGCCAGCGAGCGGTTGACTCGACAAATGTGCGACTCCAACCGCCGCTCGTTCTCCGACAGACGGGATGACAAAATACGCCTGTGGCCTTTTATTTCATATGTTTCACCTTCGATATCTGATTGTTTTATTTTCTTCAATCTAATACAGTTTTGGACTAAACACCAATCAGTGTTCTTCAACATACATAATTATATCGACTATGTTAATCACGAAATTCAATTATTGTAAGATATGTATTTCGTCATTATGAAATGGATTTTTTCATTCTTGTCCAAGTTTTGAATACTAATGTTTAATGAATTACATGAGCAAACAAATCTTCGGATATACATACCAAATTAATTAACTATATTAAGTTTCACATCCAATTACATGAAATACGAGTAAATAACAATATATTTTGGAAAACATATTATAGCGATTGAATCGCACGAAGATCAAAAATAATTTGTGAGTAGAATGCATCGCATTCGACGTTAGTATATGTGATACTAAGTGCATTCATCAATATGATTAATGGAGCAGTTTTTTCCTTTTTTGTAATTTGAACTTTTTCTACTTTTTGGTGGGTCCTAATTTTTTCTTCTTTTATATTTAAGGAGGCTTTTTGATGAGTTTTTGTTCGAATATTTCGCAAAGATTGATTACATCGGAATAATTACATATTGATTGTGTTTAATAAACGAATTGATAGATAATAATGTGTTTGTTTCAGTGGCTTATGAGAATTATTGGTCGATTGATTTTGATTACATACTCAATTTTTTGCTAGATGAATTTAAAACGAAGACACTGTATTTAATCCTCGTTTGATGAGATGAATTAGATAAGATTTATTAAGTCGGAGGCAAGCTTTATAAGCATGGCGGGTGGACGTTTACAAAAAACCATTCGGAAAGAACTCGACAAGTCAACAAAGGCAGAGAGAAGTAAAAGACTAAAACGCACCAGTATTTCGTCATTGGTACTGTGAAGCACGAAGTATTCGGGACACAATGATCGGAGCCGTCACAGATAAGAACAGGCCGATTGTAGAGAGTTCCCTGCCCCCGGCCCGGCGAGGACAGGCTGCGCATTTGTTATGATGACTCAATCTTTTCTTTGTATCTGGTTGAGGGTGCCGTCTAAAGAAACCTCCATAGAAAACTTATTCTGACGCCTACGATATTTTACGTAAGAGTAGCAGCAATTAACGTTGATTGTGTGATCTTGCCTCTCGAGGAAATAAATTGAGACGTGTTAATAAAATTTATTGTTCAAAGTTTAAGAATGCATGAGAAAAGTTAGGGATTGATTGTAAACATTTACTTTACAGCCAAACGAATTCCCAGCGGGTTTATTAATTTTCGAATAAAGCTTATACAACACGGAAATGACAAGGTTTGTGCAATTGATTGTCTTATTCGTAGTCAGCAGATGACGCATTTCGATAGCTGGGGAGTCTCGAGAGAGGTGCGTTTAAGTGTTATAAAATCAAACAGTATATTAAATTGTATGAGATGGCAAAATGTCTGCCGTCGGTAGTGGCGGAGCAGCAAAGATAAACAAGGTATGGTCGAGTGGCAAGCACAACATACTTCATAACAAAAAGAGTAAAAAGATTTATTATGGACAAAAACGTTAGGTACGCGTAGCTCATCTGACCGAGAGCGCTAGTGGACCCCCTAGAGTTCATGTTTGAAGTAATCGATTAAGGGAAGAGAAATGACAGTACGTCGGTTTATTGGGTTCGTCGATTACTCAAGTTTCGATAATTGATTGCGCTCCGCTACTAGATTAATAAGAAATATTGAATATTTCCTTGTAACTTGTGTCTTGAATAATGACCCGTACTTAATAGCCGAAAAAAAAATGACAATATCAAGACTTGAACATCTTATCGGTTAAATATATCACGAGTATAATTTACATAACGCTGAGTTAGAAAACGATTAAGTTTCTTATGTACAACACCTACGGGTTCTCTAATTACCGGATTCAACTAGCAGCAGTGCAATTATCGCAGTTTACAAACACGTATGTCGTTGTTCGATGTAACTACTAGTACCTACTTCGAGTTTCCGTCGCTGATGATATTACCATAAATTTCTGTTGTCTCCGCAGTTTTTACATAAATGTAGCCTGTAAAAAGTTGTACGGTAAACCATGTACAAATGCTTATGCAGTAGGTATCATAATATAAACAAGCATGATGAGAACCATCATTCAGCATTAATTCTTATATAAATTGCAACTAGTTTCAATGATTTAGCACATAACTTAGCCCTTATGTGTGTACCATCAGTAAGTTTACTACATGTTCACAAATTGCGCAAACGGTTAAAGCTTTTAATCGCTTGATTGAGACCAATAGCGACTTTAGTATAAGTGATCGAAGGACTTTTTTTGCGTGACCGTTTGTTGATTTCGTTCGTCTTATAAGTAAAAAGGATGTTTTACAGGTAATTTTCATCCTTGATTTAAAAATTAGTTTTTTCCGTCAGCAAATTCATAGGGACACTGATTAGTTAGACACTAATATTTTAAAATTATGTTTGTACTTTCTGAATCGTAGGTTGGTGTTATTTAGCGTGTAAACTGCATCAGTAAACTCGCTATCTAATGTAGAAATTATTATTCAAATCGACTCTACACTTCCTGAGATTATCGCATTCTAACACACAAACCTGACACTGACAAGTAAAAACCTAAATAATAAAAGGAGAAAAGTAACACTAGGGAAGTTTATTTGTTTCATTTTAAAAATATAAGATTAGGTACTCATTGGATGAAGCTTCGGTAAGATCTGGTACATTTTTTGTATAAAATAAACCAAATTGTTATTCATATATGAACACTAATTACCTACGAAATTAATTTTAATCAAACACGAACATAATTTACGTGTCAAAATTCGCGTAGCACATGGTATATTACTATAAGATTAACATTTTTCATGCAATTATGGCTCCGGTTCAGTGGAACCTGAACCTTAAGCTCTGAAAGATGGCCACACAGCTCTGTCGTTTTTAAAACAGTGTAATTTTACGAACATCAATCATTTGAGTCGTTTACCTCCAAAATTTTACGTCACTCCTTTTATTACCTCATTCCATTTTTTAATGTAATTTTGTCTTGCTGTAAAATAAAATAGTGTACAACAATAGCTACCTTATTATCTTTCAGAAAACAAAATGTCGCAATCAAAATGGACGCGTTTGTCAGCACGATGGTCTCCAGCATAACACTACCTATCTCTTTATCCGAGGGCTGATTCCGGTTAAAGCCAAATAAAGTCCGTACTTCGGGGCCCGGTGCCGGCCCCCCCCACTCCTCCTTTCCATAATTTGGTTTAGTTGACTCCATCGAAGCGACTACCGTCTGAACGAACTTCAGAGCACCTTTGATTTGATTGCTATGGATACTCTCAGAAGTAAGTTTCTTTCAAACCGCACGAGCCCCTTTTTAGGTATTATAAATTCAGGGTGAACGTTTTGCATATGGATAGATAAGTAGTACCTAATCATAAATAATCGTGATAGCAGTTGGGAAATACAACTAAAACTTAAATGAGAGAACTTTTTCTATCTATTATGTTTTCCATTTCAAGTCACATAGACTAAGACATTAGAGAATTAGAGAAAGAGACAAACAAGTAGGTAAAGAGAAAAAGCACCACAGACAAACATATTATTGGTTCTAGGGCGATTCCAATAATGATTCCAATAATATGTATAATGTTAGGTCACCTGATGTGGGCTGTGACGGACAGATGGACCAAGTGACGTTGGTTTAGTGCCCTTCAAATAAAGTAAGCTCTTTGTCCGAAACTGTGATGCGTGCGCATAAATTCCCGATTGATGACTGTTTCCATCTCTTTCTTTCAGCGGTAGAATATGTATCTACTCATTCTTTAGTTATGCAAATGAGTCATTTTTTGAATGATTTTTGTAATTTTTGTATTTCAGTTTTGGTGGCACAGGGGCACAGTGGGATCAGGCAGCCTGCTGTGGTCTCTGTTCACCACGGAGGGCGAAATATACTCGTACAAATGGTAACTGTATAATCCATACTTCCATACTAATATTATAAATGCGAAAGTAACTCTATCTATCTATTTGTTACGCTTTCACGCCCAAACCACTGAACTGATTTTGATAAAAATTTGCTACAGAGATTAGACTTTGGGAAAGGACATAGGCTATGTTTGGTCGCAATAACTGACATTCGTGCGGGGGGAGCCGCGGGCAACAGCTAGTATTGTTTAATTTTGTATTATTATTGTATAGTTCAATAATTTCATAAAATTTTATTTGAGTTTTTTATTGACGAAAGATATTATTACACTAGTATAGCTATATTTTACGATCTGATCCAACACAACTAGGTACTGAAGAATTTCACCAATATCATAATAAATTTGCGTCATCTTTTGATGTACCGTTTTCCCTTTCGGCAATGGTGGAACAAATTTTTAAGGGTTCGAGAAGCCTCCATCAAGCTCGCGACCATAAAGGACTGACTTGATTGCTTGGATTCTAAAATGGTGAAAAAATCTCAGAATTTATTTATTATAGCATTTATCATCATTGTTATCGGCGAAAACTTTTAACTGGCCTTCATTATGTTACATGATTTTACTTAAATGTCACCTTTTAGCTGTAAGTTTTCCGAAAATGTCAAAATAAAATAAAATAAAATAAAATTATAGATACTAAATTACAAGGAAGTAAGAAACAAATAATATTAGGTATGTTGCAAAATTATTTATAGCTCTTTTTTATAAGGAGTTCCACAGTAAAAAGTTAACGGTAAATCCGTAAAGAAAAACGCAATCTCGTAGAAGTAATTATGATAGTACATATAAATGCACAGGGAATTAAGCTTTTCCCTATATAGGCTCGAATAAAGTTCTATTGGGCATTATATTAGAATCTACAGATTGTAAGAGGCTGTTAAATGACCATAATGTTGTAAGACATTGAACAAATCCTCAATACCGTTCCAGTGCTAGCGTAGATGTGTATGCGCCGTAGCCGTGAGGTTGGTAACACGAACTTATGAGTGGATGTTGTCGGCCGACGGATATGGTGGCATCGTTTAGGGCTAGACTCTATGTTTAGAGAGCGCTTCGTGACCGCAGCGCGGCCGCTATCCCCCCGGGACTCTGCACAATTATGTTATGGTGTCAGAGATTAGTAGCCGAGAGACGCGATTCTGATCTTTATTACTTTTATTTATTTTGTACCTACTACTTGTTTCATTAACGTCTTCATAAAACATGCCATACAGGTAGCTGCAAATCCTTTATTTTTTTTTTAGTTTGAGTTAGACTAAATTCCTTTTGTTTTGTATAGGTATATTTTATAAATATTATTTTCCAAATAGTCTCTGTATCTTTAAGAAGGAAATAATTATAATTGGGTGAAGGTTTGACTAGCCACAGCGTAAATTTGTTAGTGTTTAATTTACCTAATTCCGTGTCTGCGTGTTCGCCGCCGTTTACCGCATGCATTAGCATGCGGGCACTGCGTCCGCCCACACCGGCCATATCGGCCGCATCCCCACAAATATATGTAAAATATGCACAAAAGTACCCCGGATAAAGTGCACCGATAACAGGCGACGCAATTTGCATCGCCCTGAGCACATCGATCGAGACCGTTTCGGACCTATGTTTACCAAAAATAATGTCCATATAACAATTTTAAAATGTGCAACCAAATGCGTCTAAAAGTGCTGTAACTTGAAATAATTCACGTAATAAAACTATATCATAATAATAAGCACATTGTTAACTTATATAAATCAAAACAGTGGAAACCTTGTTATATGGCTGCGATTTTTCAAACAACCGTTAGGTATTGATGGGTAAATATAAATCGCTAAAGACCTATCATGAGTTCTCGATCTGTTTGAGGTGTACCGTTAAATGTACTTTGCAACTTAGATATAATATTTTGAGCCGAGTAATCATGACGAATCAACTGCCGTGTCTATATTGTGAGAGTATTTAGATTGTGTTAAAATTGTTTCCCTCGTGCTATATGATCTTACTGAATAAAATTTATTATTATGCATGCAAGGATTATACTGCTCGCGGGAAGGCACGCAAGCACCCTCAATTTCTCCTAAATTCGCTACCCGAGGGCACTATCCTCATATTATTGCCTGATCGATAGTATAATTTAGTAATAACTACGCGCGTCTCAAATATTTCGGAAAAAGATAATAAAAGCTCACATATTTAAGTTTACAGTTCGATTCTTATTATTATGGACCTACCTCGACATATGGCACGATAGGAATGTATTTTAATCGAGCTTTGCTTGTGTAATCTCGTGTTGCTTTAAATTCAATTCCATTATTTAGATTGATCTAGATTAGTTTGTTTGTAGTAGAATATATAACAGTTAAAATGTATACAGTTAGAATGAAAGTTGGATTGAAGATTAAGTGCAGTGTAGTAAACAATATTCATTCTCCTTGTACATAAAACCCTTGCACAAACACGAACCAAAATCACGAGAACTGAATTTTTCAACTTGATTTGCTCATCGAGATCGGTGCTTGCGCAGCGGCGAACACAAAGCTCTTAGCGCTTAACGAACTGAAACTAAACAACAAGAGCATATCATTTTTATTTTTGGTAGATATACCATTTTTTATTTGGAATCAGTTGACACCAATTAGTTTTAAATTCAAAAGAAAAGGTTCATATACTTTCGTGATAGTGGTCTGCAAAACTAACCTACATATTTCCGAACTCAAATGTTGACTCGCGGCAGTCGTTTGTTACAAAACATTCTTTTGTTTCAAATGAAATCCTTTTCGAATCATGCGATATTATCTCCAATCTTCAAATGTATCAAAAACAACAAGTCATCGCGATGAAAATAATAGCAATAGCAACAAAAGAATTATAATGTCTGCTGCCAAAACCGTACAATAACACCGGTCGTCGTCTTGCAGGTGGTTCTAGCGATTTATCGGTGGGCGATACAACCGTTCGATAATGACGGGGCACTTCGACCGACAGAAGAGCGATGTCGCAACCAGCTCGCCGATTTCGGTCTGCCCGTCGGTCATCTCTAACGATGGAGCGATAATTAAGATCGGACGTCGGCATTATTTACGCCCGCAGCATCCTGCCTGACCTGAGCTCGAGTCGGTCACGACTTTTTCCATGTCGGGCGAGACTATTGTTACGTTTACTTGTATTTAGTTTAGTTAGATCTGTTCGTAGCACGGACGATTTGCTAGTTACGATTGTAACTGTCGACTGGTGAGTTACCTGTATACTCTTATGAAGTTTATGGTTATGCAGTCGCGATACAGTCTTCCCTAGCATACTGTTTCACTGCATTGAATTGTAACATAATTGATAACATAACTAATCCCACGCATACTCCCAATATTATGATTCCTAGATGCCAAAAACAACCGGTAGGTAATACCCCATGAAAACACTTGGATTACATAGCAACGAAATCAAACCCATTACCAGCCTTAGGGCTATGGAGCAAGCTATGCTTGGAGTTTCTTTGAAGGATATAATTCACAACGAGGTAAATTTACAGACATAGCTCGCAGAATAAGCAAGCTGAAGTCGCAGTGGGTTGACCACATCTGTCGAAGGATTGATAGCCGTTGGAGCAGACGAGTCCTAAAGTGAAGCCTGCGAGAAGGAAAATGGAAAGTGGGACACTCCCTAGCTAGGTGGATTGACGACCTGCGAAGCAGCTGGGCCAGTCTGGATACGGAAAGCGGAGGATCGGCAAAAGTGGCGCATATTGGGAGAGGCCTATGTCTAGCAGTGGACTGCAATAGGCTAATTGATCGATTGATTGATCAGCCATGGTAAGCAAAAGCGCTTGAAAATACAGAAATGCCATGAGCCATCATCCTAGAGCCAACCCGGTTTCGTTCACTTTGGAACCCAGGACCGGCTGCTCTAACTAAATCATTGGTTTACCTTAGCTTTTGCTGGAGCAACTGCCATTTGACCCTAAGCACAAGAAAAAATCTGTATCAGTACCTGGTGCGTCAATCAACAGATTTACCAGCTTGTAGATTAGGTTGATTTAGGCACCGAAGATTTTGATAAAATAATACTATCGGTTGAACTAATGAATATAATGCGTGGTAAGGTTTTTTTATTTTAGCTTAGAATTTGCAAGTTTCGTATCTTCATAATTTACATTGTTGCTATACTCATAGGTAGCATTGTTAGTGCATTTATCAGGCATCTGCGGCGACACTGCTCGCTGCTTTATGATAATCTCCGTTTCAAGAAAGCACCGTGATCTGAGTGCAGATCTTTAAGCTATTAACTATATTTTTGCTATTAATTGCTCATACTTATAGATACTTGCAGCTCTTGTAAATGTATATGAAATTCAACTTTAAGCGAGAAGACATCAAGTTTAGTTTGTACTTTCTTATAATATTTATCACTATGTTTTCTTCGTCCAAGTGGACTTTTAGCAATGCAAATTTTCAATTGGAACTTAAACAGTTTTTTTAAATTAAAACAGTCTCCAATGAAAATCCCAGTGACCCTCAAACCTGGGGGTTCCCTGGGGAGGAAAGCCTGCGCTAGACCTTCGTCATTTTATCGTACAGCGGCTTACAGGTAAGGTTAGTTTGGCCTCTGAAAATCCTCTTGATACTCCATATACTCCAAAATTTTAATCATAATCGATTTTATATAGGTGCGTATTATTTTCAATAGTTTCTTTAAACATTATAGTATCATGTTCTACACGACGTTGTCTCTGAAACTAAGCCAAAACATTGGCGAACAGAACATTCTAAGACCACCTGGCGTGATTTGAAACAACAGTAAACAAAACAGAAGTTAAAGTATTAGCTGCTTTATTTCTGAGCATGACTGCTGTACATGGGGTCCCGGGTTTCATGATCGGGTCAGGCAAACTAATGCTTTGATTTTATTTTAAAAAATTCATATGATTCACATAGCACGCATGCGGCACTCATTCTCTACTGGTTTTGTCGCAACGACAAAAGCCATCGGAAATTCTCACTTGGTGATCAGCTCCCCTAGAAAAGTGGCAATTCGTTGACCGGTGTAATGAATGATGAATGTATGGGATTTGACGTATATGACAGTCGTCAACGTATGTCATAAACGTCAAAATACGTATGAGCAAACTGGCTAAGCGTGTCGGTTGCATTTACCTTTGGAGCCCGGGTCTTTAGAACTAGAATCAATGATAAACCCAAGCTTTTCATTTCATCACATCCTTCTTTCAACATTAAAAAGTCATAAAACAACAGTTTTCATAAAGAACTCATATAAAATCATTATTCACACAATGCAATTGGAAATTTACTATTTTTTCCTACTCAGTTTGATTGTTAGAAAAGTCGTATGCCTACGTCTAAGCCGCGACAAAAACATACCGGTTACAAACTAAAACCTGTTGCGTGGTTGTAAAACAACGATCATATATAGTGACAATTTTATTACACACGATAAAAGCCTGCCACTTTTTTATTGTACTCAAAACGTCCCTTAACCGCAAGGTTTTAATAGCCAAGCGATATTATAGCATTCACATAGCCTTCAATACTCATAGTTTTTATTCTTCAAGATTCATTACACGCAGAACTAGTTAGCGTTCATTATGATAACTTCACTTGGTAAAAATAATTGGTAATAAATTTTTCAACTTTTATTATAGCTATATATTAAGGGCAATGTTTATTTCAAAAATAGTGCCATCTAATCATTACTTGTTAGCGAATCTAAGAATGATTGTCTTGTAGCGTTGTCGTATATTATAGATATTATTTTAGTATCATGTTGCGATTGGGATTTTCATAAATTATCTGAAATGAATGCGTTAATGTCACTGAAACTATTTTTATCTTGTACCCATTTCATTCGTAAAACAAGAGCAAATTGCCAGTGCTATGTTCAATTGAGATTTTAACTACTGAATAAAATGTCATCTCTCATTTAAAAAGTAAAGATGAGTGTCTGATAGCCATCGAAAGTACCTACACAACAATACACTATTATCTGTTCTGTGACAATACTGTCAAAACTACTTACAGGCAGATTTTGCTTGTTGTCTGTAGAAAATGATAATGTGGAATATGAATATAGCTGAATCAGAGAATTCGTCCGCGTGGACGTTTTTCTGGTGTTTTTATTACGCGGAACCCTATTCATGTATCTCTGACCCTAACCCGAAAGGAAAGCTTGCAATAGAGCATCGATTGTCAAACTGCAGATGTACCCTTTTCTTTTTCCTTTTTTGACTTTTTTTTACTTGTGCCCCAAAGATTTTGGTTTTTTATACAACTTTAGATGGTAAAAAGCTTTGGTGGGTTAGTTGCACCTCTTATATTGTACATCCATTACTCATACCGTACATCGAAGGAAGAATAACATGAATTGTATGCACCTACGTAAAAATTCTATAAGATTGTGATGCAGATACTATCTCCAAACCTAAATACATTCGAATCTAGAATCTAGAACTTAGTGTATTAAAAATGTGAATCAACCCATTAAAAATAGTGATTAAGTACAAACTTGTTGGATAATAAAGAAGGCTAGTTATATTTTTGTAATTGTATAAATCATTAGCCAACATCCTGGTTAGCAAAATGTTTGCCCACATTAAAAATCAATCAGTACCTATGGTTAACAAAAAGGCTACAATTAATAATAATGAGTGACAGGCTTTACTCTGTTTACTGCGACTTTCTAACGCGCGCCATCTTAATCATATACTAACTGTTACCCGCAACTTCGTCTGCGTGGAAGTTATTATGTTAACAATTTAATGAGTTTTGTTGTTTTTGCGCGAAACCTTCATTCTTTTTCTAAAATAAAAATAGCACAAGTTACTTAAAATTATTAGGTATCTACCAGTGAAAATTCGATCAAAATCCGCACAGCCATTTCGGAGATGAGCAGTGTAGAATATCCTAGCCAGAATAAAGGTATTTAAACTATCATAGTCATTTACATTTCTATTAGAGTTATCGGGAAGAAATATCTGGAACGAGGTGAATTTCTCGCATATTTATTTACAAAAAATTTTACAAACTGACACTGCAATTTTATATATTTGTACAGATAAGAGAAATATTTATACAGTTTGTAGTGAATAAGTGCTTGTTCTCATTATCATGTTTTTGCCAAGTGTACAGATCGTATTATCATCGCAATTAATATGAACATCGTTCAAACTAGCAAGTCATGAATCTCTTTAAAGAGCATTTCTTGCTTTTATTATTCTTTGGTCATAAAATCTTTCAATGTCATTGGGTGTCTATCTCAGATATTGCGTTTGCCATTCTAGTACCAGGATCCATCATTGTTACGTCATCTAATTAACTATTATTTATGTCTTTACACTTATTACAGTATAAATCAATACTATGATATATTTACGAATGTTAATTAAAGATATTTGATGAAGTGGAGAGGTTTACTCCGCTATTTAGGTATTCATATTTATTTTGAATCACCTGTTTGGATTACAATATTAGATTGTTACGAAATATATTAGTTTGTTGGTCAGTAACTATAAAATTACTGATTAGAAGAGGGATATTAAATCAGTAATATCGAACGGTTTTTCAATTTCATTTGATTATTAAATCGTACATTGCTTATTACGGTTCAAAATTATTAGACTCTGCTCACGTGAAATACTGCTCCCGTGAGCTACAAGAACCTGTGTATGCGATAAATATAAAATAGCTAATGTAAATTTAATCTAGAACCGTTTTCTCGTCAAAGAGTAACAAACAACCATTCTTCTATCCTCTAAAACTTTTGTAGCTTAAGCAGGAAATCGGATAGGGTTATCATTAAAAACAAAATGTTAAAAAGTAACTGTACACTTAGTATATCATTATGAATAGAACTGTAAATCTGAGATACACGATACTAAGCTCATACTTCTGCGTGCTTCACATGAGGACACGTGTTATCCCAAGCTTGCGCATAACTTTTGTACCCAGCGCGAACTACAAGTTCTTCCAGCCCATACTAAAAAGCACAACTTGCTTCAATACTAGATGTAAAACTAAAACAAGCCATATATTTTCTACAAGTCCAAATGGGTGTCAAAATAAATTAGAAGTTTTAACACATTTTATTTATAATTTTATAGCAGTGACGTGTGATATTTTATTAGTGGACACGCCTAAAGTCATTGACTTTTGTTTGGACAGTTGCTAATGGATCAGCATAGCATTATCGCGAAGAGAAAAAAATGTATTTCGACAATAGACCGCCATTAGTGTAATGAATAGGTACTTATCTATTCTGTCTGTGTATGATTTCAATTGGGTATCAGTATTTGTCATTATTTGACGAATTATTACTTTGTCAAACTTTAGACTATGCAGATACTTTATAATAATGTTTATTAATCTATATAATTATATAAAAATCAATGCCACTTTTCGTTGTTAGTTTATAACTCAAGAACGGCTAAACAGATTTGGTTAATTTTAGTCTTGAAATATTCGTGGATGCCCAGGGAAGGTTTAAAGAATGAGAAAATAGGGGCAGCGGGAACGGATTAAAAAAAAATTGGCGGTACGAAGTTTGCCGGGACAGCTAGTATATTATATTTTTACTTATTAAGGACTAAAGTTATAGTTTTGCCTCCTACTAGTTGCTTGTTGTCCAGCCCCCCTAGACAAGTGGCAATTCGTTGCTCGGCGTATGATGGAATAGAATGACAAATGTATAGGATTTGACGTTTTTGACATTCGTTGACGCCTGTCATATACGTCAAATCCCATACATTTGGCATTCTATTCCATCATACGCCGAGCAACGAATTGCCACTTGTCTAGAGGGGCAGGACTTCGATCGCATGGAAAGATGTGCGAATTATTAAGTAAATAGTAAGTATTCCTGTGGAATAGATCTTCAGGAACCGCATGTTTTACCGGGGTAACAATTTTTTCTATATGTTGAATTAGTCAGTCAGAACCACAAATTAATATTATTAAAAGACTACGGCCCCACCAACACCATCAAGGCTCATACCAACCTAATCTGCTAATCGGTGCACCTGCTAAGCAACGGGTGCAGGTTATCCTCTCAGAAGTCAGACAGCAGTCAGGCCCGGAAAACCCGGCACACTAATCAAAATTAGTAACAAATATCTATGAAAATCTATAAGCGGGCCCCGGGCTGCCAAGTGCACCTATAAAAACACGGATGAGATAATTATTAAACATATAGATATATCAGCTATAGTTATGTCTTGCATCTGTCGCTATATTTCTAATATATTATTATCATATTTATCATTCATAAACATTACCTGCTCATTTCCTTTGAAACTATAATCAAAGGAATGAAATTATAATTGGAAGTATTTTCATTACGTAAGACATAGGTATTTTGATCCGTACTGCAACAGGTAGATAGGCATTTACTAATCACTGAATATTGCATAACAGTGTCGATTCTTTTTTCATACACTTAATTATGCTCATTTCATAAAATTTAAATGTAGGTATTCCTTTCTCTTTTTCTACTGACAGCTAAACAAATACGGGTATAGGCATATTGCAGTACATTCTTTTCTTTTTTATTACAATTAAATTGGCAATATTGACAGTAAGTATTGTAGACATATCAAATAGTAGGCAAAATAAATAATTAGAAAATAATACAATACTGCGCTCAATCAAACTAGCAGTTAGTGAAATTATTAAAATTAAATGACAGTTGTTGTCATATTTTGACGTTTGACGCTTGGATATAATGACGTGAATGGACGTTTTCATAGAATCTTAAAGTTGAGATTGATTGACGATAATGAATACTCAATTAACTTTAAGTAGAACAAACAACATCGTTATGCGTGGCACTTTACTAAGGGGGCGGTAACTGTCAATAAAGTACAAGATTTTATATAGTACAATTTTGAAGGAAAAAAACACGGAACTTCATGTTTTTTTTTCGACAAAAGCTTCAGTATGCAATCAAAATGTTCATCTTAAATTTTTCAAGGTAAAGTTACCATCAATATTTTGGTTGTTTCCTGTACATTTCCATCAAGTTTCTCCAGCAATGTTAGCAACAGTAAACTAGAGCGTTATCATGTACCTACCTACCAAAGCAAACAATGGGAGTAAGATCCTTGTCTGTTGCTTGCCACGACGACGGCCGCTGCCTGGGGTTCGATTCCCGTTCGACAAAATTCAGGCTAACGAACGGCCCTCGGATAGCTTTGTTACCTAAATACCGTTTTTTTTTTCACTATACCTTTTTATGTGCGCGACCACGGTAAAGAAAACCGTTATGAAGCGATACTTAGGCTTGTACAAAAGTTGTTGGGCTGTATTTAGTTGTGGTTTGAGGGCTTTTATTTAAAATTAACGGTACTGGAGTTGTATGTGAGACTGAAATGCAGCGCTAGTACACGGAACATTCCTCTTTTTTTTCTAATGAATGTTTAACGTCTACAGTAGCCTGTGCACTTGCCGGTCGTGGTTTAAAGGAATAATACAATAATAACAATGATACCTACCACAAATAGACCCAGAAGGGCAATTGGATTGTATGAAGTTTTATATCGATTGCTTCATAAAAAATTTAACCACATTTCGACACTCTTTACTTATAATATGACCAACTGTATGGCAAAATTTGTCAAAAACCATTCCGTTTGATTAACAGTGGCAATAAGCGTAAGAGATATTGATACTTAGCAGTCTATTAAAAATGGAGAAAATAAAATTATTATAATGCAATATAATTTTGGTAATTTTTAAGAATGTGACTGAAAGAATAAATGTTTGTAAGATGGTCAAATGTAGTTACGGTATAATATTTAGGGACTATAGAGAGTGAATATATCTCTATTGACTTTATGCTTATATTCGTAGCCCTAATATTGGAGCAATATAGCTTCTATAACATTACGTTCTAAAACTTAGGTCACGTTACTTCGCGTTAGTCATCCTACTAAATATTTAAACTATGTAAACAGTTGTTTTAAGAATTTTCATTTATAATTCATGTTCATTAGTTGCAAAAAATTAACATACTCGTAGCTTGGCAACAATACGTAGTTTAACCTTTCCATTGTTTACATTTTACCTGATCAATGCGAATAAGGACCTAGAATCGGGTCTTACAACACGGAACCTTACAATACCGCTAAGATCTTCCGCCGCACCTGCAGCCGGTTCACCTACTGACTGACGGACGAAGCTTTGGCATAGACTTTCTTGTTGCAATTAGTCAGACTGCATTATTTTCTTAATAAGCTAAAATAAGTTTAATCATTCAACGCGAAAAATAAAATATTAAGAGTAATCTCTGAAGCGGGTTATATATCGTGTCAGATTTTGAATCGATGTAGAACTTTTTGAGTATTTGAAGCCAACTTAACATTTTATATGTATGTAGGAAGGTATGTTAACTAAATATTTTTGAGTATTATACCAGATATGCCCCTATAAATAATATGTAAATAATATGCATATGTGCACCCATAAATACAATACTAGTTCTAAAAGTGATAAATAAATCTCGAAAGAGTGAAATCGTGATAAATATATGAACGCTTCCCCACGATGTTGTACAAAGAAAGCTGGCAATACTGCTTCGGTCTATACCAATGCTAATTTTGTTCTACAAAACAAGGTACAGGTTACCTGGTGCAATAAGTATTAAACATTCAGAATATTATAAAATGTTATTTTCTTTTATACGACAAAGTATAAAAGAAAATAACATTTTATAATAAAGAACCAATCAGGCCAATGATAATTTATAATTCAGTAAGGAAGCTTGTGTTAAAATTATTTTGGAGACGTACAGCACTAATTAAACCAAAATAGTGCAACGTACAGTTAGACAGCCTCCGTGGCGTAGCGGTAGTGAACGCGGCCGCTACGCAGGAGGCGCGGGTTAGATCCCCGCTCAGTGCAAATATTTGTGTGCATTAAATATGGGTATTTGCATTGGTTTGGTCGTGCCTCGGAGAGCACGTTAAGCCGTCGGTCCCGGTTGCCATAAGAACATCTATGGCAGTCGTTACGGGTAGTTGGTGCCCTAAAAAGTCCAAAAACAACGGTCTAGCTGCAAAGCTTCGATATCGCCTAATGTTAACATTGGGTCGTGGAGGTCAGATGGCAATCGCTTCACGGAAAATATCGAGGTCTAGCCAAATCTGTAGCTATGACTGGTAAAAGCGGACCCCAGACTCCGAGCTGAAAGCTTCGGATGCGACTGGGAATTAACGCTAGGGCTAGGAGGAAAAAAAAAAGTGCAAACTACAGTGCTCGGAAAACCCGCACACACGCTTTCCTGCTCTCCGTTGTGTCATTTGCTAATCAGAGAGACACATGGTCAACTGGACAGCTTCCGAGCAACCCTCAATCGGGCTATTTCTACCTCGGTCGTAGCCGGCAGAATTTCCTCCGCCATGAGAGAGAGGCGCCTCTGTTGCTCAAGATGCACAGATTTGAGAGGAATTGCAAGGTAAGTAGCACCTACCAAAACTTAATACGTAAACGAGGAAACTCTGATATTATAAATCTCTAAAAATATAAAATATCTTATAAAAGCAGTAAACTCATGTGATAACAACTAAAGTAACTTCACAGCTAACAAGCTTATTAGTTACTAGTTACTATACCTATAACTTTTGTGCGGCCCAGAAGTTACGTACTCTTAGTACCGCCGGTAAATATTATTACTTATAGTAAAAAAGGGCATAAAGCAGACTGTAAAAACAAGAATTCTATATTAATTTAGCATGGTTATTAAAAGTTTGATGTTTCTCACGCTCGTCACGTACCTAGTGATGTGGAGCAACGTCTCAAGCGCATTTATAACGAACTGTGACGCGTGCCCGTGCGCCCCACTTGTTCAGATACCATCGGCTAATCACTGCGAATTAATGTGATAACCATCGACTGATTAACAGCGGTATGCTGTTGTTGTAGGTCAATGAGGGTTATTCGTGTAAGGAAATTTAAATAGGGCATCAGTGTAGAAGCTTATTTATTTGTTCATTGCGCTCGTTTGATCAAGATCTGGCCGGTATAGATGATCAAGTTTGCGCTATCTCACCGTGCAACGTAAAAATATTGTAGGTAGGTATTTGGGACAAGAAAAGGAGATAGTTACAACACTGGCGCTTACAAAGTCATTGGAAAAATAGAACTCTATCACTTTGGATCTCGAGTTTCACTCTCCTATTTTTCTCTTGACTTGGTTTATCTTAACTTTGACTTGACCACCTTTGTGGCGTAGCGGTTGTATGCATGAATATGAATATTTGCATTGGTCTAGGTATTTCTATGTATGCCATCAATCTCCAGTATAAACAGTCTACAATATGTATGTATTTACGAGAAAAAAAAAAATTATCTAGATGTAATGTAAAAATGTAAATGTATTTGCCTGGTAGAAATCGCTTAAAGCGATAAGGCCGCCCATTGTACTGGTTCCGTAGTTTGATACTTTATATGATGTATTTTAATGGTGTACAATAAAGTATATAATAAATAAATAAATAAATATGTTTGTCCGCACTCTAGAACCCATAACACAAGCTAGTTAAGCTATGCTTACTTTAGGTCTAGATAGCGCTGTGTAGAATGTCCTACAATATTTATTTATTTATTATACTCGTATATAGGAACAAATTCTGTTAGTCAAACTGCCATTAGGCGGCCGAGCCAGATGAGACAGAAATATGAACAGACAAACGAACAGGTAGACATACTAATAAACGGAAACATAGACAGACAGAAAATTACCTTCATTATATTAGCATAGATTTGAAGCTGCCGAAGCCCAGTGACATTTGGAAATTGATGCACGTTATAGTATAAAGAACGCAACGGTATAGTCCCGGCGAAGACTCGGCCACCTACTAAGGGCCAGTGCTCCTGTGAAACAACTGTTTTACCAACCTCGATCGGTGTTGCACACCCTATTACTCAGCAAACCTTAATTAACCCACTGCTCAATGCACTAAGCAATTACTTAGACAGCCCTTTCTATAAAATCTATCAATCTAGCGGTTTCCTCAACGAGGTACAGAGGTATGGAATCACCGAGGTGCAATGCGAGTTATCGTCATGCATCATGATCGTTGTAAACGTGTTACGACCATTTATATCGACGTTCCATACAGCATCACATAAAATATTTACATTGTAAGTCTGAGTAGACTCAACAAAGTAGTGATGAATATGTCTAGAACTAAATTAAAACAAAACAAAAAATGTGTTATCGATATCGGGTTTGGTTTTATGCCGTCATAAAACGTAATGAAATTGAAAAGCGGATTTCACCAATTGTGGTATCTTTTTTTTCCATTTTGGAGATTATCATTAGGGGTAAATAGATTAGGTATGTGAAATGAAGTTAAGATAATGTTACACTATCATTGTATTTCCAAAGTTACTCAAGATTACAGAATGCTGCTTTGCTTCTCTATTAATTGCGAGTGGGTTGCAGTGGGGAATACTAGCGAGCCGGCACATTGACAACAGACGAATCGCAGAGAATTTTCGCCTTGCCGTACTGACTTAGCACTGCGTACAGTGCACTTAAAGAATCGAGACCAAGACGACTTTAAACTTTGCACATTTTCTTCACTGAATTTAATTGATTAAATGTGGGTCTCACTATTATATTAACAAGGACTAAAGATCAATTTAGGACTCTTTGTTGATTATAGTATAGAATCATGAAATTTTGGGAAGTAAGGCCAAATGGTACCTACTAATCTTGCCCACATTTTCACCGCTATAAGCCGTATGCACAAGGGTCAACAGTACTATAGTGACTACAATAACACCGAGTCAGAAAACAAAGAGTAAGGAACTTAAATCGAAGCATTTCTTTATCAAACTGACAATGCATATTCTTTTAGACTCGATCCCGATAATGCATGAATTAACTTAAACATCTGCATGAAATCCTTTGTGTACACACTTCTTCGGTTTATTTTATTAATTGATAGCTAATTATGTGCCATTAAATCTGTTTGGTGTTAAAAAACATGAGCTTTTCCAAATCGTACTAATTTGAGAATGGCAAATATTTATATGCATATAATTATGTCTATTTGCATTGGTTTGAGTGTCTCTATTTACAAAAAAATCGAAGTTTTTCGTATTTGCTAACTAACGACTAACCTTCAAAAATGGAACCCATAAGAACTTTCACACTTTACTTATCTATCGCGAAGCTTGATATTCATTTGAACGTAATTAAGTTACTTTCGTCATGTTCTTTCGAGTTCACTGAGCGTTAAATAATATATAGTTTCTTTGTACCTACCTATAGAAGTACCTTCGCCTGGAGTGAGTGTTGCAACCGGCAATATATCCGCCTTTCGGTTAAGTTTGTTTTAGATAATTACAGCTAGCTGTCCGCCCTCACCCGGCCTTGAGTTTCTCACTAATGGTCGTGGCATCGTTCAAACCGTGCCACTTCTGTGACGCTAACATGGGTTCATTAGCGCTATCACCTCAGCGCGTACCCGAGATTGTGAGGATGTGAGCGTGTGTTATCTTGAGATGCTTTTAACGTATCGATTACTGTTTGATATCCTTTAAACTCGGTTTGCAACTACAGAATTCGAGTGGCTAGATTTCCTAGTCCTTTTTCTGTCAATGATTTAATCACGTTGATGCCGTGCTTGACTTGAAATAACTGGTAAACTGTTACATGCTTGCTCAGGTGCTGATTACAGGAAGCATTGCCAGTTGTATATCTGTACCCACGCTTCAGGGATATAGGGTCATACATAGGTACATAGGTAATCATACTTTTCTTTTTCTATTTATATACAGGTATATAGAAATAAATGTTTGATTGTTTTTATTTTAAGCCATGCCGTGGGACGAATAAGTTTATTATTTAAAATAGATATTTAGAAATTGTGACACAAAAATAATGCATAATACAGTAAATTTTATACATTACTAGCTTTTACCCGCGGCTCCGCCTGTGTGGATGTCGGTTATCGCGACCAAACATAGCCTATGTCCTTTCTCAAGGTCTATTCTACCCCTATACCAAATTTCATCGAAATCGGTTCAGTGGTTTAGGCGTGAAAGCGTAACAGACAGACAGACAGACAGAGTTACTTTCGCATTTATAATATTAGTATGGAGTATGGATAGTATGGATGGATATGGATATGTATTGTGTTATTACTATCCAAATAACAAAATCAACATACCTAATCGTGAATAGATAACTAATAATAGGTTGTCAATAAAATAACGTTTCCAATTGAATCAATTGCTACTCAATATTGTCATTTAATTCAATTCATTTGTCATATATCACAATGCGATAGTGGATATCACCAGGCGACTTCTGACTAACAATTTGTTATTCTAATGTTAGTTCCAACCGGCCAAACATGAGCAGCTTTGACAAGTTGTTGACAAGTTACGGGCACTGATAAAAGATGTTACTTTGTAATATACATACCTACTTATCAGCTGCCCGACTACCTTGGCGACGCACTGGTAGCGAATCTGGTTCAATATTCAGATCGGGAAAACCGTTATAGGTTTGACTGCGAAATCATTCTGAGTCACAGTATGAAGCTGCGAAAAAGTTTACGCTTGACATCGTTAGGCCCACTCTCTATTAATGGAATTAAAAAAATAGAGTTAGGGTAATGAATAAGTGTAAATTTGGCACCACTGCCAACTCTTACTGCCTGTATTATCCTGTAAGAGTTGATTTTTTCAATTTAAAAATCGAATCTGATATGGCAAACAGGCATGAACCATCTGTTTACAAATAATTAATTAAGGCTTTTTTTTAAACTGCATAAAACTCCCACGGATTTAGGTAATCCCTGAAATCCCATGGCCGGTGACAAATAGATAAGGCTGCGATTCCATTATACAGTGGAGATGAGAGACGCAAAATAGAGACGATGGCGTAGTTACTATTATCTAATCGGTAACGATTCTAGTATTTAGAAATGATAAATGCTTCTTAGTAAATTCTTAAAACATAAAAGGCATCAACTATCATATTAAAAAGCTTCTACTCGTGGCTCTAGCCTTTCTGGCTCTGCGTTGATGAATTAGTCAGTGAGGACAAGTGAATATTTAAATAAAGATCAGAAAGTTAAACAGTTATTAGGTTAAGATGACGAGATCTGAGTGTGATGTTGTGCATTGTCTGTATTGGTAGTGAGATCGCAACACGAAGCGTAAAACTGTCGCGATAAGAATCGATTGCAAAGATTATCATCGACTCTCTCGAGCGGTACTCGATTCCATTCGTACGACAGTTGCCCGACATTCCAGAGAAAGCACCCCGTTTAGTCCCAAACCGAAACTTCAACCTTAATATAAGTGACATAGAGTGGATATTTATTGAACACGACCTCGATACACTTCATTTGGAACAGAATAATTAAAGTGATGTTTTCTCGTACTAACATAATCGGAAACTCATTAATAGGCGTAATAAGAGCTAGTATATTGATTAACTTAATTGCTTATTGGTTAAGCTAGGTGCAATTTAATTTACTGTCAAACTCAGTATTAATAAACAGTATACAGATAAATAGATATAAATTGTATAAATTTAAAACGAGAAAATCGAAATCGATTTATTGAAGCTTTTGTAAGATTTTGGAACCAGTTAGTTAGGCGGTATTGAAGTTTAAACTTTAAAGTCTGTCTAAAACGCAGGTTTCATAGTCTGTAGCAGATAAGTGTAACAACATTAAATAGGTAAATACATAAGAAATAAAAGGATATTTCCTTCAGTTTGTCACTTTTGCCTTAAAAAGAGTGACCTCAATTCCGCTCTAAAAATGCGTGAATGATACTTCTGGTGTAGTACTACATAGTCATAAGTCTCGATAAACGCTTGCCATCAGGTAGTCCACATACTTTTTTGCTACCTTAGTAGTACCATTATCATGAGACAAAACATTCTAAACCGATTCTATAATAAATATAATTATAATATAAATATAATTACTGGAACGCTCGTCCATCCATAAGACGATAACGGTTGTGACACGGTACCTCACTTTTTCAAAAGTCACCTAAAAATTGGTCCCTTCCGTCAACGTTCTGAATGAGAGACAAACCAATTACCTATGACTGCTATTCCTGAGCATCTTACCTAATTTCGTTCATACCCATATAGTTGTTTTTTCAGTAAGAACCATCGATCCCTACGTTAGTCCACACATTCTTTCACACATATATACCTAACAAATATAGTTTGCTTCGTATGAGCCTCGTCTATAAAGTATCAGTAAGTACATGATTGTACGGTTCGTTGGTTGTAACAGTCTATCATAGTCGGCACTCTTGGCAGCTGGATTGGTGTTACACAGCTTACGAAGATGCTGCTGCATTCCCAAGATGAAATTATTTCGTTGCATGTTCAAACGTATGTAGGTAGTAAACTCAGTCAGATATTTATTTTAATTGTGAAATAAATTTAAGAATCGCTCCATTATATTATATGTTCAATCAACAAAGTACATTCGCATACACCTTTATGTACAATTTAATATAAAAAGTGTTTACTCATTAAGGTATACTTTCTCACATAACGTTGTATGTAAAAGTATACACGTATCTCCTTTGCTCATTGTACAGATCTGTGATCAGTGATCAACTTATTGAATTATTAAATAATAGATATTATTTCTTATGCTGTTATATAATATTTGCAGTCATACAAAAATATTTTTGTGTGTAGTGTGCAATAGACTGCGGTGTAAAGCCAAGTGTGTTGTAGTTTGTAGCTGCTACGTATTTCGCATATACCACAACCATTTTTATACATACCTATTAGATATGTTGTGTTGTTAGTGCATTAGATAATATTATACTAGATATGTGTATTCAATTAATTTTAATAAACGAGCAATTAATTACATTGCTACATGTTAAAAGGTTAAAGGCGCATTCCTTCAGACACTGCAAGAAGCTTGCATTCTGTAATGAGTTAAATGATTCGTGATTAATGTATATTTAAAAAGGGAACGCACGGAAGATTTAATACAAGTTGTATAAAAAACTTATACAACTTGTCTTAGCGTTTGGTTCCACCTGCAGAAAATTTGATCTGTACTTCCAACATGAGGACATCTTTCGTTGATGTATAAACCATGCATGCGCAATTATTACGACAATGTTGCCGTGCGAAAGAAAAAAAAAAGAAAAACATTTTCATTTAAAATATTTAAAACATTTTGATTAAATATTGGTGGTAAGAATTTCCTATTTTTACCTTTCTGGACCTTTTTGCAATTGTGGAGAAGCAGTTGACCGACTCGGACACCATGGCCTATCGTGCTGCAGGAACGCTGGGCGAATTCTACGACACGCCAGCCTAAACGACATTATCCACCGTGCTCTTGTCACCGCCGGTGTGCCAGCCGTGCTTGAACCAAACGGTTTGGCGCGCGACGATGGCAAGAGACCGGATGGTATGTCGTTAATGCCATGGAAAATGGGTAGGACTCTGGTGTGGGACGCAACATGCGTCGACACCATTGCCCCTACCCATATTCCTGGCACGGCTGGCTGTGCCGGTGCTGCTGCTGCTTCTGCAGAGGCTCTCAAGCGGCGCAAATACTCCAATCTCATTGGAGATTATGAATTTGTGCCGTTTGGAGTCGAAACGTTGGGACCATGGGGTCCGAGCGCGCGCAATCTCTTCAGGGAGATTGCGAAGCGTATGGTCGACGCTTCTCGTGACCAGAAGGCTGGCCTCTTTTTAGGTCAGAGAATAAGCATTGCCATACAACGTGGCAATGCTGCCAGTCTTCTGGGATCGTTACCACAAGAGGCATGCGATGCGGAGGAATTCCACGACGCGTTCGGTTTTAGTTTTTAATTTGTCCTTTTATGTATATATAGTTTTATTGTTAATATTGTACATATTTAAATTGTATTATAGTAGGATTAACCAAAATAAATAATTTTTTGATTGTATTCATAAATGCATGAATAGGAAATATTTTAAATTAAACGTATGTAACATTAAAATTATTTGATTCAGAATTATTTTTTAAACTTTTGTAGATTACGAATTTTAGTTGATAAATAAATACATCAAAAATTTTCTGCAAGACTGTACGTTACGTAAATAAATATAATAAAACTGTGTAATGCTTGTCTTTTGGTATTTTTATAGTGTATTTAACATTGCTCCTTCTTAATAATTTTATATAACTAGCGTATTAAATTACTTTAAAATATTTACAACATACAGTCGGCAATCGTTTATGGTTTATGATAAAAAATTAACTGTTGTTAAATGAAGAGAATCAGCTTTTATTCACGGCACTCAATTTATACGACTCTTAAAAGTACCCGAAACCGGCGAGCATGCATGAAAATAATTATGAAAGTAGAAGAAGCGAAAGATGTATGCCAGGATCATAGCAAGTGGAAAACCGTGGTCTCTGCCTACCCCACTGGGAAAGAGACGTGACTGTATGTATGTGTGTATGTATGTAAAAGTAAGTTCGTAAACGTTTCCTTATCTCTTTGTCCATCAAATACAAATCTTATCACAATTTCTTCGCCACTTGAGATGTTAAAATAGTTAGATGGTTTTTCACGAAAATAGTGTGTTAGGAACTTAAAAGAATGAAATACAGTAGGCATGAAACGTCAGCAAAACTTCATTCAAACAGTAAAGAAAGTGAAATATTCTGTATGTAAATAAATGTAGGTACCCTTGACAGCCAGTTTCAGGGTGTTAGGTAGGACGGTCGCGAGCGCGGGTCGTTCACTCGATCTCGTCCAATTTATTTACTTTTTTCCCAGGTGTAGTGTTACGGCTATAAAATTCAGTTTTTGTTGGCCGGGCGCATGCTTGGCTAGATCTCCCGTCGCGAGATATGTTGATTTACGTTTAACGCGCGTGACCCCTCGACGGAGCCGATCATAGAGTCGATAGACGATTCGAACTGGCGCGCACCTAAGATATCGGCACATCGCACTCGAGCCGATGTATCTTGGGAAATATTTCGCGGTGTAAAGCCTCCCCGTCGGTGCGCGTGCTGGCCATTCGGACAAACATTAGTACATTTCTTTGTGTTTCACACGATTCATTCCTATTTCATATATCTCGATACCTCCCACGTAAGTTGTTGTAACCAACAAAATTGCTATTTTGTGTTTTTCATGTAAAAGGGTCTAATTTTATGTATAGTATCCTGTGACAATTAGATCAAATCCAAAAATCTATTAATTTCGGTAGTTTTCAGAAGTATAACATCGTATGTTCCGAACTATCCCGGCGTATATTGTGGTATTTATTACTTGCAATAGTTTACGGCGGGCGGTGTGAGTCTGACGAGCGCGCTCACCCCGCGTATGTGTGATATAAAACAGACTACGCTGGAACTCGCTGTAGGTTGCATGTCACGCGCGTATTTTTTGTGTTGATTTGATATTTATTACGTAATACTACTAGCACATATTTTTCGTATTTCAAATATTGCTTATATAAAATGTGGTATTGATTACATACAACAATATACGTTGCTGAATTTACACGTATTTTGTTGTAAGTAATACATACAATATTTTACTTCGGAATTAGTTATACTGAAGCACATGGCAAGATGACTTACAATGTTTTACGTGGTAAAATTAACAATTTTATGGTTACTAAGTAACACATACAACAATCTACTTCGCTTATCACTGACATTGTGTAAGTTGTAAGTAATATTTGCGGTTATCAAAAATCTATAGAAATAAATAAAATTAAAGTGTCTGTTTGTAACGTCAAAATAACAAGTGAACAAACATTTTGAACCTAAAAAAAAACAAAAATAACAAGTTGAATGAAATTTTGAAGCATTTATTATGTTAACTTAATCATCTTATCATCTTCTCTTCTTCATCTTTTTCATCAATCTTCTTCTTCGATCATCAATCATCATCATCTTATTAAAAAAAAACAAGTTTTTACTAAATGGGTATTCATGTAAATCAGGTACCATTAACAATAACTTAATTTAAATGTCTTTGGTCTGTCTGTCTGTCTGTTCCGCTAATCTCCTCCCTCCTCTCGAAGGTGACGGAGCGTATCATTAATACATAGCTCCTGGGGTACTTTGAACTGTATGATCTACTGAGTAACCGACAGTACGGCTTCCGCCACCGTCGCTTAACAGGTGTATCTTATCTTAACCTTCTTGTGTATCTCACAAACCGTTGCGCGCAAGCTATCGAGACTTGAGGTGAAGCACTGGCGGTTAGTCTCGATATCGGAAAGGCCTTTGATCGGGTCTAGCACAGAGGTCTTCTTGCAAAGCTCTTATGGACCAAGGGATTATGGGAATGGATTGCCAGCTTTTTGTCCATCAGAAGTATCCAAGCCGTCGTTGATAGCAGTTGCTCGGACCGCATGGACATAAAACGCCGATGTCCCACAAAGTTCCGTGTTGTCTCGACCCTGTTACTGCTGCATATCAATGACATGCTGTCGGATGACTCCATTCATTACTATGCGGACGATAGTACCGGAGACGCTTGTTACACGGACCGTGCAAATATCCCACAGTCCGAGATGGAGGAAAGCCGCGAACAACTTGTGTCTGAAATCGAGACTACGTTATCTAGAGTATCCGATTGGGACAGGCTAAATTTAGTCCAATTCAACCCCTCTAAGACACAAGTATGTGTATTCACCGTTAACAAAATCCCATATATTGTAGCACCGCAATTCCTGGGCACACTGCTTACTATTTCCTTGCGTATTGGGATCCTTAATATCAATATCTCCAGCGACGTCCAATACCGTAGTCAATTGAAAGACAAGGTGAAGCTGGCATCAAAGAAGCTTGGAGTGCTCAACAGGGTGAATACTTAACTGTGGGGCAACGACTCCGCCTACATAAGGCACAGGTTCGGCCCCACTTGGAGTACTGCAATCACCGTTTTGTCGGAGCGCCTACGTGCCAGCTTGAAGTGGTCAACCCCTTCGACTCGGTACAAAGACGAGCATTGAGGCTCGTTGACCATCCCATACTCGCAGGTCATGTGGAACCTTTCAGTCTCAGAAGAGACTTTGCCTCACTGTGTGTTCTACCGCCTATACAATGGTTTGTGCTCAAATGAACTATTTGACATGATACCAACAGCTACATTCTATCATCGCATCTCTCGCCACAAGCAGGGAATTCATCGTCACACATTGCGTCCGGAAACAGTGCGCACTGTGCTGTATGAAAGGAACTACATCCCTCGCACACTCAACCTGTAGAATGAACTCCCCAAGCGACTACAATTGATTGATAAATTGATAGCTGCCGTTGACTGGACAATACTTGTAGACTACACCTATGAGAAGCACTATAAGAGGAGGATGTCTGTACCTCGTCATCCAGACCCGAAATATTCCTTTTGTCACGATCGCATAGACGAGCATTGCTTGTAGAACTCACAGTACCTACCGTGGAAAACTAACATACCTAAAGACCACGCTATACAGACGAACAAATACTTTGACCTGACTAACGAGTTAACCAAAAATGGCTACGTGATTAAACTCTACGCCGTAGAAGTAGGACCAAGATGAATTCAAGCTAAATCCCTGTACAACTTAAAGACCTCGGATTGCCAAGAGCTTCAGTAAGCTCTTTACTAAATCGAATATCCAAAGCGGCATTGATAAGATCTTACCAAATTTGGATAGGTAGGGGGTACACTACTGACGGTGGAGGTGAGTGCTGATGCATCACAAAATGGCCACCCTAAACCTACATCTGGGTCGCAAGTCCCAATCGCCGTCACGGTTTGCTCTGTATCACGGGTCCATAAGGACACGGCGACCGCACGGTGAATCCATGGAGTACTGAGAATCGGATCTCTGGGTCTCTTCAAGAATGGGCATTAGAAGGTTTCTTCAGGGTCGGCAGTGCGAATGTGACGCCGCTGGTGTTGCATACGTCCATAGGCCACGGTAACCACTTCCCATCACGTGGGCCGTGTGCTTGTCTGCCACCTAAGTGGTAAAAATAAAACATACCACACTTTTTTTCTCTCTTGCATTTCGGCGTAAATTGTTGTATCTGGTACATACAACTAAATGCGACTCATGTGTTCCGGTGAACATTATTGTAAGTGACTGATACAACAATTTGTAAAGGTCATATACCGCGGTAAAATGTTGTAACAACAAAATCTCTAAAACTTTTGGTATTTTTGAATAATACCGTGAGGTAAACGCTAAAGTATTATTAACTGAAGTTACATGTTGAATTTTATAAAGATTAGTTGAAAACTGCGGTTTTTATTGCCAATAGTACCTTTGAAACGCTCTCCTGTAAAATCACAGTTTTGAAGTTACAACAGTTTACGTAGGAGGTATCGATCTGTACATGTTATCAAATAATATTACCCCTTTCTAATAGGCTGGGTGAGATTTATATCCAGCTGCAACAGATTTAATAAAGTTTATTTGAGTTAGCTAAACAAAAAAGATAGGACGCAGCGGGGTCTCCGCTCAAATTGGAGACTGGGGAACTGTGGAACGTGAACAGTCTAAAAAGGGAAATCGAACAGGAATAGGTACAAATTATAGATCTGTAATCTCGACTCCACTACTTTGATTAAGAATTTTAATAATTGACATAATTCGTTTATGTTTATAGTCCGTATGGACAGTTATGTGATATCTATTTTAATAACAAGTGATATTATTGATATATCTTCAGGTAGATATAATTTAAGCAACATAGTTTATATTTCCTACACTTTTGTATCCAAATTCTTTTTATATAAAACCAGTTGAGTAGGTACACTAACGAGACAGTTTCTAATTCAATATCATACGGGCATCAATTCTGACTACACCCGGAGCTTGTACTTATAAACCTGGGTTCCGTTCTCTTCACCTTTCCTTATAGATTAACTTTTATGGGAGCGATTGTCGGCTGAACGCAACAAAAGAGGAAAACCTGCACTAAAACCTCATGCAGAAGTAGGATTACAGACTTACTCGTACATATGAGATTGGCTGAGGCGCCGAAGATCATAGTAAGACCCAATACACCAATACAATTCCACTTAATTAATATATTTATATCGTGTGACAAGATCTTTAAATTGCATATTATTTCAATTAGCAGTGGACGTAACAATGTATTATTGTATGGAAATATTGGACTCATTACATTAAAAGTTGTAGTTGCGTTCTGTTTGAAAGCAGCGACAATGTTTGACCTTTTCCCTTCATGAAACAACAATAGTATCTATTACTGAATATTAAAGTACAATTGAATAGCGAACTCCTGTAACTGTAATATGTATCGGTACTTCTCTCGACCCTGTGATTACTCATACAAATTATGTACAATTTATAAGCGAGTAAGTTAGAGGACTCAGTACGCTATTACCTTTCTGGGAACCGCCCGGACGAGTTATACTAACGTGACCCTTACTTCACGTATTGCTTTTACATGCAAGCCAAATACAACGAACGTAACAGTCGGACACGTTGTGGACGTGTCGTACTTTTAATGATCTTTCATAGAAAATGTATGGAAAAGACAGGACACAAAATATACAAATGGTGGTGACGCAGATACTTCTTTCCCACCTGCATCCTGTCTACACAGATTCGAGTCATAATCGAGTTATCATTATAATCTTAGCGATGAATCCAGGTTGCATGCGAGACTTTCAAGGCCAAGGTCTGCTTTCCAATTTTTCTTCCTCCACTTCAACTGTTCCTCGATATCCTTAGCGTGAGCCCAGCATGAACACCAGGACTAGTCAGAAAATCCTCGCTTTGTGTTGGACAAATATCAAACCCTGTTTTATACACACTAGTGTTTTTGTATAGTGCAGTGGCTAAATAAGTGAATTAGACAGTTGGTTGTCAAAGTATTGCACTGAAATTATCATTATCATTCGCCAGGTTTCTATTTCTGCGAGGTATAAAAATATCTTAATTTTGTTAGTTTTGACTTGACTGCTCTGAGTCTCGATATAATAAAGTCCTCTCGAAGAACACAGTTGATGCTTTGCAGAGTTAGTTTCTCAATTTATTATCTTGAGCATGAGACTTACAATGAAATACTAATAAACTCACTATATGTATATAGTAAGTTTACGCCAGTAATGTTCCGAATAAGGTTTTAAATCATAACTTCTCGATTTAAAATCTGATAATTACCAGTTACATATAAAATGATAGTGATAATTTCAGTGTAATTACTCTGAGATAATTCTGATAAACTCTTAGTGGAATCTCAACTAAAACTACAAACTTTATAACCACGCATATATTTTGATAGTATAATGTAACAATGAAGAAAAAATTCCCACGAATAATCGTGATACATCTAAGGTAATTGTTCTTGCTTAAAACCTTCCTGATATATTTTTTTAATGTTAGAATATAGCAAATAAGAAAATGGCCCTTCAAATAAGTTCTAACAGGTACTATGCGTATTGCTATTAATATTTTGCGACCACATTCACTTTTGTATATGACGCAGCTATTTGATTAAGACGGTAAACATTCTGACACACACAAACACACTTAGTATAACGTCAAGTCTATGTACTTCGTTTAACATAGCCAAACTCCTGTAATCCCACCTTTCCACTTTCCTTATCTCGTGACTGAAGACCTTTTATCGTCCCATCAAAATTACACTCCAATCTCAACTGATACGATACTCATACTAACTAGAAACTTTATAAGGCATCACAAAAAGATAGCATTAAACAGTTGCTATGCAGAAACATTACACATTTGCGGGTCTTAAAGAACGGGAGGCAAAAAAAAATAAGGCAACATCAAAACTTGAAGGTGAACATATCTTTAAAACACATTACGGGTTATCCGACAAATAAAAAGCCTCGTCTCCGATAAACACACTTCATTAGCATTTCGCATTTTGCTTAGTTAGCATCTTGGATGATACGACACCAACAAGAAATATTTACTACCTTGTAAAAGTGTATTTTTAAGTCACCTATTATTCTAATTATTTAGTAGGGTTGATTGTATAAAATTAAGTGCTATCCAAGTTAGGTACTCGTATAATGAAGTCTTGGACATTTCATAAAAAGTAAATACTAATACCAACGAATTTGATTTGCCTCGCGTGCTATTACCATAATAATTGCGTTCTGAAATGCGCTTGCGTTCCTCAGGTAGCATGCATGGGATGGGTATGTAGATGGGCCATCGAAGTGGACTATCACAATTGATTTGGAATTGACATCGCGGTGTGGTAATATCTTTCACGGCAGTGACGCTCCTCATGGAGAGGGTACGAGCGTGATGGTACCGCTCTTCAAGAAGGTTTACTACGTATACATGGGAAAATAATAGGTTAAAAAATCTTACTGAAGCGTGAATTTATCTTATCTCATCTTGCGATCATGAAAATTTGTATGCCAAATATTTTATGAAGCAAAAAAGGATTTTAGGTTTTATGCAAATGTGTGTGAAGGCAGAAAAATTGTGCATACATCCCGCTGTGATCAAACGAGACATATTATTTATGACAGTGTCAATATTTTTGTTGTACTGCACTTAAAAATAAATAATTAACTTATGAACAAGTTTCTTATTTAGACCTTTTAATAAAATTATTAAAGTCTCATAGGTATCTTATTAAGAGATTGCAATTATAAATCCCGTACACACAGGTAGGTAAGTTTACCAGCGATGGTTCGCTGCGCGGATGCGTGGGCCGCCGGCGCCTCCTTCTGCGAGCAAGTAATGCTCGTGAAGGAGGCGGCGGAGCGGGAGCGAAGGAGAATCGCAGACCTTGCGGCTCGCGAGGAGCGAAGGAGAATCGCAAACCGCGTGGCCCGCGAAGAGCGGCGGCAACTCGGGCGTCGGAGGTCGCAGAATGACCTCCGTCCCCCATGAGCGCTGGCCTGGGGGTGACGGGTGGAGCCGCCTGTCACCCTAGCAGAAGCAGGCCGCGGCGGCAGCGCGCATTGCGTGCCTCCCCACACCCGGGGGCGAGTTGGGGACTCTGTGGTCCCTACACCGGAAGAGGGCCAGATCGAGAGATATGGCCCTGGGTCGGCCGGGGTGCGAGGGATATGGCTATGACAATCTCACCTCCGGCAACTGACGACCCACAGATGGCGTGCGTTTTAGTCGGTTCGAGTCCGACATAACCTCCTCCTCCGGTTCCGGCGGGGGAGGTATCCGTGGGGATTTTTCGCACGATAAAAAAAAAAAAAAAAAAGGTAGGTAAGTTTACCTACGTCTAGCAAAATGTGCATACACCTGTGGGATTACTGTTATTGATTCGAGAATAGTTTATATTTATAGTATCATCATAAATCCTAATGCAATTATCAATAATAAATACTGTTATTTATTATTGATAATTGCATTAGGATTTATGATGATACTGTTATCACAAGACGGATGTATAGAAGAACTTGGATCGACTTAAGGTGGGCCTCGGTGGCTTGGGTAAGGGAAAGATCGAGGTTCGAGTCCCGATTTTCTATATCTTAATCTATTTGAGTATCACCTCAATTGTACTATCCAAATAGGTATTGCGCATAAAGCTCAAAAAAATTCGAAAACAAACGTGACTTTTATAATATTGAGCATGTCAGTGTTACTACTCCGCTTAATGGTAGGTATATTATAGGTAAGTGATGCCTAAAGGAATGAAGTTCACCATTATGAATAAATACAATACCACAATGTTGGTCGTCAGTTTGAAAGAAAAATTCACGTAAGTTCACTGACAAACAAAAAAATCATCCATAATATATATATTTATATTCCTATTCATATATACGTATTTAGTAAAGATATAAGCTCACTACCAATTGAGGTGCAGTCAAGTTGACGGATCAAATATGAAAAATAAATATACTTCAATAAATTTCAATAGAATCATTTTATATAAACAAATTTTCTCGCAAAACTGTTCGCAACTGTTCACCACCATAGCAATCGCAATAAAGCACAATAAAGTTGGACGTCTTCCGGCATTCGTCAAACAGACTGACGTGGCCACTAGTTGTGCAACCCGCCACCCAACTAGTTGGTCTGAACAAACCACCAAGTTGGGACAATTGAGCGATTTGTCAACTATTGCATTAGGTAACCGGTCACCCGAGGCGACTCGAAATTCTCCGCGCGTCGCTAGCGGATCCCATCCTTCAGTTTCTTCTTACATTACATCGATTCGAATAAAAGTCGGTTCCGATGCGGTAATGGATACTTTGTCAATCAATAGTGACGAGGATCGTCGAGCGTGGGCCGCGGAGAAAGCAAAGCTCGCAAGAATCGCATGCTCCTTACGCAAGATATATCTGCAAGGAACACAATGGACGCGGAATGCTTGCAGAACAAGCTTTTTGGATATTTATTGGATAGATATTGTGTGGGATGGATTTACTTCAGTGAGTTACACGCAAACTCTAACACGTTTATAGCAATAATAGTTTGGTTGAAATTTTATTGAATAAGGGGTCCAGAAACAATAACACCAATAATATAATCGAATATACTGTCTTGAATTGAACACTTTTCTCTGAATATCGCGCTATTTTCCCTAGAGTAGGCAGAAATAACTCGCTATCTGATACACACACTAGTTTCCTCTACTGTCATTAAACTATTCATAAAAGCCCGCCGATTTCAAGTGCTTTTAACCTACTATTGATACGGATGTTCAAATGTGTTCATTATATATTTTTCAAAGCTTTTTGGCATATTCTGTAGGGGAGATGAAGTCCCTAAAGGCAAACCTGCGGACCGCCATCGCGTTAGCAAATAGTAAGATAAGCCAGATCAACAGAAACAGTCTAGAAGCGGACCCTGGACTTATAAACAGCCGTATGCTTGTTTTGTGTCACAAAAAAATAAAAATGGTAGACGCCTCATAGACGCTATCGTTACCAGAGGACTGGTTTACTCCTTGCACAAAGGATTGGTATTGCCATTCAAAGTGGCAATACCACCAGCCTTCTGGCCGCCCTTCCAGTTGACGTCGATGGGGAGGAATTCTTTGACGCCCAAACCTGCAGATTTACATAGGCATATTAAGTATTGTTTTTATATTTTTATTTATATAATTATGTAAATAATTGCACATTATGTAAATAATAAAGAGGTATATTAATTTGAATGGATAAGATAGTATAGTTTATTTTCGCAGTTCATTTATATGTATATTGTAACAATGTCAAGTAGTCAGCCAAGCTTTTGTCATGTAGAATGTAGTGTTGAATTAATGATAACGGTTACGGTTAATTAAACAAAATCGATAGATAATTACATAAAAATAGATTCTAATATCTAACAAGTAAAACAAAGTACATAATATATTAGTAGATGGTGTTATCGAAGCGGTACAATGTTACAACACTATCAGGTCATGACGATCGGAGCGGGTGTCACTATCGGTACAGTCTTTGCCGTAAACGTTCAACGTCGAACTGGTTTCTGGGATTGGAGGAGAATGCTTGATAGTTCTATGAAATATGTTGCACAGTTATCAGCTTATTTATTTTCATGACTATTTTGTATTATTTACGACAGTTTAGATGGATTTATGAGGATATCATCCATCAATCTTACACTATTCATTACGTTGGCAATTAAAATGCAAAATTTGAGACGACTTTATTTTTCAAAACAAATTAAAAACTAGTATTTAGTAGTTTTTTAAGTCCTCTTTCACGAAGGCTAGTCAAGAATGATTATCTGTGAATATAATCAACTTGGTCTGTGACGTAATGGTAGAGCTTTCAACTGTTAAGTCAGAGGTCACTGGTTTGACTCCAGCTCAGTGCAAATAATAATTATGTATGCATGAATACCTTATTTGCATTAGGCTGAGTGTTGCAATGTGTAAAAAAAATATCTAAGTAGGTTTATTAGTATTCTAGAAGTCATAACTACTAGTGAAAAAAAAAAAGTTTTGAACTTATTAAGAGTTATAAGTAAAAACTATCCTCGCAAGCGCTAAAATATCCCTATCTTGTACCTTGTTTAAATATTTTACCGTAATACCGTAAAACAACTTTTAAAAAGCATCATCATTACGCAGGCTGTTCACACACAAAACAGGATTTTTGATAACTCCTCAACTCTTTCAATACTATATAGGCTTGACGTCACATTATTTTGTTACAAAATATTGTAACATAGTTCTATTTCTAGATTATTACCGTTATAATGATTATAACGAAGAAAAACATGAACGCAAAAAACTTTCACGATACTAATCTAACCCCATTTCACAACATTTCATTTTAACAGCTACACCGAACGTAATTTTTCATGGCTATAACTTGCTATAACTCATTGCAATAATCATAAATATTTTGATAACTTATCCCGTTGTTCTTTTTTTCATGTTCGAAACTTAAATTGGAGAGAAGAGGAAACTGTTGGTTGGCGGGCAATTTAAACAAATTATATTATTTACATATTATTATGAAAGAACGTTTACTTGAGCATGTTTGCATATTTAAAGTTAAGTTATTAATCCTTATTCTATAACGGGTATATTTTATAACTAACTGATGCTCTTGGTTTCGTCCGTATGGATGTCTTCGTGACTTTTATTCATCTCTCCGCTTCTACTCAATCGATTGCAATCAATTATCCGGCAGATCTTAAGTTAACTCCAGGCCTTTGCTATGCTAGCATTAGCGGTGAATATTACATGGCAATACTACTAGGATCCTAATGACACATTTTTCAATAACTCGCACTTGATTAAAAAAAATATTTACAAAATTGACTTTTTTTATAACCTGTCCCGGCGAACTTCGTACCGCCATATTTTTCCCGTTCCCGCTGCACCTATTTTCTCATCCTTTAAACCTTCCCTGGACACCCACGAATATTTCAAGACTAAAATTAGCCAAATCGGTTCAGCCGTTCTTGAGTTATAAAATAACAACGAAAAGTGGCATTGATTTTTATATATTAGACTAGCTGTCCCGGCGAACTTCGTACCGCCATATTTTTCCCGTTCACGCTGCACCTATTTTCTTATCCTTTAAACCTTCCCTGGACACCCAGGAATATTTCAAGACTAAAATTAGCCAAATCGGTTCAGCCGTTCTTGAGTTATAAAATAACAACGAAAAGTGGCATTGATTTTTATATATTAGAATTACTTAATGAATCCTGAGACAGATTTCTTGTATCTACCATAGCTTCAGATTTTCTCATATTGTTCAAATTAAAAAAAAAACACTCATGATTGGTCGATGATTGCTTGTTATACCTATTACAGTGTCATATCAATCGGCTTTCTATCCTAGACTTTTTTTATATATGGAATACAGAAAAGTCGTATAAACAAATCCGCCCTATTTGACTACAACCGGGTACAACCATTAAATCACAGCGTAGCGAGCAATATAATATCTCTTTGTGTATAAGAAATTTATTTGTTTGCTCAGAGAATCTAATTTATACAGATTATTAATTTGCCATGTGTCAACTCAGGACAGAGACAATAAAATCTAAAGTTTAATAGTGTAGGCTTTGAGTAAATCATTGTTATTAGGTTCCTTCTTCTATTAGAACTAAAGGCAATTACTTTTGAGACTAGACTAGCTATTTATGATTATTCTAAAATTCCAGTTCATACGTATTTCTGCGTAACTTTAGATATTGTCACCTCTTTACTGTGTAACAGGCTGTGTCTCGGCAGTTTTGTGTCTGAGTCTTGAACGTAGTTCGAATGTGTTTACAATAGGAAGACTATCTACGTTTAATCTCTTGACCTCACCGATGTTCGAGACTCAAGCGAAAATTGATAAACAAGACTGGCAGATTTTCCTTTCGGAGCAAGGGGAACCAAGATTATGAATTGTATTTTTTTATATACTACTTAGGTCGCAGACAAGCACACGGCCCTCCTGTATTTCACTATGTAACTAAACTTATTATCATGATATAATTACTGACTTTCATTGGTTTAACATTGACATTTTCATTTATGTATTCATTTGAAATTAATATAATCGGTGCATGGTAAAATGTACCTATAACTTGTTTTTTATTTTTTTTTAAATGTTCAAATACTTTGTGAAAATTGTTCATGAATAAAAATATACTGAATACAGAATATGGAAAGTAGGGGAACGGAACCCGGGCTCTTAAGTGCAAGTTTAGGTTGCAAAGGTAAATACATATTTTAATGTGAATATCTGAATATTTATATTATTATTGCTCCCTGGTATCTCTCACTTCTAGTAACAACTCCAAGGGTTGTAACTATAGATATCTAATCCTATTGCTCTGTGGTCAAGGTCATCCCTACTAATATTATAAATGCGAAAGTAACTCTGTCTGTCTGTCTGTCTGTCTCACTTTTACGACTAAACCGCTGAACCGATTTTGATGAAATTTGGTATAGAGGTAGGTTAGACCTTGAGAAAGGACATAGGCTATGTTTGGTCGCGATAACCGACATCCACGCGGGCGGAGCCGCGGGCAAAAGCTAGTAACGATATATTTGAATATTCCTTAGGCAGTAAACAAGCACACGGCCCACCTGATTGTAACCAAACGATAAATGTTATCTAGGATCACTTAAAGTACAGCACCCGGCTTTCCATTTGGCACATCAGGAAGAAGACTGAGAGTCCGGCTGAGATCAGCATGTTTTGGTTTTGAAGAGCTATCTGTCTAACTCACACATAATGCACTGCTTCATATTTTTTTTAATTTTATAAATGATTTATAAAATGGTTTCAACCACTCTATAAAGGTATCTAACTATCAGCTCGATGTACAATCAAGAAAACCGGGTACTGTACCACAGATATCACACACGCGTTCAAAGAAAAAACGGGTTAAACCGACAAAAAACCCTTAGGTATGTTGAAAACATTGCCGAAATGGGTTAAACCCTTCAAAATTTCAGGAATATCTGACCCTACCTGCTACCATAATCTACCTCACCTGCAGTTTGGAATGTATGAGGCTCTGTTGCTGAGGGTCAGTACTAGAGCCTCATACATTTTCCTGTTGAGGGTCAGTTGACAGCCGTAACCATTATAACCGAATATAAAATTACTAAATAAAAAAACGGAACAGTGGATCCCGGACACGTCAATGAAAACCTCGGTCGCAACCAGGAAGTCTAACTTAGGTATACTATAGTAAGGAAGAAGATATAAGTGCGTATACGACATGCTTTAAGGAATGTGTTCAAGTACTTTTCCTGGTGACCGTGCCTTAATAGTTGAACTTTATCTACAGCTATTAAGTGAACAACAAACGCGCAGCCTTATAGTGAGTACGGCCACAACTTTAGAACACTGTTAACTAAGCCGCAGGCATTAGCTAATACGTATTAAAAAATAATGCTTCTTTGTGTGTAACGTATGCATACTATGCATTCATGTATTCAATTCATTCGATTGCGATAATTTTTTACAGTCGCACATGCGGAAAATCCATAAAATGTCAATGTCGGGTAGGTTTCACGCTTAATATTATTTTAAAAGTTTGGAGGGATAAATATGCCATATTTCATACTCTTTCACCCAAAAAAATATCCCGCGATCTCTCAGAACTGGTCAGTATTCCACATTAGTTATTTGTTACATTTAGTGGTAAATTGTTTTTGTGAGTACCTGTAGGCCTATCATGAACATCCACATATGCGGGTCAAAGTTTCGGGTGATTAGTTCCATGGAACATATTTTTAAGTTTCATGGTAACTCTCTGTTATTTTTATTATCAATTTTCACAACAGAATATACAGGGAGCCGATCTAAATAGGTATTCGAATTTAATAACAGCATGTTGTATCGGTCTAATAGAAGTGATAGATATTTCGCAACTTTCACTTAAACTGAAAAAATAGTTTAGACTATAATATCCTAAAGAGCCGCACATAAACGTATGCACTTAGCAGTTTATTGACCCAAGTCCACTACTTTTACGCATTGCCCAAGTGCGGTGCAAGGTCAACTAACGAGTAAATGTAGGTTGAAAAACCCTCGACCGATGCCTCGATAGGAGTCATAGCTATTCAACCTACGTCACAGCTAAGCTACCAAATGGTTCTGTCCTGTGATACCCAGCGGCAAGTGTCTATTTATTTTCATGTTCCTTTGTTATCTAAACACGAGTATTCGCTAGAATGGGTATTGTTTTTGTAAGAAATATGAAAAACAAACCAACTAAAATGTCATGAAGATTTTTCATAAATCCATAAGTACCTACTTTTCCTCAATTTTGACGTTTCACCATTAGTGACGTGAAATACATTTTCTTTATTTTCATGCGTAATCGTACATCCATTTTATATTCGCATACATAAACCTAATGTCATAGTATACCATGTAACTGCAAAGTAATATAATGTGTCTAACCAACTATACGCACACATAATATCAATTTGTTCATTAGTTATTTGATCGACCTCAGTGAACCATGCTACCCGACACCCGCTGTTACTAGGTCGACATAGATGCCTACCTCGCGGATCGAACTATTTGTACCGTTCAAGCCCACAGTTAGGGTTACCCGTGCTAATCCAATACTAGATAAATTATACGATGCTATATAGGCCGATGACATTTTGCCTCTAGGATAAACAAATGATGCAGTACTCCTAACACTTTACGCATAGATTTGCTTGATGTAACATTTCGTTTCGCACCGTTATTCGTGGTATGTGATTTAAATACATTGACATTTCATAGCGAGAATTAGTAGATTGATAAAGTTAGTAAAGGTTGTGTTGTGAGGTGTGATGGTGTGAGCTTGAGCTCATTTGTGAAACAAATGCCAAACCATTTTGAATATAGGTATTTCGAAATTATTGCGTTGATTGTGTACTATCGTTATCTTCCTCAATTTAGAAGATCTAAATCCATACTTATTATGTTCTTCTAAAACACCAAAACTTGGCCAGTGAGAAGTTATATTTGTCTATCATTATTTGTTGTATAGGTAAACTAGATTTATAAAAAAAATTAAACATAATTAAGGTAATAAGCGTATCACGTACAAAATCATGAGTTTTAGTAAGCAACAATAGGCAGGTAGTACAGTTGATTCCGCAATTCATGAATTTTGTTAATTGTTGTGCGAAGTTATCGATTCATTGTATTAACTGTTGCGTACTTAAGTTGCTAACAGAAATGTTGACTTCATTTATATGCGCATGCCTTCTTCTAGCTCCTCATCACTGGACTGGTAAAGAATGCCAATGCACTCATTTGTGCTTGAAGTTTAAATAAATAAACATAGCCGGTATTAATACTTAAGCTCGTTGTAGTAAACTTGGTTAGGTACCAGTGAAACTCTAAGAATGTCACTGTAAATGCAATATGATTGATTGTGAAAGATCATTCGCCTCGGACATTGCACTCGGAAGTTCGTAAAAACTTAATTACGAAAAGAAAAGCGTTGTCTTTAACTCGAGACAGTTAAAATTTGCAATAAACACCGCTGGCTCACTACGTTTATGCCTTGTTGTAAAACAGAAATAGTGACGGATGATGATGACAATATTATTACTTTTAATAAAAAGTAATGAAAAGCTTGCCACATTCAGACTACGTTCCACATTAACTCTAGCTAGAGATATATTAGAAAATTCCCTATCTAACGTTTTCACCTTTTTTAACGTATTTATCTCAAGAACGTATTTATCTCAAGTACGTAGGTATTGACGAAAGCTAAAGACTGTATCTAATATGTACTAACAATTCATTCATAGTTAAAACCTGTACTTCATCAGGCGTAGTATGAAATATCAGTAAGAGCAGTATTCACCGGGAAACAAAGGCATTCTAAGAACCGGGAATAAATAAGAGGGTGTAGGTAGGTAAATGCAGGCTTATAGGTGTACCCTAAAGTATGTATGCCCCAGGCCTAACGTCTAACGGTGGATGCGCCCACTCTGAGGTGTCGCCTGAGTGCGCCCGCGCCGGTCATCCGTCCCGATGCGATGTACCGACGATTTACGAGGCATTCGCCTACTTTATTGGCTGAAGCGATTCACATAAATCCACTAAGTACATCTAAAGGTATAATTTTTAATGCCAGGGTAATTTATATTCCATCCTTCAACCATACAATATGGCAGCTATATCACTATTTTACTGTGACATTATTTTTTGATACGTTCAAGATGCTGAATACGTCGCAATACAAGTGGTTAATGAGCTGTATAAAATAGGTATCATTTCTTGTTTTCTTTATAACCGCATTCCTAAATGTCAATTCAGAAAATTGAGACATTAAAGTTCTTTATCATTAATTTAAATGAGAGCTAAAATTAATATAGGATCAACAACTTTTTTATAATCCGTGTATAAAATAATAGCATGTATTTTTAAAAATCCAATGTGACTACCATGTTTGGAAATTAAGTCGAAAGGATGACAGAAAACAATCACATTATACATTCTTGCATAAATATCAGATAACACTTTTATATAATGAATATATATCATGTGTATTCATTGCCTATGCCTATATCAACGTGTTCTCTGTATCAAAAAACAATCTACGAAAAGATGGGGAGCTCTACTACTCATTTTACGAGTATTTCTGATAAAATAGCAGGAGCAAATGCGGGATAAGATTATCACTGAAGTAACGATAGAAGAGAGCGTAAACACTGATCCTGGGTACAAATTTGTTAAATGTCGTTTTATCAGTACAGTTATTTGTTAACGTGGCTTTTAATCTGTTGAAGGGTTGAGTGACAGGACAGTCCCAGGGTTCGGCCGTCACACAGTACTGCCAAGTCTAGTCAGACGCGTCCGTTAGGCATTCAACCTCACGCAACTTACCGGGAATCTGACTAGATATCATCGGTTCACCGCCCGTTATTTGTTGACTTAAGAGTGGTACAAAATGTTTGAACAACTGAGCCTGGTTCGAAAAATGTGACCTTTTTTGCTAACCAAAATTTTAAGAAAGGTGACTATGGTATGGTTCATACGTCTTTGGTTTATTGTGGTCTTAGGTTTCTAACGTATTTAGGGTAACCATACCGTCGCTCTTGTTAACCCTTTCCTTCTTCCCTAGTTGCAACAGAATCGCCTTTAGTTCGTCGCAATAGCGTGGGCAATGCGGCTGCATTAGTGTGTTAGATTTTTTGAAAATTTCAACTGGATAATTTTTACAAGACTTTTGTTTACTAAATTAAGTTGTACAGAAAACTTTTGTAATACTAAAGAATCATACCTTTACTTCAGTAGATAGGTATTATAATTGTTTTCTATATATAAATAATGTTGCTAGCAGAAAAAAAACTTAAATTTAGGCTTCACGTTTCATGAGAGACACTTGTGCTTAATCAATTTATGACAAATAATACTATCACTTATCAGTAAATGTATTGTGTTCGCAAATCGACTTTCACTGTCGACTGCACTAAATAAACAAAATGTAGCCAAGGCTTTGTTTCAAAACAAGCACTTAGAAACGTACGTACCAACAAACTTGCTTTTGCTCTTTTGTTACGCACTTAAACTTCATATTGCAAAGCTTTGTCAAGAACTATTCAGTACCAGTATCGTTTTGTGGAGACAGAGGAATAAGGAAGCCTATTGTATTGGCAAAGTATCAGGTTCTAAAATGAACGGTGATATACCTACATACACATAGTTACCGACATATACATAATATTATACATGTATCTTGACCCCAGTGATGTCACAAAATGTACCTACTCTATATGCGCAGTACCTACGCATTTTTAGATATCTTCTGGGATAGCACGGGGTGCTTGTGGCAGAAGAACTCAAATTCACCAATCATAGATTATATAAAACCAATCTTCGTGCACCAGGGCCTCGTTTTCTCATCTGGCATTTTCCTCTACTGGCATTACTCCTTTCATGCAAGCCCGTCGGTTTCAAGTACTTCTGACCTTCCTTTTTTCAAAACTTTATTAATTTGGCCAATGTGTGTACTGCGAGGTCCGCCTCACAACTGGTCTGCTCATTCACCTGTGCCTTATATACCTGGTACGTCATTGGCTCCGTACTCATTCGCTCTACGTGTCAAAACCACCATAGCATAGCTAGTATTGTATAATAATAAAATGTATAGGTATATCTTATAAATAGTATTATGTATTTATTGCAAAACTGTTGACTTCCTTTCTACGTTTCGAACTTTTATTTTATTAACTGGTTCCTAAAAATCACACTGAAGCGTCAAAAATGAGGGTACCAAACTTACGTCGGCTCGCAAAGCCAACGTTTTTTATTAACGTTTCATAATAAAAACCTGTTGTCAACCAAAAAATGTGATAAATTAAAGTGTACATTAGAAGATATCCTATTTTAGAATGTCGTATCTATAATTGGGTCTCCCCACTAGTTTATTGCTTGTCAATTACCTGTCTGTCGTGATGTCACTATATTTAATTACATTGTTTACATACTAAATAATGTTATACATTTGTTTAACTTGAAAATCATTAATTCGTATTTAGCACCTGCTGATTGAGGGCCTAGGCTCTAACGCAGGCTTTCCTCTCAAGGTTGGGAAATCGGACGGCAGTCGCTACTGTAAAAGGCGACAAAATAATTGAAAAGGAGTAGTCACTTCAAAATATATGAAAAGAAAGAGTAGAAAAGCAGGCCCCAGCAATAGGTTACTCGGACGAAGAAAAACAGAATTCGAATGCAGAATCAGGATCTTTTTGCTGACAACTACTCAAGGCAAAAATTTATAGACAATATTGCAAACTATTTTATCATGACAATAATGAAGTGAATATGTAATGGAAAGTATGTTAGTTCCCGCCTGTTACGGAAGTTTAAGTCATAAACATGTCATTATGTTATGGTCCACATTATTGAGCTGTTGCGATAGCGTTTTATTAGCATTTAACGTATTTATGCGAAGGAAATAAGTCATCAAATATTAATAAGACTGCGAACGGCTCTAGTATCTAGTATTGCATTCTTCCGTAATCTGGAATGAAAGGAAATATACATGGAGCGAGATAGGACAATTACAGCGGAAAGTAAAAAGACACATTCAAAATCGAATAGTGGACGTATCTCCATGCAGTAGAAAAATAGAGCATAATTAAACTATTTATTGGTCTTTTACTCGTACGGGCCACGCCAATATCTTTCAAACCTAAGACAATTTCACCTGTGAGTGGTATGGACAGAGACAAGCACAGACTTCCAAAAGAAGAGTATAAACCAGGCGGAGGATCGGCAAACGTGGCGCATATTGGGAGAGGCCTATGTCCAGCAGTGGACTGCAATAAGCTAATTGATTGATTGATTGTAACCATAAAAGATGGAGAAGGCATAGAATTGCATACCGCGCACTTCAAAGTAAAACCTTTTAGATGCTTTTCAATCGATGATGTCGATTTCAGTCGATGTTGAATCATCATCGATGATGATAAGTATTCTACACGAGCTGGTAAGAACTCTTTGAAAAATTAAATTCTTACAATATGCAATAACTTGGCTTTGTTTCAAAATAAGTTCGATCATGGTCTATCCTTTCGATAGACATCGATAAGGAAAAATTCTTCCATACCTAAAATTACAGTGCCTTCTTTTATTTTAACTGCTCATTTACATTTGTATAAATTAAATTGTTTTCATTTTATCGTTAAACTTTTCTAGCTATTTCCTACCTATTATAATTTATTAACAGTTGATAAATCTAATAATAATAAAAAAGAACGGTAATTCTGTATTCATTTTAGGAAACAAGGTGTTTGTATAAACAGATGGAAAAGAAAACCCCAACCATTGATAAGTAGTTATATTTTTTTAAAGCAATAAAACCTTATACAACTGGTTCCATAATTTCTGAACTGATTTGTCACATTAAAATATCGCTAATAGCTTGAGATAATCAAATATAACATAATAAATGGTGTGCCTATACTTTTTCCAATTATGGTACAAAAAAGGACTAGATTTATTATTTTTTAAGATTTATGCACACACAAACTAAAATAACAAATAGGAAACTGAAAATTGGTACCTACTGCTTATTTCTACAAAGGTATTTCTATCAGCAGACCCGACCGGCGAGAGGAGTCGTGAGGAATAAGTAAAAAGGTGTAAATGTATGTATAATTATAAGATATACAGTGGGAATATATAATAGGTAAATATTATATGCATACAGTCTCTTATAATAATATACTAAACATAGATCTTCTTCTTCTTAGCGTTAATTCCCAGTCGCATCCGAAGCTTTCAGCTCGGAGTCTGGGGTCCGCTTTTACCAGTCTTAACCACTGATTTGACTAGACCTCGATATTTTCCGTGAAGCGATTGTCATCTGACCTCCACAACCCAATGTTAACATTAGGCGATATCGAAGTTTAGCAGTTAGACCGTTGTTTTTGGATTTTTGAGGGCTCCAACTACCCGTAACGACTGCCATAGATGTTCTCATGGCAACCGGGACCGACGGCTTTACGTGCTCTCCGAGGCACGACCAGACCAATGCAAATACTCATATTTCATTCACACAAATATTTGCACTGAGCGGGGATCGAACCCGCGCCTCCTGCGTAGCGGCCGCGTTCACTACCGCTACGCCACGGAGGCTGTCAATATACTAAATATACTAAACAAAGATATTCAACATAATTCTTTTTTAATCTTATTCTTTCAGAAACTAATAATACTTATGTCAAATATTATATTACATAAATAGTAAATTTAATCAAATGCCATCTCATCCCCACACTAGCTTTAATCTATAAGATCGGTTTATAGTGCCTGTAATAAGCCTAACAATGACTATAGCCCAGGTACGATTTAAATGCGCCTATAAATTGGTACCGAGACATCATGATAACGCCACAAATCAAGACAGAGCGTTAATTACTGGCCCAGGCACTCACATCTAGGTGTTAGGGCTGCGACACGTTCGCACACTCGAGTACTTATTCCCCTTACCTGTTTCAGTGAGCGAGTGACATGAATGATCGGCTTGATGCGGATTCTAAATAGAGGTTACTTCATGTTTGTATATCTTAACGAACACAGTTTAATTACACTACTGTCTATTAGGTACCTATCCTTGGTATGAAATATTTTAACAATTTTTGTATTAAGACTCACAAACATTTTTACTACTTATTTTATTCTTTCTATATGTATTAGGTATACTTATACTTAAACGGACGAAATAAATTAAAAAGTCTCGAATTTGACGGGGACTAATTCAATTATATACGCAAGGAAAACTAGAGTTAAAATTGTCAAAGTGTGAAATGTGAAATCATCGTTGCAGTTCCATCAGTATTTTTACTGCGAATTAAAGTGTTGATGCTATGTCTGTCTACAGAGCTGAGATATACACTACTAATTAAACTTGTTCGTACCAAAGCTAGTTACAAATTGAGGATCCTGAGACAATGTGACTCATGTTGTGTTGCATTTTTATATCAGATTAAGATTTTATTACTTTTGTTATAGCTGTACGTGTTCGAAGAAGTTGTTCGGTCAAATGCGTGTGAAAAATGTTGCTAACTACCGCACACGGAACAGTTACAGTGGCTAAATTTTGGAAATACTCCGAAAATGACGGCAGTTTTATTAGTCAAGTGTAGCTGAAAATTGAGTTTAATATCTTTAATGGGTATACTGTCTGTACAAACTAAAATTATCATGTTTATGTCAGACCGGCCGGCGACATTCCTCAATAATTAGATGCACATCTAATTCCCCGCACTTCATAAGAACATTTTCTAGAATAAAAGGTGGTACGTTTTTTTTTGTTTGCGCTGCTAGCGCACTTTTATGTTATTACAGGGTTGGTAATGGCCTTACTTACTTGTACCTAATTGAGTCTACTACTTTTGCGCACCTTAGAGACATGAAATATGATCCTTACAGTAATTTAAAGAAAAATGCATTAACATCGTGTTTATTGCATAAAGGAGGCCAATCTCAACTACAGTAATATGGTTTTCTATTGTATTCTAACCTAACCTAATCTAACCTAACGATGCTTTCACGCATAATAACAAAAATTTTATACCTCTGACTAAATTAAATGCATCTCACTGTAAATCGTTCCGAAGCACTATAGAATGCGTTATAACAGGCTTTGATATGTCAGTACTAAACTAATATCTAGAGGTCGGCATTAACTCCGTCAAACATTTTTCGCACTGGAATTAACACAGTACCTTTGAAAGTAGGGATGCCCGCAGAGCTAGATCTTAGTTACTGTCACCTTCCTCATGCCATCATCCATTCCTCAGGCTGATTATTTATTAAAGTTTCATCCCCTAATACCAAATAAGTGTGTACGACAGTTAATATACGACCTAGCCTAGCATTGACCTGTGACAGACCGTCTTCATAGATAATTTAGAATTTGGCGAGAGCAAAACCCACACCGCATCGCTATCTCTTTTTTGTATCTTCTTTTATTCAGAGACACATTTGGAGAGACTGAATAACTCAAAATATGAGAACACCCATCTCAGTAATGCCTCCGCTAAAGAAGTGAAGAATTGTTATTTACAATGCACGAAACCCAATAGAAAGTTATATAGCCCAACGTCTCAATGGCAGTAGGGCTGGTATAAACAGACTGGACAGAGGCTGGTACCTAATAAACAAATTCTTTTCCCTACATTTTCTATCTGAACTTATAATGTGTAATTACCCTGGAGTAAGATGCTACTTAAAACCACTAAAGATTTATCAACCTCAACCCATCTTATCCTTACTTTATTTCCTTTAACCATTAGCATAAATAACTATAATTAATAATAACTGCCTATTTGCATACAAAACTAATGCTATAACAGAGAATATTACTCAATATTGGATATCTGATAGATAGACATTTACATCCAAATGTATTGGTTGAGATCATTTTCCACGCCTTACAGAATAATTTATTAGAATAAATTTTACTCAGACTTTAGCATAACATCTTCAAGGCTCTTTTAATGAGATCTCTTCTGTTCTCATGACGATTATAATTGAGTATATAAGAACTTAAAAGTCGCACGGTATCTTCATCTCAATCGCAGATAAGCAGCTTTCTAATCGGGTCAAATAACGTTTATGTTTACAAACTAGTTAAGCAACGGATGTGCCTTGTTAACCGTAGTGACAAATGTTGTCCAATTGTTAAAATGAAAATCTTTATATCGCCCATATTAGATTGCATAACGGAATTTCCTTTTATCGCGCTAGTAAACTGGTCAGCTGGCGTACAACTATTACATCAATGTGGATTATATATATCCACTGAAAATGGGTTTTAGAGAAAGGGGAAAAAATTAAAGTGTGTAGAGATGAATTAAAATTTTCCTCTCTTTTTATCCGACTTCAACAGAAAAGTCTGACGTGCTTTACGTCTTTTGAATTAAAGTAATTTTTAGTTATTGTTCTTTTTCAGTGAATATTTTAATAATAGGTATGTTATGAAATACTAATAATTTAAACTCATAATAAAAAATCGAGTATAACGATACTATACCAATTTGCTCTGGTTTTTAAACGTATATATAACGTTTAACAATTGCACTTTTAATCAATTACTTTTCCCAAAATTCTCGCATATATCAATTACAAGCACGATTTCTTATATGATATTAAATGATATTTTAACACGACTCGGACGCAGTGAAATTTATGGCGTCTTTCAATGTTCCCAATAAATGCGCACACGCAACAGTCACGGCGCAAAAAGAATCAAAAGCTGCCACGTACAAGGCCTGCGGTTAGCGATTTCATATTTATAATCATCGTAGGCCGTAAAATAATAAAAACTAAACATGCAGATATAGCTTATTTTCATGTCTTGAATAAATTGTTGAGGAATAAATAGGGAAGGAAAGACGGCTACTGACTATTTTTTGTTTAAGCTCGTCCAATAATATAGTTTAGTTGATAGATATGTGGGCGTGAATTAGACAGTTATACTTGATGGAACAATCGCCATTTTTTTGCTTGATCGAGCCCATTGGATAATATAAAGCAGTGTGTAGTTATAAACAGCTACAAAGCACAATTAACTCTGCCTTATAGTCTCATTAAAATAGAAGTCTACAGTAATTAAAATCAATATTGTTATGGAACGCATCATTCGTAGATGAGGTAGGAAGTAACTAAACATGATTCACATATAAGGAAGCTATTCTAATAAAGCGTGATTAATTCCCATGTTTCAGCCACAGGCCAGGTGGTGCGGATGGCGAGCGGTGAGAGCCTCAGGCGCAAACTTAACCCACGAATAAGCATAGACAACAATTTCATAAACGAAATTATTTATTTCGAATTTAGTCGCATGATTTCAACAATGCACGATTTTGCAAGTATTTTATTGGATAGTAATATTATCAACTTAGGCGTACAAATATATAACACGTAAATGAAGTCACTTAAGCGGGTACTGATGGTAAGTGGTTCTCTTAGTCGATTGAATTAACAGTTTGAAAAAATAGGGTTAACAGTTTGAAAAAATAACATAAAAGTATAAGAAGAGTTGGGGCATTAACAGCACTGTAACGATAAAGGGATTTACTTGTAGACTTGTTAAGGATCAACTTACACACCTAGATCGCTACTCTAACATAATATTTATTTTAATTGTGAAAGTTCTGAGAGCAACAACCCAATAACAGTTTTTGCTATACCCAAACAATTATAGTCTGGACAACTCATAAGCTACTTTTTATTCCTGTTGAAAAAGGTTTCCATAGGTTGCGGATAAGAGATAAAAAATCCTCAACAGCTAATGATAGAGTATTTGACCCAAGTAGAACATACTAGCATTGAGATAATTACATTTATCTAAGATCTAAGAGCAGGTGCGGTCGAAGGGGTGTGATGTCACAAGGAACAAGACCCTTCCCCCCAACCCTACCTCAAATCGTGCAAATTGAAAAGACTTCTAAAAAGGCATTTTCTGAAGGACTTTCCGCATTTAAGAAAAACAATACAACCCCCCACTATCAGAAACGAGATAGCTTAAAAGTAAATATACTTGAACTTCTATTCCCCATTGTATAATCAGACCACAACAAAAGCTGTTTCAAACCGTGATTTTCCACGTAAAGATAGCATAATGATTGTAACAGCTCACTAACATAACACCACATTATCTCCACAGATGGACAGAAGTGTGTCGGTAGGAAATAGCTTTTCGTGATAGCAGAGCGGGCCGCGTGTGAACTCTGCCACGACTGCTCTAAGGCTTTGTTTACAACGTTTTATCATTCTAAAATAATCTAAATATACGTAATTTCCTACTAATATTATAAACGCGAAAGTTTGTAAGTATGTTAGGATGTATGTATGTGAGGATGTTTGTTAATCTTTCACGTAAAAACTATTGAATGGATTTTTATGAATCTTTACAAAAATATAGCTTAATACCTGTTGCCCGCGGCTCCGCCCGTGTGAACGTCGGTTATCGTGACCAAACATAGCCTGTATCCTTTCCCAAGGTCTAATCTATCTCTGTTACAATTTTCTTCAAAATCAGTGGTTGATGAATCAAGCAGTGGTTTAGACGTGCAAGCGTAACAGACAGATAGACAGACAGAGTTACTTTCGCATGTAAAATATTAGTATGGATACATCAGAATAACACTTAGGCTATATATCAGTCATGAACGGGATCAGAATACCGTGCGGGCGGAGCCGCGGGAAACGGTTAGTGGTGTAATATGTTAATATACATCTTGGTAGTACTGTAGATGCTGGTAGCTGCAATTTTTTTTTTCAGTTTTTGAAGCACATTATCAATTTCATTTTTTGAAAATGAAAGACAATTATTATGCTGACTATTCAATTCGATTAAGATTGGCAATCCCCCTTTAAGTGATACTAACTGGATACTTTTATTATTTTCAGAATAACGATGTCTGGCAGGCTTTTCAATAATGGTAATAAACATAATAGGTACATACAAGTAGTTGTGCTGTCGTATCGTGTTTCCTTTTTACTGTTGCAATAATCTTAATACTACTCGATACGACACATTCGTATATAGAGTCTGTCCTTCTTAGCTCCAATACTGACGTATTTTTGCCCTCATTCAAAGTTCAGTACTATTCCATATGTGATGAACATCACCAGTGTTTAAGAATTGCGGTAGTGGTTTTCCTTATACGGAATTTGATGATATCTCAGATGATCCCCATTTTTTTTAATATTACGATCGTCTGACTTAATAGAACGGAAATACCAATCTTCAATCCCTGCAGCAACCACCTTCACCGGTGTTTATTAATAATTAATATAATATAATTACCAGAAAAAAAAATCAAATTTTGAAAATGCTAAAAAATCGTACCAAATATCACCACCAGGTTTTTAGCTTTGCAGCATAGCCATTTCGTGTTCTCCTATTAAAGGCGCGTCTAATGATGTACATCTCATCCAGGAAACTGATCATACTTGAGTTAATGTCATCAGCTCTCATACTTAATAAGGAATAAAGAAATTTTGATTGCGGTAACACCATATCTGATGAATGTATAGTTAGAAGTAATCGATGGAATTATAGCTAGTTATCCTCCGTTTTACTGAAACTTGTGTTTACTATTCTTTCTGTCATAGCTTGAGTATGGCCATAGACGTTTATATCAATGTCATTAACTATATATTTCCTGTACACGACGATAAATTTAAGTTTCAATAGACTTACATTACAGCACATAATGCAAAAGGAAATATACACAGGAAAGTTCCGTTGCCTGCTGTGAGAGAAATATTTGCGTTAGAACCTTGTCTGATAATCAGCTTACAGGAGAGATTGGCTTGGGTCCCGAAAATTTTGGTGGGGCCACATACAGTACTCATTTCAGATTGACTATCACAGGTGATTTCTACAGTCAAGTGCTGTTCAAAGTGTTGATTCACTTCCTGCGTTAATTCATTTTAGTTTAACATTATAATAACTTATTCTTCTTGAATATTAGTCCTAGCATCTCTTAGAACTTATAGCAAATAAAATTTTCTTACGAAGTATTCTACAATATTAAATTAATATACACCAGCGGAACATATTCGTTGCACACATAACTCTATAAATGCGGAACAACTCCAAATTCATTAATCCAAATATTTGTCTTCACATTTATTCAACAATCAACTGTGTGCGAATAAAACAAATATAGATTTCCACACTTCGTCGTATGCCACCGAATAAAACGAATAATAAATAACACATAACGAAATGTGGTTCCACCTTGAGAGTAATAAATAACAGTTATAGACTGTGGCAGATACGTCAACTGAAACCCATACGTCAAGTGAATTCAGAATAAAAGCCCATATAAGATAATATCTACACACAAGATTTGGAATGTAATCTGTATGATTGACATGCAAATAGACGAAGAAAACATGAGTTACGGGTGTAGCAAGTCACAAGAACACTATCTTGAGGAAAAATCTTAAAATGGCGGCGGACCAACAAAAATTGATGAATCACATTTAAGCCGAGGCGCGACGCCGCGCAGCCGTCTTCTCAACCATTACCAATAACAATTTCCCGGACGCTGTCTTTGTTCACGATTCAGTACACCTTTAGAGATAAAGCTACACCCAATCTGAGAACCTGCAGCACAAAATGTTAAAGCCCAATATGTTTCAGTAGCCGTTATATGGCTTTAGTGTATCATAAACCTTATAATAAATTAACAAGTTAAATATATAATTAATTAGCAGATAATAATAATTAAAAAATATTTAATTATCAATTTATTATAAATGCACATATGTTATTAATGTCTATAATTATGTCATTAACCAATTAATTTTATAAAATAGGGATCTGACATAATATAAATATGTATTAAACGTTGCGCTCATTTTTTTATCCTTATTAGGGAAAAGGGCCTCCCATATTTTTATTATTAATTTGAATTTTATACTACAAGTTTAGTAAGGGTTTCCTATTTAAGTATACCTACTTTATTAAAATGTTTAAAAGTATACTATAAAACTGTTTTCACATAAAAAAGCAACTAGCAACATTTTATAGCTCATTAGAAGTCTCAAAGTCTGAGCAAACAAAAAACAAGCGGGGAAATCAAAACGATTCAATCATAAAATAAAACTATGGCCATGTAGGTACGATGCTTGGGTAATAATATAACTGATAGACATTAACATAATATGTATGAATGGATAATATAATATTTTTCCAGTCACGATTTCGAAATAAGGTAATGTGCGAGCATATTCGTTGGTCTCGGTATAGATTTCCTGTGCTCACCGGGCGATATGATCGGACTCCCCGTCGCCTTATTGATAAGGTTTCCATACTTCCCGTGTGTATCGGAATGCTTCTGAGTTTATTTAATGTAATCCCTATCTCTCATACACCGTATGTATTCGTTTAAGATGTATGGAGAGGCTTTATTGTTGGTTGATGGTTGGGATTGAGACTCAACAGACGAATCTATTGTGGCTCGCGCCTATAGTTTTCCCTAAATTTTATCGGAACAATACAAGTGAACGAAATCTTGATGAAACGATTAGTAGAAGTATAGACTTTTTGAGCCTAAAAGATTCTATGAACCTTAAGATAGGGATGATGTGAAAACCTACAACGCATTCTCCACTTCTCATTTCAGTTGCTTGTTAAAAAAGTGTAGAATTATGATTTACTTTAAAATGATGGGAAAATCTCAGTGATGTTTATAGTATGCAATTTATATCATGGGTTATAGAACGTGAATGAACATAATAAGATGCATTCTTTTTAAATACATACCTACATATTATGTAAAGAAACATCTAGAAATGCAAACATTTGCGCAGAGTGGAAATCGATACGCCAGCTCTGACTTAACAGTCAAATACGTAGAGCATTATATATTGTGTAGAGCTATACCATATAGTTCGTCGTATTCACTCGTTGCCGACTCTATGTAGATAGAGATATACCATCGAGCACGGAGAATAAAAAACTACTAAGAATTGGAAACCCTACTTTACCGCAAACAACAAATGTATAATAATGCGTTGCTTAATTAGAACCTTTGAGTAGTTACGAATTTGTATAAGTCCTTTTGGCGGTGATAGCAGGCTCTCTATGACGTGGGAACCAAAATTTTATCAGTGTATAAATCGTTTCTGCTTATGTTCTCGAGAATAAATAGGCGTGAGTATAAAAGCAATACAAGAACTGCAAACAATAATCGATATTGCAAATCGAACGATGCTATACATCAAACGATAGGATAGCCACCGTAAATTGAAAGCAGCGATTATGATGGGCAAAATAGATTCGCCTGAGGTCGAGGCGACATCACGAAGCGAGCGAAGGGTTAAAGAGCGATCCTTCTAAGCTAGCTCGAGTTATGGTCTCAACCGACACAATAGCCAATTTCATAGAATTTCCTTTGATGGATACCAGTTAACTCGAAGCAGTTAACGGTGTATTGCAATTGTTTTAAATTAAAATCACATTTAAACCATTATTCTAAGCAAGTACTGAGTGTGATTAACATAACGACAGATGATTTTTACCTCCTGTTGTGTAGACAACTAATGTTGATTGTTAGGAGACATGTTGTAAGGCGTTTTATTCATAATCGGTGGGCGTAATTATAGCCAGTTATGTTTATCGGACAAACGAAACAGTCATATAATTTACTGGAATAATTTCAAACACGTTCTCTCGGCCAACCAAGACTTAGAACTTAAAGGGAAAGGAGGGAAGGTCTTTGCGTAGAGGTGGACAAAGGGGCAAAACACTTGGAATTTTTTACCAGCATAAGTGTTTTCTGTGTCCTACAATACCCGGTCCTTATAGTGAAACCTAAAAAAAGTATCTGATGAGGCCGTCAAGCTGAGGGCCACCATTGTAGTATCATTATGGTGGCCCCCATTCCTAAGATTGTATCTTTAGGTACCTATATTATCAAGTGACGTCGTATTGACACGACTCTTCTTCATCCTAGCGTTAATCCCAGTCGCATCCAGAGATTCCGAAGCTTGCACCTCGGAGTTTGGGGTCCGCTTTACCAGTCTAACCGCGGATTTGGCTGGACTTCAATATTTTCCCACGAAGCGACTGCTATTTGACCTCAACCCAATGGCGATATTGGACAATACCGAATCATTTCAGCTAGACCATATAGTCATATTGACATAACTATTAGATAAAACTAACTTTAACCGCTTTTACGCCATTTCAAGTCTAAAATTCACACGAAGAAATTTTATAAGACGTCTAAAGTTATATTTAACCGACTTCAAAAGGGGGTTCATTTTAAGTATGTATTACTCACTTATCCAATTTATCTTTTTTGGAACTTCGTAATCCATTTCCATAAAAGGAATAGGCATTTGGTATGATTTAAAAATGGTACCAGTTTCAGTATTCATTCAATATAGAAAAACCCTATGAAAGATAGTAAAGACGTTTATTGTTACTCAATTACGCTTAAACGACTGAATCCATCGTGCTGAAATTTACACCAGGGATAGATCACAGTGTGACTGTGGACTAACAGGCTACTTTTTATCCATAGAATTGGTTCCCATGGGTTACGGTAACCGAATACCACGCGGGCGGAACCATGGGTAACAGCTAGTTGAGTCATAAAACCAACAAGATGTTTAAATAATGCATGTAGCTGTCATATGGTTGATATAAGCAAGCTTATGTAGTTGCTTGGTAGTGTATCTTTGTAGAGGCTTGTTCTGTAGCGTCTTTGTTACGGACTCGTGATTGTGATGTATTGTCAAGTCCCGCCTGCGTCCCCACAACGTGACAACCATCCGTTGACTATTCAAACTGAGAGTCAAACCTATTCGAATGAAATAAAAACTGCTCCGAAAATATTTCATTAGTAGCGAAAGTTGAACGATTTGAAATAAGGATCAAAGGTATAATTACTATACATGCATGTCCCCGATGAATATAAATATATTTAATGCAATACAAACTGCTTTCGTTATGGCACTTTTACTCAGTAAATTTTACTGACTAATATGTGCAAATTTTGTTTAGGTACTTTCGTCATATTGATGGCTGAATTCCGACCTAACATGTAAACCTGATATTTGTGAATTTTTCAGGACCAAATATTTTCTTCTTTTCGCTCTCCTAAAAAACTGTTTTCTCCATTTAGGTACACATAAAACTTATTGGACGTATCACACTTACGTAAGCGAATTTAATGAATCTCAAAAAGGTAAGGAGTGTTATGCAAAACCTTTGCCCAAGCCCTAATCCTTACGAGCAATAACTTATTGAATTTACATTTACACAACCACTTTTTTCGAAGCAGAATATTTTTAGTAAATTATTGACTGCAAAGAATGTTTTACATCAATCATGATACCGTTATAAAATAACGATTTAGACAGTTTACATAATTATATCGAATTATATCGCAAATCTGCACGATATTTCGTTTCGGATAAGTTTAATAAATAGCGTAGTATTCACGGTGAATACTAACCACGGGGATTACGTGTGTATCCGTCGCGATCCTTGTAAAATAAAACTTTAAAGAACATCACAACGACAATTCGACACAGAGTCGACTGCCCCAGCGATCACAAAGCTTTCTCATTAAACCGTCACCGGTCAAAGCCGTGACACTAAAAGTCATTCCAACTAAAAAAATTCTTCAACCCGTTTTGTTACATTTCTCAACGCTCGGAAAAAGAGCACAAAAGATTTTCTTAGTTGAAGCGTGACTGTCGTAATTAGGTGGCGAGAGCACTCAGGTCGTGTTAAACGTTCGTTCTGATACATAATACAGAAATCATCAGTACTTTGTCATTGAGAGTATAGCGTGCGCAAGCGACGCGACGCACGGTCAGTCGCAAGCGCGGATCACGCGAGATAATCTCCGTTGGTAAACAGCTGCTCGCACTATGCGTAATTAACTAACATGTTTTATGACTCCTTGTAAGCCCATGTCCCGGGCGTGACATGTTTCATATCAACTGTAATGTAAATATATGTGTGAATTGATTGCTTCTCATAAGAAAGTGAGGCTTATAATGTGAATGTATTTGTATTAATGTGTGTGTATTTTTGTATTAAGTAGGTGTTTTGTGTTATTATTGCGTTATAGTCGATGTATTTCCGAATTCATATACAAGTTCATTTTCTGTGTAAATAATGTAGGTATTATTTATTTCTATCGCTTATATCCATACAGGTTACGTGAATAGTATAAACGTTTGCTTTGATCACTCACATCTTAAAAGAGACTGTAATGCACTTTTGATTATAGTAGATACCTCACCTGCCTCTACGTTCCGTATTTATCTAAATTACACTTGAATTGTGAGAATATCCTAATTAGTGTGAATGTTAAGCGAATTCCAATGCATTTGCACCGCCAATCATTTACGATGCCCCATCACATAAAACCCAACTTTAATAAGTTGCTTCCAATTTAAAATCAAAATTATTTTTAAGTCTGCTGTCTCTCCGAAGTGGGGACCCGACGGGGGCCGGATTATAAATCATAAATGCCACGTTAGGCCTGCCAGACGGCCGGGTTCGTATCGAAATTATCGCCCGTGAGCCCCGCGTAAAATATACAAAACAGTTTCAAGTTACAGCCTAAAATATTTCTTGTCGATAATCAAAATAAAACGCGCTGATTCATCAGCTGCACTCTTATCATTCTTAAACCACGTATTTTATAACGATGTAACTGAATCTTATAAACCGGTTTGTCTAGGTTTTGTTATATAGGTAGGTATAGAAATACAACACGGCGAAAACAAGAATGTCGATTAACAATCCGCAAATTATTGTATAAATTAATTGCGCTAAACGAATGTTTCGCTATTATAGAATCATTAATTGATTCATTACGCCGCAGATAAAGATGATTAAATTTAACAGTGTCATTAATCTAATATTCGACCTCCCATTGGAAAGTGTAATGAACACATATTCAGAGAGTACATTGTCAGACACATGCTTCACGATTGAAACTGGCCCAGTACTTCCGCACACGCGGATGGAGTTCACTAAATATTGAGACATTTGTTCCACCGCCACTAATCTACATGAATTCTAGTTTCACTGTACCAAATACAACAACAACCTTTCTTCAACATTAGTCAAAGTCTAACGAAGTAGTTCAGTAATTTAACTTCATTATAGAACCTTCTAATTAGTTTAGTTAAATATGGATTTGGTTCATTCTTGAGCGATTACACTATCAAATTCACAAAAAGTACCAAAGGTTTAAGGTTTAAGCACAGGAAGAAGCCATTATTTCTTATTTAAGGTTATCATAAAATAAGTGATATTTAAATTGGTCGCTTTGGATCTTGGATCTTTGTCATTAATAATTTTGTTCAACAACATTTATGTCAGGAAAATACACTTCACATGGAGATTTATGAATATGAGAAACACAAGATCAAAAAAGCACATTATAATGACAATGATTAAATGTCAGTACACAAAATAAGACGTAGAGAGCCGATGTTCGAGTATGTAAGGACAATCTACAAATGTCAAAGATTCAAAATCTATGTCGCACACAATGACATAACGAACACGAGTCTCGTGTGGGCTAGAAAAGCACAACATAAATTATTCTCATTGTTTCGAAAGACCAATGATAAATGTATTTGTGTTCTTAATTTAAGTTATAAGTTATGCTATTGGTAAAAGCGAACTGTACCGGTTTATTCAGGAAATCTTATGCATTGCGTTTCACCGCCAACTTCGGTACAGGCCCAGATAGGAATTAGGCATTTTAATTAATTAATCTTCAACATTGATCTGTGTGAACCATAGTTAATTAACAAGAATTTGTAGAAATCATTGAATTCAGTTGGGAAATGTAAAAGATACTTCAAAACAGATTGGTTACACGTGTTGTAAAATATACGAATGTACAAAATCGGATATTTTCTTGATGTCAGTATAGAAATCGTTTGAAAATGCGTGTTTTATTTTCCTTGTAGCTTGGCATCCAACGCACCATTCACATCTAACACTTACAGTATATCATTCGGAAGTAGCAAAAACTTGGTGTCGGATCGTTGCGACAGTAATCACAAGTGCAAAAACTTCCCCACAAGCACCTACAATTACAAACCATTTAAGGCCAGCTACGTGCCTTACATAATAGTAATAATAATCTAAGTGTTTTCTATAAAGAAGTTGTATCTAGAGTTTCCATCGGTAGTAAGTGAACAAACTGGGACATAAATAAATACATTTACACCCTTTTCTACATCTGTCTTGAGATAGCTAGTAGCTAGAACAAGTTGTGAATGTTAATATCACCTAGTATCTACTAGTGATAATATGGGACACTAAAAGATATCTATAATTAGTAACATAAATGTGTCGGATAATTACGCAAAGCTTTTTAGAAATAGTCCTGTATTTTTAGAAAGAAATGCAGATAATTTTAAAAATAAGTAGACATTCAGTGAGAATCTAAAGAACGTTCATGTTGAAAAGTTGTTATGCTCAAGTTGAAAAATTGATATAGTGACTAATACACGAACGTATCAAATGCAGTTTTACAGTATTACTATTCTAGAAAAATGCCTGGAGGCGAATAGCGTTGCAATTACAGTCGGAGCGTCTTCTCGTCCGTCCGTCTGTCCGCGGATCCAATATGGCCGCCGCATGCCTGCCCAAGATTGACTAGTAGCTGAACGCTTCTTTGCCAACGGCGATCTAGGTTGAGTCGATCTATCTGAGAGCATGGTGGCATGCAGGAATGAAGCTCTAGCCTCTTGGTAAATTAAAATACTTTTTGTTTGATAAATGTTCTGTGATTATCTCGTGTGTTGGATGTAATACAATCAACGATACATCGAACTGTTTGTTATACTAACCGCTCAAAAGCCCATATATTTCGAGTAGTGACTTTAACGTAGTTCATACCTGAAACATAAAAGTTGCGTATTAGCCTTGTGTGCATACACTTATGTAATAAAACGCTCTTGTAGCAACAGAAATAAAATCTAATTTAAAATGTGTAATTCTTGCAAAGTGCATACCGTATTATATTTATGTCATAGTTATAGCACAGAATAAATAGGTAATAGCGTATTGAGGTAATCAATCAATCAATTAAGGGTTCATTGCGCCGTAAATACAAGTGATAATATTTGTATTAATGTAATTAAAATAAACATCTTAATTACTTAAAAGGTTAATAACTAATGTTTTGCACACACGATACGTTATTTCACGTCTGATTAGTTTCCTTGCGGGTTCCCGGACAGTTTAGCTATCAGTCGGACTTAACAAATTTCCTACTCAACGTTATTCCAACCCCCTACTATTGATCATGCCGTCCAGAGTTGATAGCAATCTCAGGTATGTGCGATTAGTACCAACAAAAAATATATTAATAGAAAAGTTAATAAAAATATTAACACATTAAACGTTCCCCGCCTATACTGCACAAAACCCATCATTACACAAATGTATTCGACTTTAACCAAAAACCACATAAGTCACATTTATCGCCACATCAAAAAGCAATCAAGCGACAAAAGTTGGGACGCGTCATCGAATGGAACTCCGACTAAAATAATTTGAAACGTACCTAATCGATTCCACAGAGTCACAGGTAAGGTCTGCCCTAATATAGTTTACAGAGGTACCCATAAAAAGATGGAGCGTCGGAAGTCGGTATTGAATTTTATGAACATCTATAAACCGCATTTATTTATGTGACAATCACAGCAATTGTATTTCCTGGATAGAATGTAGATAAATACCTAGTGTAGAGATTCCTATAAGTAAAATCTCGAATGATTTGACTGTGAGTTTAGTATACAAGAAGAAACATGCATTCAAAGGTATAACAGGCTGGGCAGGTTGCTCGGTTTGATTTATAATGGGAGGACCGTCCCTTTTTATTTTTTGCCAAGCATAAATCTATAATCTGTGTCAATTAAATAATCAAACGGACAACTGCTACTTTGTAACAACTCACTTACTGAGTCGAATGTTTGAAATTAAATGGTAGTAACGTAATAGCTGAGGTATCAGGCTTATGATCGTGGGGTTGTGGGTTCTAAACCCATGCAATAAACTGCTGTCTTAACCGCACTTATAAAACAGTCAGTTAGGTAGAGAGTTTAAGAGAGTATTAGGCAAATTAAGGAAAAAAAGTAACAATACTAGATTAAAATGAAATAAAAAGTAATAGGTATGACAGAGACGTCTAAGATACTCAAGATCACCAGCAACATACCTTGCGAATTTGCTCAATCAAACTAGGGGGAACCTAGATAATACAAGATTGATATTCCTAGTGTAATAAGCTTACCTAGACTACACAATGCTAATCGTTAGAGCAGCTGCTTAGCTAGCCCAGTGGCATACAAAGATTAATATGTACAAAAATGTCTCAAACTTTTGTCCACTTACCTAGATACTATGCACGTAAGTCCAAAACTGGACAAAAATTTAAGCCCTAAATGTCCAAGTTATCAAAATTTTTATATTGTACATCGCAGATTCATTTTTAATGGACAACAACGCATATTACTATCTATTTTCTTTATTTCTATTTTCCATTTGCCTTAGAAATAATCAATTTAGAAAATAAACAACCTCTCGGCGGAACAATCAAACAACAAGCTATCTATCTATAATCTAAAGCAAGCAATTATTCTATCAATAGAATCTAATATATACTGAAATTACAAATTTTTATATTCTATAATACGCAATAGTAATGTATACGATGGTATTTGTAGCTTAGTTTCATTCAAAATCAGGCATAGAATCTATGTCAATAACTTTTAACCCGTAATATTTTTAATTCCATTTTACTTTCCAATGTATTTCAGATACAAAAAGCTATCAAACATTTTTACTATTTTACGCTTCGTAAATCAATTAACGTCAAAGAATGTTGACATATCATGTGTACTTGTTTCTTGACCGTATTTTGAGTTTTAGGGGGCCAAAACCTGTGTGTTTCCTTTTCACATGTCGTGTACTACGATGCCAATTAAACAGACGGACTGCTAGTCGGAGCGGTTACAAATATCCGTAAATACTCACACCTGTGAGCCTACTATGACGTAGGTACTATAAAGCATTCGGTTTCTGGATGAGGCAGAGGGATGGAACATATGGGTATATGCACCATCCCACTTTCTCATCCGATCAAGTTCCTATCATCTTTCTCGCCTATAATGTACTCTAAACATTTAAACTAGCCTTTGACATTCCATAGAGGTTTACCGCCGTAACCCTTCATAGTACAATAAAATTGCAATAATAGGTAAGTGCAACTAAAAATTACGTTCGTAGTTTAACTTTATTAGAAAACGAACTTTATAAATTACCTACTTACAAGCACTTTTTGGTAGTTTAGGCGAATATTAAATATGTACATACTATTTATTTGATATAGACTGAAAAGTAAATCTGTATAATAACTTCAATTAAATCACAATACAATCCGCTAAAACAGTGTTATTTCATTTTATAAGAATATTTTGTGAGTGTTTCTGAATAATGTTATTCAAAAAATAAAATTTGAAAAACAACTTCGGCAACTTGAATTTGGAATTGTTTATATCACGTGGAGTCATGGCCCAATAAATTCGACGTATAACTAACGTTGGTTGGTGCATTCGGGTGCATCGTTTGAGGTTAGAGCAGACACCCCCCGCTGTCTAAGAGATATGTTACCTGCTCACGGTGGAGAACCAACACTAACGTATAGACGATGCTATAAATTACTGAAATGGCCGTGGCATTCTGATTAAGAAACTAATTTCGGTGAGAGCGTCAGAGCTTGTTTGTAATTTTACGTTTTTTAATAATATGATATGCCGTGTTTATTTAATTTAACTAATTTTCCTTTTGATTCGTTTCAATGGACCAAAAAATTAGAATATGCCTCCGTTGTACTTACCGCCGGTATTGACTATCAATCTAATCTGAAATCGTTCGTTATAGATCTTTTTTTTTAATATTTAACATCGGAAGCTTGCTACCCAATATGCATAAGAGTTCGGTTTCGATTCCCAAGGTTGGGCAAAATATTATCAGAATTTTTGGTGATATTTGGTAGGTACAGAGATAAATCTGGATTTACACTAAGGCTACTTATTATCCCTGAAACAGGTTCCCATTAAACGGTACTATCAAAATTGCACGCGGGCGAAACCTCAAGCAACAACTAGTACATTTAAATAAAAAGCGACGCTTCGAGCTTGAACAAGTTAAAAGCGTCTTTTACATCGATTCTAAACGAGTACGACAAAAGAGCCAAGGTCATTAGAGTCAAGGCCTACAACCTTACTTTATCTACACCCATCGCAAAAAAACTATCGTACGTGTCCTATGTAACATCAAAGTGTTAACAACACTAGTAACACCATTTGATCTCGGGCTCTATTCGTTAAAATTACGTTGCAATTTCTTTTTTTAATTCAAATTTATTTATTGCAGAAACATGGTTAAGTATTACAATTAACGTTTGTCCAGCACCTTGCGACATGTGAAAACGTATAAAAGTACAATTTCAAAATCTAATAATCAATGAATAATTTTGAAGGTTTAATATCTTGTGAAGTTTACGCGAATATCAGTCATTAAAATAAAACCACTTTTTAACTGATTCTATCGTGATTTATTTGTCATTATTTACTTTTAATCCGACGTTTCGGCTACTTTCCAGCAGTCATGTTCGCGGGGTTTTATTTCAAAAAGGTTTAATATCCTCACGAAAACGTAGGTAGGTTTTGTTTTGACAGATCATACTGAATACAAAAGCTTCTTGTTATGTTTTTCTTTCCAATCGAATTGAAATGTTTATCTCTTCTTACACTTTAGATCCCGGGGCAGGTTTCCTACTTCTTACAATTTTATTTACTTTAACTTTACCGGGCACGACTGCCGTGTGACCTACCAATACCATTTAAACTTGTAAACACATTAAAATAAGCAGATTTTGATACAAAACATTTTCAATCACTATTTCAATTGTTACATATTAATATAGCTCATAATATATCATGTTAAATAATTTAATAATAAAATGACATGTCGTGAGATTTACGATTACACATAAATAAAAGGCGGTTGGCTTGGTCTCGTCTCGAGAAAGCGCTTGCGCACGCCGGAAGCCACTCTCCAACTTACCCGCTGAGAATCTGCAACTTACTGCGCTAAACCGACTTAACTACTACTACCTACGGCTAAATAAATTAATACCTTACTTTTGATTAGACGGTGATTATGTTGTTGATTGGTAGGTACAGGCGTCGGTTGCCGTATTGAGGGTAAACGCTATGCTTGTGAACGTAGATTTCTACTAATGCGCGTCGACAGATAGTTATGTACGAATATTGATTGCAATACTTCAGATTTAAAATAATCAGCGTACAATGTAACTTTATGGTTTGGTATAGATAATTGACTTTTCGTACTTGTAATTTTTGTATAGGCACATCTGAAATAATATATAATATCTAATAATCTATAATAATAATGAAGGTTTCGCATGTTTAACAAGCGACTAAAGTTGCTGGTTGAAAAATTACAAATCTATTTTATCTATAAATTATCTGCTGTGTGTTAATGTGCTTACATTAGTAAAAAAAATTATAACGGATTTTATCGAAAATTCATTTTGCGGTTATTTTTATATCTACACTATTTACCGATGTAGCTCTGACATAACTGCCCCTGGAAGTCGGTGTTGAGATTTCCGCACGAAAAGAGAAGAAAAGTTGTTTTTCAACAGTCAAAAAGATGGTGGGTATCACATGTCTTGACGTATGTATGTCTCAACTCTAAGATCTCATATTATTGTTGTTTACTAAACTTTACACTTCAAGATATGGTAAGTGATGTCAAAAAAAATGTCATTATAGATGCCAACAACATTAAAACGGAGGTTTTCAGTTTGACTGAAGACCGTTTAATGCTATATACTTTTTCACACTTAAAGAATCTTAAGCCTCCTAAAGCAGGTAGGAAGAATCATGTAGGTATTAGAAAGAAATCTAAATCATTATAGTGCGGCAAAGATACGAGATGCTGCCGTTTAGTTCTTATTGGTATTGCTTACACCGTTTATTGACCGGACGGCGTACGGATAGCCGTATCCCACGAACTTCAGATCTAGCCTGTCTTTGTGTTAACTTAACTTTACTTTAATCGCCTCCTCTTTCTGCATGCATCAGCGTTTTCCAGTCTGTACTACTGAGAAACTATTTTACTGTAGCATACCGTACAGAATCCTAATATCTGACCCAGGAATCAAATCCAAAACCTGCTATACCATAGCATCAATATAACTCATAATCGTAATAATTATAATAACTCTTCCAAATCACCATTTTAAGTGCCTTAATTAAGTTCTGAGTTTCAGTGATAAATAAATTAGTATTTAGATAAAAAAATATGTTAAAAAATTATGTATGTTAATGTTTATGGTGTGCAATATTCTTTACGATGCACCATAAACATTAACATACAAACTTAAAAATAATAAAAATGTAAAGTTAGAATCAGTGGTCTTATCGCTGACCACGACTTGTTATATTCAACATTTAGATGGAGACAGCGTGCAATGGGTTTATGTAGGTTAGCAGAGAGCATGAGACAGTTAGCAGATGCATGTATTTATCATACAAAACATTCTACAAACGGGCACTGTCACTATATATGATTTATCAAGAAAACTTGTGGAATGTAATAGTATTCAGGCGTTCTGCACAAACATTACCCTCCCTTCTTCGGCAGTCGAGTATAAAGTGGACTGCTATTTGTATCCTTTACAGTGTTATGGCAAACAATAATACCTTTAAAATTATCACCTATTTAAATTTAACTACAGCATTGTTTCTAAACTTTTTAATCGCACGCTTCTTCGTCAGGGGCCGCTACGCAGTGGGCTTGCCCCCTATTATATACCGCCTAAAGCTAAACATATCACATATACTTTGGGGTTTACCTGTACTAATAGTCCAGGTTGACCAAAGAAGTACCATCCACTCACCTAAGATCGCTATCTGACCCACCATATCGCTATCTGACCACCATAGAGGTAAGCCGAGGAAAGCCTGTGTAGGAGCCTCATCTGTCAATCAGCAAATTAAATGTCTTACAAGATGGCTTGGGTCGCTTACCCGCAACCTATAGGAACTTATTCCAGGGAGCTGTAAGTATTACCTATTCTAGAGTATAATCTATCCTAGAATCAAATTTAAGCCAGATCTGTTCAGCTGTTTGAGCGTTATCGAATAACAAGTATCTTCACAAACTTTTACATTTATAATACTTATAATATTAGTAGAGTAAGTTGGATTTCAATGTACATTTACATTGAAATTTGTTATTAATTAGTTAATCACTTTACATTGAAATTTGTTAGTATTCAGCAACTTTCCTCACTGGCTATATACACACAAACATTTTTATAAATGCCATAATCAACAGTCAAACGCTTGACATTAGTTACGCAATAGTAGAAAGAAAATCGTAAACTAAATCCGAAGGAATCGTTTCGTTGGACCATAAAAATGTTTATTGCTTCTCTTCCCACTTGTCCACAAGTTCATTGACATCATATATTTTAGATTGAATATACAATACAACGAAATATTTACATATCATTATCATCAATTAATCAATACATGGTTTGAAAAGATCGGTATAATTGTGACTATTTACCGTACATATCTCAATTAGCTTTCACAGTTTTTGTTAGTAATTACCATATCCTATGCTTGTAATACGGATTAAATCACTAATGCGTTGTTGATTGTACTAGAACTGATCAAGTAAGTAAGATCGTGTACTGATGGTACAATAGCTTGGACCTTGCAATATACTTGAGCTTATTTGTATAATTGTGGTTATCAGATTTTATTTTGGAGATTAGAGTGTTAACTTAGGTACCTGTTCGTTATGTAAGGTTTGCTAGATGCTACGGGTACTATGTCGATCATTTGGCGGCAGATTCATATATTTTTAAGAGTATATCTGAAATTACTAGTACTCCCATTAACCCCTCCAACTAAACTAAATTACTTGTGTTAGGAGCGGGTTCACATTATTAATATAGTGGCCAGGATTTGAACACTGGACCATGTGATATACAGGCTAAAACCAGCCTATGTAATATTTCAAATATGTTCAAATGAACTAGAATCAATTAAAGGCATTCATTGGAGAAATCTGCGATTAGCGATCTAAATAAAAATAAATAATAAAATTAAAATTTATATTCAACACATGTTTACAATCCTATAAAAATACTTGAATTTAATTCTTAAAACTAGATCGAAGTCGAAGTTCAATTCCACTTTAAATAATTTTAATATCTTTGCGAAAGTTGGCTCACTAAATCATCATTAGATAGGTATCACATTTTTGCAACTACGTTATCTACTCATAGATAAAATGATACTAATACACAAATGTAATGTATTATATTGCTACAACATCCGCAATTGACCCAGAGTATTAATTGAATACTATGTGACAATACAAGTAACCACTATTGAGCTTTCGTTTCTCACAGAATCCACTTTCTTTTTTTATAAATCTGATATCGGATGTGTGTACGTTCGCGACAATGTTGAGAAAATCAGATCACTGATTCCGGACTTTACTAATTACTTTTTATTTCTATTTAGTAACTTTGATTTTTTCACGGCCCAAGTAAAGATGGATAAGTTGTATGTGAAAGGAAATGGCAAGGAAGGAAGGAAGAAAGGACTGAGGAGATGACGTCTAATAAGAATGAGGAAGGTTTACTTTGAGCCTTTTCAAAGATATTTCAAATTCGTTAGATAAACACTAAATATATCCACTGCAAAAATTCTGGAAAGTATGTGTTTAAACTTTTAAAATCACAATTTGGATTCACCCGACTGAAGAAGTACTGACATGCTACAGATAACCAACTACGTTACACTACTTATTTAGAACACTATAATCACCACTCTGGCAGGCGTTTAAAAAAACAGTTAACAATCAAATAAATCATATACTTATTTAACTCCTTTGCAACATAAAAAGACCTAGCTTACTAATATAGCCTATCAAAAAAATGACTCAATTCTACAAGCATTATTATAGCGAAAGTTTATGATGGTAAGTGAAGGTGAAGTCAAAAAATTGTAACGCAATGTATTATGACAATTGGTTACATCCTGGATATAAGCATTACATATTAGCTACCTAATCTTGAGAAAATAAATATGACATATATTGCGGGTGGCAGTTAGCGACTTCACATGTATGAGAAAACAAGATTCTTTTGAAATCAGATATCAGATTATTGAATTATTTCTTCCTTAGATAAATTAGATTCATTCGATGGCCTAAGATAAAATTATTCTTCTCTGCGATTCTAGGCAAACTAACTGAAAGTCGTATGAACCGGTATTGAGATTCAAATAAGTTAAGAAAGTTTCAGGTAACTATGTTTCTTTGCTAAACATGGTGGCGTAATTTATGGCATCAGATTCTCAATGAATGGGAAGCAAATTCAAGTAACTCAATGAAGATGTGAACTTACATCTAACGCAAGAATTTAGGGTTTTCAAAAGATTTTGAGGTATCTGAAATGTAAAACACCCAACACTTAAGAAATGTCTAATACCCAAAAGGTCATTGTTCATTACTTTTGGGGAAAATAATGAACAATGACCGAACCTTTTGGGTACGTTACTAGTCGACGTCGATGGGGAGGAATTCTTCAATATCTAGTTTTTTTAATGTTATTATTACTGTAAATAATTACTCCCTTCTCTTATTTTACGGTGTACATACTTTATTTGATGTTAATTTAAATAATATGTTTTATTTAATAAATGATTTTATTAAGTTTTAAATTACAAAAAATGTTTTAGAACAATTGCACTAAACACTAAATAAATTAAGGGTTATTTATTGAAAAATATTTCGAAGAACAGTAGTGAAAAAGATAGAGAATAATTTATTGATAAACCGTGGATATCTCGTATCTAGCTAAACGGTTCTTTAACAGGCACTTATTGGTTTTTTCTACCACCTTATTTCAACTGGCAGAGGTCAAGAGGCCGTGTATAGTCGGTTAGCTAATGAACATAAACTGCCGTGCACGAGAGTGCTTTTGATTTAAATAAGCCATCTTACTCTAACCCTATTAAATTAATAGAAACTAGTAAAGAGATATGACTTTTTTTTATAAATTAAAAATATACCTGTTATATTTTCTCAATATATAATACTTTCAACAAATAAAAAAATATTTAGACTTATTAAAACACAACTTTAAAAAATTGCTCGTGGCTAAAGTTTTAAAAATAAAAGTACTTGTAACATGTTACATAACACTGACCACGAGCAAGTACTACTGAATTCACACGATGAAGCTGTTATACAGAACTCTCGTTACGTGAACTAATCTGACACTTGGTATTCTAGTTTGTTTAGTGAGTGTAGGCGATTTGTTTGACACAAGATATTTGAAAAGCGACGTGATAATTATTATTTGGTGTCAAATAGTGGGAAAAGTCGTGAGAATAACATCAAGAGAACGAGAGCTCGTGACTGTATGTGAACTTAAAAACTGCGGCTGACCAGTCACATTCTGTAAAACTTTACAACTTACTCGGAAACACCATCATAAATTGACAATTTTATCTATTACAGTCGACTCACACATTATGTGCTTCATATTTTCCAAAAAGGGAAATAAGTATAAATATAAAGTTCACCTGCCTGTAAAATATAACAGCGATTAATTATAAACTATGTTTATTGGCTAACGGTCAATGTATTAAGTAACACAATGAAAACTCAGGTATTTTAACAAAGGCAAAGAGAGGCGAAAACTATTAAGCTGAAAACTATTAATTTTAATGAGTATTACTGACTGAGACTTAGGTTAGCGGTACATTGATGTAAAAGACGCCGTCATACAATGAAATTCAATATAAACGATCGCATGACCACGCCGGGACTGTTAGTGCTGCAGTAATATACCCCTAAGATATTGATCTCAGTTCTGCTCTAGACAAAGTTATACCTCAATAATATATCGTATGGGAAATACGGATCCCATTAAATCACATAGCTCAAAACATGCTACCGGCGCCGAGGACTAATTGAAAATTGCGAATACGCGGTGCCTAGATTCAGCGTATTAATTAAAGCTAAAGATTCTCGCCTCTCTTTGCCTATGTTGAAATACCTACTTACTTGCTACTATCTACATATTATACATAATCATCTCCACCTATGTCAGAGCAAAGTGACCATTAACCCCGTGTAGTAAGAGTGAAGTTCCGAAGTCGTTAGTCAAAAGTTTCTTACACAATTTTAAACTATAAACAAAGGCCGTAAAGTCTACTTTAAGCTAAATGATATTAAGAATGGATGTGAAATCAAACAAGGCACGTAGTTAATAATTTATTGATATAAGACATGCGAAGCCCATAAAGTTACCTTTGGCACACGTCTTGGTCTCTTTTAATTTGTAACTCGTTAGCATCAAGTGGTCAATGCGTGTACCTATCATACTTGAATCAAGAATTTAGGAGTGGCCACAATAGGTACATAATATTAAACGTTTCATTGTTTTCTACTTACTAATCAAACAAAATATGCTCGGTTCCATAAAAAAATGTAACTGTGTCTCCAAGACTTTTTTAGAAAATCTAATCAAATAAATTGCAAAAGTCATCTTTGTAACAAAAGTTTGACCAAAGACTAAACGTGTGAGTAATACTAAATAAATACATGAATGAAATAAATACATAGTCATTAGAGGGATGAGGTAACAGAGGTTCATTAAGAGAGCAAACACTCAAACCGAGCGTAACAAGCATCGGTGTGTCAAACAATAGTCATAACTGTTGAACAAACAAAAGTTATCGCTCATAAGGCAAGCGTTTGGCCGAAATAGAGAGGGCGGTGTAAGCGGAGAATGTTAGAAAAACTTATAGAAAATGACAAGCGGCCGATAGGGACGGAAATAGCCATGGCGTAGAAACGAGCGAGACAGATACAAAACTCGTTCTCCGGCATTCCGCCGCATGGTAGATTTAGGAACGGGGGCAGAACGATACGATTAGAAGGTTATGTTGTGTTATTTTTAAGGATAGTTTAAATAATTAGATATCAATAAACAAAATGAAAAATTATAGCTCAGAGCTAAAAGCAAGTTTACGGACTATTATTATAAGTAATTTACGAGCTGAGAGGGGTTTCGCAAGTGCTTACATTTTTGGCAGATCAAAATACAACCGATATGTTACATTGACAACTAAATTAATATACAATGTATGTTTTTACATGATTGAATCATGTTACGATAGTTTGGTTTTGACCTTAGACGGCACACAACAACACACAATAACTATTAGTATGCCAATAGTATCCAAATAAAAAAAAAATATTGGACGTTCAACGCTTCTAACATTTAATTACAGATCTGTTAGGCGAACTTGAGTTATATGATAATTTGAGGTTTATTTTATCGTAAATCAATAAATAACATAATTTATGAAGAATAGCTAATGACATGTTACTAGTCAATCAGAGGTAACGTAAACTTAGTTCTAAATACTTATTTAGTTTTTACCTTTTCAGATCTACCTCGCACTACTATAATCATGTAGCTACAGATAAAAAGAATAAGTTATATTAAAACCATTATGAAAATGAATTAAATTAAAATTAATTGAATAGCTTACTAGTGGTAATTTTGGATTAGGCGAACGCATTTGTGTTAAACAAGATAATCTAAGTTCTACTTTAGGGTATCAAATAATTATATTTAGTCGGTCTACTCTCGCCCTATACTAATCGAGAAACGTTAAGAGAAAATTAGTTTTTTGTGATTTAGTTTTTTCGTTTATTATTAGGCGTGTCTTTTCTAAAAAAACAAACACTAGCGTTGTAACCACCTACCCTACTACCCTAACCTACCTACTGAAATACACACACGAAATTTACAAAAAATTAGTTCAGCTACTTAAAACGAGTTTAATAAAAAATAATATACAGAAGCTTCTTAAATAAGTAGGTATATTGACCACAAAATACTTCATCATTAATCATTATTCTGTTATACATAACTACCTACTTATAGTTGATGTGATGTGAACTAGACACAGGTTAGAAAATCTTTAAATATAAGTAGGTATAAGTATAAATAACTTTATTGCTCTCGCTATTTTCGAATAATAAAGCAACGAAATATATTGAAAAATGTAATTTAATATTTATAGCTGTTTGACAGTATTATAATTTATACATTATATATCCCAATTAATCCCAATATATTGCCTTATTATGCTAATAAAATAACAGATTATAAAAGTTGAGGCCTAATAATACCAACAAAATGAGGCTTTTCTATGCGACTATATAATAATATGTTATTCTGTTGTCTGCGGTTACTATGACTATGGCTCATGGGCGTTGCTAGGTGGAGCACTGCCCACCCTGAAAATTCACTGCCCGTATTAAAATTGAAACCTTTACTTACTTTGCTTTGTCTGCATTTGTAAATGATCTGACGATCGACTCCTGTGACAGGTAGGTATAGTAAAGGTAACGGTTGAATTTATGTCACTCATCCATCCGTCAGAAATATTATGCGCAAACCTGTATTAAAGAGATTTTTTAAGCATCCTGCTATTTTCCTAATGCGTGGAAACCTAAATGAATACAGTAAGTAATGCGTAGTAAAATATGGAAAGGAAAGAAAGAAGGAAGAAGAAAGTAAGAGATGATCAATGTCTAACAGGAAGGACTGACTTAAGGAATGGTGGCCAGGTAGATAATGATAAATGAATAAGTTACAGTTACAGGTATTGGTTTAGCACGTGCTTCGGGCAAAAGAATGAAAGAGCATAAGATCTTACTCGGAGCCTTCTCTCTATAGCAAATCAGACTGGCAGTTTGATATCAACGTTTCCAACTGTCAGTTTGATATACGGCAGAGAGAGCTTTTTTCAAAATCAATGTTAGTCAGACTCTTACTCTTCTTCCTGACGATGTGTCAAGTCAAGAACTGGGTACTTTACGAGCTGAGTATAAAAATAACTAGTGACGCGAATGTAGCTGACCAGGAATCACACGAAATGACCCCAGTTGGAGGCGCAACTAAAGAGCATTTAGCGAAATAAACGTTATATGAAGACAGTATTTTTTTTTAACTTTTTGGTTTTTTTTTTGTTGATCACTTAACTCATAAAACACTATAATTTCCAACCCGAGGGCTGAGAAAGTAACTACCTCTTAGTATTTTGTCTAGGTAGAGTCATCGAAACATTCATGAGACCCTGGCGCAGACTTTTCTCTCGAGTTACCCCCCGGATCTGACCAGATTCAGTTACCCCCGGAAAAGACGATATTTGGTATATCGTCCAAAATGATGAGCAGACCTCGGGCTTTAAATTACCTACAAACTTGGGACGCATCTATGAAATCGCTATGAGGATGATGATAACACCCACATATAAAAGTCTCGTTAGTCTCGAGCACATCCGAACCCTTCCTTCACCTTCCGGAGTTCACATAGAAGGTCCTGAACATACATAGAGTATTCATATAATCCATATTAACTTTGCTAAATTACTTTTAGAATATACGACTCCTGAAAAGCGCTGGATTGTCATTTAAACTCTTATTAGACTCGCTGCCCGCTGATCTACGCAAATAATTGTACTGTTCCCCGCTGCGTGCAGCAGATCAGTTGTTGCAAATATTATAGCAATATGAGGTAGCAATATTGGTTTGTTATGGTATTGGGGGAGGGGTAGGGCCGCCCACCTCACGCAAGGAACACGCACAGAGGTGTCCGGTTGCTTGTCGGGTAACGTTACCCGCGTGAAACGAACCTCGCCGCGACAAGTTATGACACGACAACAAACGCCGACGCTGCCTGTGATAAAGGTTTTAATTTATTTTTGACACTGACTCCTGATATAACATCTTATGCGAATATTCCGATCTGGGACCGAGGAATATGTGTCTAACTCACAGAAATAAAAATATTTAGTAGAGTTCTGTGGTCTAATTCAATATTTCACTTTTTGATGGTCTTGGAAATCCATAATTGCTGTTATTGATTGATGTGTTGTTAAATTAATAGGTTCTTAATTAATACATAAAATAATTATGTTGATAAATACACATTTTTATATTTTAGCTAGCCGATTGTATTATCTGTTTCTGTCTCGTATTTCGCACCTTTCGTATCTCGTACCTGGTGCAAAGGCTAGCCATTGCGATCCAACGAGAAAATGCGGCCAGTGTTTTGCACCGGATACGCTCTGTGGCGGGTTATCTACATGACAAAAGCTTGGCTGGCTACTTGACATTGATGAATTATGAAATTAATAAATAGTGTTATAATTAATATAAAAAATCGCAAAAAAAAATATGTCAACTAATTACAAAAATGGCAGTGCGGATTTCTGTGGGCTGTTCACTAGCAGATTGCTGATACGAAATAGTATCAGCAATCTGCTAGTGAACAGCCTACCAGCAGCATAACTTAGGCTACTTGTAATACGATCATGTCACAGAATACCGTAAAAGACTGAACTGGCTCCCTATTAAGCTATTAACCTAGTAACCTTCACATATTAACTCTTCTCTATACTATACTTCATAATCCTAATGCTCCAACTTACTTGCGGGAACGCTTTGAGTATCTTGTGCCCAGGGGTAAACACTGTCGTGTTTCTTCCTCTCTTCTGCTTCGCACACCTTCACACAGTTCTAGCTGTTATGATCGATCTTTCACGGTACAAGCTGTACGTCTCTGGAACTCACTAACTCACACCATTCGCGGTAGTAATTCTCTGGACATCTTCAGGAGAAGAACTAGGGAACATTTCCTGTCACAATAGTCTGTATATATCTGTATCTATGTCTATATCTATATACTTATTTATGTATCTATATATAGTTGTATTTTGTATTTGTATGTATGGCATATATATATGGTATGTATAGTATATATGTATGGTATATTTAGGTGTATGTATGTATGTATATACATAATATAAGTACCTGTTCAGGTACCCTTTTTATTGTCTGTTTTTTTTATTTTTTTGCACACTTCACATCCCTGCATTACACTGACTACTTCTCTGCTACTCAAGGGTTTGCTGGTAGAGAACTCATATTGAGTTAAGCTCGCCTTTGTACATATTACTTTTAATTTTCTATATATTATGTATGATCTCTGTATTCTATGTGTGCAATAAAGAATTATGAATTATTAATTACTTGTATTTTAAGAGAATGATTAGAGATGCATACAAAAAAAAACCTAGATCTAAATGCACACGAACGAAGTTGCGGTTACAACTAGTAAATTATTAAGTTGTATCCGAAAACTTATTCTTGAAAACGTTCAAGATTATGTTTTCTGATACAACTTAATAGTTGAACATAATGATGTTCAACTATAATCCTAAGCTTGACAGCTAACTGTCAAGTATGAATTGAATGATTTAAAGTAAACGACTCGAATGTAATAAATATGTTTTGCAGTTATTCAGTAAGTAGATACCTACTTCATAATTCATATATCCGACCACTTATATATAAGCAATAAAATTTCTGTTTCAACTTGAAGGACATAATATATTGTGTTTCAGCATCAACTACCGGCCTATTATAGGTATATTTATTATCGCAGCACTTATGAATAAAACAGATCAGATATGTACTCACTCAAGTCCTTAATAATGCATACGTGGATACAGGCAATCATAACCATGTAACTACATATTTTATACATTAACATAATATATAAAAATACCCATCATAAACTCAATCGATCGTACCCTCAACCCTCGAGCAACAAACACGATATTTTTAAAAATTTAAAGGCGATCTGTTATATAAATTCCGAACATGGGCGCGACATTCGCCAACCAGAAAAGTGTCGTAATAACATGGGCATAAGTCATAAAGTTCTGTAAATTAATTTAATCCTCTGATACTCATTATGAATAATTCGTCTGCGAAACTTTTTCGAAAACTGTGTACACAACAGGAATTCATAAACAGCATTAATTTTTTGCGCTCATTAACCGACCGCACCATAAAATAGTCGGTGCTTAGTATTAGTTTCATCGTTCATGTTTTGTCCGTGTAGCCCACCTCTGCTGGCGCCTAAACAAATAATATAGAGGTTCGAAAACTGTCACAGTTCGCTCTCTATTTACCTCGGAGCTCATCACTTGAGAAAAAAATAGAAGAAAGAAAAACGCACCAGGTTTTATTTTTTCTCGGAAGTGTCTGAGCCAACGCGCGAAGTGATAAAATACATGGCTGTATACGGTAACAAGTCTAGAGACAATGCGAGTGTTTTTGTGGGCAGTAGCAGCTCCTAGATCATTACAATAGCATAAAGTAGCCAGTTATGAAGCGACCGTACCTTGTGAGAACACGGTTTGAGACCGGTTTATATGGTTTAACGCTTTTTATAAGAAAAAGGGTCCATCGTAACTCAAGCGATTTTTTAAACATTTGAGAACATTAAAACATTGGCAAAGCTATTTCATCATAGCCACAAATCATAATACAATGTTGTATTTAGAGCCACCGGTAGCGGCAAATGAATGTACCTGTATAGAATTATAACATAAAAGACCGATCTCGAATTATCGATACACTGCGAACAACCAATCCATAAAAGTCAGAAAAAAAGACCAAAATATCGTATAAAATCGTATCGGTAGAGATAAGGGCGGCGACGCGTTCGTGCCGCGTAGCCCACGGCTGCGACTCGATATTTCATGAAACACCCGATTTATATTCGCTGCCGTGGTCCAGCAAAACTTTAATGTTCACCGTTCGTAATTACTGGCGAAAAAGGGAATATAAAACAAAAGGACGTAATTTTTCCATATAAATCATGAAATACTGATTATACAAAACAAAACGTTCAAATAAACTTTTGCTCTTTTTATTAATTGACGGAATTCGATCACCAATTTTTCTTTTTATTAAATTAGTCTGTCGAAATATTTTTCTTACAGTTGTGAGAGGGTTTTACAGCAAACGACTACGAGTTGTCAAAACTGCATATATTTTGTATAATTAAAGCATGTAGAAAAGTAACGTGGTCTTACATGCATTTTACCACGACAAGTAGTAAGTATGTCACAGCTTACTGATGAAATAATTCAATAAAGCTAAGCTATTCAGAATCATTCTTAGACGTTTGTCTAGGGAAGAGACTGGTACGTTGGTTCTACCGGGACGGGAAAGAAAATTTATATAAAACATTGACTCTATGACCTGGCGACGGCAGCAAGTCATTGTTACTTCACTCCTTCTCACCCCAATTAGGTTGGCGACCAGGACAAATTCATGGTAATCCCCAAATCCTCAGATTCAAAACGACAGCGCCACATTTCTTAGCCTTTTCACTATGATTCAAGGGTCTGAGACTGGTATGTCACTATAACACACGACTGCCTCTGTGGCGTAGCGGTAGTGAACGCGGCCGCTACGCAGGAGGCGCGGGTTTGATCCCCGCTCAGTGCAAATATTTGTGTGCATGAATATGAATATTTGCATTGGTCTGGGTGTTTCTATGTATAATATGTATGTATTTACAAAAAAAAATGTATCTAAGTATGTTTATCCGCATTCTAGAACCCATAACACAAGCTAGTTAAGCTATGCTTACTTTAGGTCTAGATAGCGTTGTGTAGAATGTCATACAATATTTAAATATTTAAAATTTAAAAATACAAATCACAAACTGACATCTTTCGTAACCTTATTGCAAATCCTGGGGACCTTGACACTAATAGCTTGTCCCCGGTGTGAGGTCCCCTAGGATGGATGGCGCCGGTGTAAATGCCTTTGTCTTGTTAACAGTGGCATCACCAGTATGCTTCTACAGCATTAGATAACGTAGGATAGGCAGGGCAGTAATGACCTCCGCTATCGCCGCATGAGTCACAAAAATTTTAAAAAAACTCCGTTGGAACAAAAGATTATACAAGACTACTTTCTGTTAAAACTTTAAGTTCCGTGTTTACTCTAATAACACACATTGAAATAAAACTGAGTAATTTAAAAAAATAACAATCAATCAATCAATCAATTAGCCTATTGCAGTCCACTGCTGGACATAGGCCTCTCCCAATACGCGCCACGTTTGCCGATCCTCCGTCTTCCGCATCAAAAAAATATATCACGATACATTTGGTTTTATTTTATTTTTTATTATTTACAATCCCCACATTTAGGTTTATTTTCAGCAGTTACGGGGAGCCAAGGGGGGTGGCTCCGTGACCATAACCCTTTAAAATACCATGTGAATTTCCACTGTAATCCGTCCATATTTCATATACCTACCTATAGCTATTGAAATAAGTCGTATGTAGTTAATACCTTCTTTATATTTTAATTGTAAAGAGCTCACAAATGACGAGACATGCAAGTCGCCATTAAATTTAATCTCGTGTTATTCATTAGGCAATTCCATGTTTACGACCATAGATACTGAACTCTCCACCTATAGTGAAGCTGGATTATGAAACTACTATTACTGGTATTATTTTGATGGCAACAATAAATTCCGATCTCCTTAGTCTGTCGCATATGCAACTAGCATAAACGTTCTACCAATTACATGAAGAATTTTGCATTAATCGTAACGAATAAAATGTCATAATAAATATATCATTTAAGTACACCACGTACCGTCCGCCCGCCAGGTGGAAGCGCGCACTGAAGTTCATATTTTGTACTCCTGAAGGCCAATTCCGCTAATTATTATATTAAATGTCGAAAACGATCACGATTTTAATGAAAATAGGCCCAATTTTCGTAATACAAATTTCTTCAGTAATTTGCCTAAATATTTGTATGCATGAATATGTCTTTTGGCAAACGATCACAATACTAATACCAAAATTCATATTCATGCATACAAATATTTTTACTGAGCGAGAATCGAACCGTGACCTGCTACGTAGCAGTCGAACGAAGAGATCGTCAGAGATGAGGAGAATATAGAACAGTGTTAAGAAAAAATTATAAACAGAATAAAAGTTCGTCATTATTGGAATTTTACTCCTCGTTGCATTTGAGGCTTTTAAATCGTACTCAGGGTCCGCTTTTCGGTGTTTTCTTTCCAGACAACAAATTACGAATGAGAATGCCGCGTGACAGACCGGTAGGCTTATTAGCTAACTCGCGATAGCAAAGCGATAGCAAAATTTGCGCGGTAATCGCACAAAAACGACAAATTGGTATTACGTATCACATTTGACAGAAAGCGATCAGCGCAAAAGGCGCGATAAGAAATGTCATCGCGATCACTCAAAAGGTCCTTTTTTAATGGCCGCCATTGTGAAAATAATAAATACAGAAATTTTCATTGTAAAAAACCAGTGGTAAATCAAGAAACACATATAAATTAGTCTTAGAAACAAAACTATCGCTATTTTTCAGTTCCGCAGCATATAATTGTTAAGGCGATCTGATCGCAAATCCTTACGTAATACCAATTTTTTTGACATATCGCGATCCATCGCACAGTGATCTCGTTCTTACTGCTTATCGCTCGCTCGCTGGTCGCGAAAAGTTAGCTAATAAGCCTGCCGATGCAGAAGGCAGGGGATCGACTGCGATAGTCTATATTGAGAGAAGCTTACGTCAAGCAGTGGATTGTAACTGTAACATTTCGATACGATTAATTGATGTAACAGTATACATAGTATATCTATCGCTATAGGCTATCTGTAAAAAAAGATAAGTCCATAAAAATGTCCTAATCCAACATAATTATTACTTATCCTTAATAACTGTGAGCCGTGACATTTTTAATCCTTCATCCTCAATTTCTGTATGTTTATCCAATGAGTTGTGTAATTGGAACAAAAATCAAAACTTCAATGAAACCTACATCGCCGTGGTATAGAAGTAATCTTTTGGATTAGATTGATTATGAATAATTTCGGTGGAATGTATGTTTATGAGGTAATTTAAAGAAAAAACGATAAAATGTGAAACTTATAAGTAATTTATGTAACAACGGCATCGATTGAGCATCATTTTTGATTTTCCATCGAACTTACTATAGAAGATTCTAAATTCCGTAACCGATTACTTTGACCAGAACTACAGAAAATATTTATAATTATAAAATAAAGTTTATTTCAGCATAGAGAACAAGCATTACTATATAACGTGGCGATACTGCCAGTCTTCTGAGAAAGTTACCACTAGAAGACTGTGAAGGAATTCCTTGACGCATTTTAAGTTTAGTTTCATTTAAAGTACGTATTAATCGGAATAATTTATTTATTATAGCTTTCATTAATATTATTTTATTTATCAATTTTGAAAGTGATTTTATTGAAGATCTTTTTTAATCAATCATGTTACACAGTTATAAAATATATAAGTCATTCCTAAACGTTACATGTCAGACTAATATATTAACAAAAGTAATTGGAGCGGTTCATTCAGGTAGTTGCTCCCACTTGTCACTTACAACATTTATCTGGCAACAGGTATCAGCATCATACATTAGTCGCTACAGCTTTGTACCGAAGATTCGTATCTCGCCACATGCCGACTCGGGACAGTTATTTTCAAAGCGCACAAAAAATGCCTTTTGTATTTATAGGTAAGTATCTAACTACTATTTTAAGACGGCAGACACTGTTGGGTATAAATTAAGTATGGCTACCATTAACTTATTTAAGTTATTGTGGATTGAGTTCTCTAAACTAAATCATAGGTAAGTGAAATCCATAAATAATAATATTACAATAATTATGTAGTATTATGATGCAGTAATAAAGTGCGTACCTTCAATGCCATAGTACTTTCAGACCCATATTAAAAAGTGACAATAACCGCCTACGAGGTATTCTAGACAATAACCGAATACTATGCCAAATTTTAGTTTTTGCTTGTACGAGTAACAAACATCTTCCTTAGATGACACATTTATCATTCATATCCTATCCTACTAATATTATAAATGTGAAAGTTTGTGAGAATGGATGTGTGGATGTGTGGATGTTTGTTACTCTTTCACGCATAAACGGCTGGACCGATTTGGTTGAAATTTGGTATGTATATAGGTTATACCCTGGATTAACATATAGGCTATATATCAGCGATGAACGGGATCAGAATTCCACGCGGGCGGAGCCGCGGGCAACAGCTAGTATTGTATAAAGGATAAAAATTATTCTTAGATTAAATCAAAGATAAAATTCTCTTAAATTTACCAATTGCTTAAAGTCTTAAGCACTGGGGTTTGCTTCACTAATAAGAGAGAAAGTGTAACATAATCAGGCTGTATTTAGCTTAGAGGTAACTTCAGGCCACGTGGTTGTACCAAGAAAGTTGTTATCGAAGCTTGCTAACAACTATTGCCTAGTGTTGAGTTGAGATTTCTGTTACTTAATATGTTAAAGCCTTAACCTCAATGATATCAGATTGGAATCGTATTAGGATAATATTTTGTCATGCAGCGATATTTACACGAAATTGTAATCTGCTTAGTTTATTATTATTGTGATTCTGCTCATTTGGGGGACCATTATACGAATTTTATAGGAATCTACTATTTAAATCTAATGGGAATTCATAAAGTTACTAATTTTTAGCAAATCGCTCAATGTGGCCTTTAAGACCCGCAGAACTAAATAATCTATTTTATTAATGATTTATTCCTCCGTCTTTTAAGGTCTAAATAAAGAAATGAAGCGTTTTACAGTGAAATTCATAGCTATTTACTTTTTTTAGATACCTATCTATTGACGTCATCATCATTATTCAAGGCTCCCACTACGGAACTCGGGATATGCTTGCTCCTTCTTCTCCTTATATTTCACTTTTGCGGCTTTTGTGGAACGAATACCACTTGACTTTTGAACCCCGCGAAAAAAGATTGCACCAGAGTATTTTTCGTCATAAAGCAGGTGTAACGGCGGTGAGGTTTGAGGCTGACTTGGCCGAAGTTCTTGAAGGTGAATATACCCATAGCGGCGAATACTCTGTGCTTTGTATAATATGACATTTAGTCGTCCCAAGAACGGCAATATTTGGTTGAAGTATCGATAAAAAAATCAAGTTATCGCGACAAATCAGTTAAGTGATGGTGACTCATTGCATCTTATTAATTCATAGCAACGTATTTCTGCTTCGCCCGTTATGGGAAGTCGTGAAGATAAGTGAGGAATTCACAAAGAAATGTAACGAGCATACCGCGAGAATCTACTCGGTGCTCAGGTGAATTCAAATGTCGCTACAAACCGGTCGGTATGACAGTTAATAAGTATACCGTTTTATTTTTAGAAACAATAATATAATATGGTTACGATTCTTCTAGAACTGGTCGAGTATATTTAACTTAACTTACTTTAGGAGCTTTTTATATTGACACCTGTACATAAGGGGTAAACAGAGGTGTACAAATTAATCCAGAACCTCATAAAAGACTGCTCCAACGATGTATCGAGTATTTTATATATTAATTGGGTGAATTCACGGGTAAAACACCTGTAGCTATACATAATGTAGATAATTCACTAATAACACTGAAGTGTTTAAGGAAAAAACTATTGAATTCATAACACTCCATCATTTAAAGACTGTTGTGCCGATTAAAGTTTCCAATTTCAAATTCATACCTTTTGTGATAAGTGATATTATGCTTATCTGTGGTCTGAATGTGATGGATCGATGTTAAGAGTAAAGAAACCTCTTTTATTGCTTGGTCTCTTATCAGTTACCATACATCGCTGCCTTTTTTACCTTGGTTCAAATATTTGTACAGTACCCGGATTTAGAATCATAGAATCCACTATGTTAATCATTCTATCGTGGCGGCATCAAAATCCGTCTTTTTATGAATATAATCATATAACTTAATACTCTAAAATCATAAAATATCAAAGAGTGACCCCAGACATCACGAAAACGAAATAAAAAAAAACTACTTACAAATAAAATAGGATTACGCCAACCTAAAGCTACATCTACGTATCTCCTAAAAGCATTCAGGTAAATTATCACTTTTTATATTACAGATATATGAAACCAGATGCTGTACAACAATAAATTTTCCTAGTAATACAAACCGGCATCCAACTAAACCCAAACCAGCGCTGGCCACAATAGAACACGTCAGATCAAAAGATGAATGATTCAAATTTTGGCGTCCCACGAGCTCGCACCGACTCACGGGCTCCGACTTTACCTGAGATAAATAACCTTACACACTTAACTTTTGTATATCATTGCTTAAATTTTTAACATCTATCGAAGTCGGAATGCACTTTAATAAACACAATTTTTAATTAAGCTGTGTTCAGAATTTTTAATGGCGGTCCATGAATTCATCAGTTCCATAGCTAATTATGGCGGGATTGCGTTTATTTAGGATTGAATTATGCAACGGTCGGGCGAACCAGGGCTGCATATTAAAGCTACGAGTGTCGGATATCCGACGTCGAGCTAGAAGTACAGTCGTTTCCAAACAACTTTCATTTGCTTTACATTTAGTAATTCGTATTTCGTAACAAAATTTAGAAATCAATTTTCTTTGCAGATTATTATAAAGTTACTTTTATTTAATAATACTTTAACAAAATAATTATTTTAGGTCGATTTTTACAAAAAAATATCATATTGTTAACCAAATAAAGCATGAATTACGATTATAATGAGCCATATTTTTTTTTTATTTGTAGCCAACAGGGCTCGTGTGACAAACACGGCTGGTCCACCGTTCTTGACTGTACCCGAGCAATCCCGAACAATGGCTGCTAATAATAAGGGACGTCGTATTTACGAGCATACGTGCCCTCCGAGCTGAGACGAGCTAGCCCTATTGTGCTCAGACCTCCTATGATTATTTCAGTCCCTTGCACTTTTCCAGAAATCCCTTTTTTAAGTTTAGATTTTATAGCCTTTAGATGGAATGAATCAAGCGTCAGACGCGTAAATCTAATTTACGCTTTACCGAAACATTCATTCATTTTAAGCCGAATCCGGTCGTAATCGTAAGTCAACTTAAAGCTGACTTCACTAGGCATGCCCGTTGTGGAATCGTATTGGTTAAAAGTTTTAAATAGCCTGAACGGCTTGAACTGTATGCTTTGTAATTTTACAGCTTGTTATATTGGCGGATGTATGGCAAGGTGGAGCGTCCTTGTTAGGAACAGTGTAAGATACATACAGACTTACTGTCCTCTACATAACGGCTATTTTATGATAATACAGCTATGTTATTATTAATGACTTTTAAAAATTTGCGATGGTCTCTTAACGAATGTATATAAATAAAAATGACTCGTCGAAATGTATGCATAACTTCAGAACGACTGCACCTAATTGAAAAGTTATTTTTTTGTTGGTTATTATGAGCACAAGGCTTGTACGAAATATTTTTAAGGTCTATGGGTAAGGGGCTATGAATTACATTAGGACGAATACACTACGCATAGCTTAGTAGTATAGATTTGTAACAAAAGACTAGATATTTCAGATCAACCTGGACAAGCCATCACACTTGTTAATAAATAAAGTATGGTAATCTCCTGAAAAACAGCGTAAAATTGTGATAATCCTGAAGATCGATCAGATTGCGACAGATTAACCTTCTCACTTTCTCGTACACTGGTGTTAAGGTTAAAAAAAATGACCTTCACACCAGTGTTAGCGATAATAAATCCCATTCTTAACCTTCACACCGATGCGATGATATAAACCTATCTTTTTAATATAAAAATTTCTAATTGTTAGGTCTATAGATTGTACCTAATTACAGGCATTGGCTCGTAATCGGTTTATACTAGCGTGATATAAAAGCTGTTGCTAGACTAGACCCACGCAGCGGCATGACCTAAATACATGTGCCCGCGCACCCGGCGTCTACCAATCAGAAGCCGCCATTCAAATTGCCGGCGCCGATTCTTGTATCTATAAATCTACAGAAATACCTATATAACGCAAATTATAGGTGTCTGAACTATTAAATAATATTAGCAAATATCCTTTGTATTAATGCCTTCTATTAATTCTATTGATCATTTCATTACAGGAGTGTCAAGTGCCATTAAATCTATAGATTTTTTTTTTTTTTCATTTTTTCATTCAGTCAGCCTGTGAACACGGCCGGTGTAACCTGGTCGAAAAGTCAGCCAAATCAAAGGTATGTATGTACCTATACCATGATCGCGTTTATTCCCGATAATATTATTGTAAATCTACGAGTACAGATGTCTTAAAAAGGGGTGAACAGAAGCCCCACTAGAGAAAAGCCTGAGTGAGAGCTTCGTCCGTCAATTGCAGGTGTGCCGGCTGGCAGCACTTAGTTCATATAAAATTGCAAGTAGAGGTATCTTCAGATATTTCAAATAATTTAAATATCATCAGAAATAGATAAACATGAAATCTACATTGTTTTCTTTTAATAAAAAATATTATACTAACAGATTTTTTCATGATGGTCTCACTATCATGTACGCCCAAGATCGTGTGACGTGGAGGAGGAAGACGGACCCTGAGCTCTGATCACCTTGGCCTCGGATGCAATCAGGAAAATACGTCTCCATAAGGACGATGAGATTTTTTACACTTAATATTATTTTAATATCAGAGATATGCAATGATTGCAATTTCTTAAATATGTTCATATTTTTAATGACATACTTTTAATTTATTTTGGAGGTATATTAATTATAAGAAAAATCATAACAGCTAGGTGTGAATTAATAATTATTTCTACAGTAATTATTAACAAATAAATGAATGAAAGGGGCGCAAGTGACAGCCCTGTCTAAAAATAACTGAGTATTACCAAATCTCTCATAGCGATGGCGCCTATCTCATATTTGAATCACAACCACTGTTTAAAGTTACGATTACACTTTATAACTTGAAACTGGTTTCATAAATTATGCAAAACGTATAATGAGCAGATTAGTTGCAAACCTTGAAATTAAATCTCATAATAATTGTAATAATAAACCGATAGCCGTTTTAGTTCACGGACTTATCGCCGAGCCTCGATCAACAACTTAAGAGGCTCTCGTTAGACAGCTGGATCTAGGGCTTGACACAGAAGGTAGGTCTGCTAGGCACTGCACGCATAGTGAGGAAGTTCCTCTCCTTGGAGTCCTAACGCTCGGTAGCTTGGTCCCTGTACCTACCTACTCGATGCCAGTGAGGCACGATTTCTTTTTAGTCGGGCCATTTAAAGCATGTTACAAATTGAAGATTCAAGTAAAAAAATGTTTAAATTGAGTTATTTGTTTAAAAAAATGATTAATTTTAGCTATTTAAACATATTTTTTTAAATCTGAAACAATTTAAATCATGCTTTATAAAAAGTATTCAAAAAAATTGGTTGAAAATTTGGTTTCAATTTAGTTATTCAAACATTTTTTTTCTTTGAATTTCTGATGTCACCTTAACCCTAATGCAATTCAACTTTCAATAAATAATTTAATCGCATCGCAGCAACAAATTATAATAACGGATTTTATTTAGTTCAATAACCATGATGTGTTTAAGATGATAGCAAAACCAATAATGCCACTGACTCGGATACCGGGTCCGTGACGAAACAGATTGATTAATAAATGCCGTTAAGTAATGATAGCTGGGTCAATACATAGATGGATGACCAATCGCAAAAACTTACAGTGTTCCGTTTTCTTGGAGAGCAAACCTGGTCTGCTGTAAACTGTATTAACAGTGACTTAGTACCTGTAAGTAAACAAACAGTATTGTTAGATTATATTATTTTTATTTTTTATATAAAAACGTTGTGTTCTCGACGGTGAGTAGGGTAGCTGGAGCTCAATGGAAAGGTTTGTACTGTCAGTGAGAAGACCAAACGCTTGTCCTGCTTATCTTCTGCGCTGCCGGCACAGAATCTCTCTGTTCGTACAGGGTCGGCAGCACGAGTGTGATTCCCCTGGTGTTGCACTCGTCCATAGGTAACCACTTTCCATCAAGTGGCCGTATGCTTGTCTGCGACCTAAGTGCTATAAAAATAGTACTTATTAAACAGTTTAAAGGGCCAATGAAACGACAGCTCGCTCAATGCAGAAATTAAAAACCTACGTATTTAATAACAATAGATTTAGAGGTATCGCACACCCGTTACTACGAAAGTCTGTCCGCCCGTGTCTAGGCCCCTGTTTCGTGCCTATGATGTACAGCGAATTTCGGGAAAATTGATCTGCATGAAAGCATACTGTTGCATGGGAGTGACTATCAGTCTTTACCAGAGATTTATCCGTCAATTAGTACACCAGATATACCGGCTTGCAGTCCTTGCAGGTTGACTTAGCTTGGAAGACAGAATACTACCATTTCTATAACATATATTTAACTATTTAATATATAATTATGTTAATTGATTTGTTAAAACTTTGACAAATTAGTTTTTTCACTAGCATTCAGTCTACTTTACATTACTAACTGTATGTTTTTGATACATGTAAAAACAAAATCATCTATAGCCGGTTCAATAAGTGCCTATTGAATTCGGCAGTTACTTTACCAGTCTTATCTTAATCTATAAATAAATCCATAGACATTAAAAACTTAGCGGCTACTTCCGGTTTAATTTTAGCCGTAATAAATGTGAACGTCAACAAAAAAAAACTGTCAAAGTAGTTAAAAGAGGAATGTAAGCTACAGTCAACAACAAAAGTGGTTCAACAATGAAATACAAACATACATGGTTTAATAATAGGTAAATAAAAGTAGTTTTATAAATCTCAGAGGACAAAGTTAATATATTTAATACTAGCTGTTGCCCGCGACTCCGCCCGCGTGGATGTCGGTTATCACAATTAAACATAGCCTATGTCCTTTATCAAGGTCTAATCTATATCTCTGTGTCGAATTTCATCAAGATCGGTTCAGTGGTTTAGGCGTGAACGCGTAACATACAGACAGACAGAGTTACATTGTCATTTACAATATTAGTATGATGATTTTATTAATTAACCATTTTAAGAAAGGTTTAGTAGCTGAACTAATGAATGAATTAGAATGTTATAAGATACTTTTGTATTTGACTGTACCTACAAGTGTACAAGGAACAAGAGGGCTCTATTAACTAACCGACAAAGCGGTCCAAAGCGAATTGTTACAAGTTGAACAACTACGCTTTAAGGATTTAAATCCATCGTAAAATTTACGAGATACTTATTAGCGCTGTATTTAATCATGTAACGTGAGAGAAAGCTCATTAATCCACACACATTTCCCTGAATTGTCTTTTCTAACACGCTTGTAGGGACATCCCCTAGGGAGTAAGCAGAGATGTATTAACATTAATATTTTGCTAGTTGTATTCGATCCCAGGGATTAGGAGGCGAACCAATTCCTTCAACTTTGTCGTTTCGAAAGCACTATACGTTTATAAATTCGCCCTTCTATCTCTAGGATAGGCGATAACCCGTCATCTACTTCTGTTCTTACAAAAATCACGTGTTTCCTCTGCTATCATTAATACTTTCATACCAGCCCACTGTTTTTGAGTTCGTCTGAACTGCTTTTTTCTCCGTATATCGTCAATTTTCCAGTGTATGTTCTGCGAGGTCTGCCCACTTGCACATACCTCACGTACTTGGAGTGTCATTAACGATAAACGAGCCGCAAAATTGCTGTTTGAAAGCTGCCGTTGTGCAGTTGTAATAAATAATTTCATCGTAAATCAACAATTGACTGCTCAGTTCACGTAGTATTCAAAGGCAGTTCTTCAAGTCGTGTATGGCAGTCTGCCAACAACTTCGATGTAGTTATTTCAACTGTACAACCACAGCATTGAGATCAATATGTGTGAGATAAATGTGACCGGAGCAATGAGAAACAAAGTTCTCCTTCTATGTCAACAGCAGATTAAGTCTATAGCTATTCTTCATCTTAGTGTTATTCCCAGTTACATTCAAAGCTTTAAGCCTTTAAGCCGATGATTTAAGCCGAAAGCCGAAATAAAGAAGAAAACCTTCTTCATTTGTGCATTTGAACCAATTTTAATTGATATACCTACATCTTATTAATACAACGCATAGCATACCAGCCTTTTACTCTGCCCCTATGAGTTATAACGAGACTATTATGAACGAAATATATTATAAATATAATCTTTGGTATATAATTATCAAATTTGACTCCACTTATCCGGTACTCTTTTTATAGATGTGGAATCTCCCACGAGGCCACCACTCTTAGGAGGCAACGGTAAAGTGATTATGTCAAAACTGAACAGAATATAACCATACGATGTTTAGTCACTCGACCGTGTCGCCAAGCGCCCGTGTATAACCTATACGGTCCGAAGATCCGGCATAGTAATAGAAAAACGTCTCGCCAAATTATATACATTGTGTTGACAAGATTTCAATCAATCAAAACTTTCAGAAGATACGATGACTAACAGGAGCAGAAACGATTAGACATAGGTATTATTACGTCATCATCATTTTCATGGAGACGTATTTTTTATTGCATCCGAAGGTAAGGTAACCGGAGCTCAGTGTTCGCCTTCCGGCTCTTCCCTCTCCACTTCCCACGATCACCCTCCTCGACGTCAAGCCAGGACTTCTTGGGAGCCAGGACTTCTTGGATACTTATTATTATGTATTTTAATATATCAAAAACTGTGAATTGTTCCTGCAAGCTAATTTCCGAAACCAGCCAACCTATTTCAATAAAATTTTATTTTTGCATATGGTTGGCTCCAGCTGGAAATACAGGACTGTGCATCCTCGCGCGGCAAATACCTGGGCACTACGGTTCTAAAGAATTTCAGAAGTTTATATTGACATTATCCAAGACATGTATCACGAATCCAACGCTGTTGACACGAAACCCTTCCCCATGACCATCACAACAGGTGTACCCCACCAAATACATATCAGTTTTTAGTTCCCTTCTGTTCAACGTGGTATTAGACGTTTTGTCAGAAAGCATCAGAAACTCGTGTGAGATCTGCCAAACTGCAGCCGAAAGCTTTCGCCAAAGCCTCGACTGTTCTTTAACAGGTGCACCGCAATGGACTTGAGCTCCTTGAGTATTTTTGGGGCCTTGGTACATCCTTATAGTGGCGCTGTTGTCTTTAATGTAATATTTTCTACATAGTAGGCAATAATTTTATTTAAAGTGAGTTGCAAGAAAAATAGTAAAGTAATATCAGTGATGTACATCAGTTAAAATATATACATGTAGGTATTCCATTAAAATCTATGCTTTAAAAACATGTGTCACGAAGTCAACTAAGAAAAAACCAAAAGCTGATCATTATAATAAAATTTTATGAGATTTTTTTGCATTATTCATAATGTATAATGATCGACACGCTTTAAAATAAGTGTGGCATAAAATTTATTGATTCTTTAGCATATAAAGCATCGGTCTATTTCTTGTCCATATAATCCCAACCGTTGAAAACTAGGATTATGACGGAGGCAGATTAATGTACGTATAGCAATACTGTTAAGTAAGAGATTAAGTTTTATGTGACCGACGTTGCCGTGTGAAGAAAACTTATTGGATTATTGAAGCCATTTGTTAACCGCTCAACAGTTTATGACGAAATATTAAGATGACATATAGCTCTAAAGATTTCCTGCACTGTTCATTATCACATGCCGATGTTTAAAAAAACTTCTATGTATTTATGTGCGCAAGATTGTATTTCTACGTCTCACTCGTGTAGTTGATCAACCAGATAAAGGCTTCAAAAGCGATGCAAGTATTAAGTCTCGCTTGTTAAATTTATCTCACGTTGAAAGAGGCGTCATGATTATATTCCTTCGTAATGTTATCTCGTCTATAATGGTGGAATTATTCCCTAGTCATCAACATAAATATAACTACTTATATAACATCGGCGCGATACTTACGCGAATCATGATGCGAAGTTGCTAGCCATTCACTTATAGGAATGCAAAAGCATTCACAAGCGGAGTAAAATTTAAAATAAAAAAATATAACACGTGAAGACTTGTATCACAATATGAGCTTTCGTCGCTCGAGGGATGAGCGAACCTTTTAAAAGCTTTTCCGAAGCCGTACAGGGCATTAAGTCAAAGTGAAGATAAACTTGGTAACAACCTCCGGACGATATGTTGCCTGCACCATAAATATATTTATCTACTTTGCTTTTGTTGCCAAGATAAATCGGCTCGTTTGACTAGGGCATCGTTTCCAGATTGAAATATATAAAGTGTTACCACTTTGTCTACGTGGTTCAACTGTCGTTGTTTAGTTTGTGGTACGCTTATTCACGCTTTCTTGCTATTTGTTAGACACGAGGTAAAGTACTAGGATCATTATGTCTACTGTTAACGTGTACGAACAATAATTGAAAGGCGTAGAACAATACTTCAAAATTAAACGAATCCTGTTATAATGACATTTTGATGTAGTAAAGGTAACACGATAAACATCTAAATTTATTAATTGTGTGTCTGACATGTCTCGTTTCATCCAAAAAGTTTACATTTAAAAAACCATTTTCCTCATTATTATTATAACATAATTTGGGTGCATGTTTTGATGTTGGAACAACTATAAAACATTTAAGACCCTTGTCAAATGTACCTACACATTTGTCCTGGCGCTACTTTATTTGTGCCATTATACAAAGCCTCATTTTTTGTAATTCACTTTTCGTATACTACATGTATTTATTATACATTTAGCTCCAAAATTCTGGCATGTGGATTTTGGTCACGTTTTGATTTATTTCGTTTCCAAGTATTCATGTTTTGGTAGTTTTTAAGTACTAAGTTAGTAAACAACAATATGACCCAACTCATAGCAAGAACTTAGGGTGGCTCATGAATACTGGTTGTTTCGCTTGTTTAATAGCTCGAGCGATAAAAGGAATATCCCCGATATTCTCACCAGGCTAACTATACGGCAAGCCAACACTCCAAAAAGTTTCCTTGGAACACCTAGATGACCTACTAGGTGGTAAGCCAGCGAGATGTCGCAGGTTTCCTCTCAGGGCTTATAAGCAGACGGCTGTCACTCCCTTAAAACTCAAGATAAATAAATATGTAGAGGATGAGTATAAGAACTGACCCCGGGCTTCAAAGTGTTGGTTAGCTCCAAAAGGGACAAACGCTGTGATGATTTATTTATTTTCCACAATTATTACTATCTTTATAGTGTACACATGATGATGATGAGTAGGATATATTACAAGCATATACGCGCAGTAAGCAAACGCAGACACGCTCATCAAACGTGATTTCTGCTAGAGAAAACTTTTATGAAGCCTAAAATGTCGTAAGCTACAAAAATACATTCTCAAACGACACACACTTAGCACAATGAAGAAAGACGCATCTCAACGGTTTGTAAATAATATAGCCATAAATAAATAATTGTCTACATTACAATTCACACTGTACATAAAATAATCCCTCTCAGTAAGCAATGACAAAGACTCTCTCGATCCGGAAACATATTCTTAGTTCATGTTATATATGAATGTCGCTTAAGCAAAAGTAGCTTCGATATTTCAAGCCGCGGTTAAGTTATTGGCTGTTATTAATAATGCGTCTTTCCTAACTTAATCTGACTTGAAAGGCATTGAGTCGTACGTCGCGCAGCCGATCCATTGTTCAGACAGTACTTTAGGTGTATACGTATAATAGTGTCTCTATATCCCTTCACTGTAAGAATCATTGCTACATTCAGTTTATTAAGCTCACTTAATCCTTTCTTTGGCATCAGAGTAGATCATGTCGAGAGATTAGTTTTTGTCTTTAAAATAAAAATATTGTATGAATGTTGTAAGAACCACAGAGAACTGTGGCGTGTCCGCAAAGCTTTCGAAGCATACGCCGTAGGTTATTGGTTTGATTCCCACTTATTAGAAAGAAAAAAAAATGGTATGTAAAAATATTTAGAATATATTACCTTTACCCCACCCAAGAATCAAAAACTCGCCATTCTACATCACAATCGCTATACTTAAAAGGTAGGTACCTAGTTAATTTTATGCGAACGGTAGAAGTATCCGGTACATCCTAACAACCAATTAAAGACAAGAATCTCAAATATAATTATTTTTGACAGAGTATCGTCTCCATTAAACAAGACGACATTTTTACGTTGAATTTTTGAGGTTAATAATCTGTATTAAAACGTATTTTATTCTATCTTATTAATTTAGTAATCTGTGACAATAACTTTTCATGGAAAAAAGGTCCTAAAACACATCAAAAATACTTTATAAACACAACTATTTTTCTGTCAACTGACGTTGTCGTTTACGCCCTTTCAAGTTAGCCTTCCAACCGTCGATATCATTAATGGTATAAAATCGAAATGAATTGCCAAAACTGGTAGCATACCTACAGTAGGTTAACACACATCTATTAAATTTAATTTGCTTATTTACCGTTCATTGTATTTTATAAATCATTTATTTATTCTATAACACAGGATGTTAACACGAATTAAATTTTACAATGCGACATTAAATTTTACAACAGTAGGCTTAGGCGGCGAAGGTTCTACTGTGGTCTAACTTTTCTTTTTATAGAAGTACTTAAACAAGCAGGTGCGGTAAACCTTTACCTCCAGTCCTAAAACACCCGGTCGCACTAGCCGATCTTACTGATTTAGAAGACCTACAAATTTAATTACTGATTTAGCCAAAAACTTCTAATAATATTATAACACTTTTAGTAAAGTTTGTTTTGTACCAATCTCATAAGGCTTGAATGAGGCGTAACGCATAATTTCTACAAATGATTCTGATTGCGATTTTTTGCTATCATTATACCTCACACCTTATGACTCTTGACTTTTCTATACAATTCACGTCTAAGGTAAGGTCTGACACTCCCTAAGAAGCTCTTGATATATTGGAAGTATAAATGGTCCGGAAACTTTCATAGCTGATAATAATAATTAAATGAGAATAGGACTTCTACTTATTCACTAACTTAACCTGTATCTACGCATAGATACTACATGACTTTGACTTATTTGAATTGAATGTGGAAAAATCATGCTACAAGATGCATGGGTGTGTCTCACCGACACGCGACAGTTCGCCTAAATTTGAATGTTTGTATTTGATGAACTCGAATAATTAGAAATGGAACAAGCATGACTTTCAAACTATTCTTGGAAACAATTCAAATTATTTAAATAACCCTACCTGGCTTAAATAATACAAGTCTTTTTGTTTTAAATTTATTACATGTCATTATGATTGAAACCGTTGACTATTTTTTTTAATGGTCCTTCACCTAGTATTTGAACTGCACCCCGCTAGATAGTAAAACGGTGAGGTCCAGTCCAGGTGATACAGACGAATTTATTTTTTTGTTGAACTATGTTAATTGCTGGATAAATATATAGATTCTCACGCCTTTTGCATTATAGGATAGGCAGAGACAACAACTCAGCCTCCACCTCGACTGTCTTTAGATTTTCACTAGTGATTCCAGTCTAATAGCCGTCTCGTTCCAGCACAATAATCATTTAACAAAAAGTTTCACAGAATCGAATGTCCACAACGACCATAAATCATTATATTTTTAATATAACGCTGAATCACAAAACAAGCAATAACATATTCGCTTCGAAACGATATTGTTTATTGTTTCAATATCAAAAATCATTATAAATCATTAAGACTTCGGCATGTACTTGAGAATACTCAAGTCAATCGTTACTCGTTAGCTACGCCCTGGCTCTAACTCCTAAAGAATCGAAGTATCTCTTGAGAGTTAACGCTGTGTCATTCCTTACGCCCGCACCCTAAAGAACAGGGCAGACTTAAGTAGACATCGCTGGAATTTTTTCCAATGTCGACAGTAATTAAACTTAACAGCACAGTTAAAAAACTTATCGTTAATAACCGTCTCGTTCTAAGAAAATGTTTGCCGATTAGCTATAAAAAATGATATATCGGAAACAGTGTCCGAACAAGTCATTTTAAGAGTTTCTCTAAGGTATGATTCCGTAGCCGACCGCATACGACAACAGCTGACGCACGCAGTAGATGCGCGTAATTCATTGCGGCTTCTCAATGGTCTCCTCTAACCATATCGGAATTTGACAAGTAATGGGCACGCTGTATCTGCTGCATGCGTCGTTAGATGTCGTATGCGGTCAGCTTTGGAATCATAATTATCTTTATTGTCAATACTTCGTTTCATGACTAAAATTTGATATAGTTATATGATTTTACAACAATAAAACGTTGGTAATATACTAATATGGAAATGCTATTTTTTAGATACGTAATATGTTTCGACAGAATAAATAAATGGGACGTCAACAGAGTACCTAACGGTTGGCATTGCATTGGCAAATGTGAAGTTCGTACTTTAATGGACTGAAAATAATACAAATAATGTGTAACTCACATTACTGGTAATTTTTTGAAGAAAATAAGCGACACTTCTTTAGTGTCAGATTTCACTAAAGTCAACAATTTTTTTTATGTGTTTTGGTGGCGTAGGTAAGTTGTTTAACATTATAATATGTACTTACTACTTACTCATATTTTTTCTCAATTAGTTAATAACCTTAGCACCTACGAGTGACCTAACTAAATTGATTTAGTTCCACCTTCAACAAAAATATTTATATTATTAAATTAGGAGGCGTTTATACCCAACTCTCATAGTAATAAACTATTTTACACCAAAACTTAAACAAACGATATTATTTCATTTTGAAGTTCAAACCATAGAATGCCTGTAAGCTCAGTAGGTAAACAAGCTTCATTGAATTATATGGCGTAGTAACAACCAGTAGATCTGGTTAATCTAAGTAGAGAAACTGACACAGATTGGATCTAGACAATTTCCCTCCCATAGAGGCAAAGGTCGCAGAAAACTTATTGCTGAGTAAGTTAATTACCCACAGAGATGTCATAAAAGTTATGATTCTTAACACAGCAATGTAATTTCAGTTGCTAATATTCTTTTTTTTTTAAAGAAAATATAATATTTTTATTTACATAGAGGTGTCGTACTGAGCCCCTTTGTGTAAAATCATGTAAAATAAAATTCACTATAGTTTTCTCAAAATTTTTAAAGTATAATTCATCAAGGACATCTCCACGTTTTTTTCTGTTCGGCTAGAGGAATACGAACGATTGAGTGGCCATAGGTTGGCGTGTGGGCCGTCGGGGAGTATTGAGGATTTTCTCTTTTTTTTTCCTGCGAACGCGCGTCGTGCGCCGTCGCCGTCGCCGCGCGGCTGCTAGCCACCATTGTCCACCATACACTAAAATAGCCCGCATTTTAGTACTACAGCAAAATGTTGGAAATGCATAACGCATGAGTTATGGAATTTGTGCGAGTAAAACATAAATGATTTATTGGAGCTCCGTGGTAAATTTAACCGTAATTAAGACTTTAAGCGGGAAACGGATTTTATGTAAGTACACAACAGAAAATATATATAAATATTTAATAGGTACTTTATATGTAATATTTATAAATAAATGTAGTTTTCAGCAGTGAAACTTTAAAATGGCTGTGTCTTATTTTAACTACCTTTGTAATACTTATATTTAGCTGTAGGTTTTCCTAAAGTTTAATAAATAAATAAATATTAAGTACTTATTTTGTATATCAATGTTGTTTGTATAACTATAATTCTGTTTAAAAATTCTTTTGATCGTCGTAAAGATAGATGAACAGAACAGTCACTAGAGAAGATAAAATTAGAAATTAGTATAATATCCGTGGTAAGTTCAAAGTTGCCCCGATACAAGACAAACTACGCGAAAGTTGCCTGTGCTGGTACAGACATGTGATGAGACAGGATGATGACCACATAACCAAGAACCATAGAGGAGGAAAAAAGAGGCCGAGGATGACCAACAATGACTTGGTTAAAGACTCTAATCTCATAAGGTATATGGCTAGTACTAACACAAAGGAAGAGACAACCTGTAACCGCACGCAGCGCTGAAGTACTAGGAGAGCAGCTGACCCCAACTAGAGCGGGATAATAGCTATGAGAATGAAAAACTATTTTGATCGTCGCGGCAAAGGGTACCTAGAGCATTCGACAGCAACGCGCGCGGTTTCGATTTTCTATTGATGCGTGATAAATATCTTATTTATCTACAAAAACAGCATGGAAATATATAAACATATATTTCTATGCTGTTTTTGTCGATAAATAAGATAGAAAACAGATAAATGCGTTATTACACATTAATCGAAAATCGAAACCTGGATAAACATCCATGTTCTAACTAGAGTAATTAAATAAAGATTTATAGTTTCGTTTTAAATTCTCTTATCCAGTAGACTTATATTTATTTTTTATTACATTGAACTATAAAGAATCGGTATAATATGGATGTTTCTTAGGATGCCACATTACTTATTTATAAATACCTATTATCTACAGGATTGCAATAATTTAAACTTCTACAAAATTCGATTTTCAAATTTTACGATATTTTGTATAAAACTAGAAAAACCATGTATAAATTAATATAAATTTCCAGCCTCAACAATTGATCTGTAGGTATTGGAAGGTAATATATATTAATCCTATCAGAGTGGCACTCGTGAGTGGTAATAAAATGTTTGGCAGCTTATCGCTGGAGCTTATAACTGGATACTATAAATATGGAATTATCATAATTGTGATTAATATATTCAACAATTCTGTTCTCCGTATTTAAATGTGAAAACAAAACACATTTACAGATAGAGCTACAGTCTCAATAGAATTATAAACATAGTCCTTTATTTATATATTGGCATGATGAGAAGGTACCACGGTAGGTTGGTACCCTTCTTCCTCTTAGCGTTAATTCCCAGTCGCATCCGAAGCTTTCAGCTCGGAGTCTGGGGTCCGCTTTTGCCAGTCTTAACTACGGATTTGGCTAGACCTCGATATTTTCTGTGAAGCGATTGCCATCTGACCTCCACATCCCAATGGTAACATTAGGCGATATCGAAGCTTTGCAGCTAGACTGTTGTTTTTGGATTTTTGAGGGCTCCAACTACCCGTAACGACTGCCATAGATGTTCTTATGGCAACCGGGACCGACGGCTTAACGTGCTCTCCGAGGCACGACCAGACCAATGCAAATACCCATATTTCATGAACACAAATATTTGCACTGAGCGGGGATCGAACCCACGCCTCCTGCGTAGCGGCCGCGTTCACTACCGCTACGCCACGGAGGCTGTCATTGCTTGTCGTTGGTACCTCCAACGCTAATGCTGCGGGATTGAATGAAACACTACCAAAAGTCGTAACATTTAAGTACCATTTACATTCACCATGGGTATTAGCTTAACAGACCATGGATATTCATAACATAAACTCACGCCTTTATCCCCGAAGGGGTAGGCAGAGGTGCTAGCACCCACATTTCGCCGTTTATGTTTAGGTCCCAATGTAATAGGTGGCGAGCCTATTGCCATTAACCGGGCACTTATAAACCTGCGATAAATACACACATAACTTCGAATTCTGAAGGATACAAAATAATTAAACATCAATTAATTTTAAAGTACTCAGTATTTCTCTTCGTTCCCGCTTCTCACAGTATACCCACCTCGTAACGAAACTCTCCCCTAGCTTTTTTTTTAACTTTTTGAGATCGGCTTCCATATTTTTCCACTAAGCGATGGTCATCCAACCTTTACAAACTGTCACTGACGTCATTAGTGACACTGAAAGAACTACCCGCAATGTTTTCACACTATTTAATGCACAAACTGAATCTATTCTCCTATCCTAATAGCGTAAATCATATTACCTAGTACTCACTATCAATAAAATAAATACGTGTGTCGTATTTCACCTCATTGTGACATAAAAAAGCACTGTAATGCCCTGTGAGTACTGTAAAAATCACGAACACTTCACAACTAAGATAGCAACTATCTGAACGATTACTCAGAGGGACGCGAACGAATAAAAGCGCATGCTTATCTTATATTTAGCCGTTGTCGTAAACCTCGCTATAGTGTACTTTATGTCACACCATCCTGAAGAATAATTTACAGTTTAATATCACTAGATTCTAACAGCACTTAGAACAAGCCTCATACAAGTATAAGAATAATTATATTCGAAGCGTCTGTAGCTTAGTGGTTGAGGAGTCAGCGTTACGATCTCGAGGTCTGGGGTTAGAATCCTGCCCCCCTAGACAAGTGGCAATTCGTTGCTCGGCGTATGATGGAATAGAATGACAAATGTATAGGGTTAGACTTTTTTGACATTCGTTGACGCCTGTCATATATACGTCAAATCCCATACATTTGGCATTCTATTCCATCATACGCTGGAGCACCATCATTTAGCTTAGCTGGAGAGGTTAGCGGGAATACTAGTAATTTCGATTAATAGTACACACGGCGCCAGACCTCGGTTTACAGGCCACACCAACATAAAGAAAGTGTGCGTGACAGCAATACTATTAATACATTGCTTAAAGATGTGTGTCATAACAAGTAAACCAATCAGGGCCCTTGACGCACTCACACATTCGCTATTTTACTTACATGAAATATATTGATGATAGCCACTGCACCAAGTTATAATAGCATATTTAGCGAAAAACGAATAAGTAGATATAGCCGAATGGTTTAAATATGCAGCTGAACCAATAGAATCAATACCGGGTTCGGTCCTCGAGCGAGGTGCACTTTTTGTTCCTCAATATATTGAAGTCCGATTGGTCTAGTTTATTTACAGGAAACTAAGTGTATAAAATTCATATATATAATATAATTTAATATATTTTTTGTATATTTCCTTGATGATACTATTTATTCTTAATGGATAAAATGAAAGGAAAATAAAATAATTAACTTATTGTTGCAATGCAATAATATATTTACTATTATAAGCATGATATTTTTCTTAAGTATGGGTATAATTAAGTATCAGATAAAAATATTTGATCTTTAATAAAAAATATAAAAAACACATAAGTATAATTATTATAAACTTCTAAAAAGATATTGGAACATAAAATAAAATGTTATGTCTATTAAATTGACTGACATAAAGATGCACGAATGACAAAAAGAGAATTCCGTTGTTAAGTTCCGAACCAACGACCGGCGACAACGGTGAGGTCCAAACTTACTTACTTGCATTCTTATCCATCTCGACTATGAGAACAGATAGTATAGTGACTAAATTTGATAACCCCTATTAGTTATAGAAACAAAATGCTGCATACATTTCATAAAATTAGTTTAGAATATGATATTATAACCTTGGTGCATTTTATGTAAGTAAAATAGCAATTGTGTGAGTGCATCAAAGGCCCTGATTGGTTTACTTGTTATGACACACATCTTTAAGCAATGTATTAATAGTATTGCTGTCACGCACACTTCCTTTATGTTGGTGTGGCCTGTAAACCGAGGTCTGACGCCGTGTGTACCTACTCTTTAAAAAAATAGAAAAAAAAACGTATCAGGTTATCAGTACAAATCACCTAGGTATAACCCTATTTATGAAACACTTATATCTACTTTAGTTTCGTTTTGCTCGCACCCTATGTCGAGATCCGCTTGTCAATTTCTTTGAGTTTAAGTCTCTTCCAAAAACTGGTGGGTATTCTGCACCGCGGTCAAACAACAACTCCTGTGTAAATACCGGAGACAATATGAGGTTTCAGTCAGTTAGGCTCCGACTCTCCACTCCTAAAAGTGATAAACTAGTTCCACCTCCATACGTTTTCTACCACCTTGATCAGGTCATCGGTCTATTGAGGGGACATCCCACGCGGCCCTTTTATATTACTTAAGACTATTATATATTCCTCTCATTGTACACTCACCATGAATGCATACTAATTATGATAGTTTTTATTTATTACGCACTAATAACATTATTTCAATGAATTGTTAATAGAGAATGCCCGACGCTTGTCTACAATAAAATGTTTAACTACACCATTACACAATACATTAAACATTTCCCATTATAAATAATCAAATCCTATTTATAGAGATTTGGCTTCGTTAAAGCGCTCCAAAACGTTGGCGAAAAAATAAACGAAGGTAAAGACCGTTCGCAAAACCTCAATAAGGTTTAATTTATCTGTAATGATTATTAATAGGGGTTTTTGCGTGTGAGAATGTTTATTAATCTGTAGACTGCAATGAGTCGGTCACAATAAGAGTCGATTGACCTGTACGCGAGCAACGGGTTTCCGAGACCAACATACATTACAATCGACATAATATATCGTTATTCAAATAAGACTACCTAAATTAAAATTCAATTAATAGTTTGAAAGTAATTACCGCACTACATCAGGGTCTAAGAGACCTAAAGAGAAATTTGAAGTAAGCCCCGATAAAATCAATTTTGTACTTTACTGTCGGATGTCATAATAAATACTGTTGTATAGCTTTTCATTTCCAGCTTATTTTGATCTAACTACATCTGTTTATTCGAAACTGAGTCGTACTCACTTATATTTTAGACTAAAAATTAGATAGCAAACGTTTTTATATGACGATACAACCTTTCTCATGTTTCGTGGACAGTATTTATTTTTGTATGAGTCCAAATTCTTGTTAGAATCGAGTGGCGAGAAGAAACTGGTTTTGAATTGTATCTGGTATAAATATGTATGTAGATAGTGACGCCCCCGAGGTGATCACTAGTTGTTATGAAGCATTTTAAATGTTGCCTCACCTCTCAAATAATATGATATTTTCTATCTTTATCAGGGTTGAGAATGTTTATTTTGATGGCTCGTTTAATTTATCGCGTTATCAAGTTCGAGTAACTACACTGGAACGACTCACTCAAACGGACGCTCATCTAGTCAGTGTTCGTTTGATAAATTGATAACCGCTACGGCTGTTGTTGGGTTACAAGAAAGTACATACAGCTAGAACTGGTTGAAGATGTCTAGCAATACAATTCGCAAATGAAGGTTAATGTTACGTATATACGATATACGTAACATTACTGTCCCGGTGAACAGACATAAATTTTCTCCACAAAGGTAAGTAATAAACACATAACTGCTCGTCCCAACATCTTATTAATCTACTTCAAAAATGAAGAAGATTATATTTAAACGGTTCCCAAAAAAGAAAATAATACAGTGGTGTACCTACTGTGCGATTTAGAAGGAAAACTGACTGACTGATTTTGAGTCTGTTATATCTCAAAATCAGCCAGTCTCTAATTTGAAGTAATTTAGCACCTTAAGCATTAACTACAAATCGCATTAGGATATCTAAAGTTTTGGATTTTGAAACCTAGTAACAAAAATCCACGCATCTTGAGATTTTCTCTTATCGGATTACTAAAATCCGACTCAATTGCCCTGACACATCTTTTCTGACAACCCAATTAATGATATTAAAATAAGGACATGAGGTTTCAAGTGAACGTATCTGATGATTGTCGTGGTTACAAATACACGCTGTATATGCCATTAGCCCTTCAATCAGTATTCAGGACCCATGAGGCAGTGAGAAGGAATTAAGAACGACATCATGTGATCCCACTGAGAACAATAGAGACGGATCGGTATAAAAACAAGCATGTGGCAAATACAGCGAAACGTACCTGGGCTCGCGACCGACGTCGGGGTATTAATTAGTAGCTATAGGGTGACAAGGTTACAAAAAAATCGGGAAGCAAACACTTTACGACAGCAGTGCAAGAATTTCTCATTCGAAAAGAACCTTCTCGTGGAGACGAATTTTCCTTTTTATGAAGCATCCACAAATGTGGTTTTGGATAGGTATTGTTTTAATTAAATACCACTTTTTACCATTGGGTTCGTTGTCCGGAAAATTAGTCGTAATCATGGTTCTCCTAATTAATGAAAAAGTGTCGCCATATTGAGGCACCAGAAAAGGATGCCCGAATTACTCGTGCATTGGCCGTCGCGAAACTCAAAAAACCGTTTAAAAATCACTCGCTCCGCCCATCGTCCGCCCAGCGACTCCTGCGCACTTATGATTTATCGTTATGAGGACAACCCGCCCCTCGCACTAACTACCCGGCTTCCGTACCGCTAATTATACGTACACATAGCCCTCTTAAAATCTTAAATCGCATTCTCGATTCTGTCATCAGAAGCCGGGTCGTACGCGCCGCCATGCCACCGCACCATAATCGAATTCGATACGGCTTATTCGTCTTAATCGGTTAAAGTCGATTCACGTGCTATTTCCGTATGTTTCTTCTGGTTTTTTGCCGCTGCCTCTTATGTTATGTTCTTTTACTCAAGCAGAATAAGGTCCATTCATATATTGTAAATTTTCACTTTTAAGAGATTCTATCATTATTTATTTGATATTATTTAAATTTTTCATTTATTGACAGTAATCCATACTAAATTATAAATGCGAAAGTAACTCTGTCTGCTTTCACGCCTAAACTACTGAACCGATTTTGAGGAAATTTGGTACAGAGATAGAACAGACCTTGGGAAAGTATATAGGCTATGTGGCATGTTTGGTCGCGATAACCGACTTCCACGTGAAAAAAGACAGACAGCCAAGCAGATAAAAATTGGTTTTATGTTGCAAATACGATGTATATTCATTGTTTATTTATTTGTACCTATACAATTAAAAGTACCATCTTATTTTTATCTGATTTTGATATAAAACACCAGCATTGCCTTACATATTTATCTTCAATTTGTAATGATCCATCTTAAGAAAGTCAGCAAATACCCTTCATCATAAAAAACTTAACATGTTGCTCTACTAAGGCTCAATTCATACCGAGATACCGGTCAGCAGGATAGCGGTGAGATGTGTTCGAATGTTCACAGCATTTTTAACTTTATGCTCATGACAGTAATACATAGTATAGCTCAAGAGGTAGGAAAAATCGCGCAGTCGCCTGCGCCGCCGCGAGCTGTCTAGTGTCCATTTGTGATTTGTCAAAGAGACGCAAGCGGCGTACGGCTTCTTTCGGGGCCGCAGGCGCTTTTGAGAGTTCCCACAGAATACAAATTTTAATGTGACAACTCTCAAATATCGATTTCGATTTTCTAATCTCTAAACTACGCTAAAATCGCTAACACTAAATTGTTATCTCATTAAAGTCTGTATTGATTATAATAATAATCTTATTAGTTAGTTTATATATTCAATTCACGGAGTGCTACGTAAAATCTACTTAACAGATTTTAATGAATGTTTTTATAACCTTTTGTGTATACATAGAGAACATAATGACGGATCACATAATTGTATTTCATAGGGTAAAGAAATGAAAGCTATCGTGTTAGAACATAGCGTTTTCTAGATAAAAAGGTAGACTGGGATTGGCAACGTGCGAAGTAAAATAATACACGCATTGTGCTGTATTGTTTGCTGATTTAGTAACCGGTCACGCATCAAGGACGTGGATCGAACGTATTCTGCATAATTTGGAAGTGGACATGGCCAGTTCTCACGCTATGAGCATTCTTATGCGGTAAATAAAGAGCTTTTCATACACTTACGAATAATTTCGCAGGTCTTTATTACGTTTTGTTGATTCAGGTACTGCTAGAAACAGCCAGTTGGCTAGATTTTATGCGTTTTTGCTTGAAAAATAATAGTTACATCAAAATATGATTTGGTATTAGTTTAATTACGAGGAGAGATCATTCGAGGAGAGATCGTCAAATATAATGTGTATGCATAATTATTGCGAAATTGAATTATTGTATTCAATATTGAATATCTATATTGTAGAAAAGAAGGTGGTGAATGTCAACTGATGTACTATGCGATTAAATCGCTAAGATGACCTTTACCATGCCCTACGTGAGCTCTCCACTTAGCGTAAAGTAAAAGTAAACTAAGTCAACAAGCGTATGCTTTATGTAAGTATAATAATATGTATACAGTAACCACCCATTATTCAAGAACACACTAAACACAGCGGGTAGGTGCCTACGGTGCGTAAAACTAAACAGAGAATTTATCCATGACAAATTGGTCGCTTAAACAGCGGACAAAGTTCTGAATAAATTATCTAATAAGCTTAAAATAGTGGTGTCGGTTGTGACCTCACACCGATATAACGAACGATGTCTTATATTCTTGTCAAGATAGGATGCATAAAATTAGTATAAATATACAGACTATATAGCCCATTAAATTGGCCCACTTCATTAAATCAAAAAGGATATTATCTAGACGATCATTCCCGAGATGTTCATACAAACACAAAATACACATTAAAGGTTTTAGCGCTATTTTTTTCTTTTTTGCATTCACAATTAACTTATAAATTTAATAGATTAAAATCTGATTCTATTTTATTCTTAAGACAATACAAGATTTCTAGTTTCATTCGGATATATTTACATATTTATTTATGACTCTGTTGCTTAAAAACTTATAAACATGAGATGAAAAGCCTCTAGAACTCTTACAAACATTGCTTGTTTGAAAAAACTAATGTTGTATGGAAGTGACGGATAGTTAATAACTATCGGATGTTAAAAATTACTAATGCATGTTAAACTAGGAAAAGTGTTTAAAAAGATATTATGAACTTGAAAGTGTTAGATAACAAGTAAAGGAATCTTTATTCTACAGTAGTTAAAGTAACATTGTTAGTCTGATAGGTATTAATGTAAATTTCTTAATGAATTTTGTGCACTACAGTTCTATTAAAAACTGTCCAATGTAATGCATGGATAACTCCAATGCACAGACTCCATTGTCACAGGTTGTCTGTAAGAAATCGCGCCTAGCGATAAGACCGCTGTTTTATACCACCTCACAATTTGTAAATTGAAACATTTTGTAAATATTATTTATGGAGTATAATAAAGAATATTGTATTGCATTGTATTAATATTGACAGTCCTAAGAAAGCTAGGTTCCAGGCTTCGTTTTCTATCTGAGAAGAGTGATAAAGTTAGGCGGTGGACAAAAAAATTGTCAAAACAAGCTGAGCTGAGCTAGACTACTGTAATGAAACGATTCAATTGGTGGATTTATTTATTACAGACCACTGTATCAAAGTTTCGCAGGTCTCTGGTAGATACGCTGAACTATGTTACGCAGTTTTTCGGACGCAAAATTCTGTAGAATGAATGAATGCCTTAAAAGCCTGAGGCCCTAGACGTGAAACCCCTATAATATGTACAATTGCTTTTAAATACTATTGAAACACAAAAGCAAATATTATTCATGCGTGCTCTTATAGATATTTATAGTTTAGCAACAAAATTTTGGATCAATATTTACAGTATCTAGCATTTTTTTGCCAGCAATTAAGAAAACGGTGATACATATTAATGGGTCCTATTAGTTTAGATTCCGATAATATTTCTTGTAGAATTCCACGTCCTTTTGTGTTACATTTCTGTAAAAACCAGGTGTTTGGTATACCTCACCGTTATAATGTTGATAAGATATGCCCATTATGTTCAATAAAATATGTAAAATAAAATCAAGTCAGCGAACTTCAACCCACTTTAAAATGCTTAAGAAAATTGGAGATTTCTTTACTCGTCCGCATGGATGCAATCCCGGTTGCATCCTGGAGCCCAGGGCTCGCTCTGCAATTTTCCTTTCTCATTTTGTGTTCACAACTTATCTTATATTTTGGTTTTCACCCCCGATATCGATACCAGTCCCGATGGCATTCAAAACCCGGGGCCCGGAATCCGCTCTAAAACTGTCTCTTAATTTTACTTCTCTTGGTTATTACGGGAGCAACTGCCATCTTACACCCCAAAATAAGTACAATTATTATACTCCAAAAGGTCACCAACAATAACAATAAATTGATCAAATTTTTAAACTCGAACACGTAATCATGCTACTCACATAAATAAATAATACGTTAGCTTATTAAATAAATTAATATATCAGCTTTTAGTGCCAATACATTAAATAGTCTTGAGTTATCTGAAGCCAGATAGCCAATAGTATGGGAATCAATATAAATAAATTGCCCAATAGAATTGCCAGAGGAACACGTCTGACTGGAGATCAGATGCTATAACTCAACCCGCAACATATCAATTAAAGGGTGTATTAAACATCCTCATCCCATACACAGAGTGTGATTTAAATGCGAATACTCGATATTGCTTTATTTATTAACTTGTTATTAACGACATTGCAATTGTGTCAAGTGAGACTTTATATGATAACATTGTAATATGTCGAAAATATGTACCTAAGTATGTAATTAGTAAGAAAGTTAAGTAGGTATAAAAGTCCCAATAAAAATATAGTTTTTTATTTTTATATTGGGCTTGATTATTTTCCGAAAGAGTAGGAAGAGGCGAATTTACACCTATATTTCATCAAATGTATGTACGGGGTGAGTCAATAGCCGTCAACCGGTCGCTTTCTTTAAAAATAAATATTGCTACTGAGCAAAATTTCAATAGTGAAACTAAATCACATTCGCTCTTATACCGAACCCAAAACTTCATGTACCTACTTTGTGTAGGTACCAACGTTTATCAGACACTTCTTGTTATTTTTTCAGCCTGTATATTTCTGAAGGGCCACCTTATCCAATGGTTACCATTTACGGTGTAATAGCTTGCAAACCTCCGAACTTACTACTACTACTAAGAACTTCCTAACAAGGTTCGTCTGACCCATAAAAGAACCCAACACACACAGTTGCACTCACTGCACCACCAAAGAATTCTTGCGTGTTTATTTAGCTGAGGACTGACATTTCCATCAGATGAGAGCAAAGGCTATCTCCATGCATTTCTAATACGCTACACAACAAGAGCCTAACGCCGCGAGATATCTTTGTATTGTCATAAATCGCGAATTTATTTACGATCAATATCTTCACTTGATTTATAATGACAATGCTATTATGTCTTTATAATACTAAGACATAGCTGACTTTGTCTTATTATCCGTTATGGCACTCAAAAATCTAGTAGCTGCTGTTTTATTGCCGTTATTCAAGTATTATAATATTTTTATGAGATTGGTGATTGTGTAGTAGTTAAGCAATGCTATTGTGTAACAAGGTAACAATTACTCGTAAATCGTAATGTTGGACCATATCAATCAGTTTATTGTTTACCAAGTACCCAATAAATACTGTTTCATAAAAAAATTATATACGCTTAGGACGCACATATTGAAATAAAACGTTTTGGAATAATTTTACTATTTACCCTTATCCCGACGTTTCTTATGCTACGTTTACATACTCGCGGCAGAGCGAGGGAAGTGGCGAGAGAAGTGGGCAGAGACGTGGTGTGAATGGTATATTCGTCATGCCGCGAGTACTGCCGCGTATGTTGCGCAAATACTAGCGCGATGAACTATACGAGACCGCTAGATGGCACTAAGCTAAATAAAACACGACTTTCGTTATTGCTCCTCGAATATTTACTTTTAAAAATATTTATATCGATCTACGGAAAGTGTATAGTAGTTGAAAGTGATAGTTTTTATTAATAATCTATTTAATTAATTCGCTATGCTGTAAAAGCTTATTGCGTACACTGCTACAGCGTTGTCCTCCATACGTTTACGTCCGTCTCCGTTGCAGGGCAAATACTGTAATGCGGACCAACGCGATGATGGGAGTGTGTGAATGCTAGGGCATTAATCGCGCGAATATTTCTGGCAACACGATGAGCAATGCGAGCGGCAGTATGTAAACGCGGGGTTAGGTTTTCAGCAGCAGCTGTGACTATGGAGTTCTATTGCCATCTATAGGGTCAAAGTTATTAGGATAAACCGTTCAAATTTGATATAATTATGTTTACTATACAGTAACTTGCAGTTAAAAAACACAAGCTACGCAGTTTTATTACCGTAGTTGCAATTAATAACTCCCGTTATCTATTTGTTATACAATTTCCGTGTAAGATTTTCCTATAAAAGTCTGTTTTGACTGTAAAAGCGTCAGTTTATTTGAAGTTATAAAATAATTATGACAAGCTATTACAAATCTTGATTAATGACCAAGACTTAGTTCTAAGTTCTAATACAAACCGATTGCGCGAACAGGTGTACCAGGTAATAACATGATTTGGGCCCTGTAAAATTTAAATGAATCCCATACGTTACATTTAGTCGTAAGTAGGTATTTTTAATAGTTTTTTTATTTCACACAATATTTCATCCGCACGAATTGTGTGAGAAGAATACTACCAAAAAATTATAAATCTAAGATGAGAAGTTGGCATGCCGCGAAGTTGGCAATTTGCGAGCGGTTGTCATTTTGCAAAGTTACTATTCTGAGTTGAAATGATTCCAGAAGGCAATTGTCAGCAAAAAAAAAGACGAAGAGAATATTAAGCGTCAAAAGAAAATAACAAAAGTTATAGGACAACATTAAACATAAATAGCAAATAAATATATATTTTTAACCACATATCCATTTCTCTTGATTTCTCCCAACATCACCAGTGTACTTCGAACAACATAATTCATATAGTCTTATTTGGCGAGTAAAAAAGATCAAAAGGCCCGCAAGTGAAAAAAGTAAAATAAATCGCGATGTAACTGGTAGAACAAGTACCTACATTAAAAAAAAACTAACCCACCACATATCTACATATTCACAATAGCTTGTAAACGAATAACTTGATGGATATGTCAAGTGTTAATTTATTATCTTGCTTTAATAGTGCGTCGTGTACACAGGCACTAATTAAAAATGGCCGATCTATTCTGGAAACGTAACTGTCGTCGCACCACTTTATCATGGCATGTTTTTATTGCCATCATGGGCAGAGATACCGTTGACCCCCGTGGGCATACATGGCATGCGGAATTGGAAGAATGTGTGCAAAACCGACAAACCGACCAACGACTAGTATTTAATTAAGCCATTTTTACCTCTTTCTACAAACGCTATTAACATTAACAAGACAAGTGAATGTTCGCAATCCTTGTAGAATAACATTTACTTCATATACTTTTGCTGAGTTGTTATTCCTAAAATAGATGTATTAATATTTAGGCTATAGAAGATTACATGCTGAATACAAACTACTCATTAAAAGTTTTATAATAAATGCATGTCGCAGACAAACCGCATAATTGAGACTTTCGTAATAATCCCACGCGCCCGTACTGATCAAAAATATTTACTCATTTATTCAAAATAAAAAAAAACCTTATTAAATATACCTTATGATATTTGAATAATTTTAATACAAAATGTATTATAAGTATACCTTTAATAAAATGGAAAATATACTAACACCGTTTTAATAATTTAGTTCTATTTGAAAGTCCTTTGTAAGAAGTCAATCTCAAGGCGAAGGCAGAGCTTGAACAAAGTCATACGTTAGTGCTTTATCATGTTATCAAAATTGTTTTTAAAAGGTTAGGTATAAGCTAAATTAGTATACTAAAATATTTGTAAAGCAAACTCAGACTTTCTTATTTAATGTTTATTATGTTTTACGCTACATGCATAGGTAGGTACGGCAAAAATGTGAGTCACGAAAAGTACTAGCTTTAAAAATTACTTATCATACTTGTGTGAAGAGCTATAAATTGCAACGAAATATATACACGTATCTCTTTAACATTATTAACTCATTTTTAACTTAAAAGACTTGCCTTAACAGATTATGAAGAATAAATTACTTAAATGTTTTATGTCTTCATGCAAATACACTAATAAGATATTGATTGACACATAAATTTCTTCGCTTGTGGCACCGTTTGTAGCCGATATGGTGTCTTTGTTTGGCGAACCTTGTTTAACCGAAGTAGTTCATAGTTATTAAATTACCAATCATACATAATTTATTACCTACGGGTTATTTCACCAGTTCTGAACAATAAATTCTGTTATGCGTAAACTTCTTCACAAATATCTTAAAATATCCATGTTACTGCATCACCTTCCTCTAGGAATTGGGAGGGCAGATGGTAGTCATGAAAACCGTAAACATAAATGTATAGCCGTACAAAATGAAGAAAAAAGTAAACAAACTCTGGGTTCCGTTATAAGAGCCTTTGATGCATATGGGTACAACGCTAAGATGATGAAAATTATGATACGGATATTATGGTATACATCCAAATGTATTAAATGCACATTTGAAAAAAAAAATACTTTTTACCTTTGAAGTCTGAAACAGTACATTATGTTAATTGACCAACTAACATATCTACCCGTAACATATTGTTTCAACCCTTTCAATTCCCACCAGTACAGTGAATACCGCGGTTAATTGTATGAGTGAGATAACATAATTATTCAATAATACAGTTAAGACCCACGCACAAACATACCAAGGACCGTGTATTATGTAATGAGGCTTCCATTTTCATTACAAGCTGTTGAGTCGGGTCGTGAGGTTATCTACCCGGTTACGGCTGCGATCCTTGTCAATATCCTCATATGTACTGTTGTCTAAAACAGTCTACTAATAGATAATTTCTCACTGCCTGTGTTTGAAATAAGTAATGTTTATGACGTTAAACACACTATAATTTATTTTGTCCCGATTGCCCGAACTCGGTATCCGTATTCCTGCCTTTTCATCTCCACTATAAGACTACTAATACTATAAGATCTTGTGCATCATGGTATTATGGTAACTATATCAGATTTTAACGTCAATCTCTAAAGGAGCAAGCGTGATGAAATGGCTAAAAAACACCAGGGGCCTTAGACAAAGTGACATTCTATTGGCGAAAACGCCAGTGGAATCGCTAATTGTAGTATGAAATTGACATAAATAATTAATATAACTATATTTTTTTGACCACCGCAATGTCTCGAAATCCATTGTTAAAACCTTAAAAATGGTTCGCTTCAGCGCGATTCCATAAATAGAATGTCACTTTGTCTAGGGCCCCTGTGCCACAAGCTTTTGCTACATATTTATCGAAACCATTTGAAATATTAATTACAATGGATTGATAACGCTTTCCAAATATAACAGATCAAAAACTCAAATAGTTTTTTTGGCAGCTGAATCAATAAAAAAACTGTCTCACAAATAAATAATTAGAAAATCAATTAGAACGAACCACGCACAATCACATTTTTAAACATTCCGTCACGGTCTCACACGAGTGCTTATAGAGTTTCTTAATAACTTTAATATCTCTATCAAGTTTAATATATACGCCTAAGATTTGTAAGGGGAAACATTATTTTATTTGTACTCTGGTTCGTCGTATTTTCCAATTTATTTTATTTTAGTGGTCATTAAACATAATTTATTACCAAGAGGCCGCTATTAAAAGGCTCAGTGGAAGTTATCTGTAGTTTCGCTTCTACTTGTCATTTTTATTGATCTAAACACACTTACGAGCTGGCCGCGGGGGTAATAAAAGTATTTTTCACATGCAATGAAATACCAATCTTACAATAGACAACTTAACAGATTAATTACTTACATAGGAGATGCAGAAAACCATTCGGTGTTGTGAACCACTGTGTTTGTTATATTTACCTGAAAGAAAATAAAAACATTAAAGTTTTCTCTATAAACTTTTGAATAATTTTACTGCTGACTGTCATCATCAACTTCATCATCATCATCATCATAGCTTTCCATCATGTCTTTCACCTCAGAGCCCGTTTTGGCTTGTACGACTTTTACGAGAGGTCAAACGACAGGCGTCTGACCTCGAAATGAAAGCCTTAGGCCCTCGTCCGTCATTCAGCAGGTGTACCAGTTTGTAAGTGAGGTTAGTTTGGTCTCTAAAGTCTTGGTTGGCCCCAAATACAACCTACCTACTATGCCATATTGCAAGGGTAGAATCTAAAAGCTCTCTATGTCCAGGTAACAGACTATGTTATAAAACATGGTCATTTGATAGGGTGAGGAGGGCTCTCATAACTTTAAAGGGAAATTTATTGCCTCAAACGTCAAAGTACAGATAAACCTCTGTGCTTATGTAAGTTCACTTACAGTAAAAAAATAACGTAGGTCTGTTCAAAATATTGACAGTGTTGTAATGTCGCATTGTTGTTAGAGCGAGACGATGACAACAATGAAATAAAACAAATCTTATCCGAATCTATCGAATTGTATAGCGATTTATTACGTATTATTTAGTTATTTAGACTATTCCCGATATTTCGGTTGCCTTTCAGCAGCATAAGTTTGAAATCATTGTTTAATATTCGTATAAACTCTCCGACAATAGCGATTACACCCAAAGCTTGTATTTTAAAGACCGGGTCGGCTCTACTACTCTTTGATTTGAATTATCTCGTCTTTTGTGGGTGCGATTACCGTCTGAGCTCCCAACTTCGAGCGGAAAACCTGCACTCGTACCCTTGTCCGTTGCAAGTGTTCCGGCTCCCAAGTAAATTTGGCTTGAGCCCAGAAGATCTTAAGGGGACTAACATACGCCCAAACTCACCGACAATAGCATACTCATAATAATATAATAGTAGTTCACTAGTGAGTTAGCAATCAATTGTATCAATCAATGAACTTATCGCAGTTAGTACTGGACTAATATGCCTTGTAATAGTAAGGCATAATAGTATACTTACCATAAATTCAAAATCTATCAACATGTTTACGTTACAATAGTTATGTGAGTTGCAGTGTACTAGCGCATTTGAATGTCCAGGAATAATTCAATCTAGGTCATATCTGTGCCTCTGGCCATTGAACCAGAGCGCGCCAACGAACATCGCGTGGTTCTAAGTGATTTGATTCAGACATAACAAAACCATGTCCTCGATGAAGTGGCATGATCCGTACGAGTTACCAAAGTAGAGTAAAGAGCAAGTATTGCTTGACTACAATGTGTAGAATAAATAAAGGTTTTGCTGTTAATACAATTGAAACTTGTTGTCTGTGATTGGTACAACTAACCACTTACACAAGATAAAACGCATCTGGCTGTTGATATGTACCACACTAGCCTGTAATTTTTTCTTTTTCTGAATCGAATCGAACTGTTCGATCAGTCAGTTTCAGTTATATTAGTCCACTACTAACCGTAGGTTTCTCAGAGTGTGGCAAAGCATCACATTTGTGGCCCTTACTTTTGAGCATACGTTTTATAATCACAAATCGTTCCGTAAACGCAACATCATCCCCAAAGGCAATAGCATACTAATAATTCCCAGTGGGATAATTCCCAGAAGGATTAGTCAAAGAGACATCCAGGTTTTCGAACTGACTTGAAATTTTTACAAACCATTGCATTTTTCCCTAAGAATGATTCTGTACTTTCTGTAAATTGGGTATCCCGGTTTCAAATGGGTTTAATGCTGTCAACTAGACTTTATAAGATTAAAAGTTATTAAGAGAGTAAGAGGAGTATTTCTATAAAAAAGGTGTAAGTTAGAAAAATAAATGAGGTTAAAGTTAAAAATTTGACAAATATAATTATGTATGGTAAAAACTTTAGTTGAAATCATAACAAAAAACATGTTAACATTATATTCGCGTGGGCGTCTCTTCGTGTTTTTACCCAGCTGAGCAACGGTAAAAGTTATGTGTTTTTACACAAGTAGGTATAACCTCCTTTTCGTAACCACTTATTAGCAGCATTTTAGTAAAAGTATGACTAGTCATCATCTGTCATATTTATATTAAGTGGAGAAAAGAGAAATTTCTTAGTTAAAATATACAGAAGGACTGAAAATCATAGTTGTCGAAATGTGGGTGTTAATTCACCTCTGCCTACCCCTTCGGGGGTTTACAGGCGTGAGTATATGCATCTATGTACTACGTAAACTGTTTTATTAAAAATATCACCATAAGTACCGTTTTTGCGCCCTCTCCCTAATGTGGTTACATTTATATCAACCAATATTTCTGAGTGTGATTTAATAAACGAATACCCATTAATCGAAAATGGCCGCTTAAATTTGACCTTCGTTTCAACTTCTGACCAATGTCGAGTCATTGTACTCATATATGTATAGATAAATTATGAGAACCTATAACTCGCTTATCTGTTTTCACTTTTTTATGTATTTTTTAAAATAAAGTTATTATTCGAAAATAATATAATTTGTGGAGCAATAGATCCATTAAAATATGTGTTATCGTTTCTAAAGAAAATATTAAGTACATAAATTATTCTTTAATTCATTTTCTGACGAAAAATATTAATTTTTAACCAATCATTTCAGCACAAAATTAAATTTTAATGTTAACCTGGAAAGCATTTTTTATAAAACTAAATTTGTCTGGCAGCAGGTTCATCATAGAAAACCGGTTTTTCTATTAAAATTGTTTCATACAACACAGATTCTACCAAAGCTGACTACCATGCACAAATCGAATGGTGCGTGCACAATTACTAATTGTTGTAATTGTCAATACTAAGACAATCAATATTTTTTATTGAATAATAGTCTGTTACAGATTGAATTATCAAACTTGAACTTGACTTGCATTTATGAAGTAATATTACAACGTATTTATTTACCTTAATAAAAAAGTTATCGATTTATTAATAAATGAATTCCTGTTTCCCTTAGTTACACTATAATTAGAGAAAGACCTTACCACTTTCGTTTTACTAGTTATATTTTTAATTTCCTAATACTATTGTTTATATTTAAATAGAAAGAAAAGAAAGAAAATTTAAAGTCCCGCCTGAGTCGTGTCACTTTTTCCCGTCTTAATCGATTTTTATATTATGTTCGTCAAATTGACTGATTGATGACACATACATTTGCGCTGATAAATATTCATACTATTAGCTAATTATAGATTCGCTATACAAAATAACTAACAAGTCAACAAACAAGTGTGCAAATAATGCTTTCTACAAACTGTTTAAAACAAAAATTGTGTCTCGGTTCCTGGATGAGACGAAAATAAGTTTTGAATTTCGAATGTGGAACGGGATAAAGTAGTTAAATGAGTTTATGTATTTTGACAACTATCAGAGGTAATCATAGAGCGCCTTTTTGTAACGTTAACAGGAACAAAAAGTAGCACTGTTCTTGCATTTGTTGCTGGTCCAGTAGCGGTCTTAAATCGATACCAATTTTTTGTTCTGAATGGCCAGTCTAGTAGAATAAATAGAAGTAAGTCATTATGGCTAAAAAGCACTGGTCCATTTGACAGCAAATGATTGACTGAGACTATGGTCCTCCTTAATGAGCACCCAGTCACTAACAGAAATACACCGGTTTGCTGTAGCTCTGAAGTGCTTCCTAATCGGGTAACTACAAATTTGATAAGCATTTACCTTAATACCTTCTCCCCTATACCCTGCCTTCTACATGAAAACTTACCTGCAACGTAAAGTATAATAATGCAAAATTTTGGTGATACAAAGTAGTGCAACCCATAAACATGAATCTATATCATATTAACATACATGATTACATGATCATCGTGACTGGCCCTATATCGCGTGGTCATTTAGATCATAAAACAATAGAACAGTTGCAACTGAGAGAATGCATTGCGCAGTTATGCAAATAGTAGGGGTCGCGACCGTAAGCATGAATATTGATACAGCATTGTCGAGATTGTAGATTTTCTCCGCGATAGCCCGAGCCCTTACTCTCTGCCAGCACGATTCCTAAACGAATTAACCTAAACTGATTATCTGACAGTGGTATTAGATCTCACAATGAAACTATAAAGAGATCTCAAAGAAATTTGAGCTAAAAATCCATTCCCTCGGAATTGTGTAATACTTTAGTATAATAAGAATGGCATGAAGACTCGAAGCGAAGTGGTCACGCAGCCACAATAGTCGGCCCGGCCAAGAAATGGCTTCAAAAACGTATATAACTTCGTCAAATGGTCATAAAATGAGACCCGTTTTATGGCGCACCTTTATAGCCGCGAGCTACGTAAGGATGAGCGGCGGATGCCACGCGGATCTGGCCCCAATGTTGGAACAAACTTTGTTCCACGCTACAAACTGTACCTGCATTTCATACTGTTGAGTAAGACGACATAATAGAAATTCTCCCTGCGAGTCTTTTGTGTGATAACTTCTGTCACGGTGCAAATTCTCAATGAATCAATAGATGTAAATTTCAACAAAGTGCGCCTGGAATATTCCGGCTCCTTTTAACAGGTACATTTAAACGCCTTATCCGTAGTCACCGTCACGCTAGTATTTTATAAGAAATCTACCCAATAATACCATGCCTCACCCGGCAATCGAACTGATGATTAGCCATGTACGCAAGGTTCATGAGGACAGCCTACAGTCGCACTTGCCACCACTGTGCAACCGAGGCAATGAGTAGAAGTGAAAGCTTTAGCTATAAATATTTAATACATTTATTGCAATTTAGACACTCGTAAATAAATTAGTTTTATTAAAATTATCGCTTATTATGTACCGTTTTGTTGTCGGGTGTTAGGTAGAAAACTTATGCATAGTGGCGCACCCTAGGTGTATCGTAGAACTTGCTTCCGAATTCTATTTTGTCGAGCTGGGAAATAGCCCACGATTTGGGTCACTCGGTTTTTTTTATACTACTTAAGTCGCAGACAAGCACACGGCCCTCCTGATGGTAAGAGGATACCGTGGCCTGTGGGCGAGTGCAACACCAGGGGAGTCACACTCGGTTTCCACGTTTCACGGTTTCTACGTATTATCCTCTCATTTACGAAGCAAGGTGGCTAACAGCTATCTTAGACTAGTGGGTATTTTAGTCAGGGGGCATGCCACATAGATATTGGAGACACTGCGAGACATATTGCCGTTACAAAACCCACATGTGCAGTTGTAGTCTAAAATAACCAATCTCCCATTTAAGGTAAAGAAATCTCACATTCGCAATGTATATAAGCTACTACGAGTATACGCACCTACAAATTAACTCAAAAAAAAATTTTCGGATAGGCTTGTCTTGACATTTATATGACGGTCATCTGAATCCCTATCCCAACAGAAAAACCTGCATCAGTAAGTCGTCCGTCAATCATCTGCAAATGACGTTTAGAAAAGGACAAAAGCTCTTCTTAAGCTCACTACTAGATAATCTTTAAAATGTAGGTAAATAAATACAGGAGAAATCCGGCGTTTCCAAATTGGATCTAACAAGTTTTAATTCACTACTCTCTCATCCTAGCGTAATTCCCAGTCGCATCCGAAGCTTGTCAGCTCGGAGTCTGGGGTCCGCTTTACCAGTCTTAACTACAGATTTGGTTAGACCTCGATATTTTTTCGTGAAGCGATTGCCATCTGACCTCCACAGCCCAATCAATGATAACATTAGGCGATATCAAAGCTTTGCAGTTTAGACCGTTGTTATTTTTTAGGGCTCCAACTACCCGTAACGACTGCCATAGATATTCTTATGGCAACCGGGACCGACGGCTTAACGTGCTCTCCGAGGCACGACCAGACCAATGCAAATACCCATATTTAATGCACACAAATATTTGCACTGAGCGGGGATCGAACCCGCGCCTCCTGCGTAGCGGCCGCGTTTACTGCCGCTACGCCACGGAGGCTGTCTAAGTAAGTTTAAATTCACTACCGTATAGAGGTTTTAGGAGTGTTTTTCGTGGGTATCACCAAGTAAGACTATCGACGCATTATCTGCCAATTTCTCTAGTCTAGTTGGGGTACTTTCGCAGTACAACTCTCATAAAATGGCCCCCATGTTATTAAACTGCACTAATTTTAATTTTAAATTTATTGAAACTGAATAATTTGATTTTAGTATCGCTAATGTTCTGCAGGAGAAAGTTCGATACAGAGTTAATGTGTACTTAAATGATAATATGTTCGGTATAAATACGTGAAAGTTTATTGAGATGACCTCTTTATAACATGAAAAAAAAAATCAACCTTGAATCTCGATCAGATTGTTTATCGTCTGATTTTCGTCTAACAACTGAGTTACTCAAGTTCCGTCGAAGAGGTCAACGTAGTCATTGAAGTAAATAACTGGTTGATTTGGCTCATGTGAAGTGATGATGTTTCTTTTTTTTTTGTTACGTGTAGATATTTTGAACGCCTTCTTGAAAAATGTTTTATTTCTCAATGTATTTCTTTATTACTGTGGTCCGCGTAAAACACTGATCTCATTTCTGCGACCCACAATGTTCTATTCCTGGGATAAAATTAGTGTAGTAACGTGCTATTTCAGATTGTAATTAATCTTTGTGTTAAATTTCATCTAGATCTGTTTAGCTATTTTTACGTGACAAAGTGTCAGACAACAATTCATTCTCACAAACTTTCGCATTAAAACATTTTAAAAAAGAATACAAAATTCTACTTAATGGTAAGTCAACAATATTAGTACCTACAATTTGTGTTAAGTTAAATCACTTTCCTTGTCTACTTCACACGATCTAGGGCATCCATGGTACAGAGACATCCAACCAGCACTTCTTACAGATCCCCCTCCTACCGCAGCCCGGTGGGGGCACAACTAATATTAATGAATAACCTAATTCAAAATCTTTAAACTTAAGATAGAGATCATGTTTGTTATAATACCGTATATAATATATTATATCCGGTTAAGATTTGTATACCGAATGACATAGTCATTTGACCAATATAAGTAGCAACGCATTCCAAGCGGCATAGTTGAAATCTTTAGATGGCAGTTTAGATTCTTTATTAATTTCTACTGATAGGTATCAATATTACACCTGCGCCTACGCATATGCCCTGCATGCACATAAAGTATACGAGTAATGTATTATGTTTAGTGTATTTGACCTCGTTTGAACGGGCGCTACCTGAGGTGATTAGCTAAACTTGATATATCATGATCTTATAAATTTAATGGATGTACTTATACTTTATGTAGTTATGTTTTTATGAGATATATAGGGCCCTACTAACAACTTTCGTTTTGGAGCAAAAGTCAACCGCACCTGCTAGTCGGGGATGAGCTAAACAACGGATAAAACTTTTGGGGTTGAGAAGTCAGAAAGCAGTTGCTCTCCACAAACCAATCAAAAATAATAAGCGGTTCCGGATAAAACGGATAGAACGGATAAAACGCCCGGATAAGTGTAAACTTTGGACGCAACCAGCAAATTACTAAGATGATGATGTAAATATAATAATAAGAAATGATATATCAGTACCTAAATACCTACAATTTGTTTACACGATCATTGTAATTACTGCCAATTGAAAAAGAGGGCAATGATATTTTAGTGCCAGATTCTTTTTTTAAACATGTAGGTTTTTTACTATAACACTTAGGTCGCAGATAAGTACTCGGCCACCCTGGTGGAAAGTGGTTACCGTGGCCTTTAGACGAATGCAACATCAAAGGAGTCATACCCGTGCTTCCGACCCTTTATGAACAGAGACATTTTGATCCTTCAGCGCAGAAGACAAGCAGGATAAGCCTTTGGTTTTCCCACTGACAGCACAAAACCTCTCCAGTGAGCTGAGGCTACCCTACTCACCGCCTCATTGTCTTACAAATCGGGCTGTAAATTACGTCTATAATCGTAATTTCTTCAACTTAATGAATAAAAACAAAAAATCATTTCGATTCAATTACTAATCGTTTTTGAAGCATTTACAAATTTTTCGTAATTTTTTCCTAATTAATAATTGAAAAAAGTCAACATTCTGGACAGGATTCGCTCTTGGACAATATAATACCGTTGGGTTGCTCAAGTCGAAATACAATGAGTCTACCTGACTCAGGTAGCTGCTATGTGGAATCTATGAGCATGTTTTTTTAATTATTATTGTATTCTGAAACATCATTTCAAGTTTTTATCACTTCCTGGTGAATTAAAACTGATTGCATTCGCAGCTTATGTCCATATTACTTGCTGTTAATAGTGCTGATTGAAGTTTACCGACTTTATGACGTAAGGGGAATTGGTATTGCCTTTAAGTGATATCGTTATTTACAAATCCATACTATTATTATGAATGGGAAAGTAACTCTATCTGTTTGTCTTTCTGTCTATTACGCGACCTAATCTAATCTATCTCTGTACCAAATTTCATCAAGATCGGTCCAGTGGTATAGGCGTGAAAGCGTAACAGATAGACAGAGTGACTTTCGCATGCATAACATTAAGTCTGGATTAATTACCCATATTCTGAACGATTTCCCTAAGAACCTGCATGTCATTGAACTCCAGTCTTACAAGGTCATTATTGAATAGCTGTGAACTTTTGTCTCTCGCCATTTTCAAGTATTCACATTTCGATGAACAAAACCCCGACCCCTTCACTTAAGTGAATTATTTTATTGAATAGGCTTATTACTAAAGAAGAGGAGGGTTTTTATTTTATTTAAAATAATAATTTAAGTTCGCACACTTACTTTGAAACCTGCAAACAGGTTTTAGATGTTCTAATTGGTTTTAGTGAGCTATCAATAGTAATGAAATACGTAAGGCTATTTTGAAAAATATTTCTGATATACTGTATCAATTATAGAATTAATTCTATCGATTTATACGATTGAATGCAAAAAGTGCGGTATGATTGAATAGGTATTAGTAGCAGGTAAACTGATGGGATAATCTTACGTAAGAAATCTTTTGTTGTTATAAAATATGGTCAGTTATTTTTCTACCTGGAATTTAAGCCAACACAGTGGGTAGCACTTTCACACCTTACATTGGAATCACAATACATTGTAAAACAAAAGTAACCTTTGGTACAGTCGATAAAGGAGATACGGTTGCACTTCTTCATAATTATAAAGTTTAATAAATAATAAATAAATATTTTAGGACATTCTACACATCGCTATCTAGACCCAAAGTTATATGTGAAGGTGCAACCCTATCTCTTTTGCCGACTGTACATAACCAAAATGACAATAATTTTTTTATCCTACTAATATTATAAATGTGAAAGTTTGTGAGAATGGATGTGTGGATGTTTGTTACTCTTTCACGCATAAACGGCTGGACCGATTTGGTTGAAATTTGGTATGTATTTAAGTTATACCCTGGATTAACATATAGGCTATATATCAGCGATGAACGGGATCAGAATTCCACGCGGGTGGAGCCGCGGGCAACAGCTAGTAAAGAATATTAGTAACTGAAAATCGTAGTAAAACTCCAGCAGATCTAAATTAATTGTTTCAGAAGTGGGTTCACATCGGTAATGGAATAGCCCGGGGATTCAAACCCGGGACCTCTCGATCGTAAAACCAACTCCTTAACCACCAATTGAAAAAAAGTCGCTTCAATATTTCAGCCATCTGAGCAGCTAATTTGAATAACGAAGTAATTATAATTGACAAACAGCAACATGCCAGTACATTTCTGTAAACATTTCCAAACCAATTGAACAGTGGGTTTACACACAGCCGGTAGATCGTGAATAACTATGTAGCGGGTAATTACGGGTTACGCGCCAACCAAATTAAATATTTTTAACGGCCCGTTTCCTCGGAATAGTGATGTATCAGTGCAGTGTACTTGAAAGGCCACGATGTCATTTAAATTATTGTTATCATTGGTTAATAACCATTAAATTCTTCGTAATCCTACTGAGTTATAAATTGAATTTGTGAAGGTGAATGTATGGATGTATGTATCGATGTATGTATGTATGGATGTATGTATGGATAGATGTATGGATGGAAGTATGGGTGAATGTATGGAAAGGTGCATGGATGGATGCGTGGCTGAATTGGTGGGCGTTTGTTACTCTTTCATGCAAAAAACTGGATGAAATTCAGCACAGAGTTAGACTATGGCTTAGAATAGGAAATATTCTACTTATTTATCTCTACTATCCCAGCATTTCTGAGATAGTAGAGATAAATAAGTAGAAATTGGGTCGCAGGCACGGGATCACTACTAAGTGCATAATATACGCTTGTTTTGCTGTAGGTATTAAAGTTTAAATTCTAGGTTAGGAAGTTGAAAAGTCGTTAATAATTACTCAACATAAACAAAAAACACGACCGCTTCTAAATTGCTAAATTGTTATTTTACTGATCAATAAATCTATCTCATTTGACAATTAAAAGATAGATGTGGTAATTTAAATGTCAATGGTGCCGATTCTGCTGTCAGAAAACTCTCTAAGCAGGACTAAAAAGCGTTTAAATCTATTTAGTTTTGTCAAAACAATGTTATTCAGAAAGTATAAATACATTAAAATCCACGCTTGATACATTGTATCTTCAAAGACTAAATTTTATCCAACGACCAAATATTATGTAGAACGAATGTTCAAAATTCAAATAAAATCATTTAAGAGGTCGTTAATTTAGTAAGGTATGCTACAGAATTAGCGCCATGTGTACCTTCTTTGTAAAATCAAACCAAATAAATGATAGGCATCAATAAAATTATCGATATAATAAATAATTCCGAACGTTATCGATGAATCTCATCCCTAATAACAAAATGGCGTTTAGCCTTTTAGCTGCCGTTCGGGGCGCTTGCGCATTGCCGATCGGCTCACGCGCCCTCTACAATTATCGAATGAAATGTAGTCACTGCTATAGTCTATTGTCTTGCCTTCTAGATATATGGACTCTACGCTCGACTCTCTCATCACATTTAAATTGGTACGATGTATTATTATTCAGATATATTTTTATAAGTTATGTGTGAGTTTGTTTTATTTTACTTTAACTGGTTTACCAGTAGAACAATTGCCTTTGTAACTAGTTTCTTAATTACCAACAATCCTCGTAAATGTCTAACTAGCTTATGCCCGCGGACCTGTCCGCGTTCATGTCGGTTCTCGTTTTTGGTCATATCTCCGGTTCTGCTTAACCGATTCAATCGAACACACGGCAGATTTTAAGTCTAATTAGACCTTTTATTAGAATGGTCTTAGTCAAGCTTAAAATCTGTAACAAAAACCGCTTCACAATTCGTTTAAAGTACGTACTTTTTGTACCCATTTCAAACAAACCGACAGACGAATAAACAGGTAAGAATTCCGAAAAAAATATATTTGGGTCCATAGTTATGACTTTAACATAAAACGGAAAGACTTTATTTTTTAAATGTCTCCAATGTAGAATGAAGACACAGCTAATTTGCATTTTTTAATAGTATAGATTATGTGGCAGATAGACCCAATGAAGGTCTTTGAGGTCCAAACCACACCTGTAAGTCTGTACACCTACTGGTACTGGTACCTACTTAGGGCCAGGACTTTTATTTCTATCCTATTTCTCCTATTATTTCAATCTCCTATTATTCCATCCTATGGTTGCCTGTAAGAAATTGCCGCAGAGTGATAAGGCCGCCATCTGTACTTACCACATAACTCAGTTCTCTATGTTATATTGTTATATCTATGGTGTACAATAAAGACGTTTTTACTTACTTACTTTCCTCTTACAGGAGCCTTTGCCATCTGATTCCCCAGGGGCTCCTGTAAAAGCCAAAACATGGAAAGGAGGAATAGAAAAGTGGACCCTGGACTCCAAGCTTTGAATCCAACCGTGACTGGTGCCCGAATGAAGAAAAAATTATCTCCAATTATAAAGCTGTGAAGTAATTCGATATTGAATTAAAAGACGGGACCCATTAATCATTAAAATTATGTTAACTGGACACATGTTTTATTCATTCACCACAATATCAAAACAAACCAAGTGTGTATTGACTTATGGTTGAGATTAATAATAATATATTCCAAATAATATCCAAATATCGAGTTTCTTATAAATGTCAAAATTTGATTCATATTTTACATTCTATGTAAATGTCATTATTGAAATTAAAGTTAATACCAACTCAATATAATAATATATTAACTGGATTCAACTTTTTTTTATTCTTCCTAAAATATTTAGAATTAGGATTATCTTAACCATAGAAGACATAACGCCTTAACCACGTCTCTAGCGCCAATAACAACGAAATAGTAGCTTACTTTAAATTTCTATGGAGTTATACTTACAAGTATCCGAGTATGGTACAAGTCTATAGAAATTATAATGAGAAACCTATACCTATATATTAGTATACCTATATTCCAAATAAACTTCATCATAACTCACACGAACTTACACATATCATGGTAGTAACTGACTACAATAACTATTTGTAAGATTCGCGTGATCTAAAAATAATCTCCTTACACGATAAATTAAAAGTTCTACTACTATTAGAAAGATCATAATTTCATAATATATATCCATACGTGTATACCTATAAAACAATACAAAACCAAACATTAATTTCTACCTGTGTCTTCGAAGAAAGCGTCCCTTTTAAAGGTTTCCCTTATTTGAATTCAAAGAGCTTTCCTTTCCTCATTACGCTATTCAACAAATACTTGAAATTTTAACCAAAAGTTGTATCTTGCATTGCATCACGTTTACCGACTTGAACTACTACTAATATAACGATTAGGATAGGAAAGAAACTTCTTCCATAAAAAGAATTACTTTATTTATATTTATTGTTTTATACAAAAAGGTAACATAATGTGTGAAAATGTATATGTGGATAAAGTAACGGTACTAAGACTGGGCGTGGGCGTCAGATTCTTAACATTTCACTAGTCCCATTTGCATTTTACAACTTTTATCGATGTACTAAACGAGATTCTGCCGCGGATGGCGAGAATCAGTGCGTCTTCCATATAGCTTCCCAGCTATCTTCTGCCTCTGTCGTTAAAAATATGAGAATTTGTCTTTATATTTGACAATTTAATTAAGTGGATGATATGCAAACGTTTTCTTTTTATTTTCCGTCCATTGACCTTTTAAAGGTTTTTGTTATTTGATACGTCGATACGAAACACTAAATAAAGTGGCTTCATGGAAATAATTAGCTAAGATAAAAGTAATTATTCGACCAGTACGTTCTACGTACTAACGGAAATACTGCGGATACCATTTTTAGTAAACTACTTTATTGAATAACTTAAATAAACAGCTATTTCAAATAAATAGCCAATGTACAACGTATTAGCAGGCACTTGATATAAAGCTACTGAATGAGACTTTTGGTATGATATTTATGCTTAAAAAGCTAATTAGACCAGCATCTTATAGTACTGATTCAACTAAACTCTTCATCACATTCTTACAAATAATTTCAACGTCTGAGAATACTGAATTTCTTTTATCATTTAGATTCCTTAGTCAAGAATGAGTCAAAATAGAGCAAACTGAATCAAATATATGACATGCCAACACAAGCACTAATATTCTAAAGAATTACAATGAAAATGCACGCTTAAATATAACACGATATGTCAAAATGGCAATCTTAATTGTAATTTAGTAGGTAATACTTGCAAGCGAGATATCGAGATCAGCAGGCTACGCTTATTTCAGCCTTTCCAAAATGTATTTGACTTATGCGATGCGAGGGCTGAACATCGTGCCACATACAATAACGCACTAAATCAAATCAAACCGTAATGCGACGGAGGTGTGTCGGCAACGGAATTAAAATGCAATAATATCCCGGCCTTGCTGTAATTCTGGCCTGTCTCTGATCTTTGGAGATTATCTTAAAGTATTTATTTATCCAGCGTTCCCTCGGGAGGTTAGATACCATCAGGAAATCAATTTTGCAATGAAACGTCGTGGAGGCGTAAGGTTTGCGGTCTTTAAGTTACAGGTGCCGGAGGAATATCGATATAAAAGCTATTGAATTTCCAAATCATATTCAAGGAAACGTAATCATTTTAAATATGGACAACACTTCATGGCAAAGAAATAAACTTCGTATAATAAAAGTAGCGAGTATGCGCAATGTCAATGTGTACAAAAGGGTTTTAAGAAGTAAAAGCTTTGATAAATCTTTAAAGCCCTGGTTGAAATGGTTCAATTTATACTGCATAGGTACATAAAACACCTGCAGGCAGGAAGCCTACTATAATTCTACAATAATCTTTTGAATCTTGTTATTCGTTTTACTGATACGCCTGTGCACTGCAATGTGTCTTCGTATATATAGGTACACACGATCATTTTTTTCAAGCAGATTAAAATTCCATGCATTCGATTTAACTAATTTGAATAATCAATTCATATAAATTACTCTGTAAGGGGTATTCTTGCGGCTTTTTCAAAATAGATAACTCTGTGTTCAAGAGAACAACGTTTTGAAATCACATATTTGAGAAGTCATTTGATCCTTGGTAACTACGTACTTGAAGCATCTTCTAAAAGTAGATACACTCGCAATTTAGATGGTGATGCTGAGCTCTAGCATAATAGATAACTTTTCTTAACATTCTTACACTAAGTTATAAACATAATAAAGATAACAAAACTACAAGTCTGCCATGAGCTAAACTCCCATCACGCCTCAACCAATGATACACAAATCATAATAAACTTCATACAAGTTCAAACTTATGGACTACATACACACAAGCATCTCATAAGTATCCCCATATAAACGCCGATGTATGACGTAGAAAGCAACAGAACCACTATGAACCGGTTCAACTTCACATGAATGCACACACATAAACTGTCCAATTAAGCAAGACCTATGACAGTCCGATCAGTGTCCCCGTGCAGGTCGCAGCGTTGGAATGTTGAGGGGGGTGAGGTGGATCACATGTCTATGGTCATTATAGTCAACAGCGATAAGAAAGCGGACTTAGCCGATGGACTGTCAAGAAACAATCTATATATTGTGATTACAAACAGATACGTAAATATATTGCAAAAATAGTTGCAATTAATGACTTACCTACTTTAACTGAATCTGTGGCGTAGCGGTAAAGCAATCGACGTGCGCGGGTTCGATTCCCACTCCGTGCAAATATTTGTAATCATGAATAGGTAAATTTCTATTGGTCTGTGTGTTTCCATATATAATATATAATTATGTGTTTACACAAAAGAATAGGTATCTAAGTATGTTTATCCGCAATTTAGAACCCATAGCACAAGCTAGTTAAACAATGCTTACTTTAGGTTGTTGCGTTGTCTAGAATATCGTAAAGTATTTATTTAATTTCTTAGCTTTTGTACTATAAATATATCTTTCACATTTTCGACAGTTGCTAAGTAGTCAAATAGTATAATTTAATATGCATACTTAGCAGGTGCGTGATTATTATAAATTACAATTTACAGAATTTTCCATGAGCTTGAAATATTGATAAAAGAATAAAAAGAAGAAGAATATTCTCCATTCAAATAAATAAGTTTAGATAATGTCATAATTCACAATTGAAATATGATTACCATGTTTAATTTCCAAACTCATTACCAATTCATCTGGAAACAAGTCTTTTGAGCCATAAAAATGGCAAACACAGACACTCTTAGAATGAAGTATCACATTTTTTTAGAGACGCTAACAATTTATCAATTTTATGTATATTATTGAACCTATTAAAACTAAAAAATATCTACATAAATAGCAGTATTTTGGCAAAGATGGAAACTTCAAGATATCCGAACGTAAAACTGTCTTTTTAAAATTATTTATGAACGTATAATGTTAAACCAATGTATACGAGTTCTCCCGTATAAATTATTTAATTCTTCACAAATGATTTATACTAAGAGAAACGTTAAAAGAATTTAATACAAGCATCATCAGAATACATTATCAGAATATCAGTGTTGTGTCCCGATTGCATCCGAGGACTTCGCCTTGATCCACCGTCGAGCATTTTCCTATTCTGCTTGCCACGATCCCGGTCTCACGCCGCACTTGGCTATCAACCCAGCGCCATACCCAAGATACGATTTCATATTAAATCCATATTTATTATTATAAATGCGAAAATAACTCTTCGTCTTTCTTTTTGTCTGTCTGTCACACTGTCACGCCTAAACCATTAAACAGATTTTGATGAAATTTGGTACAGAGTTAGATTAGACCTTGGGTAAGGACATTGGCTATGTTTGGTCGTGATAACCGACATTCACGCGGGCAGAACCGCGAGCAACAGCTGGTTAAATTATTAATCACAAGATAACATGGTGTCGCTAAGGTAGGTAGGTACTAAAGCGATGAAATTCTAATTGTGTATTAAAGAAAATTTAATTACTTTCCATCTTCATCTAACGAGGTTTTCCTTAGATAGAGATCACATTAAAATAAAATTCCTACCTAACCTATAGTTTGCCAACTCTGGAGTTATATAGCGCCAAGTTATGAGGTTATTTGAATTTACTGTAAAGTGGTTAGGCCCAGCTGTCAAGTTGCTAATATGTCACTGTGATCGCACAAACTAATCTACGAAACTAGCGAAAGGTTTTCAAATTAAACTGTGTGAATTTGTGATTCAAATAAAATCAATTATTTAATCATGTTGTAGTTATGTAACAAATTATGATGGTTACAGCTTACAATTAGTGCTTTGTCCGCAATGCAACAGGTGGAGTCCACAGAAAATAAAGTCCGTAACCCTGAACCGGACAGTCGGTAAACGGCGGCTTCGCTTTGTAAAGTTTTGCAAATCACTTCAACACACTTCAAAAGACAGGATAGTTTTAATCCTACTGGTGTACCTATATTTGAAATCTAAATACTAATTCGTCTAAAAATGGAGATCTATTTAGAATGTGGTCTGTGGCAATCTGATCGAGTTTATTAAGTATTAAGTATTATATAAAGTTACGTCCTACCTACGAACTACTTTCTAGCCTTCCAAATACATAGGAGGAAAAGTGAAAGGGGATAAAGTTAGCAACTCGTTAGTAACACCCCTGGTGTTGCAAGTGCGTACAGGCAAAGGTAACTGCTTATCATAAGTCGATCCGCTTGCTTTCTTTCTACTTACTATGGAAAACTGCGTATGATGTTAATTAGACATAAAGGGACGATAGGTATAATTTATTATGTGGTCTCACAGTAGTATAACTAATCGCTTAAAAAGTTGCTTGTGTATTGTGTAAATTAGGTTATGGTAATACAGAAGAAGGTGTGTGTACCGCGCGAACTGGAGGAAGAAAAGCGGGAAAGTGAACTCAGAAGTGAAGGCCTCAGATGCAATCAGGGACAACGCTGTTATGATTATGATAAGAAGAAGGTATGCAAGTAATGTATATAATTTGATCAATGTATTTTAATCAACCACTTCTAATATCACACCATCAGAATCCAGGACATGAAGCAGCAACTCATTAATGTTTACGGGAAAGCCTATTAAAATTATACAGCAGTTTCATACCCAAAGTGATACACGAAACCATAACTGCCTTGTTCCCCTTACAGCACGAGAAATCGTGTTTTAATATATGTAAGTAAAGTACATAATCTAGGTCTTACAATTAAGTAGCTTAGGTACTCTGAGTTTGCGCTAGTTCGGTGCAATTTCTTTCTAAGCTATCCCTAATACTTGTTATAACGCTGATTACTGTGTTTTATAACTAGGTACATACATGAGAACTAATATATAAAATCTCGTTACACATTATTTGATAACGAACTCCTCCGAAGCATTTTGATCGATTTTTATGATTTTTTGTGAGAAATAAGTCGCAAACTATTTTTATCCCAAAAATATGTTCATGTGAGCCATCAGTATTTCACAAACAGAACTGAGGAAAACAGCTAGTAATATTATAAAATCAACATTCATAAACTTACAAATAAAGTGGAAATAGTTAAGCAATATGTTTTTTAGACATTTTACCACTTATTTCCACTTTATAGGAAATTATTAATCATATTATACCTATATTTATTTAACACCTAAAGAATGAGTAATATATTAAACAAATATTAGTCATTCACCTTAGGCGTTTTGCTAGATAGCCATTTTGCCTTTAGATGGCAGGCTATTGACCTTAACAAATACCCATATATAGGTACTGTGAGAATCACGTATCGTCTAACGTTGATATTTATTGGATACTAGCTGTTGTCAGTGGCTCCGCCCGCGTGAATGTCAGTTATTGTAACCAAACATAGCTTATGTCCTGTCCTAAGCTCTAGTCTCTTCGTACGAAATTTCATCATAATCGGTTCAGTGGTTTAGGGATGAAAGCGTAACGACAGACTGACAGACAAATATGCCATAGTCACCTTACTGACATTACTTAGGTGCCATATAAAAGTTCGTAGGAGAAATAAAACAAGAATTTCGTTTCTACTTTGTACCTACACCCAGGCCATATCATCTAGATGCACAATATGTAATAAACCACTACACATACTTACATTATCTAATCTGAAATCCAACTTTCAACATTTTTTAAGTGAATACTAACTTCAACAGATTCAGGGTGTTCATTAATTGAATACATACAACGTTACATCATTATTCGAAACTAGTTCTATTAATATTCATTTAATTATTTTATGCATATTTCTGACTTTCTTTAATACTAAATTGTTAACGACAACACAGTTCAATGGCGTCTGTATAGAATAACGATTAAAATAGAAAGTTTGAACGATAATATGGATAAGTAACTGTAGCTTTAATATATTTATTATGTAAGTATCGAAAATGATAGAAAAAAAACAGTATGTAATTAGGAAACAGTAGAAACATCCGCCAAATCATACCGGACCATTTTTGGAAACTAAGTACATTAGTTGGTTACATTATTGCTTAACAGCCTTTACGCGACGTTATATCTTAATAAAAAACCCCCGACCCAAAAAGAACCTATAAAAAGTAAAATAATAACTATTACATTATGACCTACCCCAAGTATTGACCCTTTTGTCATTTGTCTCGTCGGGGGACCAGTAAGTACCTTCGTATGCTCTGTACCCCCCTGACGGTCAGACGGCGGTCCCCCGACGAGACAAATGACAAAAGGGTCAATACTAGGTCATAATGTAATGGTTATTATTTTACTTTTTATAGATGATGACTTAATATGCCGCTGCAGTACATGCTGGACGTCAAAAACTTACTGAAGATTTATTTGTTCATATTGAGTTTATACTAGGCTAGGTACAGTAAAGAAAGGTAGGCATTTTTGCTAGGAAGCAGGACACAAAGGTATTTCCATCCCAATCTAGCAGTCCGACTGGGGAAGGACCTCCGTCCTACAGAATACCGCGGCTATAATAGCCTCGTGTTGTGTTCCCAGTAGTAAGTAGGGTAGCCAGAGCTCACCGGAAAGGCTTTGTGCTGTCAGTGGGAAAACCTAAGACTTGTCTGCTGTGCTGGCGGTACAGAATCTCTCTGTTCTTACAGGGTCGGCAGCACGAGTGTGACTCCCCTAGTGTGGCACTCGTCCATAGACTACGGTAACCAGTTTCCTTCAGGTGGGCCGTGTGCTTATCTGCGACATAAGCGGTATAAAAAAGGTATAATAGAATCGACTGGGGTAACAATTATGCTAAAAACAAAGATATATAATACTAGCATTCCGCCCGCGGCTCCGACCGCGTGCATCTCGGTTAACGCGACCTTTGCTCATATCTTCGGTTCTACTAAACCGATTGCGATCAAACAAACGTAAGATTTTAAGTCTGAGTAAGCCCTTTCTAACAAAAAAAACCGCATCAAAATCCGTCTAGTAGTTTTTGCGTCCATCGCGGACAAACAGACAAACAGACAAACAGACCGGAAATTCAACAAAAATATTTTCGTCTTCAGTATCGTTGTTGTTGTCCAATGTACAGACACGACCACTTTACAATTATATAATAGTATAGAGTATAGATAAATTATGTCGCGGCAATATAGAGGTATGTAATGATTTTTTTACGTTTGTTAGTAACAGCCAAAAACCTTCACTACAACGCTCAACAAGAGAAGATAGTCGAATACTAAACTATTAATATAAACATACCTAAGTACAGCCAAAGTAAGCTTAAAGTTTGATCTAAAAATGAAATGCAATTAAATTATTCAATCACGTAATTCATAATAATTATGACACTTACGATGGTCAGAATTATTTAATGCCTCGTTCACAATGCTACAGATAGAACTGTGAGAAAACAGCCAAGCAATAAAACCTCACGCGCCTCTATTCCAATCGCCAAATTATACTGCGAGGTTTTAAAACTCAGATAAAAATACTATTTCATATAAATTATGACGTCAGAGCTTTACTCATTCTTGATAACATTTAGGTATTACATTATTTTATATGTGAATGTGTTATTTTATGCAATCATTTCAATAAATCAATGAGCTACGAGCGTCTAGACGAACATCCAAGGTATTTTTTATTAATATCTCAGTCACTTTACATCCGAATTATTTGAGGCAATCAATAGACCATACCTACTAAAAGTAAAATACGGATTGAATTTGTCGAATCAGAGATTTTAGTTCTTATTTTTGGTAAATTATTTTAATATTATATCGCTAGTGGTGCCTGTTTCTTTGCATTACAAAAATTATGATTTTCAAATTAGTATAAACAAAAATTGAGGCTCTAATGAGGTGTCAGGAAAGCTGACAGGAAACCGTTACGACAAAGTCATCATTTCTGTCAGCATCGCCTATAATTCTTGTATTTTATTGTTTTAACAAAAACCTGTTGAACGTCTTAATCGTTGTTCACAAGATTCACGATAAATACTTTATCTGCTCCTAAAATGTTTTGAAATATTTATTTCGTATAATAAATGTAATTTTGCATACCTAGTGTTTATTATTACAATAATGTCCTAATTGGCATATTGATATGTTGACCCTAATTTGCTTTGAAATTTTCCATAGGTATATTTTTAACAAATGCAAATTGTTTATACAACTTTAAGCTATGAATAATGTTAGCTTTAAATTATTCACTTCTTCTTCCTCTTAGCGTTAATTCCCAGTCGCATTTATTCACTATTATGGTTTAAAATAACACACGACTCTGACTCTAAACTGTCTATGGATAGCTCTTTACATGTAAAAGTTAATTGACTCTATTCTATGCCTAGCAATATAATCTACAAAAAGGCTGTATTCCAATTTCCATATAGGACCATTTTACAGTCTCGGTATAATTATAAACTGTTATAATAACCTATTAAGACTGGTAAAGCTTTCCCCAGACTTCGAGGTGAAAGCTTCGAATGCGATTGGGAATTAACGCTAGGATGAAGAAGAATAACCTATTTTACTATTCAGAAAATATCTCAATTTACTACGTGTCTCAACGAATCCACAGAAAGGTTTATGGAAACTTATCACACAGAGCTTTTAGAATCTATAAAATATGATTGAAGAAAGATTTTGTTTTAGTAAACGCGAGGGTTTACATTCACTTGGCGATTACGTTTACTTATCCTTCTAAGTTTGAACTGTTCAGTTTGCTATCATCCAATCAGGACTGAAACTGACAAGACTTGTACCTTTTACGGGCCTTTTCGTTGAGATTGCAGCTAGAGCTACGAGTAATTTGATATCGAACTAAAATTAAACCTCGCACGATTTCGCTGTTTTACGCAACTTACTCAAATGGTACAGCGTAGGATTTCACTTAGGATACAACGATACAAACCAAGTCACGACTGACGTCTTTCGGCAACTTGTCAGTCAACGGTTATCTGTACGATTATACTAATATAATGGTAAATGTTAATCGTGTGACACGAGCTTTATAATTGGCAGATACTCGCTACAAACTTGTTAGCTGTAGAAAACATTTTACGTGCTTTTAAGACCTCAGTTAGTCGAATAACATGCAAGAAAAGTGATCTATATACCCTTAGATTTATTTCATTTGCATATTTCATTCGCTCGGAGTAAGCTATTAATTTGCCAGTGGACATCTCCAACTGTGCCATCTCGCCGTCCGTATTACTGGTATGAAAATTAAAAAAAGAGAACGGAAATTACTTAATGCATTTTAGAGATAAACAAAAAGTCATGTTTATTTAACTTTCGAGACCAAAGCTGTGTTTTTTTCGACGATAACGCTTTTAGGGAACGCGCCACCCAAACTCGTTATCAATGCGTCTCGAAACGCATTTAGGCGGGGTAACAGGTTAAATAAACGTTGATTTAGCATTTAAAGATTTCTTCCAATCGGCATAGGTATTTGGCTGGGCCACCAATAAATTTATTGATAAAAAAGCGAAACGCTAATAAGTTAAAAACATTCGATGGTAAATCAGTAATTACGAGCAATGCTTTCTGTAGAATTTAATCATCAATTTTTTTGACATTTCCAGAACATTCGTCTAAAGATGTTATGAAAACATATAAAATTACCTTCAAACTCATATGTCAAATAGCCCTTCTTGAAATAGAGAACATTGAGTATACTTAATACTAAATTAATTAATTAAAAAAAAAGTTTTACTAACTTATAGTTCCATCGATTTGCACTGAGACCTCGATTCTAAGTATACCTAAATTGTTTATCAAGAAATAGACCTACATTATAAAATAACATAAGATAACGCGCAAGTCGTACGAATATTATATTTAGAAGCACAATCAATTTAATAACCCAAGGTTTTATAAAATTGTATTGCTTTCTCATAGACTTTTTATACTAGGATTTACAAAAATATTAATGTGTTTACATGTTGTTTAAGTATATCGCAAATTTTGTAATTTGCAATATTTGGCAAAGTTTTGCAAAATTTCTAAAAAGTATTAAAACACCTAACAAAAAGCAATCCATAGCAACAAAAGATAGCATACCTACTACTTCACTCTTAATACATCTCCTGTCTTGAAATAGCAAAAGGAGAATAAAGAAACCATTACGTGAATCGAGGGTTAAATGTGGTGCGTAGACATAAGACTATTAGTATTGGCGTGAAATAATGAAAGCCATTTCACAGTATAACGTAACTTGTATGTTCATTAAAGCGAGTGTCGATGCCCGCGCCGGCGGGTGTACGTTGCATAAATCAGTCCCGAGAATGCAGCCCGGCGCCCTAATGCGCTTTCGGTGTTGGTTGATAGCTCACCCCTCTCCGCTTCTTACCTTAAATCGCTCCTTTTCACACAATCATACCCCCCAATGATTTTATGGTGGGATTAAGAAATGATAATTGCGACCGACCAATTGCTTGATTTCCAAAAAAGCTACGCCATTTCGACTTAATGTGCATTCCTCTGGTTTTGACCTAACGTAATGTTTGAATATATTCTAGGTGAGTTGATGCACGCCTGAGATAGTAACGCAACAAATACCTGAATGATGAATCACGTTAATTTGAACATTGTGCAACATTGCAACATGGGTTCAAGGTAGATATCAGTTTAAAGAGCTCAGATCCAATCGAACGGAAACTTCAAAAAGTTTATTTACAATTTAAGTTTTATACCTACTTCTCGTATTTGTTTCTTATTACTTGCATTTTTAGTCCTGCTAATACTCTTCAGTATTGACGATGCATTTCGGTAACTTGTACTTATCAATGACACAATAAAAATAAATGCACAAAAGTAATCCTGGATCCATGACTGAAACCCTACTCTGCTTAAAGATGTACCTACTTATTAACCATTTCGAGGGTTAAAACTTTTCTAGTTGTTTTAGATAACGGTCAGAGGGCTTTCCATGATGGGTTTAAGCATTCGTGTTCCAGGTGATAAAAAATGATGGAGATATACCTATAGAGAGTAGCTCCATCTCTCTTTCTTGCGCGGAACACATATTTTTTAACATATCACTTTAGGTAAACCTAGTTAGGTTTACAACGGTAGGTTTAGTCGTGACTTGACTCACACATTTCCATCGCCTCTTCTACTAAGTTCCTTCTCCTACTCCAATTAAAATAAAATGTGCCTGGATTTTAAAAGTCATATGCGTGAGATGTACGCCTCCTCTCGCTTGCGAGGTTCTTAATTTGAATTTGATATCAACTGACCCGTAACGGTTTTTTAGTCATGGACGCATGAACACATGACAGCACCTGACCGCTTTTCAGATTGTGATCTACGTATAAACGTTTAAATTACCTGACTTGAATGCTTTTCTCTTCACCTGCTATTTGTATTACATGTAAATCATAATCTCGGTTTGATATAATATCATAAATGAGTTCTCACTGTAAGACGAAATCTGATATACAAACTTAGTTAAGCAATGACCGTAAATTAATTTTGATGAATGACTAAATTTTTTGTGGAACAAATTAACATCAAAAGTATTATAGAACATAAAAAGTCGTATTTTTTGTTTTTCTATTATTTAAAAACCTTTTTTTATGTTTTTGTTCCTTTTTTTATTACGCCTAGTTAGTTAGGCGTAATAACCCGAAAGCGGTAGGCGTAATAACGCAAAAGGTAAAACATTTACTAACACTGCCCGATAATTAAACTTTCAATAATACTTCGTCCGACCCGGGAATCGAATTTGCGCTCAAATATTGCAGGCCACCAAGGTAATCACTATTGTACTTTATATTTTTACCATAGCTATCTATGATTTCATTTTTCAGAAAAGACCTCTCACCCTTGCAAAATTAATTCCTGACACCATAATCATCACAAAATAATGACTTTTTTCCCTCCACTCGTAGGTACAATGTACCCGATATACAATGTCCACTTAAGCCTGATCCCTAATTGTATGTAAATCAGCAATATAAAATAACAAGGTCCTGCTCAATAAAATAAAATGTTGTTAAAAGTACTGTTTTATGACAATATATTGAGTAGTAAATGTGACAGTTCTCACTTGCGTCGACCAATCGCTTAGCGTCGATTAAGTAAGATATTCGATTCGTATATTCAAATAAGCAAAACCTGAGATATTAATACGCTTTTATTATTTCTCTGTTTCTTAAAGTTTCACTACAAAGTGCGTTCCGGATGCCTGTATAAGATAACGGCCTTTGATGCGAAATAACTTTGGCGATTTTATATCAGTGTGTAAAATGTTTCATTTTGCAGAGTACATTCTGTTGGCTTGTATCGAGTAACCCTCATTATATTTACTATTATTAATCGAGTTATTCTTACAAAGGATTATTATTGAATCTGTCATCTATGGTACGGACTAAATCATCAATCATTCTGAGGTCTAGTTGAAGTTTATTGTTTTATCATATCACCAAAACATCGGATCTGCTTGAGATTATTATTGTTGTGAGCATTTAATTACTTAATGTGTAGAAAAACGTAATACTCTATGGATTGGGCATATGAAAGAACTAAAATGTGCTTGTTCGTTATAATATTAATATTAGTTACCTACACTTGGCAACATGAGCTAAATTGATTTTTTGAGTACACATTAAAATATGCCAAAAATACCAAAAGCCCTAAACGACCCTACTTAGCTTTTGCCTATTTTTCTTATTTCCCATATATCTTACGTTTACTATAGACATTACACAGAGAAGGAAATTAAAAATATAAGTATTATGCATAATTTCCCTTGAGTATTTTGTATGCCACAGGCCCTCATACATAAAAATATACTAAAAACTTTAAATGACTAGACCTGATTGCTACCACGAAGAAACACACGCAAAGTAAATTTATTTAAACGTAGAACAATCTGTAGGTGACATAAATAAATATAATGCTGTGATGCAAATTTTAAACGGCCACACCACCCGTATAGTTGAAATGAGGTGATTATTTAAAAAACATTCTACTTACATAGAACAATTCGTGTGCTACGACATTTACGATGGTGTGCAAGGGATTTTTACATTGAATCACCCCGGAGTCACTGTTTTATGTAAGTCGTAAGGAACACGTTTATGACATTGCTGGCTGTAATGTTCAGAGACTGTTCAAGATAAAATCTTCTGAAGTGACTCCTAACAGTAATACTCAAAGCTTGCAATCTAATGAAAATATTCGCTTACATTTTTTTTTAAGATTTTGTTGAAACAAAATATGAACTTAAATTTCGAACTTTAAATACTGTTAGTTATTTCTTCACTTTTAGTTTGTATTTGTTATTGATAACCTATGTATTTTTGTTACTTTTATTATTATCATATATATTAAAATTTATAAAGTCTATAATTAAGAAATAAAAAAACCCTAATCATACCCTCATTCAACATTAAGAAGTAGGTATACCTATACTGTATTAAAAATTAGAAAAGGTAACGATAATGTGGAAGGATTAGAGCCAAGTCAACCTCATTTGCAAGCGGGTAGAAGAAATAAACACAGGTATAATTCTCGACTGCAACCGTGAATTACACTAAGATGAAGAAAAATAGAGTAAAGGTTATGTATTCAGTGTAAGATACAGGACTAAGTGCAATATGATTTGGTAAACATGAATGTCTGTGTTACAATTTTTATTGGACTGCAAAAACATTTGAATAAATAAAACGTACAAATTGTAAGAAAAGTGTTAAATGGCCACGCCCGCATGTCACAAGTTCAACATTTTATACGTCAAAAGGTGAGGTACAATATCGTAATCGTAATGTGACGAGATCTTTTACGAGCACACAACCAGTTTTAGGTACTTCTTATTTCTCTTGCAAAGAACAAAATTGCGCTTAAAACTTGTGACTCAAAATGACTTTTTCGGATCGAAGGTTAAATTATTTTTTCAAGCGGACTATTTTCGTTTAATTTTTTAATTTAGTATGCATATAAAACACACGTGTAAATATGATTAAATTGTAATATATAACATATACTAGATAATAATGCAAATGTTTGAACTTCAATTGATGTATGAAGTCGTCCAATAAGTGAGTGATAGTAATAATGATACTTGATACAAACAAAAGTCATGTTTTACGTATTGTTAATCTTTAGAAGGTTTCAGAACGAGTGTTCCGATATCGTTCGCGAGACACGACTTATCGTAATTTAGAGCCCCCGATTAGACCGCGCTGGCCGCCATACACTAACGAGTGTCCATTTTTTATTTTTATTTTAACAACAGTACGGTGCCGATGTGTTGTCTCTACCGGCGATTGCGCAAAGTTAATTGGATTGTTCGCGTTGAATTGTTAACAGTACAACTACGCCGAAAATCACTTGATGCGATCATGCAATCTGTCCAATTAATTATACGATTTTTTGGGACGTACCTTAGTTGTTGTCGTTTTCAACGGTGTCCCCGAAGACACGGCGCATATTTCCACTTCGTACCGGTCCACACCTGCCTCTCGGTCGAGAGAAACTGCCGTTGATAATATTCCCAAAGAAGAATCGATATCGAATAACCTGTCCACTTGCCTATTATCACCAGTCACATTCACTATATAATATTCTAAACCCGATTTAAAGTTATTAGTCAAATTTAGCACAGGCGTTCCTGCTGGTTCGTTTTCAGCCACAGAAATTGATTCGACATTTGTCCACGTTACCCCTTGAAGTTCTGTACCACCCATGATAACAGTAAGATAGGTCTCAGTACTTTTTTGTTCACTAAGCACGGCCTCATCAGTAGCCTTTATGACTAAATTCCACCGCGCTTCAGGAGTTGCTGGAGGATAACGTAAAGTCAACGCACCGTTACTTCTGTGTAAATCGAATAGGTCATTTCCTCCATGTATGAGTTTATAAGTAACCAATCCATTTGTCCCTGAATCTATGTCACGAGCTAATACATTCATTATAAATATTCCACGACCTGCGCTTCTTCCTAGTTTCTCAGTGTTAAGCACGGCAGCATTCATAGACACGAAAACTGGAGCGTTATCATTAATGTCTTCTACGATTACAGTAACTAATTTCTCAGCAGAGAGTCGTGCTGATGGTGGCTCAGCTCTATCATAAGCTACAACAGTTATTCTGAATGTGTCAATGCTTTCTCTGTCAATAGGTAATAAAGTATGTATGACCCCTGTGATGTTATGTATGGCAAAGTGCCGTTTGCTGTCATGGGGATCTTGGTGTGTGATCGAATAGTAAACTTTGCCGTTTAAGCCCGAATCTGGGTCTTCTGCGGTGACAGTTACTATTGGAGTATGCTTTGGAATACCTTCCCTTATTTGACGCACAATAGCCGTATTAGTGAATATAGGGGCATTGTCATTTGCGTCAATCACGTTTACAGTAAATGATATGCTTGAAGATAAACTTGGACTGCCATTATCTGTAGCTGTTATGTTCAAGATATAGGTCGTCAAATCTTCATAATCAAGCTGCTTATGTAAGAATAACTCGCCAGAGTAGCTGTCAATGAAAAATGCCTCTTTTCTATTGCCTGTCGAAATAGAAAACTGCAGCTCCTGATTGATACCAAGATCAGCATCAGTAGCATGGAACTGAATTATCTTTTTGTTTATAGGTTCCGTTTCTAGCACTGACACTTTCATTTGTGTCTGAGTAAATACAGGTGCATTATCATTCTCATCAAGCACCTGAACTGTAATCATTGTTGTGGCTGAAAGGCGGACAGTTTGGCCTGAGTCATGAGCCATTACTGTGAGTTGATATCTGTCTGTAGTCTCTCGATCTAAAGGTTTATTGATGAGTAATTGACCAGTTGCTTCATCCAGAGAGAATTTACCAAGATCATCACCACCAATTAACTTGTAGTATATGTCTCCATTCAAACCTTCATCAGCATCAGTCGAGTATACTCGCATAATAGAAGCTCCTACAGCAGAACCTTCGGATACTTCAACTTTATACGGGGTTCGTGTAAATACAGGTGCATTATCGTTAACATCCGTAATATAAATAGTAACTCTTACAGAATCAAATAATTTCATTCTACCATTATCGCTTACGGTCACCGTTAGGGTAATATAATTTTGACCTGTATTACGTGCCAGACTTTCCCTATCAAACGATTTTAACGTCTTTATGAACCCATTTCTCGAATCTATTCTAAAATCATTTTGCGCTATTGGAAGTGAGAATGTCAACTCAGCATTACGGCCAATATCTCTATCTATAGCTGTTAATTTGCCAACAAATGTGTCAGGTGGCTCATTTTCCTTTATTTTAAATATAAATGTAGTATTGGTGAACTGTGGGCTGTTGTCGTTTTCATCCAAGACATGAATAACTACCGGCACTTGAGATGTCCGTGCTGGTTTGCCATGATCCGTAGCTATCAATGTAAGCGAATAATAGTCTTTCTCTTCTCTATCTAATAAACTTTTTACATATAGATAGCCATCTGGAAATACTCCAAATTTTCCATCAGTATTACCTTCTGCAATATAATACGAGATCCTACCACTGGCACCAAGATCGGCGTCGGATGCAGATATTGCAAAAAATCTTGTATTGACCAAAGTAGATTCGAGTAAAGAAGTTTCATAAGAGGTATGATCAAACACTGGTGTGTGATCATTAACGTCATCAACAATAACAGATATAGAGTGCTTTGCCGCTAAAGCTGGACTACCGTTATCAGTGGCAGTCACTTCAGTATACATCACAGTTCCAGGCTCTCCTGAAATTGGTTTATTCAAATAGATAACGCCCGTTGTTTCTGATATCCGAAAGTTTGCTTCTGGATTATAGCTCAACGTATAAAAGATTGTTCTGTTAGAGCCCGAGTCACGATCGGTCGCTCTGGCAAAATACACTTCTTGTCCTACTGCCATGTTTTCAGGTATATGTATTTCATCTTTATCTTCAATAAATATAGGATAATTGTCATTTACATCTAAAACTGAAATATTGACAGTTGTAAATCCAAATGCAACACCGGTCTTAGCCATAACTTTCAAGTGATAGGTCATTTTATCTTCTCGGTCAACATTTGAGTCAGTAGTAATTACTCCCGTTTTTTCATCTATTTTAAAGATATGTTTCGGATCGCCTTCTAAGATGTAATATGATATCGAGTCACTTGATATTCTAGCACTAACTTTACCTACAAAACGACCTATTTCTGCTTTTGAAGTACCTTCGTCTTCAAGTATCTTGAAATGATATCCATTATATCCATCAAATTGAAGATTGTTGCGTTGTGACGTTTTTACTATTTCTACTATAGCATCTTCAAACGCTCTCCTATTTCCTTTATCTTTGCAAGATATTTTTAATGTGTACATGGTCTCTGGAGACTTCCGGAAGTCTTTTTGTAAAACAATGTTTCCAGTCCATGGTTCAACATCAAAATATCCATCGCCACCGCTCTCAAGTCTGTACATGATTCTAGCATTTTCACCTTCATCTAAATCTATTGCTTTTACTTGCAACACGTTTGTTCCAACAGGTAATTCTTCGTTTATACTTTCAATATACCTTTGAGGATAAAACATTGGATCATTATCATTAACATCTAAGACTTTTAGAAGTATAGTTGCGGTAGATGACTGGGGAGGAAATCCCTGATCTTTGGCTAGCACTTGTATTTCATACAATGGTATTCTTTCTCTATCTAATTCAATTACTGTACTTAATTGCCCCGTAATAGGGTCTAACACAAACGTATTAGGATATTTCCTCTCAATACTCGATGGCAAATAATATGACACTGAACCATTAGTGCCTTGGTCATAATCCGATGCAGTAAGAATTAGAATTTCTTTTATTGGTTTTATATTTTCATGCAAAGTTGCGTTTATTTGCGGTTGGGAGAAAGAAGGTGCTTCATCGTTTTCATCCAAGATAGTTATCTTTAATCTAGTGTAAGCCCACTTTGGGTTGGGCCCTCCATCTCTTGCTGAAACATTTAATTCAACAGTACCTTGAATTTCACGATCTAACATAGATTTAGTTGTGACTAAACCCGTCAAATGATCAATGAAAAACCACTGTTGTTGATTTCCGTCGTAAAAATCATAATATATTTCAGCGTTTACTCCAGTATCTTCATCAGTGGCGGTAATACTAGCTACGTAAGACCCTGATGGGGCTAACTCAGTCAATACTGCCGAATATTCTGACTTTTCAAATACAGGTTCGTGGTCATTTACATCATTAACATGAATAACTAAAAATGAGGTAGCAGTTCGTGGAGGTGAACCTCTGTCTGTAGCAACAACGGTTAAATTATATTTACTAATTTCTTCTCTATCTAAGACACCGTTAACATGCACTATATACACACTAGATGAATTTTCCAAACGAAAATGATTGAGTTCATTACCAGCAACAATGCTAATACTCGTAATACCATTTAGACCAGCATCTAAGTCAGTCACAGTAATAGCAGCAACAAGAGACCCATTTTTAGCATTTTCATCAACAGTGGCAAAGTTGGCTGTTGGTGGCACATAAGTAAATGTTATTACAGGATCGTGATCATTAGCATCAATAAGATTAACTGTGACGTAGGTGCGTGCATCCTGTCGTGGTACACCATGATCTTTTGCAATAACAGTAAGAACACATGTCATATTACAAGTAGTATTACTACAATACTTAGGGCAGTTCAGCTTCTTCATGGTAGTTATCACTCCAGATTCAGGATCCACAGCAAATTGTTTTTCTGAATCAGTCACTTCATATGTTATTTTACTATTATCACCTAAATCACTATCGGTGGCTGTTACTTTTAAAACTGTAGTTCCAGGGGGTACACTTTCATTTAAAGATACTGAAAAGTCACTTTGATCGAAAATAGGTGGATTATCATTAACGTCTAGGATAGATACGTTCACTTGAAGATACCCGTATTTCGGTGGACTACCACCGTCACGTGCTGATATGTTGAGAACATAAAAATCTGTCGTTTCTCTATCTAATTTCCCCGTCGTTTCTAGGTGTAAATAAGACGTTTGACCACTTGGATTTACAGTAACATTTAGACGAAATTTTCCCTCGATATCACCATCCATGATTCTATAATCATTGGTAATACCGTTTTCGCCTAAATCCTTATCTGTAGCAGCATCAAGCAATAACTTTGTCCCAGCTGCTGCACTCTCAGAAAACGCTACCGCTATACTTGGTTCGGGGAATTCTGGATTATTGTCATTCACATCAGTCACCCGTAATCGCACTTCTATCGGATAGGTCGGTTGACTTGATAACACAACAAAAGCATAGCGGTCCACTGTTTCCCTATCAAGAATTAAGTTGGTCCTAATCTCACCGGATACCGGGTCGAGTATAAATTCTTTGGGAGGTTCATTGAATCGGTAAGTGAAGCCGGGCTTCGTAGGTATCCTTCCAACAATAGTACCAACGGGCTGGTCTTCAGGCACGCGAAGGTCAACGCCGGTGTCAACGGCGCGAGATTGCATCTGCTCGGCGGTAGCGCTGATGCCAACGCCGGAGAGCACCGCCAGCGCGACCAGCGCCACGTGCCATCGCCCCATCCTCGTCATGACACCGATAAAAACATTGCAGGGTTGTTCTTCGTCAGCGAAAGTTGACGCGCACCGGGAGCGCTCGCTGTGTCCCGTTCGCGCAGACTCGCGCACTCGCTCTTGTCAGGTATGCAGCATGGCCGCGACGACCTGCGCGCGCACGAATATCTCACGGAGAGTGCGACCCGCCGCGGTTGCGCCTACGCCGTCACATTCATTCGTAAACACGTGACAAAACACTATCTAGTAGTCCAACATGTATGTCCGAAGTTACACTGAACAAATCTCTTCAAATAACAGTCACCCAATCACAAGAACACAATTTCAAAACACTTTTCAGTTATGTTTTTGTTTTTTGACAAGTGGATAACGCGTTGAATGCGGCATGCGGGCGGCGTCGCAGTCGGCGCGGCACTGGCAGGCGGAGGCCTCGCCGGCCCGCGTCCCTCCCTTCGTCGCTTCGTACCTCCCCCGCAGCTTTGAAAGCTTCTACTGTAGCTGCGTGATGATGATGCCGAGATAATGGAAGTCGAAGTATTCTACTATTTATTGTTCGATACGGGTCAGTTACAGTTCTTAGAAAAGCTTGCGGAGCTTAAGTTGAGTACGAAACCACCGATTGCCTTTTATATCTGAGTAAATAGTTTCGTTTTATTGTTTTCAAAATAAGTGTGGGAATTTTTTTTTATTTTTACGCAATTTACGAGTATATCCCTTAACCCCTCTACCTAAGTGAAGTTATTTGTGCTAGAAGTAGGTACACATCGATAGTATAAATCCCAGAATTCGAATTAATCTGTAGCTAACAACTTCTAATTGATAAGTTATCAAACTATTTTGAATTATCGTAAAAATATCTTGATGATCATTAAAATCTAAATAAATGATAACAAAGTATAAATAAATGTATATGCTATCAAAATAAACAAACACAAATGTATAACTGTGAACTTGTACGTATGTAAATATTTTCAAAATTAAACAGTGTACGGATTGCGCATTCGGTCGGTGTGCGTTGATGTCTATTATATGTAAGTATCACGCATGCGCTTGCGCACCGCGACCAGCTGCACATGTAGTAGTTGGTACCGTGTCAAGTTGACACAATGCTTGCCTAATTACTACACGCCTTATTTAATTGCTATATTCATTTTACACAAAATATTGTGATAGTTAGGTATTGTAAGGCGGTATAATTTAATGTAAAGAATTATGATCGTCGTGCAGAACTGTGACATTGTTAGAGGCTACGTACTTACTTATATGTGAACTAGATGTATGGGGCGCCGCCAAGACTTTGTAGACCCAAGCCAACCTCACCTATAAGCCGATATATCGGTTGATTGACGGATGAGGTTCTGGAGCAGGCTTTTCTCTAGAGTTTGAGTATTCATATTATGTCAATTGGAGTGTCCCATGAAAGCCAATGCGTAAGGCAAGATGGAATAAGAGAGCGAATCCAAACTTTTTGTGTAACCAGGATTCGCGCTTGAATGATAATTCATTATGATGTATGCGCTTAAAAATACTTTAGAAATTGTATTTAATTGAATTTTTATTTGTAGAAAAAGAGGTTGAACCCCCAACCTCGACAAAAGAGAAATAACACTGGTTATGTTTTTAAATGGTTTTATTATAATATTAGCTTGGCCTGCTTGTTTGGTAATTGAAATTATGCCCCTTTCTGTTGACAGATTGATCTGATAATTGGTAAACACCTTAAGTTTGGATGACAATAAAAATGTAAATCTATAAAACCGATTAACAAGAAAAAAATAAGTAGGACTTATTTAGTAATTTTTATTTGTAGAAAAAGAGGTTGAACCCCCAACCTCGACAAAAGAGAAATAACACTGGTTATGTTTTTAAATGGTTTTATTTAGCTTGGCCTGCTTGTTTGGTAATTGAAATTATGCCCCTTTCTGTTGACAGATTGATCTGATAATTGGTAAACACCTTAAGTTTGGATGACAATAAAAATGTAAATCTATAAAACCGATTAACAAGAAAAAAATAAGTAGGACTTATTTAGTAGAACAAGCCACAAGTGTTGAAGAGATCGTGTAACATAATACGTATGGGTTCGAATGTATGTATGTGTATGTATGATTTAATGTGAGGTGCAGTTTCGAGGTAGCATGAAAAAGGATGGTAAGAAGCGACTACAAAATCGGATTCTTCGAGAAGGTTTCTTCAGGGCCGGCACCACGAGTGTAACGCCCCTGGTGTTGCATACGTCCATAGGCAACTTATCTGCTACCTAAATTGTATAAAACCCATGGCACCACGAGTGTAACGCCCCTGGTGTTGCATACGTCCATAGGCAACTTATCTGCTACCTAAATTGTATAAAACCCATGGGAGGGTTCATTCATAAAGGTGTATAGGCTGTGGGTGTATAGGCGCTATCTGATCGATTAAGAATGAGACTATACAGCTATACAGGCTTTCCTCTCGTGGTTAGAAGATCAAACGACAATCCGTAAAAGCCAAAATTAACCAAATAATAACACAAGTGGACTTCAGGCACTGTGTGTATGTGTGAGTGGACACAAGTGGATAGTGCAGGCTTTGGATGCAACCTAGATTAGCGCTCAGATGAAGAAGATGTGTATAACTAATGTGAAAGTTTGTGTGTATAGATGGTTGGAAGGACGGGTATTTGTTACTGTTTCGTGCAAAAATGTCAGAACTTCAGAGATTCTGAATGGAATTGACTGAGTCATAAACAATTTCCTGTGAGTCATGGGAGCGGTTTCAGATCAGTAAGTTACATTAGTATACCACAAAGTTCTACTACTGTACTTTTAACTGACAAGGCTAGTCGGACTGTCAAACCACTAATGAAGGCTTTAGATACTGTCACCCTAACCGTAGTTACTTATTTTTATGTCGCAACTATGAGTGATGTAGTTATAAATCTATTCAAGCGCAGGTGTGTGTCTTGCGCGTAGCACAAATATTTTGCATAATAAGCAAGTTTGCATAGTACCTGATTCTTCACCTGCCGCATACACTTAACCTTAACTATATTTTTCAGGTCAGTCCCCACTCTCGATCTCACTAATTCCAACTACCATTGGTCCTTCATCGGTAACTTTTTGTAGGATGAGCTAGATACGAATTTTCTCTTTCAAAGAAACTCCATGCATCTCGCTCTATGGCCCGTTTTGTATAGATATGTTTATAATACGTTATGTATAACGGTATTTTACTTTTATTCCACTTTATTTGTACTTTTCTCTCTCTTTCTTTTTGTTTTAGTTTTTGTTTTTGTCTTTAGTTCATATGATAACTACACCATATCGCTACCAACGATAAGGCCGCCCATTGTAAATTCAACTTTATACATCCTACTTACTTATCCTAACTGTAAATCTACAATAAAAAAATATTTATCTGTCTTTCCGGCTTTTGGTTTGTGAACTATAACCACCGTGAGTGTGCGTTACTATTAATTGGTACCTAAAAATATATCTAGCTCTTGAAGGATTCCTTCTTATATAATCTCAGGTTCTTCAAGCGGAGCGTGCACCTTCAAAAGCATCTGTCGAGGTCTTCAAGGTAGTGGCACAGCAACAGAATCTGGATTGGTGGTCCGTATCTTCTGGACTTCACACTAGTTGAGACATTGACCAGGGGAATGGAGTCAATTGACCTTACTAGTATAAGCTTTACTTGAATCAAAAGCATTACTTCATTCAACACCTTTACTTCTTTCACCTCCCATTGCAGGATATTTAAACAAGAGTAGGTAAGTATATCAATCAATTAGCATATCGCAGTCCACTGCTGGACATATTCCTCTCTCAATGTTGGGAGGCTTTGGCCTACTGTTTCCGCGCTGGTCAGATGGGTTGGTACAGGGTTTTATTTCGAAATTTCCTTCTCTCGCAGTGATATCGTCTGCGTATTTTTCCGTTAATCACCTCTTACGACACCCTTCGAATGAGTGATGGGTGTTGATACTTGTTTTCTCTACGTCACTACACGGGTAAGTATATTTAATTACTTCGAGTTCAAAGGTATTCATTAATTATATATTTGTTATGTTTCACATTAATTCTCAAATTATATATTTTTTTAATTTACATCACCATCATTATCCGAGTTGCACCCAAAGCTTACACGTTGTAGTCCAGGGTCTACTCTTCAACACCCTTCATTAATGATTTATCTTAGCTTTTACTAAAACGACCTCCCAGATGAGAGGGAAGTTTGCACCAGAACCTCTTACATCAGGCGTACTTCACAGGTAAAGTGGACTTAGGCCCCGAAGATCTTGGTGGGTCTTCATACAGCTCACCTCAATATGTTCGTGACTACTGACTATTCATCGTGACTAAGTTTGTGTTCATTGCTATTTGTAGATACAATTCGTTACTGTACCTACATAATTGAAACAGCATTCCATTTATCTTGAGAGTTCAAAGTTCTAGTTAACCTGGAAATCAAATCAATGCGCATGAATTGCAGTACCTGTATGTTTGCGAATACAATACATGTCGTATGTAAAGTGTATTATTTCACCTAACTGCAACAAACGTATTAAACAAAATTTATTTAATACATAAAAGGAAAATTTATTGTCGTAGCGTTTACTCGTAGCTGACACCCATCACTGAGGAAATTGGTTATCGGGACTTTTGCTCATGATGTCCGATTCTTTTCAACTAATTGTGTTCAAACATACGAAAATTTTTGAAACCATACCAGAATTCCTAAAAATATGTTTTTGAGCCAGAATTGTTAAAAATGTGTGCAATAAAACTCATACTAAAAATTATTAAATGCCATTTACAGTACCCGGGTTCACATTTGGCATATCGGCATCGTAAAAGTGCGAGAACCGATTTTCTATTTGGTTTTATAAATTACATAGCTTGATAATACATTTTTTTGTTAAAACGGAAGCTAAGGCTAAAGCTAAACCTAAACGGTTTTAAACACTCTACAAAGATGAGCTAGCATAGAGAGAACACTTTGTTGTAAAATGAAATAACAAAAACATTGATTAATCGGAGCAAAATAAATAATTACATACATAGATGTAATCATTATCAAAATATCTATAAAATATAAAAAGTACTACTTCAAGTATGTAGTACTTGCATATTATAAAAAGTTTACCTTCCTACGAGCAACAGACCCGCCTGAAATAATGATCTCGATCCCACGTCCCACAACCCACAGATACCTATTCTGGGTATAAAAAGCCTAAGGATTACCTATTATTGAGTTGGGTACCACCCTTTAGGATAAGGATAACATATCCTAGACTATACTCTATCTCTGTACCAAATTTCAGCCAGTTCCGTTAACCTGTTCTGGCTGGCATCTATGAAAAAGCTCACATCAGCCTCACATTTTACAGGCCCGCCATCTAGCGGCCATGCTAAAAAACTTCAAGCGGCAAAGCCTTGAATGAAAGTCCAGCCTCCGACAACGAACATTGTAGGAAACGAGCTTTCGTAGTTACTGCAAGCTTTCAATACAGATGTCGCTACTAGTACTTGTATGGTTAGAAACATGGAGGACAGAATATTATGATGGGTTAGAAAACATTGTATAATAGTAAGACAAATGGTAACGAGACAGGAATTTTATAGTACTTTTTTAGATTTAGACTTTTAGGTTTATTTTCAAGCTTTTTAGATATTGTGTTCTAAAAACTTTAATACTCAACTCTATAGTACGCGCCAGTTAGTGTGGCAATACGAGTCATTTACATTCCCCCATACAGTGGTGTAGGGATACGAAATTTGCAAAAACGACAGTTTCAATGTTAAAAGATAATGTAATAATTCTTATTTCTTAATATTTTTGATTTACCTTTCTTGTTACTTCGTATTCGTAAGACTTTGTTCCACTCGTATTGCCACACTAACTGGCGCGTACTATACACGTGTTTTTAAATGGGATGTGAAAAAGCATCTCTACTTCACCCATCTCGCTTCACCCAATCTCGGTGCCCTGGGACTAACGTCTCTCCCTCTAATTTGGCTTTTGCAGTTTTTATGGGAGAGACTGCGGTCTTACCTCTCAACCCCGAGAGAAAAGTCTGTGTCAAAGTCTCGACCAGTAATCAGCAGTCAGTGGTAGGTATACCGGCGTGCAGGTAAACATGACTATGAAGGTCTTGGTGGGGTGTAGTCAGAAGGATTTAGCCCAACCATTTTTGCCGCCAAGCGAGCACTTTTTCATGGGTTGTATGTTTACTGTTGGATAGAGAACAGTCATATCCCTTAGTCGCCTAATTGCTCCTTGAGTAAAATTGCTGTGTCTGCTGAAATAAAATTTATAAGTTAAGATTTTATAGACTTCCTTTCATTTAATTCACCATGTTTATTAGAGAGATTTCATCCATAAGATTGACACTATCGATTGATGCTATAAAAATACAGAATGTTCTTCTGATTTTAGTTCGATTACCGGGTGTGGCAAACGAATTTTCAAAAACCTTTGAATGCTTTTGGTTGAGTAAAATTCGCTATTGTCAGTATTTAGAGCACTTTTCCTCCAGGCACGGTCGAAATCTTCCATTCTGTATGTACACACGGCGCCAGACCTCGGTTTACAGGCCACACCAACATAAAGGAAGTGTGCGTGACAGCAATACTATTAATACATTGCTTAAAGATGTGTGTCATAACAAGTAAACCAATCAGGGCCCTTGACGCACTCACACATTCGCTATTTTACTTACATGAAATATAGGTATTGATGATAGCCACTGCACCAAGTTATAATAGCATATTTAGCGAAAAACGAATAAGTAGATATAGCTGAATGGTTTAAATATGAAGCTGAACCAATAGAATCAATACCGGGTTCGGTCCTTGAGCGAGGTGCACTTTTTGTTCCTCAATATATTGAAGTCCGATTGGTCTAGTTTATTTACAGGAAACTAAGTGTATAAAATTCATATATATAATATAATTTAATATATTTTTTGTATATTTCCTTGATGATACTATTTATTCTTAATGGATAAAAGGAAAGGAAAATATAATAATTAACTTATTGTTGCAATGCAATAATATATAAAAATATTTGATCTTTAATAAAAAATATAAAAAACACATAAGTATAATTATTATAAACTTCTAAAAAGATATTGGAACATAAAATAAAATGTTATGTCTATTGAATTGACTGACATAAAGATGCACGAATGACAAAAAGAGAATTCCGTTGTTAAGTTCCGAACCAACGACCGGCGACAACGGTGAGGTCCAAACTTACTTACTTGTATTCTTATCCATCTCGACTATGAGAACAGATAGTATAGTGACTAAATTTGATAACTCCTATTAGTTATAGAAACAAAATGCTGCATACATTTCATAAAATTAGTTTAGAATATGATATTATAACCTTGGTGCATTTTATGTAAGTAAAATAGCAATTGTGTGAGTGCGTCAAAGGCCCTGATTGGTTTACTTGTTATGACACACATCTTTAAGCAATGTATTAATAGTATTGCTGTCACGCACACTTCCTTTATGTTGGTGTGGCCTGTAAACCGAGGTCTGGCGCCGTGTGTACTATCGTAATTAAAAGTGCATTAGCACCGTAATGTTTATAATGGCTTGTCCGTTTAAACGCGTATCTATGTGTATGTAATGTTTAACGCATACATTTATACGTCACACAGTATCGATATGAGAAAATATAAATGTGTGTGATGCGAAACAAAGAAAACGTTATGCTCGCCTTTTCATACTATTATGTTCGAAGCATGCATCTATATAAAGTAATGCAAAAATTCGTGATTCTACGTAAGGCAGTGCGTAGCCTGGTTGGTAACAAGGCTGCTATGGATAGTGTTGAAATCGAATGTCGTGGGTTCGGATCTTAGTTTTTCCACTTTTTGTTGTTTTGTTTTCATGAAATTTTAGGAACAAGTTAACAGAATTAGAAATAATTATTTACAAATAGAAAAATATTATACTTAATTTACAATAGATTATAAATAAAACAATAGTTTAAAAAAAAAGTTTATTAAAAGAATTATCCAATGTTAATTTGTGGTTATAATAATTTCATCCAAAAAATATACTTTTATAATAAAATTAATATTGCATATTGAGGTTATAGCTTAATTATTCATTTTCTCGAAAGTTTTTTTTCGGAAAAGAGGATTGAAACTTAACCTCAACCATACAGTCTTATACTAATTACAGGCCAGCACGTCCCTTGATAGGCTCAGTAGTCTCAATAGGCTCAACTGAAATTAAATAACAAAAATATTTAAACAAGGGTTCAAATCAGGGGATCGTGCTGGCCAAGGAAATTCAGTGGCGAGGAGTACTCATAACACGATTCCTGCCGGCTTGCTCTGCAAAGGGAAGTCATGGTAGAGATGCTTAAGTTTAATGCATTATTACATGTATTACACCTAAAATTCAGTACCTATCTAAAATTTGAGAGAATTTCATACAAAATTGCCATGGTTGTTCTTTGGGATTTGCCACCGGCTTCCCTTTTGAACATTTTCACCCTTCGCTACAGCAAGGAATAAATTTACGTTCACTAAACCATTCGCGAAGTATGGTGGCTCGATGGATGGGAGAATTATCGTGCACAAAACTTATATCATTTTTTTATACCACTTAGGTGGGAGACAAGCACACGGCCCACCTGATAGAAAGTGATTACCGTGGCCTTTGGACGTATACAACACCAGGGGCGTCACACTCATGCTGCCGACCCTGAAGAAACCTTCTAATGCCCTTAAACCTTCATTTATATCTGGATAGACATTTCGCACTGTGGGCAACATTATATCTTCTAACACTTTCACATAATTTGCACTATTTGCACGCGTAGATATTGGGTCTAATTCACCCGGCCCTTGCGCTCTAATCCACCCCCACATAATTTACACTTAGATTCAGTGTTCAGTACTATGGTGTTTTCACACCACCGTGTTTTATCCTTATGCCATAAATGTAATCTTCCTTTTTGAGATGATTTAAACGTTTTTTCATCAGAAAATATTGTTGATTCCCAGTTAAAGTAAATACTCTTCGTTATTCGTTTCATATTCTGCTACCATATAACGCCGCTTCAGCAGGTCTTCCATTTCTCCTCCAACTCTGCAACTCTTCTTCCTCAAATTGTTTCACGCAACGACTCCCAGTATTTCTCTAAAAAAACAACAACCATATTACACAATTGCAACCAATGAACAAAATTGCACTACAACAATATTAATTAATTAATTAACTTACAGATAAGCCCGTCTCATTAGAAATTTGAGATATATTCAGACCATTCGAATATGGCCACAATATTAGCTTTTGCTTCAATACTTATATTTGACATATTGATTTATTAAAAAAGAAATGTAATCGCTCGAACAGTAATTAACACAAACAGTCGTAACCATAGATGATATAATATATAAATAGGGTAGTCGTAACTGACTTCACCAACCAACAACTTCACTCATAGCCAATGAATCCATTTTATTTCAAATGCACCCTCAAATAATTATTTTCTCGCTAAGTTTAAAATTCTACCTAAGAAACATTTTTATATTCGTATCAACATTTATAATATCATAACTTTTAAATATAAAACACAAAAAGTTATATTAGTTCCGGTAGGTTCGAACCATCACCGACAGCTTTCATACTATTTGTCAAGCCGCACGCTAAACGACTCAGCTACGGGGCGGCTTACGTATGATATTGAAATTACCAATATCAATCAACGAGTGAACAATATTAATGTGTGTGAATTATCTTCAAAGATTAAGGTCATAACTTCAAAAGTTTAGTAAGAGTACTGTACGACTAGTGTTGTGTATGTGTGTGTGAATTGTCTTCAAAGAATAAGGTCATAAGTACGATTAATGTTGACGCGCAATAGTTGCGTCAGATTGGTACTGCACTTATGATCGCGATAGTACATAACACGGCAATTTGAAATTCAATTATTGTTAATTAGATTTCCAAGTTTTCAACTTCGCTCCTTTCCTTGGAGGAAGTAAAGTAAAGCAGATTGTTTCACAATCCGTTTCCTTAAAGCCCCAATATTAAAAGAATTTCGTTTCGCAATCTTACAGGATGGTTGCAAAACGACTGATCAATACTTCTCATAACCAAAGGACTGCTTTTCGTTCGCACTGGCTATTTGTGACAATATATTATTATTTAATCTTTATACACAAATATAAAATAAGTGTACAAAGGCTGTTAGTTTTCTCGGTACGTTTCCATGCAAAGATCACGATGCACACGAATTCCAGGTTTAGGTCAGGTTTAGTAGGTGGATTTTATTTTAGTATATTTTTTTGTAAATATAATTGTGTTTGTATGAAAGTGTATTATACTAGTATCGTCCCATGGTTTCACCGGCTTAAGTAGGAACTGCTCCGGTAAGTATCTTCTTTATCTGTTCCCGTAAGTATATCTGGTATATCAGGACAAAAAGGAGCCTAGAACAACAGATTATAGTCTGCTATAACACATAGATTTTTTATCTCGGGAATAGGTTCCCATAGGTTGCGGCAACGGGATCAAAATACCATGTGGGCGAAGCTGCGAGCAACAGTTAGTCATAAATAATATACGACGCAATGGTTGCCGCATAATGTCTGGGAGACAAAAAGGGAAGGGGAAAGTAATCTCAAAATATTACTATGAGGAGCCTAAACAATTCAATATAAGTATGAAAGACAGAAATCAGAAATGTTTTCTAGTAAGATAGTTGAAGTGTAGAGCCGGTTCGATATTCGTCTACCTCGGGGTGGCGGCGCGCGGCGACGCGACGGTGCGGTGGCGTAAACAATGAGGAGGTACCAATTTTACCGTCTCCATAGATTGACAATTATGGCGATGTTCTAACGATCGAAAATAGACATTATTCTATTTATAAAACGGAATTCCGATAAAAATATTTTTAGACATAATTACAGACCATGATATTGCCTCGAAACGAGGTAACTTAGAATAAATAATAAGCAAGAGAAACACCTAGAAATAGCCAAACTATTGTAAAATTAATGTTGTAATTTTTTTTCCGAATCTATTAATGATTTGGAGTTCAAGATATTCGAATTTATAATTATACAACCGCTATGTATATATAACTTGTAGTTCATTTTTCAATGCATATTACATTGACGTCGCAAAAGGTGACATGCGTGACAATGGTCTCCTTGCATCAAGACCGTGCGAGAAGTGGAGAAGGAAAAGCCGGAAGGCAGATCTCGGGGTTGAAGGTAAAGGTGATGTGATAATGATGAATCATATAAATATTTAGGCACGAACAACAAAACGAAACGAACAAAACGAAAAACAAAACGAACTGAGGTATACGAGAATAATTTGTACTTTTATTAAAAACAGCTTTGAAGCCTGTATTTGTTTTTAGCAAGATCTTAAAGAAATTTGTTGGCAGTGAAACATACGTACGAAGTATTTACAAACCTACGCATTCGTGAAATTGCACCGAGATCAAAAGTCCGCCTACGATGCTTAGTCACTGTAGCGTAATACTATATTTCATTGAAACGGAATAACATACACGCAGAGTATGTTATTTGTCATCTATATATTAATATGCTAAGCGACAACTTCAGGAATTACTTTTTCCTCTGTTTATCAACCGATGTCTCGTGGCCATCAATAAATTTATTTCCCCAACCTTTACTCAAGTTTTCCTTAAATTTCCAGTATGATTATGGTTGAATTTCGACGGATGCCATACCGATAAACAAAATACTACAAACACACAATAATTTTTTGGGATTACATTTCAATAATACTCGTATTAATTTGTAAGATTTTAAGTATTAATTATGTTAAAAACGTTTTTTGTTTATAGCGATAATAAAAATAAACCCGTATAAAGGCAAAGACACTCATAACTTTTATGACTTAAGCCTATTTTATTAAAACCACGCCCAATATAACTCAAAGGCACAAATACGCAGACGTAGGTATCAACCTAGAAATGGTTAATCATAACATCAAACCAACACATAAAGGTGGCTAGGTCTTTTTCGGCAGTCTAAAAATAGCACCAATGCTATACCTAGGCACTTATTATATCTTCTACTGGAGCACTTGTTGCATGAAAGGTTTGACGTCAGCTCCCCCTGCCGGTTGCGCGCTAGTCGATGGGGGGACCGCGCCTCCTGAGTGGGCCAGTGCTGACGTCAGCACTTACATTCATGAATGGATGAAACCCTGCTCCAACCTAGCTTGATTATTATGTAGTATATGTATATTGATTATAATGTATATTATAATAGCTTTGACCTTACGAGAATGTGCGTTGTTCTTAATATAGTTTTTTTAGCTCTTTATGTAGGTCATAAAATATGATGAGGTGGGGTTAGTAAGGGTGGGATTATGGGAAACGTTAACATATACACACAAAAATTGTAATGACTGTGAAAGATGAATTTCAATTAAAAGGGCTTTTAGGTAGATAGCTAGGTTCACGTTTGTCTCATCTCTGTCTCAACTGCTTGGTAAGTGATGATTTGGTCTTCACTGAAACACACTTTCCTAGAAGGAACTTAATCACTCTAGGCTTGAAGATTCCCAGTTTATAGCTTCCGCAAATACAGATTCAGTCAGGGAGCTTCACTCTTTAGCTGTACGCATTATGAATGAGTTGCCAAAGGGTGCCAAGAAAGATCTATTAAATGAAGTAGGTAGATTCATATTTACGTTATGTCAATATTATGGCGATGTCAGAAGTGTACCACGCTATATAGCCCCTACAGATGTGTGAACTGAAGAGCGGCGTCGCCGTCGCTTCAGTGTAATTTGATTATTGCAAATTGATTTAATTTATCATATTGAAGTGCCAGATTCCAGACAGACATTGTAAACGATCCACAGTTATATTACGCAATCTGGTTATTCTTGGTCACGGAATATTAATTTAATTTATTGTGTTGTGTGTTTCATGCTTGCTTTTGTTTTGTTTAGTTTTATAAGGAGTTCAAACACAATGTAAAAATTGTTTATGAATAAATAAATAAATAAATAAATAATATTATCAAGAAATCCATTTTACACATTGCACAAAGTTTGTTATCACACCTTCTTTGTCCTAGCTGCCAATCCATTTTATTTGGAGTCAGCTCTCCTTTGATGTAATATGATGCGAAGGGTGAGGATGGAGTGCCTTAGTATATTATGGTGTCTTGGACTCGCGGTCTTATTGGTTTGGAAACTGTAAAATATAATGTGCAGACGCTATGACAGTATAGTATTCTAGCTGTGGATGTGTGTACTGTATGAGTGGGTTCTTGTAGCGTAACTCATTTCGTTATTTATGTGTTTATTCATTGTTTTAGTTGAAAATAATATTTTGTTGTGAGATATCTATCATCTGTGGGTTACAAAGGACCTGGTTGAAAATCAGCACCCAGTCACCAATCTGGCATATGCTGAAACAGGCCCTATTCAGAACCCCCTGCGAGATATATGCCTGTTCATGATTGCTGATCACTTATGATTTTTTATGCTTTTTTCTTATGGGTTTTTCTTTTTTATGTTATATATTTTGTATGAGCATGTCGAGTACCTATGTATCTATATTTTTCACGTTTTGTATGCTATATTTGGAATACTGTCTTGATCTAATAACTTACGTGATTGTTTTAAAATGTTAAGTCACGCAATAACAATACCTAATCTGTAAGCATACCTTTACGAAATAAATAAATAAAGAGCCTCATCCGTCAATCTACAGGTGTACCGGCTTGTAAGTAAGATTATCTTGCAGGTAAAATTAGCTTGCAACACGAAAAGTTTCTGTTGAGATGATGGTTGAAGCCCAACCGTCATCTCAACAAAACCTCCCACTTATAAATAACTTCCCATTCATCTAGTCTCATTCAATATTTGCCTTTGTCAAGTGATTTCCTTTATAGCCCGGTCAATGTACTGTATACATAAGACTAAAATATACCCTAAATACTCGTAGCACAGACCAAAATATCTCCATTGATCGATGAATTTGGATCGTGGTAGTCCATTTTCAACCTTATAATGTTCTAGAGTATTGCAGTTCAATAAGTACTTTGATAGATGCCCACGTAGGTGCCCGCCAGTTCTATAAATAGAAGCAGCTACTCCCACGTATAGAGTAGGACGGGGTGAAATGAAAAGCGAGATGGGTGCTATCTACCTGCGCAACTCTGTTGCATGTCTTTTCAGGAACAATTTGCGTTAAAATATCTTCCAATAGAAAAATATTTTACTAGACTATTTTAAAAATGGCGATTTAGAACTAGTATACTGCTTTGTAGGGATCGAAATTATTGCAATAAGTGACCATACCTACTTGTAATTGGAAATAGTTACATTTATGTGTGAGTGTAAAATTCTTTTACAGTAATCTTAGGACATTTTGGCTTTATTAAAAGTAATTAGATAAGATTATACAGTATAATACAGGTTTATTGGTGGTTATGTACTAAACTCCCAATTAAGATAAGATTGTAGTACTAATTTACTAAGTTACTTTTTTAGTTTAGGTTTGAGTCGGATCGCTTTCGGCGTTGGCTGTATTGTCGTTAGTCCCGGTTTTGTAAGCATCCAAGAAGTGTTGAAACTATCCATAATAACTGCTCGGTATAATAAATGACAATATAAAGACATTATCGATTATAATATCATCGAGTCTACTTTATTTATCGCAAAAAATATCTTACCTACCCTTCGAGGTTATACCCTGTTCTGATAGCTTCTGATCTTTTTTTATATAAGGTAATGAAATTAATCTCACATTGAATATTATTCAATTAATACTTACATGTGATTATATGTGACCCACGTCATTCCCAAGGACGAAGGGACGTAAACACGATACGTAAACAATTTTCATTTCATAAAATTAACGGTAGCTTTTCGTACATCTATGTAATAAAGTAAATGAAAATGACAACGTAGTGTATACTTAACGTCGAAATTTGTACACAATAATATTAGTTCAATGAAGACAATATAGTTTAGGTAAATAGAAGATAAACCGACTTATGCGATATCATATAATATCCATAATAAACATTGGCTAAAAACAGTTCCTATTTATAGGAAAGACTTCTTCATTGTTTCTTTGCATCGTGGACACCTTCCTTTATATTTTAACTGAACCTTTTAAGGAAAGACATTATACTGTTTAGTTGCTGTCACTGTTTTGATTATAGGTATGCAGGTTACATAAATGTCTACCCGTTTATAACCCTATAGGGCTGACTGATACCTAGATGACTGAAAAGGTACTTAACCACTAATATGTCTATATTATTTTGTATAATCTTCTCTTAATTCATTTTGGTAAATTCATAATGTTCTGAAACTACTGTAAAATAACTTCACTTATTTTTTGTCAGGTCATAGAGACTTCTATGGAGTTTAGAATAAAAAATAAAGAGTCTGAAATGATAATGTAAACAGAATATGCAGATCTGCTAATAAATTACCTAAGTAAATCAATCTTCTAAATCTTCTATTAATAACAAAATATTAACACAATAATAACAAAACAAACTTAATAAGCATCAAATGGTTATCCCTCGATTTGCACAAATTTTCATTAACTTCGTTTGTTAATTAATAGTACCAACTGTCAAAATATCAAGTGTATTTTCCCAACGGTTAGCGTTAATTAATCAATAAGCCAGGACAAGTAATTACTCGTATATAGATTGAATTCATTTTTGCCCTTCGTGAGTCTGCTATACCTTGCTCTCAGTCAAAGTAATCACTATCATCACTACATATTATAAAACAAAGTCGCTGTCGCTGTTTGTCCGTCCCTATGTATGCTTAAATCTTCAAAACTACGTAACGTATTTTGAAGCGGTTTTTCTAATGGATAGAGTGATTCAAGAGGAAGGTTTATATGTATAATACATGCATAATATTGTAGAGAAACACTGATAAATTTAGAGATAATACCACGCGGGCGGAAAATATGGCGGTACGAAGTTCGCCGGGTCCGCTAGTAAATAATAATGAAAAGGAAGACGCTCACGTTATACGTTGTGTCAAGGGCTTGATGCAGAAGGCTGTGGTCCCCGATACGGCACGTATACTGAGGGGGTTCCTTTCTCTAGAGCAGTAATCCTCGGTATCTTGGTCGATGCCTATGGTGCTCTGCTTTTTATGTTTTCAAATGTATATTGGTTTTATTTTCATTACTCATTTATATTTTAAGAAGTAATATATAATTATGTAATAACTAAAGAGCAACAATAATAATATTTAAAGATATACTACACAGAGCAATCTGGACTCAAAAATACTAAGTTGAATAATTCACGCATTAAAAGAACAAACAGTGCATCCTATCCTAGTCGACTATGTGAAAACTGCTACATAACTTCAACTTAAATTTGTTCTGTTCAATGATATTTGGAATGTTTTTATTGCCGTAGTAGATTTCTGTCAAAGATTATGTAAACTTTGATATCGTTTGGATTTAAAATTTGGTCAGAACTTGTCAATAGTTCGTGCTACTCAAGTTTCAGCAGGGCCAAGATGCGGGTAAAAGTCAGTGCCTATACCTAGTACAGCTTACAAAGTTATAGGACTTATTTTGTTTAAAGGTCAGGGTTCTGTCTCAAGTGTAACGATGTTTAAAGTCTTAAAATTTTGTATCACAGCGTTAGTAACTAATAGGAGATCTGAAACCTACTCTTCTAAAGAATGAAAACAAAAAGAATTTTTTAACCCGACTGCAGTGGAATCAAGAACCAAGAAAGGAAATGTTACCTATATTTTTCCTTTCGTCCACGTTGGTAACTAATTTTGCTAACCAGAGGCGAAAGAAGATTTTTATGTCGGTTTTTCGTAACTAGTTGCTAATTAAGATTTTTTATTCCACGTTGATAACTATGCTATGATATTTCAGCTCTTCATAACTAAGTACTTAGTTACCAAATAAGAACGTTTCTTCCAAGTTCGTAACTGCGCTACAGAAGAATATTTGTAGTGGGCCCTTACTTGGTAGTTGGTACTACCGTCTTAATAATACGAAAAAAGAACCCTGTTTTCCTAATGGACCAACTAGCCACAAGTTAGTAATATTCTCGTAGTCCGTCCAACTTAGATGAAAGTTTAAATTAGCTATAGGTTTACATTGGTTGTTAGTTTTCAAGTTTATCCCGCAGTCATCTTTGGAAATGAATTATCCCTGACCTGACAAAGATTTATATGTAAGTACCTACCTATTATATTTACTTCTAGAAGAGCCTAAATTAGTAAGGCATAAAATTTTGTCCCTTATGTGTTTTTAACTGGCCATCATCATCCTCTTGGCAATTTTTACCCGTATTATGGAACTAATATTACTTACTAGCGGGCGTACGGGCTAGCGTTCTGTATTATGTCCAAGAATATTTATATATTCACATATTTCCACTCAAGAACACAACAATAGAACTACAAAAATTAAGACACCCTCAGTGTTGATTGATGTTGTATTGTAAGAGTGCGTATGTTGCGGGCGTCATCACACGACCGATCAATAACGCTAGGTGCCTTTGTAAGTTTCCATGTGGAATTCTCCTTCAACATTGAATACTGGGCAAGGACAGCTTCAGGAATACATACACTTGTAATATTTACGGCAACATGTCACATTGCAAAAAAAAAACATAAAATCACGCTTTTATCCCCGGAGGGTTAGGCAGAGGTGAATTGAGAGGAACCCGCATTTCACCAATCATTGTATTAGGTCCCACGTAATAGGGAGTGAGCCTATTGTTGTATTCCGGGCACTACTACCGGTCTTGGCTGTATAATATATATCTGTCTGATGTTAAACAGCCCTATCCGTTAATCATCTAAAGAAGGCCTATTAAAAGACTCTTTTGAGTATTCGTTGTTCTTCATAAGTTCGGATAATTCAACCACGCCCTGTTTAAAAATTCACTATGTATAATCTTTCTCTGTGTAATAGGCGTTTGAAGGCTAACAATTTAGCCTTACATAAATTGACTTGACATAAATACATAATTCCACGTCTTTTCACCCCAGGGTTGGCAGAAACAACACTACCCCATTTATTTTATCCTTTTATATACCTCGCAATTCCCTCTACTGTCATCTTCTATTACAGCCTACTTTGTAATAAAGTCCATCGGTTTTAGTTGCTTCCGACCTTTCCTTAATTTTGAATATTACATATATAATTTTTTCGTTTATATAAATGGGGAGGCAGGTAATATTCCGGTAATATTCATTGTATACACAAATTGCTATTAGTCCATAAGACTTCTTTGAAAAAAAAATCTGTTGTTAGAAGTTTACGCTGTGTTAGAACAACGCTTAGGCCGTTCGAGGGGAAAATGAATAAAATACGAGGTGACGAAAGTTTTTTTGAGCAAATTGAAACATCGTAGAATGAATTCGGATAAAACGAACGAAGGAAATCGAATATTATGTAAAAATTTCACTTGGCATACGAGGATGAAACCACTCACAGGTGCTGTTCAGTTACGTTTTCATGAGTTATTTAACTCTTCAGAATCACTCATAGTTTGATTGCTTTTTCAATTTGATTCATTTCTAGATTTACTAATTAAACGCTGATATAATAGATACGATTCGCTTCAAGGGCCCTGTTACAGTAAAATTGAATGAAGGCAGACATTATAAAGGTTCAAAATAAAAGAGTCACGTTGTTATTAACCCCTACTGGTAGTACTGGTCGCACGTTACTTTTCACGTACTAGCCAACGTGCTGCCAAAATATGAAATTGTTTGACTAAACTGCTAAACGTTTATTTTGCACGTGTTTCAAACATACCAAAGGTCAACTGTAGTTCACGTGGCAAAGAAGCGATTCAAAGTTATTAAAACAACCCTAAACTTTATCTGAGTAATTCTTGCAGGATTTTTGATTTTTTCTTGTTTTGTTGGATTCAAAGCGAGGTAGCGGAGTGAATTGAGGTAAACCATTTGATAAACATTAATCTACTTCTCTTTTTTAGTAAGTGTAAGTTTTGGTTTAAAGGTTTATGCAAAAGAAATACCTCTAGAGTTTGTATCGCTAGGTGCCCACATTATGGAAGTTCACAATATTTTCATCTTCACCCATATAAACGCCAAAATTTGTAAGGATGTATATTCGTTACTCAGTCAGATAATCAAGGACTTCTGGTCATATAGGCTTGGTTAAATAGAGTGCCGTGAGACAGCTAGATCGACCATATTCTCCTAAAGAGAAAAACTGGAAAAATTGCCGCCGGAAAAATTTACGAAATGGGCCACTTCGCAAGAGTCACGAATGGATGATCCTTCAGGTCAAGCAGTGGAAATAATAGTGACATCTTTGTAATCCGGGAATAAACTCCTGCAGTTCACGGAAATGGGGCCTGTATTTAACATAGGCGAAACCGCAGGCAGCAGCCAAATAATTTATCAAAATATAGTGGGCAGAAAACAGCTTCTCAGATTCCCAACTTGAGACGGCAGCAGTTCGAGGTAATATCAAAACATTTGTTTACTTTGCTAGCGGACGCGTACATTGATGACAAATGGCATTATATAAGAAGTATTGATACTGTAACCTATCTGAGTCTATATGAAATGATATCAAGTAATTGGAAATGCAAATTTAATTATGTCCATTTCTGTCATTTCGATTCTTAACGTGTCATGAAAGTTTCAATCGCAGCGCAGTAGCGGAAAATTGTGAAGAAATTAAACATAGAAATACCTAGGTGTCGGGTTGTTGTCTCTTTTTTTTTATCGTGCCAAAAATCCCCACGGATACCTCCCCCGCCGGAACTGGAGGAGGAAGTTAAGTCGGACTCGAACCGACTAAAAAGCACGTCGACTGTGGGCCGTCGGTTGCCGGAGGTGAGATTGTCGTAGCCATATCCCTCGCACCCCGGCCGACCCAGGGTATGGGGAGGCTCCTTCGCTGTTTGCGATTCTCCTCCGCTGTTTGCGATTCTCCTCCGCTAATTTGTGATTCTCCTCCGCTTGGGTTGTTGTCTCTTTCTACCTTAACTGCGAAAGTTGTGAAAGTTGGTGATGTGTCTTCGAAGATAGTGAAATACATAAATGAAGAAAAAAATTACATCTGGTATAAAGCCAGGGATAATGAAAACGAATGTTACGACTTTGTCTATTAATTTCTTGTTACGAATCTGAATGAATAAAAGTGAAGTACCACTCACTGATTAATCACGAAATCTTAGAAACTACAACGCCCACAAACTTGAAATTTGGCAGCTAGGTTTCATAAAGGGTGTAGACATCTATCCGCTAAGACCAGATTTTAGGAAACTCCATCCTTAAGGCGGTGAAACGAACTCCACGCGTACGAAGTAGCAGCCGGCGGCTAGTGTACCTATATTATGCAATGCAAGCGATGTTTTATAACGATTTCAATCCTACGCTTTGACCTATAAGCAGGCATAGGTCAAGCGTGGGTGTCTCTACTCATTCCTTCGGGAACCATCTTGTTATACTAGATTAGGTTATAAAGTGTCCGACAGGGATGCGTAAAATTTATAAAACTTTTTGAGTAGTATAATGTAAATTTTGTAAATGTTTCCTGGACTCTTTTTGGTTTCATATATGCTCGCCCATTGCAGGCAATCTAAAAGAGATTTTTGAAATTTATGAATAATAATATTTATTTGAATGAAAATAAATTCATTTTCTTTATTTATATCTCATTAGCCCGTGGCTCCACTCGCATGGACTTCTTGTTCAGCTCCCCTATATGTGGAACTGAAAATCAAAGTTGACTGAAATTAAAAAAAAAATGGGTTTTATACCACTTAGGTGGCAGACAAGCACACGGCCCACCTGATGGAAAGTGGTTACCGTGGCCTATGGACGTATGCAACACCAGAGGCGTCACACTCGTTTTAATATACCTCTACCTACCCCTTCACAAGCGAGTTATTCCAAGGTTTCTTAGACTTCCTTAAGAAATTAATAACAAACTCTAAGTTAGTTGATTACAAGTGTCATTAATAACGACTTTATTAGTTACACTTGTAATCAACTAACTTAACTTAACTTACTTAAAAAGAATTGAAATTTACAGCAACTTTTCACAAACGTAGGTCTAGTACTATCTGTTCTGTGCTTAAGTCGTTACATAAAATGTTGCAACCAAATACAAATTACGACTTGTTGAAGAAATAATGACGTCATAACTCGTATCCTTATCAAACAATGGAATCATAACATGTCAGACACAAGAACACCAATGACGCAAGAAGAGTTCTCGGTAACGAAATGTAAGGACTGCTTACGTAGCGTCGATTTTCCGTTAAGAAAATATTGAAGATTTGCGTAGGACGATCTCATAAAAGGAGCTATGTTGGCTTATTGTTATTCAGCACAAAACTTTCAGCAAGTACGTGACTGCTAAAAATACCGCCTCACACCACTACGGCTGGGGTCATCTGAACTACCTCTTTTACGCAGTAACTAAACACAGGGTGGCTTTGAATTCGTAAAATCCTTTTTGCGATCTACTGGTGATATAGGAGCACCCTGAGTCTGTCCGCGGGTTACATGTTAGGTACATACTAGTTTTTCTTTGAATAAAAATACAGTTAGTAACTGAAAATACTATAATATTAATAGAGACTGAGTTTGAGATGAATCTGAATGGTGTCCAACCATCAAACAATGAATGGAAAAGCTAGTTGGATAGAAGGCAAAGTTCTTTTTTTATACCACATAGTTCGCAGACAAGCACACGGCCTACCTAATGGAAAGTGGTTACCGTGGCCTATGGACGAATGCAACACCAGGGGAGTTACACTCTTGATGCTGACCCTGTAAGAACAGAGAGATTATTTACCTTTGGTCCTCCCACTGACAGCATAAAACCTATCCAGTGAGCCCTGGCTACCCTACTCACCGCCGGGTATATAAGACGAGGTTCTTATAGCCGCGGTATTCTGTAGGGCAAAGGTACTTCCCCAGTCGGACTGCTCGATTGGGACAGAAATACCATCGTGTCCCAAAGTTATAGTTTCAGAATCAATTCTTGTACTCGTTAGAAAGGTCAAAACTTAAATTAGAAATTGACCTTAAGAATAATAAAGCTAGATAATGAAGAACGAAAATGGTGTGCTCCCTAAATGATTACTAATTCATGTTCCAGATTGGTTCGACCTTTATCGTAGCAATACAAGTAGTACGTAACCTTTGCCACAAGACATCCTTGTCTTGTTATCGAAGGATGATGAAGATTGAGGCTAATTTAGGATAATAATAACGTTCAGTGACTGAATATAGTTACAGGACAAGCCGCTTATAATTGAAGGGAATTGAGAAACGTCGACATAAATAGAATATCATGTGTCCTTTGACCAGTTTGTCAAACTTTTTAAGACTCGAACTATCTGTAACTTTTCCCACAAATATCCGTATGGTAATCGGGATCTACGGCTTATCGTGTTCTCCGGCATACATAAGACTGATCTCTTGTAATGTGCTATCCTTTCCACTTACATTAGTATATAAAATAAATGTTTAGGTACATAGACAACACCATTAAAATATGTACAAAGGCCGCTTTATCGCTAAAAGTAATTTCGTAAAAGCAAACTCGGACGAGTATTTCAATGAATTAATGATACAAGTAATGCGTTTTATTATTCATGATTACCTAGTGATAGTAGGTAAAAGCATATATAAATGTTGTATCTGAATAAAGATAAGGACGTAAAAGGTTATTTTAAATAATGTAGGTACTCATTATCAGCAAGGTTTCATAGAAGCACGTTCTAGAACAGATAGAACACGAGATATGCCCGCAGAAAGCTTTGTTTATTACTGTAAGTACAACAAGAAAACAAAAGCAGTATTCCTCCTTTTCTTCTTGCAGTTTCCTTGAATTATATCAACTAATTATTGTGAGCTAATAAACATGCCAGAAACAGGTAGTAAATACAATTTATTGCGAGAACCAACAGACAATAAGCGTTTAATGTAAAACATCCTAGAATTGTATGTAACTATGGGGAAAAGTAATAATCCTACCTTCATTTAATGTGCTGTGTATAAGAGAAAACCTCAGATGCGTTAATGGTGCAGAGGTGCCGCGGGTATGGCAAAGCGAAATTAACTTTTTCTGTAAGAAAGCGTTTGGTTGAAATTAACTGACACAGAGTTTCCGGATGGAGTAGCTGGTATACATTAGTTATTCACAAACATCAACTTACTATACCATGACCAATCTTCTGAACAAATATTTTATAAGCTGCTGTTGCGACTGTTCTTGATTTATAGACCGGTGCCCTACTTATGTTCTAACCAAGACTAGCTAATCTATTTTCCATGCACCAGATTGCATTTTGTATATAGCTACCTATAATTATACTGTGAGGAAGGCTGGGCGGTCTTATGACCTAGTTTATCGACCTGACATAGTTTCCTGCCTTGTAGGACACCTGGAGATCCGTCGGCTTCCCAGGCACGTTGAAGTTTTGCAAATATAAGTCTTTAAGTGAATAACGTATAATTTCTTCTGAGAATATAGAGATTATAGTCCTACTTACTTCCCATCCACGTTTAAAGTTGCAAAGACTGTATATTTTCTATGTCAGTTTTATAGAATTTCAGCTAAACTTGAGAAAATATTGGTACCGATTCGATGGTTGTGATTTCACAGTGGTGTGGTTACCTTGCCAACTGCCGCTGTATGAACATCAGTCAAAATTATAGTCAAAAATAATTCATTCTGCACAAACCATTAAAATGGCACTTATAAAAAGAAAATACTATAATATTAATAGAGACTGAGTTTGAGATGAATATGAATGGTGTCTAACCATCAAACAGGATATATAAATGGGAAAGCTAGTTGGATAGAAGGCAAAGTTCTTTTTTTATACCACGTAGGTCGCAGACAAGCACACGGCCTACCTAATGGAAAGTGGTTACCGTGGCCTATGGACGAGTGCAACACCAGGGGAGTCACACTCTTGCTGCTGACCCTGTAAGAACAGAGAGATTCTTTGCCTTTGGGCTTCCCACTTATAGCACAAAATTTCTCCAGTGAGCCCTAGCTACCCTACTCACCGCTGGGTATATAACACAAGGTATGGTAACACGAGGTTCTTATAAACGCGGTATTCTGTAGGGCGAAGTCCCCAGTCGGACTGCTCGAATTATAGTCAAAAATAATACATTCTGCACAAACCATTAAAATGGAACTTATAAAAAGACTAAATAAATATTAAAAACCAGACTATTCTTGAGTAAATGGATCACACGGGTTCGAAACGAGTCCGGGAAGACTCCGGCAAGGAAATCAACAGATTTTTTACCCAACTACCAAGTAGGGTTATTAGAACACAAGCCTTAGTGTGGTTTGATATCCACTTGAGAAATTATTCTTGACGTGGTTGTTCCCGATGAATGTAGTAAAAGGCGGCTTAGGAATAGGGCTATTCTCAATCGGACAGTAAACTAAAACAGGATGCCGTTCTGCATATTCGGATGTTTCGGATTATTTATCAGTGAACGGCAATAGGCGAATTGATGGAATGATTAAATCTATAGACAGCGGTAACATCGACCGCTGTAGACTAGTCGACTGCGTCTGTGGCGTAGCGGTAGTAAACGCGGCCGCTACGCAGGAGGCGCGGGTTCGATCCCCGCTCAGTGCAAATGTTTGTATGCATGAATATGAATATTTGCATTGGTCTGGGTATTCCTATGTATAATATGTATGTATTTACAAAAAAAAGTAAAGTATCTAAGTATGTTTATCCGCATTCTAGAACCCATAACACAAGCTAGTTAAGCTATGCTTACTTTGGGTCTAGATAGCGTTGTGTAGAATGTCCTACAATATTTATTTATTTATTATTATTAACATTAGCATTTCTACCTGGGTTAAAATATTTGACTATCATTGACTCTCAATGAATCAGTCATTAACATTAGCCAGCTGTCCATTAGATGTAAGTATGTATGTAGGTACACGACTATGAAAATGTATCATTGTAAGCCTATTTGAACATGATAATAATCTCGTGAATAAGCCGACTCAGATAAAAGAACCTTATTAACGCCCGTATGACGCAAACAGCCAATTATTTCATGTAACATATTACTTAGATTAGATTTCACTGGTTATTATTCTGTCATAAAAACGTCCATCTGCTATTGAGATATAAAACCTATTTGAGCAAAAACCTTTATAGTATGTTTACGTCCAAAGTTACATTGGGTTGATTTGATTCTGTAATTGAAATGTACCGTCCATTATATTAGCTGTTGCTCGCGACTCCGCCCGCCTGGAATTCTGATCCCGTTCATTATTGATTATAAATGGCCTATGTTGGTACCTTATAATGTACCTTTGTAATGGCTAAAGGATTTTTGAAATCGGTCATTATCCGAGTTAATCCCAGTTGCGTCGAAACCATGCAAGGAGTGGAATGCCTTGCCTGAAGCTGTGTTTCCGGATAGCTATAAGATAACTTGGGTGTCCTCAAGACTAAAGTGTATAGTATAGGTTACCTACTTCTAGGCAAGCGTGCTACACCGTCGACCACATCGTCACTTATCAACAGGAGATAGAGGTTAAACTCAAGCCTATAAGAAATTAAATAACGTCGTTTTACAAATGGGTAACAGATATAAACACACAATTATTTAGCAATACTTCTTATTCGTAAATAAGAAATATTGCTAAATCATCATGTGACGAAATTTTTAAAGTTTCCTACCCTGAAAAGAAAATAAAAAAATAACACGACTTGGGAAACTAATAACAATACAAGTTACAAACTTTATGAAGCCGAGCAAACTCCGCTTTGTCCAGAATTTTCACGAAGTTTCAACTACAGTTTAACGGTTTCCTAATTGGAATTATTTCACAGGTTTCTTGTACATAAGGTAGTTGCTACATACCGATTGGTGAACGTCTGCAAGGCGCCACCCGGCCATCGACCCCTTGTTTGTGACGAATTCCGCACCCAAAACTGACGATGCACTTCGACTGCACCGAATTTCGCCCGATACGACCCCCTCTCCCGACCTACCCCATGACATCGCGAACCACCCGAATAACAGTGCGCCAACTCCATGGATTACGAAACCAAGTCGTAGGTATGTACCCAAATCTTTGTATTACCTAACTATAGCTCGACCTTTGACCTTTAGGTAAATATTTCAAGTGAAGTGGGAACGCAATCAATTAGGTGTGTATTTATTGCTTGCGTGGGAAACACGGTATACGAAGACATCTATATGTAGATGATCTGTTGACGAACTAACTAAAAATAGGTTAAAGCGTCAATTTGTCTTCGACTTTCATGTGGAGAAACATGAAAGCTTGCTATTGGATTACTTAAAAAGCAGTTTGCTTAAGCCATATTCATTCAACTGAACTGAATCTTACTATCATTAGAAATGCGAAAGCTGGGATGGATTGATGAATGGACATTTGTTACTCAAACATGCCAAAACGGGTGACTGGATCTGGATGAAAGGTACAGAGATAGATTGTAATCTGAAATTGCGGGGGGACTTTTCATCGTGGGAATAGACTCCTGTATTTCGCGGAAAGGGGTAAATATTTCACAGAAGTACAGTTTGCGGACAGCTCGTAAATGGCAATATACCTACATAGAAACGGATATCCACATCCTTCTGTTGAATAAATCAATGAATAAATTTCTATATATAAAAATGAATCCCTATTTCCCTTGGTCACGCCATCACGCGTGAACGGCTGGACCGATTCCGCTAATTCTTTTTTTAGAACATTCCTTAAAGTACGGGGATGGTTCTTACGGAGAGAAAAATTGAAAAAAAAAAAGAATTGACTGTTAGGCGATACGAAGTTCGCGGGGTCAGCTAGTCATTTATGAAATCTATCTATTACACAATTCACAAAAAAAAAACAAAGCCACGTGGTTCCTGGCAGAGTAGAATTTGGGCCACTCCATCTCTTCCCACCGGTGTCCTACAAGGCAACTAAGGGTTAGGTCTGTGCAACATCAGACAGATATACCTACTCGTATACAGCCCAGACTCTGCCTCAGATGCATGGCTCGAGTCGACAATAGTGCCCGGAATACGGCAATAGACTCACTCCCTATTACGTGGGACCGAATACAATGATGAAATGTGGGTGTTAATTCACCTCTGCCTAACCCTCCGAGGATGAAGACGTAATTATTATGTATGTATGTATGTATTACACGATTTCATATTAAACGATTCTTTAAAAAGAAATAATATACAATATGGATACGACATATAGGCAATAATTGAAACCATATACTTGGTACCCCCTAAGCTTCAAGCAGGAAAAGTTTGAACAAAATTGGTCCAGTATTAAGGGCAGAAACTAGAGTTTTAATTTTATAGAATTTGAACAACTTTGAGCACTCTGTAGAATCGCATGTTGCCGCTTAGCTGTTCAAGTAAGTTACCTACTATGCCTATTGTTGTGACCTACTTTGCCTATTGTCGTGTGTGTGTGTGAAGGTGTGTGCGTATTTATTAATGACTTATGACACAGTCAATGACTTTAAAGCAATGGATGAAACTATTTAATGACTTATACAAGTGGTTGCATTTTCTACATTTATTTTAATAATTATTTTGTTAGAAAATTTCGGATTTTATAAATCAGGGAATTTAAGTTTAAATTTAATTTGGTTCTATTCCTACGGACCAGGATGCTTCGCGGTTTCAGTATTTGCACATATGTCGTATCCATATCGTATATTGAAAAGTTTGGATTTTTTAAACACAAAACAATATTGATCATAATATGATCATGCAGTCCATATGTCTACATTATGTAACTCAACACAGACAGGTACTCAGGTTCTAAGAAGCACTAAGGGCCTCATAGACGGGATCACATTTAATGAACCCGTCGTAATCGGGACTATATATAAAGGAATAAAATTCTATAAATATAAATAGGCATCTATTGAATTTCATTTCATCTCACTATTGAAAAGATTTTTGAAACTCCACCCACACATTTTATCAACACAAAGAAAATTTTGAAAATATTGCGCAGAAAGTGTATCATGCGGGCAGAGCCAGTTATAAATATAAAAGTAACCCAGTCTATTGATGTATCTGTTTGTTATTTGATTACGGCTAAACCTTTGAACAAATCGTTATGAAACTTGAGATTGAGAAAACCTGGATAAGGACTTAACTTATTTTTAACTCACGACTTCAAAGACATTATGGATTTGTGAAAGTACAAATACAATATCGACTATGTACTCTATGTAGTCTGTATGTCTATGTAACTCAACACGGCGAGGTACTCAGGTTCTAAGAAGCACTAAGGGCCTCGGGATTACATTTATGGACCCGTTATAATTAGAACTAAAAATAAAAATTAAAAAAATCTATCTAATTTCATTTAATCTTTAGGTTTTTGTAAATGAAGTTATTTATTATATATAGTATCGGAGTACTAACGATGGAACTACACTTCGTTATGTGTATTTTTTTTATTCCCCTTAAATTTATTCATATTTGTGTCAGGGGGTTATTCATCTATATCTGCTTTATTCACACGAATAATCTACAAGCGCGAATAGCAAATACGCATTTTTTTTAGCTTTTTTACACACAAAAAGGACACAAATAAGCCGCTAGTATTGGATAACAGCTAGTAACACAATATATTTGACATATTTTACACATCAGCATGAAGTGTAGATAGCATAATAATGTTATTTGCTCACATGACAAATATTTGGACGGATGCAAATAATGCATAACGAAATGTCCACCTTCAATATGATGCACTTATACCCTGTAGTTATTATGTTACTATTAATATAATAATATATAATATTATGGTACTATTTACCTATTCAGTGCTAATGTCGCGTATTTATTTAGTTATGCACCATAATTAGCTGCGTTGTCCCCAGCAGAGTAGAATTTGTGCCATCCCATCTCTACCCATGAGGTGTCGTACAAGATGACTAAGGGATAGAGCTGCTTAACATCGGACAAATATATACAGCCCAGATTCAGCCTCAGATGCAAAGGCTCGAGTCAACAATAGTGCTCGGAATACGACAATAGGCTAATCCCCCATTACGTGGGACCTAATAAAATGGTTAATGAAATGTGGGTGTTAATTAACCTCTGCCTAACCCTCCGAGCGTAAAGGCGTGATTATATGTATGTATGTATGTATGTTCCAATATGTTCTCATCGTTCAAATTACCTATGAACAAAATTACTTGTAGCTGGTGAAAAAACTCCAAGAAAAATATATTACTCAGCCACTCCACATTGTAGCAAACGTGATGTACTTAATTAAATTGTTCGTAAAAGCACCCACCATTTTGGTTGAACTCCATTTCTATGGAAGTGACTTTTCCCCGAAACAAAATTTTATTTATATTACGCTTTCCGTTACACAAAGTGATCGTATTTATATTTATAAGTATTTTCTGATGTAACTACAACCAATTACAAAAGTGACTTAATAATTTCTAACTTATTGAGCATTAAAATCACAAACAATACTTGAAATATATTTTTACTGGGACCAAAAAATATAAAAGTAATTTAATCAAAATATATTATGTAATTTTTTGGCACATGCATGCCTTGCCAATGTATATACATATTTTTGAATATTTTAGTTTTCAAATAAATAAATAAATATAATAGTCACCCGAGCGCCAGTATCCTGGGTTACATTCAGATTTTGGAGCTTAGAGTTCGCTCTTCTATTCCACCTTTCTAACAATTATATGCTTCATCTAAGCCTACCTTAGCTTTTAAGAGAATGACTGCCATTTAACCGCCTTAACAGTTAAGTTGGTTTAACAGGTACAGCGATTGTGAGATTATATCGAGCGTGTAAAGTAAAGGTCTGTACACTCATCTATAGAATTTATAATAAGTAACTCATAAGTATAAATAAATTAATCAAGTAAACTTCATGTTAGTTTCTTGCTGACGTAATAACGTTACCTCCACTCAAAATTACTTTCCACAACAGAACCGTACTGAAAATGACTAAAGGAATTTCTCCATTTAATTGCCGTAGCACACCCACACCCTACAGCGCAATGTAGCATATGACAAGCTGAATGAATGAAACTGTGCTACAAAACGCTACGAAAGTGCTACGCATTTTCTTTTGTGTTGGCATGAACTTTTACCTAGAACTGTATATTATGACAGTTAAAAACGTATTATAATAAACGAAAGGCTTTTTCTAGTGAAACGTGACTCATTAATATTTTTATGTTTGACTCATATTTTTCACTGTATTCATTAACTTATTATATGTGTTATTGAGTGATAAAAATTATAATGATATTAATTAATTTGGTTTTTACTACCTTTTACCACCGTATGATCGCACAATTGGTATAATATACATTTCAAAACTTGTAATAGGTACGAGTATTTGTGTAATGGTTTAGAAAATAGTATACATGTAGGTAACCTCTAATTAAACAAATTAGTTAAAGCGTTCCACGAGTAAAATACTTTTCATATTAACAAGTTTCAAACAAATCTGATAATATTCAAGCATAGATGAAAATGAGTATAGACAATTTTGTGTTTTGTTAAAAAAAAACACAAATGTAAGTATCTAAAAACATGCATTGCACGTAAAATATTTGTATTTCTAACGAAAACGTATCGAAAGAACGGAGCATTGTGATTGGCCGCCTGCCTACTGTGAACCTGTGTATGTGTAAAGCCAGCCAATCGCAATGCTCCGTTTTCTCGATACGTTCAGTCAGGGTACTGATGAAATGAATATTATCACAACTTATCTCCTTGAAAGCAAGTCACACTATCTATCTACCACTACAACAATCGTCACTATATTATACAAAAAAATTGTAATATCTATCTGAAGTGATTATATGTCCGAATTTAGCTCCTTCAACTAATTAACTTCTTAACTCGTAAAGACTCTATTTATATATATTATATACATATATTCTTAGAGGTTCATTTTCATGTTCTAAATTTAAACCAGAGGCGCGTCTGCTTCAATACACCTATACACGCGTCACGAATGATCTATGCAGGCTCTTCATCCTAAAGGTAGTCAAACTCCACCCTACAAAACCTTCCCTCACGCTGTTGAATACAGAATTGGTACATCTATATTTATATTTGAAATGAATCAAGCTAAATATAAATGAACCATAGTTCATTAATTGTCAACAGTTCATCGGGAATCAAAACCGGTGTCGTAGTTTAGCAAGATGAATAATCTGTGGGTGCGATCGATACAGAATGCCGCGGCGGGTTGAGGGTAAATGGGGGGAAACGGGGCGGTTGGGAGGAGATGGGGATGGGGTGGACGGGGGGCACTGTTTCATTGAGAACGTGTGGGCGGCGAGCGTGGGCGACTGCTTATAAAGCCGCCCGGCCCTCCCCGCCTCCGTGCAGTCTTGACTTGACCGCGATCAGAGTAACACAGAACAGTGAACAGTGCAACATGCGGCTTTCGAGCTTCAGGTGAGCCTTATTTATTTAACTTTAATGTTATCGAAATAACATAAAAAAGTATAGTCATATTGTTTTAAAAATATTGGTGCTGAATAGAATATTATTTATTGGGATAGATTGTAGATATTGTTACCATTATTAATTATTTTTTTATTTATTTTTGTAAATTAAAAATAACAGTATAAATATTATTGTTTTAGGCTATTTTCAATCTTACTTGGCTACTTAGTAGCACAAGCTAAGGCCTATCCCATGCAAAGTTGGCCTATGTATCCACAAGCTTCACGGGAGTACCCGGATGATGAATATTATTACGCACCAAAAGTTCAGTATTACTATGATGCCCCAGCAATGAGTGTACCCGAAATGCATGCTCCAGTTTCATACCCGTATATCTATGACCCGTACGGACACTTCGTGGCAGACGAAGCACCCAAGAGACAGGAAGATAGAATAGCAGCATTACCCATCGGACAGGAGACATGGTTCGAGAGTGACACCACGCCCCGCTGGCAAACCAACGATATTGATGACGTCAGTGCAGCTTTTCTCGACAATTTAATTCTTACTCAGATGGCTCAAGACGCGCAACGGCGACGCGAAAATGCTCGCGCAGCCTTCCCGCCTGTTGATTATGAGGAGCGCGACGTTGAGGACGAGGACGTTCGCGAGCTGAAGGCTTTAGCCGGACAGCCTCTATATCATGTACCAAAAACTGTACCTAGATACGATGAAGATGACTACGCATCTGATGATGGATTTATCAACTGGAATGGAAATAAGAGAAGTGTCAAGGCGACGACGGCTGCTCCAGTAACTGCAACTGTAGCTCCTAACGAAGGTGACAAGGAATTTGTGATGCTGCGACCTGCACAAAACTCACACTCACACGGACATCACAATACTCACATGAAACGAAACCAAAATGCATTTTACGACACCATTGCTCGATATTTTGCCAACAAGTCAGCTAAAACAAACCCACAAGTACGTATATCAATTTATTTTAAACCTTTCTAACTTTTTTTTAAAAATTTTACCTCTTAAGTAATAAAAATGTGCCCCACGTAGAAGAAAATTTATTACTCGATGTTTTGGAACTAACTGACTTGACTGTAGAAGCCCCGAAGTCTAAAAATAGCATGGCTGGGTAGGGGGTGGCGGGTGACACAGTGGCCCCCGAGGCCGGGTCAATCGGTGCCGAGAGGGTACAAGCGCTAGTATCACCTCAGATCGCTTTATGCTGATCTACTTATGCCTCATACGAATTCTTGGACTTTTCTAAGTGTACCTTTTTATTTAACAGGATATCCCTCAAGGACGAAGAATCGAAAAGCGTTTTGTAGCAGGTGATTCCGACCTAGTCATGGAACTTCGAGGCCTAAAACATCGCATCGCCACTTAAATGAATACATCGGATTATCGCCAACAAATATGAGACTGAGTAATATGTAGAATAATAGCTACGCAGCGGCGACAAACACTACGATCGCGTCACCGACAAACTAAATAGGAAAAAAAATTGATACGTGTATACATGTACCCATTTCATAAAGTTTTGTCGTCCACTTCGAGTAATAAGTAACGTTGTGTCAATGAATATAATATAAATGTAAAAAAAAGTTTAGAAGATCCTTTTCTATCTCTATAAATACATACTTTCAGTACAGTACTAGTCGTAGGTATGTAAAAGTGTGAAATACGGATAAATGATGGTACAAAATGTGACTATAATCCCATTTAACAAATGAGTTGTTGACTGAAATATGCATGATAGTTTTTTAAATAAAAATGTTGCTCCCTTCAATTGGCAGCTGCTAGCACAATGTGTGCTCTTTGTAAATATATATGTGTAGGTACTGATCGTCTAAGACTTATAATTATTTAGATAGAAGTCAATACATCAAAAAATTAAACATAAGGTATGATTAAAACTATTTTCAAATTTTGTATAAATCAATTGCAGATTGTCTTACTGTTTTTCTACATAACGCCTAAGTCAAAATCATCTTAATGAAGAAATATAATGAAAATTTGTCTTCGCTGTGTTAAAGTATTTTATATTAAGTAACAATTCGTTAAAAATTTATTATAATGTATAAAATTTGGTACATTACTTCTTTAAACATAATTCATTGGCCTATCAGGAAAACATTGTAATTTTTCTCAGGTGCTAATTCATGGTAAAGTGGCGTGAATAGAAATCAAGCAGTAGAAAGAAACAAGATTTTCAGATAAATTTAAATTTAAGTTCATATTGAATAAAGCATGTTATGTTTTCTTTTGTAGTAAAATTAGGGACTACTTCAATGCAGGTACCTAATAATGAACAGAAATATGAAATAATAAGTTCTTGTGTATACGAAATCATTGTAAAATGTCTAAGGACCATCTTGTTTCTATTCACACGTTGATATCTATTCCCCCATTTTAAGGTATTTTTAGTTGAACTTGTTAACGATCGGGCTATGCAGACAATACCACAAACGAACTTTGCAAAGCAAAACATATAGTATATATACCTATTTATCTGTAAGTGTGAAGATTCTCTCGGGAAGCAGAGGATACGTGATATTTTAGCTTTACTGCTTCTTAACTAACATTTATAAATGCAATTGGTCTATGAGACCGATAAAAACACTAAAAAAAATCTACTTTGTTATTCTTTTATCTATTTGCTAATGTTATATCCAGAAATTGCTACTGTCCATTATTAGAAAGTTTTGTACCCACATTTTCGACCATCCTAATGTCTCCATTATTCATCACCTTTTAAGATCGAGTAAGTAAAGTATCTTTCAAAGTACATATCTGTTTATAGTAAAGTCAAATTACTTCCCTAAATTAAACCTAACCATTTCTTAAAATTAGTTTGTAATGTTGTGTAAAGTATTACTAGTTGATGTTAAACGTTACAAAAAAATATAAAATAAAATAGTTAATTACAGTGGTAAGGTTATCTACTTCAAGCATCATGTTTGTTACCTTTGCCTAGAAGCAAATAAAAAGATTTCTACCAAAGATAGAATTCACAATAAATAAAACCGTCAAATTTTTTGTAATAATTTGTCCAAACTTGGTATTATAGATGCCGTTTTGTAAAATATTGCTCAGAAGATTGTCTATCGGTAGATACATGGCATTATCATGTGCATCTGTGTATTTGTATTTTATATAGTCACTACCATATTTTAATAGATAGGTATTTTTTTAATTATTGCCTACTTGTAACTGAAAATGTACCTATGGATACAAATCCGAACCTTAGCGAATATGATATTGTATCAATATAAATGAAGAAAATAAATTCAATGAGTGAAAATAAACTTATTTTAATTTCCTCCTTAAAAACGTAATAGAATCAAGTCTTTTACGAATTAAGTAGTCTGAGTCTGAGTCTGGTGCCTTCAGAAGTAGTTTAACAGATTCCAAGTTACCGATTATCTTGGTTTTAAAGGCTTATATAAAATAATAAACAGAACACAGCTATATTCTATCATCGCACCGACCGCCATAGGCAGGTAGGTACCAGTCTATCCTCACACACTCGACCACAAACTGTGCTCACTGTGCGGTATGAAAGGAACTTAATTCCACGCACGCTCAAGCTGTGTAATGATACTCCCTGGTGTGGTTTTTACCAAGCGACTACAATATTAATACCTTCAAGAAGGCCATTAGAAGGTTCTTGCAAGGTCGGCAGCACGAGTATGACTCCCTTAGTGTTGCACACATCCCATAGACCACGGTAACCACTTTCCATCAGGTGGGTCGCGTGCTTGTTTGCCACTTAAATGGTATAAAAAATATTAAACTTATCCTTCGACGATTACAAAAATTCTGATTACCTCAATTACCTATTTTTTTGTTTTGTTCCCATATACGTACACGTACAGTCACCCCCAAAAGTAAGGAAAGCCTATGGACGTTACCTTAACCAGCAGTATACTATTTTCACACAGTTGATGATTCCTATCATTTTGTTCCCAATCTCTTTCTACCGCTAGCTTCACTCAGTAGGTAGCAATACATACCGTTATGTATAGGTACCATTTGCTACCATAATAATAATAAAAAAACCTATTAGAGGGTGCCGATAATTGTATTCCTAGGTGTACTGGCTGGCACGTGAGACTAGCTTGGTCCGCGAAGATATTAGTGGGGCCCTACACTCATAGATAAAATTGTAATTTATCCTTAGTTAAAACCAGGGGACGAAAAGGCTAAAAGAACAGGTAAAATTCTTCTAGTTTTAAACGTATGTACGAATATATTGAATTGAAATGTTCACACCTATTAAGATCTTGAGTTATATTCGAGCTGATTTTCTCAGTGGTGCAGCGGTAGGGACCACGACTGCTGTGCATGATATCTCGGGTTTGATATCTGAGTCGGGCAAATAATATATTTCAGTGGCAGCTCAGAGTCAAAAAAAATATGCTCGTTCATTTTACTTGGGTACCAAAAACAGCTAAAGAAATATGTTTATTTTTAGACACCTACGCCTTCTGAGGTATATAAACGTGAGTATAAATATATAAAATTCAACTGCATTTAGATAAATATTTCCTTGAATAGAACCGTTTCATCTAATACTTTTCTGTTCAAGGAATTAGGTCATTGGGTCGCCACGATCGATGTGCTAGTAACCGGCCACTAAGTACTTATTATGCACCTCGATCAGTTTCAAAGTGCTTCCCAGTATCCAACAGGTAGACGCATAAATATTATAATGTTTACTTTGAGTTTCTCTTCCCATGCGGTGTCGTACAATGCGACTAAGGGATATAGTTGTTTAACATCAGACAGATAATATACAATACAGCCCAGACGCAGCCTCAAATGCGTAGCTCGAGTCAACAATAGTGCCTGGAATTCGACAATAGGCTCACCCCCTATTACGTATTTTACACCCACATTTCACCAATTATTGTATTAGGTCCATACAATAATTGGTGGAATGTGGGTGTTAATTAACCTCTGCCTAACCCTCCGGGGATAAAGGTATGATTATGTATGTGTGTTTACTTTGAGCGCCAAAGACCGTCGCCATCTTGAAACCTCTTTGAAATCATATCTTTTGTGCTAAAGCCGTCTGGAAATAAACATAGTGGCGGAACTGAGGCTTGTTACATATCTAGATATCCGAGCTAATCTATAGTAAAACCACGGAGGAAAGAATATGACTACATTTCCTTCTCCATGAGTGACCAACGATTCCATGAAATAGCAAAAATAGAAACTACGATGGTTACTGACAAAGGCATACTGTTTTATTCCAAATAAAAGACAATTTAGCACGATTTGATATTATTGAAAGGAAAGTGGCGGTGTTCACGGGATTGTTGGTTTACATTGATTGTTACTATACACCGTTTGTATTCAAGCACACCGTTATGCGAGTCTTGTACTTACCTCAACAAAACAACTCTATTCTACATAAGTACTCCTAGCACCTTCAATAATGCGTGGTAACCAATGCCATTATTGTAAATTAATATGTGGAGACGGCTCTAGTAAAATTGACTCCCTAAAACCTATTAATATTATAAACGTGAAAATTTGCAAGTATGGATGGATGGATGTATGGATGTTTGTTACTCTTTCACGTTAAAACTACTGAAACGAAACTTTACAATAATATAGCTGGTGTATAAGCTAAGTATAACACATAGGCTATATATCAGCGATGAACGGGATCAGAATTCCATGCGGGCGGAGCCGCAGGCAACAGCTAGTTATTCATATTCTTCACAACTCACAAGGCACCACTAAACTCAAGTAGGTCATTACTCTAAGTCCAGGGCGGATGCGCTGCCCCTGAGGCTGTCCTCGGGGACCCATATCCGTGCTATGTACATAAGTATAGAATTTCGAGTCAGTTGACTTCCTCAGCCTTCATCAACAGGTTACTAACTAACCGGATATATATACGGTGTTGTACATTATACAGTAGAATAGTAGAGTAGGTTTAACAAATAAGTATGAGTATTTTTTTTTACACAATACTCATCTGTTCGCATTAGTGACGGAAATATATAATTTTTTAATGCTTCAGAATTATAAAGAAAAATTTATATAATTATATTGGTATGTTTTCCTTCTTTATTGTTGTGTTCGAACATCACATGAAAGCTGTAAAATGATGAACCGATTCTACTTAAATGTTGCATAAAGATTCTCCAAGAGAAGCATAGTATCACGCTCATATACCCAGGTATAAACATAGGTACCTACCTAAATTCGATCAATCCTTTATTCAGTTCTAAAACACTAGGTTTTTGCCTTCCGCCTGCTGAGTGTATCCTACTAATATTATAAATGTGAAAGTTTGTGAGAATGGATGTGTGGATGTGTGGATGTTTGTTACTCTTTCACGCATAAACGGCTGGACCGATTTGGTTAAAATTTGGTATGTATATAGGTTATACCCTGGATTAACATATAGGCTATATATCAGCGATGAACGGGATCAGAATTCCACGCGGGCGGAGCCGCGGGCAACAGCTAGTTTATTATATTTTGTTCTCCTGCAATTTAATTATGTTTACCTACTTTATTTTCTCTGCGAGCTCCGAGACAGTTTAGCTTTCCCTGAGACTTCCGTTCGCCACGGCTCTATTTTGGAGGGAGGCCCCCCGATCTGATGCCGACTGTACTTTTATATGTAAAATAGATTATGAAAGGCGTACATTTCATGAAATGGTGTACATTTTGAAATGTCACAAAAATATGCACCAATTATCTTAAGACAAAATATTCTTCTATTATCTGTTATTAGTATATGAATGGTGCAGAATGCACAGATATTCGTATTTTCATACAAATAAGACTTTTTGCATACTAACATTATTATAAGGCATTAAATAAATGAGCAAGTAAGTCATTATTATGATGACAAGTTAGTAAAATAATTACTAATAACAAATGAAGGTGACACAGATCATGTTTCTATTTTATTTAATTATATGTACCTAGTTTCTAAAAGTTGCCCTCAGTTCCACCCGCGTGGAATATTGAAACAGATAAATATCTTTCCTGTAATATTAATGTACGACGCATAACTGTTAAATGTTCCTTTAAATAAATAAATAAAGCAATAGAAATCTTAGAAAAAATATGTATTAACGGCCGTTCCCAATAACATATCTACAGATAAAGGTAAAGGTAGAGATAGTTCTTTTGTCAAATCCTATTATTTTGCTACTATGAATTGCGTTACCATATGTCAAAACTGGCGATAGATAGGTTATTGGGAATGGCCGTTAACCAGTAAAGTTAGATACAGCGGTTCTGTTTTTATATAGGAATACCACCATCCTTGAGGTCCAAAACTCCAAACTACCTCACATGCAAGTCGGTGCCCCTGCTACACAACGGACTAGTGTCTGCCGCAGGTTTTCTTCTCAAGGTATTTTTTTGTACCGTCGAGCACTCAGCCCCACCTAATGGAGAGTGGTTACCGTGGCCTATGGACGTGTGCAATACCAAGGGAGTGACCCTGTAAAAACAGAGAGTTTCTGTGCTGTCGGTGCAGAAGAAAAGAAAGCAATATAAGCCTTTGGTCTTCCCACTGACAGCATAAAAGCAGCTCAGCCCCTCTAGACAAGTGGCAATTCGTTGCTCGGCGTATGATGGAATAGAATGCCAAATGTATGGGATTTGACGTATATGACAGGCGTCAACGAATGTCAAAAATGTCAAATCATATACATTTGTCATTCTATTGCATCATATGCCGAGCAACGAATTGCCACTTGTCTAGAGGGTCTGGCACTCTACGCACTGCCGGGAAACCAACACGAGGTTATTATGGCCACGCTATTGAATATATACATGTAGAGCGGAGGTACTTCCACAGTCGGACTGCTCAATTGGGGCGGAAATACCTCGTTTCCTACCTCTGTAAATTGCCGTTTAACATTAGGTTTGGAGGTCAGATGGTGGTCACTCCTGGAAAAATCGATAGACCGATCAAAAATTGTAAGTAGGTATAAATGGGTGACAATAATTGAATAAATTGAATTTAATAAACTAATAACCAACGCAGGCCTCGGACTCCGGCAAACTTTAGACACCACTGGGCAATCGCCAGGAAGACGTTGATATATTGACATATTCTTCAAAGATATATTCTCGCCTTTATTCCCGGAGGGTTAGGAAGAGGTTAATTAACACCCACATTTCAACGATCATTGTAATTCGGTCCCACGTAATATCCGTGAGCCTATTGCCGTATTCCGGGCAGCGCCATGCATCTGAGGCTGAGTCTGGACTGTATATATCTGTCTGATGTTAAATCCCTTAGTCGTCTTGTACGACACGACATGAGAAAATTTGGGGTGCCCCAAATTCTACTCTGCCGGGAACCACGCGGCTATTGTTCATCAAAATGCTAATTTCCTTTCATTAGATAAGGTTCAGATTATATTGTTACTAGCTTTTGCCCGCGGCTCCGCCCGCGTGGATGTCGGTTATTGCGACCAAACATAGCCTATGTCCTTTCTCAAGGTCTAACCTACCTCTATACCAAATTTCATCAAAATCGGTTCAGCGGTTTAGTCGTAAAAGTGAGACAGACCGACAGACAGACAGACAGACAGACAGACAGACAGAGTTACTTTCGCATTTATAATATTAGTAGGGATAGGGATCTACCTAGATACTAATTTAATCTTCTAGTTCAGTACTAAAAGAAACCGATAATATAAGACAATATTTAACTTTCAACATAGCAGCCTACGCACAATGTTAACCTTTGACATTTCAGCACCACGCCCACACGGCATCTACTTAGGTACTTTATTTTCATTCTATGGTATTTCTCGTGAAAATTTAATAACTACGAATGTTTGAAATGAAATGAAATGAAACAATTTCCTATCTCTAGGCACTTTTATGCTTTGGTAATTATTTATTGCATTTATTTCGGTATTTATTCCATTTATCCTGCACATATCTAGTCGTCATCATTATCATGGAGACGTATTTTCCTGATTGCATCCTAGGCCAAAGTGAAGTCGGAGCTCAGGATCCGCCTTCCGGCTCTTCCTCCTCCACTTCGCACGATCTTTGGCGTCCTTGGTAGTGAGACCATTGGAACGTATGACACCCTCCATGATGTCATGCCTTCAGTCTACCGCCTACCCCTCCTACCGGATCGCACGTACCTAATATTGGGTTAGGCGTTTTCGGGGGCCCCACCAAGATCTCCATGGTCCAAGCCAACCTCGCCTGTAGGCTGGTAGGTACAGTCGACAAAAGGAGATACGGTTGCACTTTTTCATATAAAGTAGTATGCAAAGGTGCAATTGTATCTCTTTTGTCGACTGTACATCCGCTGATTAACTAGCGAGGCTCTAGCGCAGGTTTGTACAAACAGCCGTACGCGATGGACGCCAATACCTAGGTACTACTGAACGCATTTTGATGCGGTTTTTTTAGAAGTCTTAGTCAGACTTCAAATCTTATGTATGTGTCATAGTTATTATGTTTCAACGCAATTGGTTGAATACCAATGAGATGATAAAGACATATGACTTAAAGTAAGGATAACCCACATCCACACCGCCGCCGGCGTGGCGTCGCGGCGACGGAACCACGGGCATCAGCTACAGCTAGTAGGTACGTTATACACGAATTAAAATCTCATTTCGTGCTCATTTGTCTAGCTTTATATTCTGGAGAGCAGGCAGAGGATCAAGCGGGTTTGTGTCGTGTATTTATTTGTTATAAACTCATGTAATTGAGTCACTATACTGGGAATTCCTATGTTAAAATGCTTAAATAGTTTATACTTTATACCTAGATACCATGTGCAAACGCCTAGGTACATACATCAGTACCTACTCTAGTAACAGCCAGCCGTTTAATCATAGCTATTATTTCATTCATTTCTTTTCTACTTTATTTCTGAATATTTCGGTATTCGTTTAATTAGACAATATGAGGGTAGGTAGATTTATTTACTTTTAGACTTTTACATTCTTAATTGACACTTTTGGTCTCAGACACACTTGGTCGGGTAGCCGGAATATCCATCGCATTTTACTATAGAAACTCCAATCTTGTGCCAAAACAATAAAGTTTGCGACATTTTGTCAGCACAAACAAACTGCAGTATTTTAGGTACAAGTTGTACCGTACCTACTTTGTTGATACTAGAAAATAACCGAAAAGATCCAAGATTAGAAGTTATGACACTAGAAGCTAGTCTTGCCTTCGAGGATAAATATGCAGTTGAAGATTGTACTAGAAAACAACCAATTTCGTCGTCATCACTGAGTTAAGTGCCGCTTCTGTCTGAAAGCTTTTTTTTTTTAAATTTATTCTACATAAATTATTAAGTCATTAATATAAAAGGAGTAACCTACTTCATTTCTATTTTTATAACTTGCACTATTTATGAAGTAGAAAAAAGCGAATCTAGCTTAGGCGGGACTCCAACCCGCGACCTTTTTCTTACAGGGATAATTCTCTAACCACTGAGCCACTTGGGCCTCGCCCGAATAGTAAGTATACTGAATGCTTTAAAATTTCATTAAATGAACAACGTGATTTTCAGAAATTCTTTCCTTTCGATTAGGAAAGAGAAAAGAGTCCGTCCGAGGTCGATTCTCTTTTCCCTTTCTTAATCGATTTGAACAGTTAGCTTAATAAATGCTTCAAAATTTCATTCAATTCTTTCCTTTTCATTTTTTTATTTTGCCATAGGCGGCAGCGTTTCGAGACGCTGCCATCTCTATAATGTATCTGAATAATTAAGGTAACTGTACCAATGGTAGACACTTTAAGGAAAAATAAAATTTCAATCTAAAAAATTTAACAAATTAATTACAGCATGGTCGTTACATTTTTTTTTAACTGTTACAGCAACAATTAGACATTAACTTTTGCCCATAAAATCTTTAAAATCTATCATACTTTTACTTAAAATTAAATTATTATGCACTCGGTCGAAAACACCAATGCTAGACATCATTGTCCCAATGGTCCAAGTATGTCAATAACTTCAATATTTATAACGTTTATACTAAAATTAGTAATAATCATAAGTTATAAACAAAAAAATCACACCTATAAAAATCAGTACCCTTGGCAAAAATCTTAAGAAATAACACGACCGTGTTCACGGAGTCACATTATTTGCTGTCAACAGTCTTTCTAAATTTACTTCGGATGGTGTTGCGAATATTTGAACATATCTTATAGATACCATTAGGCATCTTTTAAGTCAATAGTCTTATAAAACAAATGGATAATTTTCTCAAAATACTGGGTTTTGTTCGAAAGTGTCTAGCATTGGTACAGTGTCGAGCATTGGTACAGTTACCTTATGTCGACTGATTTATTTTTTTCTACTTTGAGCTCCGTGTACTTCTCTTTTCACATTAATATCCATAGTCAGTCTAATCTCACGTACCTATAGTTTGTCATCGATCATTGGGTGTAGGCCCTGGGCCCTAACAAGATCTTAGGGCTCCAAATCAATCTCACGTGCACGCGATCACGATGTCACCATCTGATTTACAGATGAAGCTCTGGTGCAGGCTCTTGGGGTTGAGGGGTCAGATGAATGTCACTCTCCAATCTCTCCATACCTATTACTATTATCAAACAGGCGAAAAGGTGCTGAATATTTTCACACCTACACCTAGATATAATTGTTATGTTGAAATTTTCAGTTAATGCTAACTGCTATAGGTATAGGTTGTATGCATGCGCTATGTGCCTATATTATCATAAATCACGTATATTTTTGTTATCTTATGATTTTATGTTAGGTATCATATGATAGCATGAATCTTTATGAATCTTATGTTTTTAAAAAATACTGTCATAACTAATTAACTGTAAACAAGAGCTTTTTATTGTCCATTCGGACAAACTACATAAATATATTAGTACTTAGTGGTTGAGGAGGAGCAGCACAAAATATTTATAACAACAACAATCGACTATAATTAAAAACACTTTAGAAAGTTAATCTATGACTATGACACAGCACCACAGCACTAGTCTAAAAAATGTATCTGTCAAACTGTCAATATTGTCATTATTGTCAATGTCATTGTCATTACAAAGTTTATGGAAATCAAAACAAATATGTAGCTGATGAATTTTTATTGTTTATTTTCGTCTGAATTTATGAACGAATGTGTGTGAAAGTTAATTTTATGCATAAGTCGCGCGTCTCTAACTCTATGAGGGTGTTTTTGTCTACAAGTTATTTAACATTCATTATATCACTATAAAAACCGCTAAAGTTCCCGTTATAGTGCGGGCGTAACTTAGATTCCACGTCAGTAGTGTTTATTATTTTGAAGATTGATAGTAATGGGTCGTTCTAAAGGTTATCAGGATTTGGACGATAGTCATGTTCGCCCACGATCGCCTGGCCCGGCGATGCCTCCCCCTCAAGAAATTGAAATGGCATCAGTATCAGTGGTACCTGACGGTAAGCTTCATTAAAGGTTCATTAGCGTTTATCACTTTTAGTATGTAATCAACTCATCATTGATTTATTACTAACTTAGCACGTGTAATATCACGAAAACTTGTGAATTTAAAAATTGTTTTGTTAATTATAAAATTTTATATAATTAGATCTTACTATAATGTTTTATGAGTTGTAAACAAACGTCTTATATTAGCATACGTAAATCCATCTTCATGCCATTATAATAGATAATACAACCATGCTTAAACATTCTGCAGTAGACTTGCCTTTGATTAAATTTTATATTATAACAGAAGAGTGCTCAAAAACTTACCTAAAGTTAGTAACTTCTTCCATTCAAATTTTCTGCCCCGTTCCTGTTGATGTCATTTAAATTCTACCCTTCTTCATGTATGGGTATGAATCCCAGTTACTTACCAGTTGCAGTGGAACTGCAGCTCTTGTCTTCTTTTTTTTTAATAGATGCTTGACATGTTAGACAGGCCTTTCCGTTGGCTGTTAGGCTGCCTTCTTTTTATTCTCTTTCAGAGGTTATCCCAGGTGTGTAGTCTTTTTAACCGTCTAGTTCCCAGTTGATTTACGAGACTATGCTAGTCTATTCTGGTGTTGAGTGACCAGATGTCCTGGAAAGACTGGATGTCCTGGAAAGACTGGATGTCTTTGTATAACAGGGTTGTTTTGACTATTTCCTCCTTTGTGGGAATATTCAGGTGTTTGTGCAATTCATACATTCTAGTGAACCATTAAGCATTTGCAATAGATTTGAGCTCTTCTCTCGTACTATTTCTTTTCCTAATTTGCTTTATTTTAGTTTATATGGAAGCAAGTACTATCTGACCCCACAACTCTGCCAGGGTCCCCTTGACAATCAGGTGAATGAGTGTGCAGGTGAAGTTGGCTTAGGCCTTTAATATCTTGTTGAAGCCCTATACACCCAATACCATTCAAAGTTTATTGATGCAATATTTTTCACATATCATGTTTCAGATACTTTCACTGTCACTCAAGCTGTAAATGCTCTTGGTTTTGGATGGTTTCAAGTGAAACTATCTCTATTCACTGGACTGTGTTGGATGGCAGATTCAATGGAAATGACAATACTGAGCATTTTGTCACCCGCATTGCACTGTGAATGGAATATCAGCAAGTGAGTTGCTTTTTTTACCCATACTGAAAATACCTATTTTCCTGGTTGTCAAAGCCTAGTGTTCCTTTTTTCTCCTTTTGGGTTGGCTTATATGTCTTTTTATGAGACTGCCATCTAACCTCCAAACGCCATCAGTAAAGCCTGTGTTAAAACACCCTCAGATCATGTACTTAATCATGCTATGATGAAAATTTGTCTAGGTACTTCAACCATCTTCATATAGCATTACACTGTGTGTTTTGGCACTGTTAAGATTCTCTTTCATATTTATTCTCACATTCACATTGCTTGGAACACAAAACTTGGAAAGAAATGAATAACCAACCTACACTAATGGTGTGGACACCCTCTCCCAAACTTGGGCTCATAGGACCGTAAGTCAAGTCACTTGCTTAGTGTGATTACATCAAGAATAGTAATTACTTTACACTAATTTCAGATACCAGCAAGCATTGACAACAACTATAGTTTTTATGGGCATGATGTTAAGCTCTACATTTTGGGGTAACATAAGTGACCGTTATGGAAGAAAAACCGTAAGTAATGTCACCATACATATTTTTAGGTGTTAGTTGCTTACTGGCTGAGGCCTTACGAGCGAGAAGTCTCAGGTTCCAATCATTGGCGTCGAATCGTTGGCGGGTGCGAGAGATATGGCTCAGTAATCTCACTTCTGATAACCTATGACCCACCAAAGTCCATAACCGCCTGTTCCGGCTTCGTGGGGATTTTGCGCACGATAAAAAAGTTCAAATCATGGCCATTTCACTACCAATGTGAACCCTGTCCTAACACAAGCAATCTAGCTTAGCTAGAGGGTTAATGGAAATACTAATAATTTCAGTAAAAATTCAAAATGACCCCCTACAGCTGAGATTGTATTCATTAAATCATAAGAACCACTCAAAGAGTGTTAGCTTGGTTATAACTACGTCATTCTAAAAAAAGGTTGAGAAGTGTTGATCAATTGCTTTCTTTTGTAGGCCCTTAGTATGTGTGGTGTACTACTGTTCTACTATGGTTTATTGAGCTCAATAGCACCTAATTTCCTATGGTTATTATTCCTGAGGGGCCTTGTTGGATTCGCTATAGGATGTGTACCACAATCGTAAGTAAATCATGTCTCATTCATTATATGTACTCGTATTAATTATCAGTTAGTTGTTAACTCCTATGATTATTCTTTGCTTTTTCTTTTTTCCTGAATATTATTCATTATCTCTTTATTGTTGCTCTCAATATTGCATCTACTAAGTCTTTCTCTGCACCACCTTTGTTTGGTTGGTAGAGAATGCCTGTGGCATCAAGTTCGCTTAAACTTGTGTAAAGTCTAATAAATAAATAAAATAACTCATTTATTATAGGGTATCTGTTTAATTTCTTTTCGAATGCACAATCAAGCGGACTCTGTTGAACTTGATTGTTCCAATCGTCGTCTGTAAATAATTTAATATTTTTACACTTTTTTTCAGTGTTACGCTGTATGCTGAATTTTTACCAACAAAGCAAAGAGCGAAATGTGTTGTACTTTTAGATGTAAGTATTAATGCTTATCAGTCTTATCACCATGTAGTAGGTACATGAGCTCGTCAAGAAATGTCAAGAATAATGTAACATATTTTTTGTGTCTGTAAAAACACCTTGAACATGGTGACAAAGTGGTGACTTTACCTTCAGCTTAGCTTCAGCTTGAGGCGAAGTCAAATTGACGTATCCTATATAAAAAAAAAATCATACATCTTATTTTAAACCTTTCGATTTCTTTTAAATTAAAATGCTCAAAGACTACCAAATTAAAAAAAAATCGGGCGTGGTCATACTGAAATCTCGGTTTACAATTTATTTTAAATATCGAATCGAAAATACAAAACACGTTTTTTTTAACGTAATGTATGTAATACAAATGGTAAGTATACCGATAGCTCTAAAAGAAACATAACGTTAATGAATCGAGCCTCTGAATTGCCTCCCATGGAAGCAAATTTAAAGACGAATATTCACAAAACAAAGTAGTTCATTCTTCATAATATTTTTCAGTGTTTCTGGGCGCTAGGCGCATGCTTGGAAGTGGCATTAGCTCTGGTGGTGATGCCCACATTAGGAGTTCACTGGCTACTTGCGTTATCGACTATACCTCTACTCATTTTTGCTCTGATATGTCCTGTAAGTCCTTATTATATCATAATCAACGTCTAAAGTAGCAATTCTCATTCACATTTTTAGTTTTGAAATCTGTGCAATCAACATCTACCTTGGATGCTGACTGTACGTCGTTAAGATAGAAATAGCTTGAAAGATATGCAGTTATTATAGACGAAAGTTCCTTTATTTATCTTTCTGTAGTACTATTATAAAGCTGAAGAGTTTTTTGTTTGAAAGCACTGATCTCCAGTGGGATTTGCAAAAATCTTGGTACAATAGAGCCCAGTTCTTGGGGAACATTAAAGGCTCTAGAACTAGAGTCAAGTATAATATACATATTGATAACACTTGTACTTCCAAGATATTTATTATTGAACCTGACCGGATTCGCATTGAGTCATTCTCAAAGGTGCCTATATATAAGCCTTCGAGAATGCCACTATGACAGTTACTGTCAATGTTAACCTTTGAGAATGCCGTAAGGCGAAACCTCAGGTTCAGGTAAGGTTCAATAATAAATATCGTGGAAAAGTGCAAGTATGTTATTAATATGGGTAACAATAGGTCTTTTTTTTTTATACCACTTAGTTGGCAGACAAGCACACGGCCCACCTGATGGGAAGCGGTCACCGTGGCCTATGGACGCATGCAACACCAGGGGCGTCACACTCGCGCTGCCGACCCTGAAGAAACCTTCTAATGCCCTTCTTGAAGAACTCCATATTGTAGTCGCTTGGGAAAACCACCGCAGTCTGCCATTCATCAGCAGCATTAGTACTTAATCAAAAATATTTTAATGAAAATTAAATAGTGTTTAAATTGTTTCATTTCAGTGGCTGCCAGAGTCGGCTAGATTTCACGTAGCAAGTGGTGATCCAGATAAAGCTTTAGCTACTCTAGAACAGGTGAGGACTTACCTGGTGAAAAAGCAATTTATATGTCGCAGCCAACTGGCTTAAACAGCCGTTCAATTAACTGCCTAGGCTGTTAACTAAACGGTGCCGTGCAATTAACGGCCGGCGGCGGCCTGAATGATATTCAGCCGTATCATTTGCTACAAACCGGGTGGCTGAGGCCAGAAATCCATATCCATACTCCATATTAATATTATTTGTCCGATTTCGATGAAATGTGGTATAGGTGTAGTTTAGACCTTGACAAAGGACAAAGGCTATCTTTGGTCGCGATAATCGACATCCACGCGGGCGGAGCCGCGGGCAAAAGCTAGTAAGACATAAAGTTAGTGATAGGCTTATTGAGAAAAGCAGCGTTATCCGACTTAGATAGTTTAGGTTAGAAATTCTTGTTTTTTTTTTTTACAACCATGCAGAAACAAGAACAAAGAACTGTTTGAATAATTGGTTAGGCAAGTAATTAAACGTCGTCGATCTAACTCATTTGCCTAGCGGTTCAATTAAATGGTTGAATATCATTCAGACCGTTAATTGAACGGCTGATTAAGCTAGTTGGCGGCAACATATACACAATCCTGCACCAGCTTATATGCCTGGTGATAGACTCCTTCCCCATTAATTGCTGCCTATCACTAAATATAGGGCTTATCACCAAGTATTCAGCTAAAAGCAGGTAAGGGCAACCGACGTCGGTCCACTCGGCACATCGAATGCGGGACCGACCGATGGTGGTCGGCGCAGACAGCCTTCTCCAGTAGACTGTCTGCACCGACTACCTTTGGTCGGCTCTGCGACCAGCGCCAAAGAAATCGATATTTGGTTACCGATGCTGAAAATGTTTTGAGTAAGATATTTGTTTATTTGATGGCAGTAAAAATACCGGTCAAGTGCGAGTCGGACTCGCGCAATGAAGGTTCCGTACAAAACGAAATTTAGGGACGAACTTACGTTATATAAACGACAAATTATTTTTATTGTTAACCTAGAAGTTTGATTATTTCACTGCAGTAAGAGGCAGTCTTGACTAATCAGTATACATTTCAACTTGATCCATCCACATATTCCCGAGAAAAGGTTGACTCTTGACAGACAGACGGACAAAAAGTGATCCTATATGGGTCCGTTTTTTCTTCTTGAGTTGCGGAACCCTAAAAAATAGCGGTGTGATTAAAGTCTAGGTGCATGAACATGTATATTTGCATTGATCTGCATGTTTCTATATACTGGGTGATTTTATAGTCGTTTCGGAGCGAAAGATTTTGGGCACAGTTTCGTTAGCAAAATCGTCTGGAAGTATCATTTTGGCGAAAAAAAAACTTTTTTTTTTACATCCGTCATACATTTTGCCTTCCACCTGTACATTATTCCCATACATAAAAGAAAAAAAAAGTTTTTTTTTTTCGCCAAATTAATACTTCCAGAGGCTTCCGCTATCGAAACTGTGCCCAAAATCTTTCGCTCCGAAACGACTACAAAATCAGCTTGTATAATACGCATCTATCTAAGTGTGTTTATCCGCATTCTAGATCCCAAAACACAAGCTACTTCTATGCTTACTTTGGGTCTAGATAGCGCTATGTAGAATGTCGTAAAATATTTATTTATACCTTCGTTGCAGGTCGCAAAGAACAACGGCAGGCCTATGCTTCTAGGGCGATTGGTTTGCGACGACTCAGTGGGAATCGGACAGCGCGGGAGATTGAAGCATTTGCTCATACCACAATTGAGGAACACTAGCTTACTACTCTGGTTTATATGGTACGTGCATTGACTTCCATGTATATTGCTAGGGACATTATATCCTGGACCTAAAATGTGCTATATACGCTCAGTACACGTTTGTTGGGTGTCTTTTGAGGATAGCATGGAATGCTACTGCGGTGGACGAACTCAAGTTCACCAAGCATAGGTTTTTTGTTCCTAATCGAATTGAAATCAAGCGTTTTAAAATCGTGCGTTACTGATTCGGGCTTGCAACTTACAAAGGCTATTTTTACTTCACATTGAGGTACTATTTCGCCTGTCGTTCTTCTCTTAGACGTATTAAAAAAAAACTACTGACTGGATCTCGTTCGAACCAATTTTTAGTGGTAGTTTTCATGACAATTTACATCTATATTTTTTTTAGATTTATCATTCTCTTATTTTAGAAGTTAGAGGGGGGGGGGGGGGGGACACATTTTTCCACTTTGGAAATGTCTCTCGCGCAAACTATTCAGTTTAGAAAAAAAATATGTTAGAAACCTCAATAGCATTTTTAAAGACCTATCTATAGATACCCCACACGTATGGATTTGATGAAAAAAAAATTTTTCAGTTTCAGTTCTAAGTATGGGGACCCCCAAAATTTAATGCTTTATTTTTATTTTTGTGAGAAATTCTTAATGCGGTTCACAGAATGCATCTTCTTACCAAGTTTCAACAGCATAGGCCTTATAGTTTCGGAGAAAAGTGGCTGTGACATACGGACGGACAGACAGACAGACGGACAGACATGACGAATCTATAAGGGTTCCGTTTTTTGCCATTTGGCTACGGAACCCTAAAAATCAGGTTACTGGTACTTACTCCGACAAGTTTCCATAGCAACAAAAATGATGATAGTTCTAGTTACGTTCTAGCACCACATGTTAAAAAAAAATCGAAACGCATTCGGGCCCCGTATGTTTAAAAACATATGGGCACGAATACTTTAATTGTGATTTTTTTGACTAAACGACGAATTGCCATGATGAGGCACTTAACTACGGATGAGGTCTAGCCAAATCCGTATTTAAGACTGGTAAAGCGGACCCCAGACTGACCCAGACCCAGCTGAAAGCTTCGGATGCGACTGGGAATTAACGCTAGGAGGAAGAAGACGAATTGCATGATGATTACCATTTTTGTTGCTATGGAAACTTGTCCTTGTAACCTGTTCCTTTATTTAAGCACCTTTTTATTTATTTTTTTCTTCCTTTCAGGATGTCCTGCGCGTTTTGTTACTACGGTCTGGTGTTGATGACGACGGAACTGTTCGAGACAGACCCCAGTGGGCTAGAGGAGGAGGCCTGCGCCGCTGACTGTCGACCGCTACAGACGACCGACTATATGGACCTGTTATGGACAACCCTCGCTGAATTCCCTGGTATGACATACATTGGTGATGTAGGGGAATAGCAAGGGCTTTTTGATCCTTTGGGGGATTTAAATATGGGAATCTAAGTGGAACCACTAATCTGCGGCAGTAGGTGTATTTTCCAACAACTGAGACCTGCACTACCAATTTAGGTACCCCAGATAGCCTCATAGCCAAAGCTGCAGGTGAAAATGAACGGAGGAAAATACTCGTAGGAATAGGCCTATTATTACTCATTATGTAAATTTTATTTAAGACTAGCCGACTCGCCCCGGCTTCGCCCGCGGCACATTTCTAAGTCCCGTATCACCCCTTTCAGACATCTATAGTCTATTAGGCCCGCATAGTATGGAAATCTGCCGGATTTGTTGACATTTATGATTACTGCTCCGCTCCCTTAAATAGTAGCGTAAAATTTCTCTGCGTAAGAATCATCCTCATACTTCAAGGAATATTCTAAAAAAAGAATTAGCGAAATCGATTCAGCTGTTTTTGAGATTTGCGATCAGCAACACATTCAGCGATTCATTTAGTACTGAAGTTGTGGCCACGTGGTCCGACCGCTTCGTTCGACTGATCGGACGACGCGGAATTTTTTTCCCTGTTGATCCGACCAGTCGGACGACGAGGAATTTCTGTTCCTGTTGATCCGACCGATCGGACGACGTGGAATTTCTCTTCCTGTTGCTCCGACCGATCGGACGACGCGGAAACACTTTCTTATTGGTCCGACTGGTCGAACGACTCGTTTTTCCTATTGGTCCTACCGGTAGGACAGACGGGGACTTTTTTTATCCTGTTGGTCCGACTGATCGAACGATCGTCGTAGAGAAGTAATTTCCAATTGGCTTTCTGTACCAACATGGAAATTACTGCGATTGGAACAGTTTTATGTCTGGCATGGAATTTCATTGCATCAGAAGAAAAAATGTGGATTTCTTCTACATACGGCAGGAAAAATAATGGATGGATCATCTTTCTATGATTTACTCGCAGTCAATGATAAAAAGTAGAGTACCTAACACGTGAAAAAAGATTTCATCTCGGCTCATTCATTCGGAGTTAGTGTAATCAGCTCTTACTCTATGAGGAGAAGTGCATAATATGCCTAAACACTTTTACAATTACAAGTACGCAGCTATAGTTTGACCAATGAAAGATGAACAATATAGGTATGGGAGTATGTATTTGAAATATCAATGTCTGTTTGGCTATTATTATCAGTCCTCGTTGTCCGATCAGTCGGACCAACAGGATAAAAAAAGTCCCCGTCTGTCCTACCGGTAGGACCAATAGGAAAAACGAGTGCGCGTCGTTCGACCAGTCGGACCAATAGGAAAGTGTTTCCGCGTCGTCCGATCGGTCGGAGCAACAGGAAGAGAAATTCCATGTCGTTCGATCGGTCGGATCAACAGGAACAGAAATTCCTCGTCGTCCGACCGGTCGGATCAACAGGGAAAAAAATTCCACGTCGTCCGATCAGTCGAACGAAGCGGTCGGACCACGTGGCCAGTTTGTCAGTCTCATATTCCATAATTATTATTATTTTATACTTTTTTTTTTTCAGGTATATTCGCCACAATATTCATAATTGAAAAGTTCGGTCGCAAGAAGACAATGGCTACGCAGTTTGTTATATTCGCGATGTGTGTTTGCGTTCTTATATATAATGGAAAGTAAGTGATATTGTTTTATCTTTCAGTATTTCTTTTCGGTGAAAGTTTCTGTGTCTCTTGCTTAGATAGTTCACTAATAGGAGAAACGTCTTGATATTACCGACATTTACGTGAATATCACACACTGAAAAAAGTCTTTCTTCAAGTCTTCTGCGTAAAAGTCTTCTCATCTTCATCCTCACTCATACTACTGTTGATCCCAGCCGCATCCGAAGCTTTCACCTCAAAGTCTGGGGTCCGCTTTTACCAGTCTAATTGCGGATATGGCTGGTCTGCGATATTTTCCGTGAAGCTACTGCCACCTGACCTCCACAACCCATTGGCGATATTGGCGGACATCGAAGCATTGCAGCTAAACCAGTTGTTGTATTTTAGGGCTAAAGATAATGAATACTAACTAAATGGCAGAAAAAACTGAGTACCGTGTATGAAGCAACCATGCAAGCCCCTGCTGATTGGACGGTGAGGAACGATTAGGTTTCGGTGTAAGTTTTCCTCGTGAGATTGGGAGGTCAAACGATAATCCCCCTTATATACATACAATCACGCCTTTATCCCTGGAGGGGTAGGCAGTGGTGAATTAACATCCACATTTCACCAATCATTGTGTTAGGTCCCAACTCCCACGTAATAGGGGGTGAACCTATTGCCGTATTCCGGGCACTGTTGTTGACTCGAGCCATATATCTGAGGCTGAGCCTGGGCTGAATATATCTGTCTGATGTTAAACAGCCCTATCCCTTAGTCGCCTTGTACGCCACCGCATCCCTTGGAGATGGGGTGGCCCAAATTCTACTCTGCCGGGAACAACCCTTATAAAAGCCGAGATAAAACGTTCATGGAAAAGGGGTATAGGAGAGTGGACCCCGGGTTTCAATGCGGGACATTGTAATGATGATGATGATGATGACCGAGAACTGGTAATAAACAAGTACCCGTCGTATTTTTACAAGTTTAATATTTGTAATTTTTTAATGTTTTATACTTATGCTTTCAGTCGTACATTCCTGACGTGTGTGTTGTTCGTGGCAAGAGGCATCATTGCTGGGCTGTTTCAAGCTGCTTATGTGTATACTCCTGAGGTAAATAAAACAATGACTCTACATAGTTTTGTTTCGGGAACGTTTGTAAAATAAATACGAGTTTTGAAGAATCAGAATTTATGATTTTATTTCAACACGAATTATAATTACAGTTACAGTTACAGAGTTCGATGTAAGACTAAAGCTAAAGGTACATCTCATCCTTCCAGACAGTCCTATCGCTCGTCATCCGGTCGCGACACACCGTCGCCGGTCCATCACGCGTATGGCGATAGCAATATGCTGCGTTAGCGCTTAGGGCCCTACCGCAGCCTAGGGTACAGGTCGATACATAACTCCTCCCCCCTTGGACCGAAGTTATCGAAAAATTAAACAATTGCCGAGAACTTCGCTAAACTATACAATACTAGACACTGTATATGAGATTATATCATAAGTGTTTCAAGGATTATACAAAATTATATTAAAATGGTTAGCACAATAATATTAATGAGATTACCTACACAAACTTATAATACAATACTAGACTCTTTATATGAGATTATATCATAAGCGTTTCAAAGATTATACAAAATTATATTAAAATGGTTATAATTAATTAAAATATAGGTTAAGCAGAGAAAAGGGTTATTATACCAGTAACGTAGGCCTCTGTTCGACTCTATCTAACTCCAGCTGAGCAGAATTGTCCTCATTTTGTTTCGGATGACGATTCTGCCCTTTACATATTCTCAATATAATGTGTGAATACTTATGCATAATTATAGCTACTGACACTAATAAGATGGTCGCGTTTAACAAATATAGAATATTGATCGTATTGCCACCTTTGTTTTCACTTTTTATACTATCACTTTTCTTTAGAATATAGTTCAATTGGCGGATATCATCCAAATCAACTCCCTTGAGGTTCACAGGCGCTATTTCAACAGCGTCAGAATCTGAAACCAGCTTCTGCATATCAGGCAACGTAATTATAGGAATAGGCATATATCCTGATTTCCGTAAAGAAGAACGTCGACCATGAATTTGTAAATTGCCTATGAATACATCACATTGCTCCTTGATAGTCAAAATATATGTTCCTCGTATCATTTCTTTAGCGTCATCACTTTCACAAGTTTGAGACAGGATTCTAGAGGTTTCCGAATACACTATCCAGCTAATAGGGCTGATTCTTTGGAGTTTCAGTGATTCCGCATTTATTTTTCGAGAAGAACAACTAGAAAGATTTTGATAGTATTTCATTAGTTGTTCAATACAAGTTTCCTTCGCGTGAAAAACGCGTTTACTTTCAGAGCAGAGGTATTCTTTAGCGGTTATCTCTTGACAAGGCTGATCAATTGAACGAAAAATAGATCCTTCTACTAAAAGGTAAGGATATTCTGGGATTACAGCGAAGGTATGGTTTAAGGACTCATCAAACATAGGAAGGGAATACAATTTATAATAATTATAAGTAACATTATAAACTAAAGGAACTTCAATAATGAACGTTATTTCTTCATTTTTAAGATAGGCTTTCACTGATAGTGATTCTTCAATATTAATAATATTCTGTTCTTTAACAGGGTACATTAAATTATCATACTTGCTAATGTGCTTTAAAATGTTCAATAGTTCAACAGGGTCAATTACGGCCTTGTGTAAAATCGATACTTTACTGAATGCTAAGGCAGTTTCCAATTCACTTAGTTTAATATATATTGTTCTAAAGTTAACAACAAATTGATTAAGTAGTCCAAATACGTAGGTCATGTAAATTGAATGGTTATCCCTTGTGGTCAAATTAGCTACAAGTTCTTCAAGTAATTTAATATGTGCATTTATTTTATGTGTGTTTTCATTTATGACTTCGGTAGAATTGAGAAAATGATCTAGAATTTCAGATACAACTGTTAATTTTTTTGTTATTGCTTGTTCTTGCGTCTGAATGTTACTTATTAAGTCCTCATACCTAATGGCATCTTCATGATCTAGATTCCCAGTTATTACTTTGATTATAGATCCCAGAGGGTTCAAAATGCCTCGTTTGAGTCTTTTAGATGGAATTAACTGTTGCAGCTTTTCTAGAGTCTCGTTTCGAATATATTCAACTTGCGTTTTAAGGCTCCTGAACTCCTCGGCATAAGATTTGTTCGGATTTAACATCTGGCTCAGTTCTGAATATTTTTCAACGTTAAAAGAAAGATCAACAGTAATACCCTGGAGACTAATAACCTTAACGACCAACCACTTATCATATTCTACAAACGCTCGACCCAACTTCACTGGGAGGATACCCGGGTTTTGATTAATCTTTACTGCTTGAAGGGTCTGACTCGAGGACACGTGACTGGTTGTTGTCCAGATCGCCAGGATCGTACACCACCTGTGGAGGACGTTTCAGGTTTTTAACTGGAACTTTCGTGTCCCTATCTTTAATTCGTATAGGTACAACGTTACGTTCTATCTGCCCGGTGACAACGGCTTTTTGAAACTTAGGTTTGTCCTTCGATTGTCTTTTATTTACGGCTTTAGCATAAACTGACCGACCTATTTGTAGTGCTGGTGTTAATTCGCCTCCTCGCGCTTCTATAATTCTTTCTTTGTTACGTTGCATCTTTTCTGAAATATATTTATAAAGGACCTGAGTTCTTTTCTTATGATCCCTAATAAGCTGTTGTTTGTACGTTTTGTCGAATTCCGCATCAAATGTAGAATTCAGTTCGGTATGACCAAATACTGTTTCAAATGGTGTTAGGTCTGTGCTATTATGGATAGTATTATTGTATGCCATAATGGCATAAGTCATCACAGATGATGCATCTGTATATTTTCTTTCATATTTGGCCAATCTATATATTTCTATGATTGTCGAGTGGAAACGTTCTATAAGGCCCATGGAGTTTGGATTGTTTGGGGTACCTATGTGGAATTTAATTTTATGTAAGTCTGTCAATTCTTTTATTAATTCGTTGTTAAATTCCGATCCAGGGTCAGAATTTATTATCCGTGGAATGCCATAGTATGAGAAGTATTTCATTAGTGCTCTAACAACTTCCGGTGCTGAACGAGATGGAATTTGTATAGCCTGTCCTAATTTGCTGAAGGCATCGATCAAGGTAAGATAGTATTGTGATTCTATAGAAAATAAATCGATAGAGATTTCTTGAAAGGGTGCGTTTTGCGTTTGTGTAAGTTGTAATGTTGGTTTAATGGGTTTCCTATCATATTTAGAAACCTTGCAACCTTGGCATGAATTAATTATAGCAGAAACAGTCTCTGCCAAATTTGACCAATAATAATTACGGCGAATCCGTTTAATAGTTTCTGTGATACCTCGATGACACGTTTTACCCTCGTGTAATTTAACTACAATAGCTCTTTGCTCCTGCTCATCCTCAATATGGATAGCACGTTCTGTACATTCATAGAATTTAACCACATCCCTTTTAAATAATGACGTTATTATACTGCTAAATTCTTTTCGATGTTCCTCATTTTCGAAATAAATAAAATATTTAAGCTTTGGTTTTATATATTCCTTTAAAAACTGCTTAATGTGATCTTGACCTTGAAGCGGTAAAAATACTTCTAACACCTTTTGCTTGGGCCGAGATAAATCCTTGACTTGGAGTTCATTACGGAACCATGTAAATACCAATATTTGGTTAGGTTTTGTATCGATGGCTTCATTAAGAATTGGTATTCCATTGGATTCAAGATCAATAGCTGAATGAATTGTTTGTATTGAGGATGATTCTGATGCTCTAGGACATTCCGGAGTTTTTTCCACATTGGAATCGACTCCTAAGTCAGTTATTGAACTAGCCGTCTCTGTTCTTTCAGAGTCAGATATGGACATGGTCCTTGACCTATCAGAACCTAACCCTTGTTCATTCTTATCCACCTGTACGATCATTGAACTGGCGTCACAATCGTTTTCTTGCCCTAATGCGTTAAGTTGAATGCGAGATAGCGCGTCTGCGTTAGCGTTTTGCTTGCCATTTTTATATATAACATTAAAATCATACTCTTGCAAACGCAATCGCCAACGTGTTAACTTGCTATTCGGTTCCTTTAATTGATATAACCAGACTAGTGGCCTATGGTCAGTATAAATATCGAATTTATGTCCGTACAAATAAGGCCTAAAATGTTTTGTGGCCCATACTATAGCCAATAATTCACGTTCAATGGTACTGTATTTCTTTTCGGTATCTGTTAAGGTACGGCTAGCATATGCTATTGGTTTGTCTCCACCTATAGGCCCTTGAGATAGCACTGCACCTATCGCTACTTCGGAGGCGTCAGTAGTTAATACAAATGGTTTTTTCATGTCTGGATATTGCAATATAGGGGCATTAACAAGAAGTTCCTTGCATCTTTCAAAAGCTTCAATATATTTTTGATCTATTATGACCTTTTTATTCTTTTTTAAACATGCTGTTAGAGGTTGTGTAATTTTTGAAAAATCTTTGATAAACCGCCTATAGTAACCCACAAAGCCTAGGAACCGTTTGATTTCAGTCTGAGTCTGTGGTATGGGATATTTCAGGACTGTTTGTATTTTATCGTTGTTTGGTCGTAGCCCGTTTTCTGTCAGTGTATGGCCTAGATATTGCACTTCCCTACGCAGAAATTCGGATTTATCTAACTGAATTTTGAGGTTCGTTTGACGCAATCTATCAAAAACAGAGCGCAAACTCTGTAGATGGTTTTGAAGCCCATTGGAATAGACGAGTATATCATCCATGAATACCAAACAGTGTATGCCCTGTAGGCCTCGTAGGACATTATCCATCATCCTCTGGAACGTGGCCGGCGCCGTTTTGAGCCCAAATGGTAATCGACGGAAATGGTAGTGGCCATTTTGGGTAGAGAAAGCTGTTTTTGCTCGGTCAGCAATCTCTATCTGATGATAGCCAGATGCTAGGTCCAATGCAGTATAATAATTGCTTTTCCCTAATCTATCAAATAAGTCACATATATTGGGAAGTGGGTATTTATCGTCAATTGTAATCTCATTTAGTCGACGGTAGTCTATTACCATTCTATATTTTACCTGACCAGAAGCATCAGCCTTTTTGGGTACCAAATGAACCGGTGCACTCCAAGGTGAATGCGACTCTTCAATCACATTGTCCTTTAGAAGTTTATCGACCTGTCGTTTGATTTCCTCAGCTTGAGCTGGTGCTTGCCTGTACGGCCTCACATAGATGGGGTCCTCGTTAATTGTTCGTATGTTATGTTTCACTTCATTGGTGAAAGTTAGAGGCAACTGTTCACAATAAAATATATCGCGATACTCGTAGCATAATTCACTAATGAGGTGATTCTCTTCCTGATTAAGATGATCAAGACGTATGTTTTTTAAGTTTTCTTTCAGCAATGAGTCTACCTCAACATCTGTAAGATCAGTTGTGGTTGTGACACTGAGCAAACATTCATTCGAGAAACAATTAACCTTAAAAGGGGCCGTAATAGTCAACATTAATTTACAATCAGTTGCATTTTGTATTACGGTAAATGCTAAATAATTCTCACAGTGGACTATCGCTTCTGGCATTCGAACACCTTCACAGAACTGTTGGTAATGTAATATGGCATATCCATCTTTCTGATTCACAGGTAGCCTTACTCGTTGTTCAGTGCGCGGCTCTAACATAATTTCAAGGTTGGAATTATATATTATAGGAATAATGGAACCATTTGCCTTTAGGGTGTTATCTTTGAAACAAATGCTGGCACTTATTGCCGAAATCAGGTCCATGCCAATCAAACCATCATATTTTTTGTCTACTTCATACACATAAAATTTATGATCTCCGTATGTATTAAAAATAGAAAAAAGGGGAATATTTGCTACTGTACTATGTTCACTGGTAGCGTGTGTACTAGTAACTGTAAACGGTTCATAAAAAGCTAAATGGGGAAAATATTTACATACCTTAACGGGGCTTATAAAAGAGCGAGTACTTCCCGTGTCTAGCATAAATTTACCATCAATTTCGGGAATATATATATATGGGTGTCTACGACCAGCGTCAAACTTTAACTCTATCATTTCGGTTCGCTTTGGTTCGGACTTACTTGAAAATTTTGAACGTATTCAGACTCGCTGTTATGTTCAGTAGAATAAGAGTTTTGAGGCTCACCAGCATAAGTCGCGTCAACGTTTTGGTCTATGCAGTCATAGTAAGTGTACATATTTAAATTGTCACCGTTGTGCGTCATAGTATCAGAGTAATCGTAGTAATTAGGATCACATTGTTCATCCCCGGTATAAATTTCGTTTACGGGAAGGTTAGGTTGTTTACTTGTGGGCGCAGGAGCAGTTCTCATTGTCACGTCAGGTTCGTAATTGGGATTTGATGGGCGATAACCTACAGGCTGTAGTGGCCTATATCCGAATTGTGTTGCTTGAGGTCTATAGCCAAATTGTGTCACTGGATGTCTATAGCCAAATGGTGCCACTGGAGGTCTGTAGCCAAATGGTGTCTGTTGCTTAGTACCGACTTGAGCTAATTGCGGTCTAAAACCAATGTGTTGACTTGGTATACTTGGGCGTATTAAATTTTGATTGGGTATGCCGAATTTAAATTGAGGTGGGTTTATTAAAGGCCTAAAATTGTTAGGTTGCAAATAAGGTACTGCTGTAGGTTTCTGGTAGTGATGGTCTAAAATAGGTCCTTTATCACGCGGTAATAATGTCAGACCTTGTGGTCGGTGTTGTAACATCCTACTTCTTAAATTATATTGTTGTTGGAAATTAACTTCCTCAAGAACATATTTTAGAGCCTGTTCTAAATTGGTAGGGTTTTTAATACGAACCATCCGCACCATGGACTCGGGTAAATTGTACATGAATACATTAAGAGAGGTGTTATCATAAATAATTTTCTTAGCTTCCCTTAAGGTCACAGTAGAAGTATTCTGGTTGACCTTGGATATAAGGATAGCACGAATATCCTGTATGCGAGAACAAAACTCTAAATAAGACTCATTATGTTTGATTTTTAATGTTTCCAGCTCAATTGCGACACATTCTTCGCTTCTGGGATCACCGAAATGTTGGATCAATAAATTTTTTAATTCAGAATAAGTTTCAAAATCGCCCCTCTCACTTATTAACGCTGCTGCTTTACCTTTCAATTTACTAGTAATATTTTGCATCAGGAATTCATTGCGATTCGGGGTCCCTTGGTACCTTGCGATAACGTACTCGCACTTTCGTAAAAATAAGCTTAATAAATTCGTTTCCCCAGCAAATTCTGGGATCAATTTTAAAACCTCCCCATGTATTAATTCTGGCAGTGGTTGAATTGAATTGTCTACACGCGGTATTCCTGTGTTGGCAGTGCCAGTTCCTGCTTGACCTTCATTCATATTGAATTAGTTAGTTTCACTCAAGAGATAACCAATCAAAATCCACTTAGTAAAATTATAAAGTACTTATTTGTAATGTAAAATTTTTTAAAACAATTTTACAACCTTAAAATAATTAATGTATTTATATATTTTAATTTAGATATATATATCCATTTAATATATAATAATCAATATACAATATGATTAATTCACGTATTTATTTATCAATTTATTACTGTTAATAATTCATTAATATAATAATAACTGTAGTTTATTTAATTAACATGTACACTGATCGATAAATTTATACTATATAATATATTGATACTATTGTGTAATAAAGATAATTAAAGATATAATAATTATACTAATTGCTAATTTACGTAATGTAAACTGATCATTGTATAATAAAAAATTGTCAAATTACTTTTATATTAATTTATTATTTTGAAACAAAAGAAATAATTCTAAACAAAATAATTAATTAATTAACCAGTACTTTAATACTCAAAATCTGGTATCACAAAAAAAAAGAAATAATATTCTAATTTAGGAATTATACCTCTAATAAATTCTATTAATTTCACGTTTAACGGGAAGGGAAAGGATGTAGAAGGTGTACTTACAGTTCAACCGCCTTTATCATCGCTGCCTCCCGCACTATTTTACGCGTTATAATAGATTAGATTTATTTTTATTGTTTGTTCGAAGATTGCCGGAACTTAGAGCCTATCGCCAATTTTAGGTGATAAGATTGGCTCTCCGTTTCGTCGTCACCAGTTCACCACTCGCGAAAAAGTTTCTTTCTGCAAGGTCACTCACAAAATGTTATAAAAATCCATGTATTCACTTCCGGTGCCCGCACAAACTTTTCGCGACCCGCGACACGGCAACAGCGGCAATCCTACCGACTGCGCCAGTTTTGTTTCGGGAACGTTTGTAAAATAAATACGAGTTTTGAAGAATCAGAATTTATGATTTTATTTCAACACGAATTATAATTACAGTTACAGTTACAGAGTTCGATGTAAGACTAAAGCTAAAGGTACATCTCATCCTTCCAGACAGTCCTATCGCTCGTCATCCGGTCGCGACACACCGTCGCCGGTCCATCACGCCACCTATGGCGATAGCAATATGCTGCGTTAGCGCTTAGGGCCCTACCGCAGCCTAGGGTACAGGTCGATACATAACTACATATAATACAATGTGTTGATTTGCATTTGCGCATCGTTCACAGGAAGGATCATGCTACTTAAAGTTATGAAATATTCGTGTTAAAAAAATTATCTAATCTAAAATACATCAATGGTAGGTACTTGGTGGAACTTGCTACACATATTGAATAAGACATTTGTACTTCCCACTTTATTTATGTTATGGTCAGTTAACCGACATTTTGACCTTTTTATGACATTTGACCGACATGACGACGACTTTGGGAATGCCGTGAGGCGAAACCGGTCAGGTTGAAAAATAAAAAAAAGTGGAAAGTACAAGTGTGTTATTCAATATTTAATCTAAAATAAGCTCTGAAAATAACATGAAAATGTGATGCAATGGTGAAATTGATAGAGTAATCTCCGTAAATAGCACGCAAATGAAATTTTCAAAATATTTATCCTGGGAATAGGTTTCCATAGGCTGTGGAACCCAGATCATAATTCAAGACGGGTGGAGCCGTGGACTTCAGCCGATCACTTAATAAGAGACTATTGTTGTGTTATAAGATAAGATATTGCCTGGTAATAAATTTGAATTATATTTGTAGGTGTACCCGACTGCACTTCGAGCAACTGCTGTTGGCGCTTGCAGTGCTGTGGCAAGACTTGGAGCTATGGTGACCCCTTACGTCGCTCAGGTAGATCTATCAAGATATTTAATAAAAAAACTAATATTTTCTTACCTCTGAAAAAATTTCAGAATATGCATTTTGGCTCAAAAACGTAATTTTAATCGGTAAAACCAAGCTAGGTGTTAATCATGCGTTAACAACGGTATTTCATGTTGAACCAATGAATGTTAAATATCCCTGGACAATTTTGAGGTGTAGATATGATTCAATATCGATGCTACCTACCCCCTGAAGCTGTAATCTTTATTGGTGAAAGGTATATTTTAATAATGGTCACTGAAAGACTTACTGATAATATACCGAGTTAAGTGCTCACTGTGCGAACTTTCACTGCATCGAATATTGTGGTTTCATTCCCATGTCGAGATGGCGAGATTTTATTCTCGAATAATTTAAAGCAATGCAAAAGAGGATCATTGACTCGAAAGAAGAAGAAGTCCCTTGTATACTAATAATATAGCTGAAAGTTTGTTTCTTGCCGCTAATCTCTTCAACTATGCGTGCAATTTGCATAATAATTTTTGCCTTTGATACCTCAGTTCTTTGTGAAGTTTACATACCCAACAAACATTTTAGTCGTATAAGTGAAAATTACACGACTTAATGTTCTATAAACGTCGTATAGAAGTCATTTTAGGTTTTAATACGACTCAGTGCCTCTTTATCCTTATACAACTTGTAGTCGTATAAAGACGTCGTATAAACGTCTCCGCGACTGTTTTCTATGACCATTATACAACTTTCAGTGGTAAAACCGATGATGTCGTCTTACTAACGTCTATACAACTTTTACACCAAACTGAATCGTATTAGAGTCGCAAGAACTACTTATACGCGATAATCGTAATAGAGTGATAAATTGCACTCTTACACGACTTTTAGTCATTTTGAACACTATTAGACTACCATTAAGTGACTGAATGTCGCATAGCTGTAGAGTACCTTAACATTACAAGTCAGTCATTCTTTATCTCTATTTTTAATGAAACTGAAGGTGGTTCCGTACAAAATTTAATTTTGAGTTCAGGAGAGTTCCTTGCAAAATCAAAGCGCAGAAAGCGGATGTAGTTGTCTTGAAGTAGTAGAGACAAAACAAGATAAATAAGATGAAATATTTGAAAAAATATGTTTCAGTGATAGTGAAATAGACTATGAAAGCGAAAGCGAAACCAGCAAAAATGATAAACTTCGGATAATGAAAAATTCGTTAAAGCGAGAAATTCGTTATTTTAAGGGTCGTTATATCAAGGTTGCACTATATAATACAGTGGAATTACGGAATTTTCCTCTGGGGCAATTCCGTGGATATAAATACAATATTTATACTGTGCTCAAAATCTCTTCTTCCGAAATGACTATAAAATCGCCCTGTCTATTTGCATATTAGAAAAAAAGAGACAAGTGATATTTCAAGGTCCGTTTCTTACCTATTTGATTTATATTTATATAGGTAGGTAACTAGAGTTTGTATGTAGAATTACGCAGCTCTTTATGTATATCACCATGGAAGTTATAAGTAAATAAAATAGTCAAGTAACATTGGTTGGTTTTATTTATTTTAAATGGTGATAGAGATGTGTGTGGATATCCATAGCCATCTCAAATACATAATTATGTATTAACTTCGAAAAATCTATCTTGGTTAAAAACTTATCGACGTCCATTAAATCACATCATATTATTTTAACTACTAAAATAAAATTTAAAATTTACTCGTTGAACCCTAATTTTGTTAATATGGCGGCTATTTATTGCACATCAAATTAACTGCACAGAATGAAAGGTCGTTTTGTAGTCGTAATACGGTTGTGTCGCATCTTAGAGTCGTATAAAAGTAACTTTTAGCACGTGCGCTAAAAATATAGTGAGAAATGTTGTTTAATTTTAAGTATTTCTAAGGCGCGTGCATTATACTAAGAAAACTAGCGCATATTACACGATAAAATTAATTCCCCAATAGATTAATGCACTTCAACACGCGTTTCGAAATATAACATATTGAAATTAAATGAATATGGCTAACTTAAACTAGGTAGAGTTTTGACAACTCTAATTTATAATGTCTCTTTCACTCTTCACTGTTATGAGTACAACAAAATTCAATAAAAATGTCGTCGTCATTTGCACTGGTATTCGACAAAGTGTCGTAAAACAGTGGTATTGTAGACCATAATGCAGCAAAAAATGAATTTCACTACATCTATGCGACCATTATACGACTGAATATGTCATTGATACGACTACTATGCGACTCTTATACAACTCTAAGTCGTATAAAATGGGCCCTTTTTCGGTCGTAGCGACGTGATAACGACGTTTTGGCGACATGCTTATACAACCAAAAGTTACATTCGGCACGTTGTGGCGACTTCAAAAATGTTTGTTGGGTAGGCTATATAACATCACACTACGACACTTAGAAACCGAACAATAAGAAAAAAAGTGTCGACAGCCGGATAATGCGACGCGGCGGAAGAGAACCAAAACTGGGACATAGCTAGTAATTTATTATTGTTCTGAATTTGGATAATCTTCTGCAATGTATAATTCTGTCTATCGTTGTAAAAAAGAGAGTATAATAAGGCTGTCAAGCGGAGGACTACCATTGTGAAATTTTGGTGTCTGTAATGGTGACTCTTTCCTGAGACTGCTTTCAGATTACCATCAGGCGAGGTAAAGTCATTTTGACGTGTCTTAGATGAAAAAAATCGTTTATTATCGCTTCTTCTTCATCCTAGCGTTAATTCCCAGTCCCATCTAAAGCTTTCACCTCGGAGTCGGGTCCGCTTTACCAGTCTTAACTGCGGATTTGGCTGGACCTCGATATTTTCCGTGAAAAGCGACTAGACCGTTATTTTCGCTAGTATGAGCAATCTCCCTTATTCATAACCCATAAACAATATATTTTCAGGTGCTGTTGAAGAATTCTATAGTAATAGCAACCAGTGTTTACTCTCTAGTCGCTGTATTGGCAGCGGGTGCTTGCCTCGCGTTACCCATCGAAACCAAGGGCAGGGAACTCAGGGACACTGTTACGGTAACGAACTAGACAACATAACTTCTATTGGTGTAACTAGGACGTTAAGGAGGTCCAACCCTCCCTAAAACAGTCAAAAATACTTCCAAATATCGTAGTCTATATACATAAGAGATTCTTTCTGATAACTTGTTGGCCTTAGTAGCTGCTAAAGGTTTAATTCCGAAGGTGACCGCATCAACTGCAGACGTACGTAACAGATACGCGTAATTCATTGCGGCTTCTCAATGGCCCTCTTTATCGGAGTTTAATAAGTAATGGGTACGCTGTATCTGCTGCAGTTGTCGTATGCGGTCCGTTTCGGAATCACACCTTAACTAGGCTTAAGTGTGGTTAATAAGTAGTATTATTATGTGATCTGATGTTTCAAACTTTACAAAACTTTATATACCTTTATATTTTATACATTTTTATATACTTACTTTTTAATAGTATTATGTGCGTAAGCTGAGAGATTCAATTCGAATGTACATTTCTATCCATTCGATATATTGTGCATACTTTTATACATTTTAAATAACTTTGAATATTACTATAAGATCAGTGTTCAGTCGACAAAGAAGATATGGTAGCACATTTTCATTTAAAGTTGTATGTAAAGGTATCGTATCTCTTTTGTGACTGTACTAAGAAAGATAAACTGATATATTTAATTCGATTTACTTAAGAATTGGTGCATACAACTTTGTACTTTTATACTGTTTTAATAATATTGTATGCTTAGGTTGTACTGACGAAGATAAACGAATTCAATTGTCTAACAAATTGGTGCATTCTACTAGTATACATTGTTATATACTTTTTTAATAATTCTAATATGCTAAGGTTTAACTTTACTTAAGGAGGCTAAACTAAGAGAATTAATACTATTTTCTTGTTGAACTGTGTGAGCTCCAAAAAGTATGCGTATAAAAGTCGTCGCCCAATGGTGTCAATAGACTAGTCAATATAAAACTGAACTTATCAACATAATAAATACAATATAAATAGTGGTTTTCCCAACCCAGTTGGGATTGACTTTCAGTCTAACTACGATATGTTAACGAACTAAACTTTACGTGAAGCGACTGCCATCTGACCTCCACAATCCACTGGCGATATCGAAGTTCTGTAATTAGGCCAGTTTATAGGACTTTTTTGAACTCATTACTACCCATAACGATGCCACTGATGTTCATATGACCATTGGGTCCGATGGTTTAACATTGTTGGTGTCTGTAATGGTTACCTTCTCTCGTGAAACTTTGCCTTCAGCTTACGGGTGAAGCTATATTAACGTGTTCTATACATATAAAAGGGCACGCAAAAAATGTAAATAATTCTTACTTTATTTGTAAATTTAAACACTTCATTCCGTAATTTGCATTTAAAATTACTGACATACTGACTCTTGTTTAGCATTGTTTTAATTTTAGTATTAAAATTGTTCACAGCATAATTATGTACCTATTCATTCAGTGTTTGGAACAAAGCGCTATTTACATTTCAACCCGTCTGTATACTTAATTTAACGGTTTTTATTCAAATGATTAGAAACCTGTAGTTTATAAGTATTTAAAGAACTGACTTCGAGTTTACTCTAATAATATTTGAAATTACATGGTATTGAAAAAAATAAACTGTAGCAATTAACTCTTTCTGAAGAAGTACCTACTGAGAAAAATATGAAACTTCATCAATGCCACTATTTCAGTCTTCAAACAGTAAATTAAATTCACACATTGGTAGCTGTTTAGCGGTTAACTGTTTGTGTGTGCCCCAAGGGTCTCAGATTTGATTTCCAAATCTAAGGATAAAAATATTTTTTAGCTTTTAACAAATATAATACATACTAAACTTAAAAAAATTGAAAAAAGTACCCTTAAAATAGGGGCTCAAAAATAATTTCTGGCCTTTTACCAAGTATCATACAGAGCTCTTAAATATTTCGATAAAAAAAATAAACTCATCTAAGAATCTCGATTGTTAATTTTTAATATTATGATAGTTATTAACCCTTCAAAAGACTGCTTACAACATTGCAACGATATAATTTTACTGTTTTCTGTTAAGATTATTTTAAGCTTTCTTACGCACTGTCTAACAAAATGAACGTATTTAATTATAAATGAAAAAATTTTGTACTTAATAAGAATAATGAATAATCTATAATAATTATTGTATTAATACGCAGTGGGTCGTCGCCTCGTACGTAATGTAGAGGTTCTCTACACGGACTGTGATGATACTGATGATACATACTGTTGGTTTCGTATTTCAATGCAGGGACCCGATTCAGTAACGCCACGCGTGATATCGATTCGATTAGTCACAAAAACGTTGGTAGGTATTCTCTATGATCCGTCAAACAAAACCTACCCTACGTATTCGTGAGGTTATTACACCTTCAGTCACTTTTTATTTGATTACGTTTTGGTATGATTCCGAACTCTGCAGCACGCAGCAATCCTGCACAGCAGTGTTGCCTCTGTGGTGCTGCGCAGCAGTGCTGCCTGCCGTGCTGATTCGATTCCGAGTGGTGATGTGCTATTGTTTTCATTCATTTGCACGCAGCAGTACTGCAGCGACATTGCTGCGTACTGCAGAGTTCGGAATCATACCTTTAGGATTTGAAATTTTCATTTGATAAGTTTTCAAATCAGAAGTTTTAAAAATGTAAATTGTATGTAAATCGGGTCCCAGATTTGTCGAATGTATGTTTCATTATGACACTTGCAGAATGCAGGTCAATGTCGGTAGAGTGAGAACATGAAAAAGGTCCAGGCGATCCTAGAAATTATTAATTAATACTCAAACGTATCCGTCCATCCTTAAATACTCAGTACTTAGAAAGCATGTCTTCCAAAATGACATCAGTATTAAAATGTCTACCCGACTCCGCCGAAAGCGAAACTAGTGTTATTTGTATTTTCATTTGTACCTAATAAGCTAAGGTTGTGATTATATCATACAGTAGGTACTTAAGTAGAGTGCTTTAAACTTGTTACGAGATACCTTGCTGCAATTCTCGATCGAATCGTGACGTTCCGATAGTTTTCACGAAGTACAGTCAGTTACAAAAGTAGTGGTTACTTTGTGTTATTTTTGTATTTATTTTGGGAGACTTAAAATGGTAATTTTCTCATGACACCTTAATAGTAAATCGTGACCCTGACGGCTGAAAACCGAAACGGAATTAGTGATTGCGTTAATTTTATTGATCGTTATTTTGTGTTATTTTTCTATCTATAGGTACTATTGCTCGGTTGCGGTTGCTTTTTGCTGTCGAAAAGCCGATATATAAAATCTGAATAATAAATCATAACATATAATATATTTACGTTGCTTTCTGATTAATTCAATAATACTTATACTTCAATTATTTATTATTGTATTTCAACTGAAAGATGGATTGACAAATATTACTGAAATGTGTGTAGTGTGTAGTAGTGAAGTGGGTAGATGATTACTTTGATTGGATTGTAAAACGGTTTGTGTTTAGCACCATTTGTCACTGACTGTACCTTTGAAGTGTGAAGCAATCTGTCTAATCTTTATATTTTATACATCTAAGCTGAAACCGCAACGTAACAATAACTTGTTATACATATTGTATACGAAACCATTCAAGACATTTTATATGAAGCAAGTCGTACGAAACGGTCGTTGGAATTGTAATCGGCGATTTATATGTAAGGGAGTTAAAAGTAAATATCGTCGGCTTAGGATGTTATTGGAACATTTCAAAATAAGCTGTTCTGAGATAATCGCATTTTAACTTATGATTTTTTTAATAGTTTTTTTTACTTTAATGAATATTTCAGTAATTTAACTTTAACTTTAGACAATCTCTACAAGCTAATGTTTAACATATTTTGACTAAGACTGAGCTGTCATGTATTACTTTTAACGAAGACTACGAAAACCTCAAATTTTGGAGATGTTCCAGTACTATCCTGAGTCGACGATATATGAACAAGTTAAACTTTTGTATGTCTAATCGAAAGCTGGTTGTGTATTTTGATATTATGTAATGTAGTCGATATGTCATTGTGTTCTTTTTAAATTACATTGTATATGAGTATGATTGTGGAATGACGGGACACAAACCCGCGACAGTGTCACGCCAAGAGATAACTGACAATATGACACATTGCCAGTGGAACAGCAGGGCAGGCATTCTGTATAATACCTAGGCATGATTATAGGATGTCTGCATTATACAGATTGACTGTAACATAATAAGCTATATGTTTACAAAATGTATATAAGAAGATTTATGTTTATCTACATCCTAGAACCCATTATTTTTGTAATCTTCATCTTGGAATGTGTTCACCATATACCGATAACAACTATACTTCAGTTGTTGGCTGAGTAATCTCCTTCAGACTGTCGCCAATTGTTTTATGGAACTTGTTAGCATAGTACTTAAATACTAATTTATACGTGTATGTATGTTTTAAGATAATATATGTTGTTGGAAAGTTGTGTGACAAAGATTATATTCAAAGTTATAAGTTATAACAAATTGCAGTTACCTTTTAACAACGACGTTAAAATTGCAATATTTTATACACTCTATAATGTAAAAAGTTTATACTTATAACTTTATTTTATTGAACTAAAAAGTGTAAATTCACAATTTTGTAATAATTAATTTACAATTTTTATTCGCCGAATGATATTAATTTTAACCAAATAACGGACATATTACTTATTATTTATATACTGTACATTAGATAGTTATTAAGTCATATGAATAAAACCAACGCGACTCACAGTTTTGTATATTTTAATTTAGTGGTGCTTGAAAACAAGTTATAATTTTGAAACAATAACTCAAATTATTATAGTAAACGGCGAAATGTGGGTGCTAGCACCTCTGCCTACCCCTTCGGGGATAAAGGCGTGTGTTTATGTTATGTTTTATGTTTATTATAGTAAATATTTTATGGTATCTCAATGATATCGAGGTGAAAAAGTGTACATTGCGTACGACAGAAGTCATACATTGTTCTCGCTCGCACTCACTGATTTGTGCAAGTGCTATTGCACTCATGCTTGAGGTGAGTGAGGCGAATTAACTTCGCTTTGAAGGACCATTTTTAGGCTCCTGCCTGCCACTTTCTAATTCAAGATCTTTGAATATAGAGATCGAAAACCTTTTAAATTTGATGGGTTAACTAAACAGAGCCTAGGGGCAAAGTTACTCTCTATAAGCGATAAAGGTACTAGGCACGCAAAACAGGGCCTCTAGGCAAAGTGATATATGCAATAACACCAATAGAAACGTTCAGTACCTAATGTATGAAATTGACATAATCATTAATGTGGCTACAAAATTGTAATGACATTTAAGTGGGTCTTTATAATTTGAAATTAATTATTACTATTATTATCATTATAACCTGAATTCTGATAACCTCTGTGGTGTGGAGGTAGTGAACGCGGCCGCTACTCAGGAGTCGCGTGTTCGATCCCCGCTCAATGCAAATATTTGTTTGCATGAATATGAATTAGTCTGGATGTTTCTATGTATAATAAAGTATGATTCATTACTTCACGTATCAAATGCAAAATCCGGTTACACTTTTGACATTGCGCTAGTATTGAGATAACAATATTTATTTCATTTTAATATAAATAATTGTCGTTATATATAAAGTTTATCAGACTAAAACCAAAAAGGTGACAACAGTAGGCAAGCATGACGTCATACTTTTTTATTTCATGTACATTTTTGAAGAATAAAATAAATTATATCTGATGAAATAATTGTAATACGTATTTATACGGTACGTTAATTTTTGTGCAGTAGCGGGTACTGCCTACCCTTTCAATGACTTTGAACTCTAATCACTACTCAATGAGCTAATGTTGCGGTTCTATTACGAAAAGATAAAGATGTATCATCGACATGAACATTTTTGTACCTATGTGATTAACTCGATAACAACTTCATAGACTTACTAAGATAATAATATTACACTAAGTTTACATTTTTTTATAGATATTATAGTGATTGAATCACAGTTATATCACCAAATAATATATTTATGCTTGTTAATTTTAATCTTTTTACACAGTTTTAATAAATTATTTGTACTTCGCACAGCTGGTCTTTTTAATGTTCTTTTTTTGCCTGCGGTTATTCCTTTTAATAATATGTAGCTAATGATAGCAAGGTTGGGTGTATGGGGGTCTCTCTCTCTCCTCTACGTTACTCATCTCCTCTCCACTTTGGTGGAAATTACCCGTCAGTTTCTCAGCTCTTCTTCTATCCTCTCCACTTTGGTGGAAACCGGGCCTTAGGGGCTCAGGTCAACCTGATTGATGATTGAAAGATAAGGTTCTGGCCCAGGCTTTCCTTTCCGGGTTGGATGGGGGTCAGATGGCAGATGCTCTCGTAAAAGTCATAGCAAGATTAGGAGAGCGGGGCCGCGGGTACCAAAGTGCAAGGATTGGATGCAGCTGGAATTAACGCTATGATAATGACCACAGGAAAGCTTTCACGCCTGAACCACCGAACCAATCTTGGTGAAATTTGGTACACAGATAGATTAGAGCTTGAGAAAGGACATGGGCTATGTTTAGTCGTGATAACAGACATCCACGTCGGTACTAGCTATGTAGTACATGTTACCTAATAGTTTGCAAGATTCTGTAATCATTGACATACCTACCCCATACAAGGGGTATGCCAATGATTACAGCTTACTTTTCTTCAATGGGCCACAGGCGTGGCAAAATCGACTTTATCATAGAGTAAAGTCGCTTCGATACATATGATTTTATTTTGATTTACCTTTTTAGTATACACATAGTTTATTGATCTACTTATCAGACTTATCTGAGCTGGATTTGTTGCGCCTGTAGTTAAGAGCCGATTGAGCGGCTGTTGGAGCTGTACAACTAAATCTGCTGCAGACGTGTTTCTACCTTCTTACTACAGACCCGGGTTCTTGCGAGGTAAGCGTCTGATCAGGCCGTCAAACTGAGGAGCTACCATTATAGTATACTCCCTTCCGAGACTAACTTAGGTAAAACTCATATTGAAGTGGCCTTGATAAAAAAAAAAGTCAGCGTCTCACATTCTTGCGCAGGCATTAGCACTGAAGCTCTACCTGCTGGTGTACTTTCAGTTAATCTTGTGGTTTAGATACGCACAGCTGTTTTATGCTATAAAGCAAGCCATGGATGCTACTTTAGCAAGGAGATTGCCGTAGAATCGCTTAGCAGCAGGTAGGTACAGCTATGAAGACAAATGGGAACATCTTTCTTATATACCTAAATCACAGGGCGCCACTGTACCAGATTCTTCGGGCGAAGGTACACGAGTAACCGGAAATGACTGCTCAAGTTAGCATTTTTGATAGTGTTTAACGTTCTATTCTAACAGCATTTTAGACCCGTGTACTTGTTTGCTACCTCATTAGCAAAAAGTGACTCAAGGAAACAACTGCTTTGCCCTTATCTACACATTTACCCATCCACCACACTCGGTGGTGTAATAAACGCGAGTTTAGAAATAAGTGCTCCATTAGGGAATCGAATTCCACATAACTGGGGAAAAGACAACCTACAAACCATTAGCTACTTGCTAATGGTTTGTAGGTTGTATTTAAACTAAGCTATTTGTGGGGACGAAACAAACAAAAACAAATTAATATAAGAATTTAATTATTTAACTCTATTGTAATACTCACACTTTTAATAATAAAAATTTTCATATCCATACTTGTCAGAAGCAAATAAAATTTGGAATCACAGAATTAATCACACAACTCAAAATAATTTACTAAAATTACATTTTTAGTTACATAACATAATGTTACGGAACTTTTTATGAATACAAGCAATCAGTCAGAAAGTGGCAAACCTACCTACATCTAAATTGTTTTACCTTATGAGCAATATTAGACCTAAGAATTTTGGTGATCATAATATTGGTAGGATTTTGTCTACTAGTTAAAATTTAATAGATTACTAACTATATATCTATAGTTCTCATCATGACAATAAAACAATATCCCTGATAACTGAATGATTAAATGCCACGGAGCATGCCCAAATAAAAAGCTGACCAAAAACCTCTGCACAAAGAATCGCCTTGCGATACTTCCCTTGAGTTTTGCAATTAATAAAATTGTGCCTACATGCCTCTTTAGACTCTAATCTTCAGCAACCTTTGCTGAAGAAATTAGCACACATCTCTTCTTGGTTAATGCTCCATGTTCTAGACCTCATAATTTACATCTAACACTCACAATTGACCTTAATTTACTACAATAAATACCGATATCGGCTAAGATTTTCAAATTCACATACAAATTCATAGCCATATACATATCTTTCCAGCTATACATACATTCCCTTTTTAAAGATTTTAATAACTAGTAATAATGTATAGTTTAGATTATTTTCTAAATTATACATAACATGTTAATTTAGAAATAAACAATTAAGTTCAAAGAATTAAGTGAAAATCACACACTGTGCGGTTTATAATACTATTAAAAGAAGCAGAAAACTGGAAGTCATATTATGAAATCTGTTTAACAAGATACAATAGAATGTAACAAATATACAAATCATAAGTATAAATAAGTAATATTATGTCTATAATTATATTATATTCGGTGAATGAACCTTAAATAACATTAATCAGTAGGTACCTACAGTAATTTCAGCATTATAAATATAATTCTGTCTTATCATAAGCACTTAGGATAATTACTATTGATGATATCTATATTTATAATGCTGATTCCATTGAGATCAACATTCCTAAAATTTCTAAGAGCTTAATTTTTATAAGTAACTACTGTACAGTGGCATGGTGGTATTTAGTTCAAATAATATGCTGCCATATGTCATCTAATTATATTACTTGTTCGTTGGGATTTTACAATGTTTACCATCTAATTTGTAGATGATTTGTATACAAAATAAACTAAATTTTTGTTGAAATGTGTAATAATATTTATTCCAATTTATTATAAAAGATGCATCATTAATGACCAGTACAAGCAAGCCTAATGCATCTCTCTCTTGACAAATACCATTGTAAATCCTTATATTTATGAACGTATAGAAAACAAAAAATAATAAAGAATCTTATTTATTATAATACGGTGGGACATCACTAGAACTACCTCAAATCATTTTTAGAAATTAGAAGTAAATATTTACAACATATAGGCAGAGGTACTTGCAAGCTCGAAATATACTATACACACTATAAGTATTTTTACACAATAGTAATCTTCAATTATAACATTTATTCAATATCAAATTATTATTAGTTACATCAACTAACTGAGTTGAAAAATACTTGTATCTTATACAGCAAATTAAAAAGTAAATTAAATCAGTACTATAACTGTGATAAATTATAAGAACCATATAGTTTCTCACTACACTCCTATAGTTAAAGCTGCCTTGCTGTGATGAGAACAAAATATTATTATAAGAATGAAATAGGTACTGTAGTGCACTTATCATTACACCTTTGTTACATTTGCAACTAACATACAGTAAATGGATTATATTTTTGTACTAAGCCCCAGTCTATGGTTTATTTAATCATCATCTAATTCTATAATAATTGGCTCAACATTATGTGTAGCCTTTGTATATTCCTCGCGTAACTGTACCAGCAATGCACTCTTTGGTATTTTGAGTTCTTCTGCTTCATCTATCAACACTTTTAATTTTTGTAGCCGTCCAATATCAGGTGCTGTAGGTAGCAATATATTCTTAGTTTCGGCCAACCACTTATCAAAACTATCAACTCTAAAGGCTATAGTCTGCAACATTATATACAACTCGTCCATGTCGTAGCGGTAGTTGAGAGTTTTTTTGTCCAAAGGACACTGACAGAAATCATCTGCATGTTGCAAACATACCATATGTTTACAATTGCTACATGCTACTGAAGATAAGAAACATGTTGTCTTGCATACCTCACAAAGTCTCTCATCATCACCGAGTAACTCAAATGCAGTCCTACGTACACTCTTCAAACCTCTTTTAGCTATCAGAGCTCTTGAAGAACCTTCTTCTTCGGTAGCTTTTATTAATTCTTTTTGAGTTTCAATAGCAGTTTCCAAATCCAAGCGATCACCTTCTAATGCCATCTTACATATCAGTTCATCGTGAGAGAAAACACAAAACCGTTTAAGATTTTTATAATGCATGATGCATTCACGTCCAATTTTTAACCAATCGGGCGGGGCAAAATTCACAGCTTCAGCAAAATTATATCCCTGGTTGAACCCTGCATGATATGCTCTGGGAAAAGTGACAACAAACTCCCCTGCATTCTGGTCAGTTCTGTATATTGGTACACCTGCTGTCATTAATATATTTGGATTCATTATGGTCACCAACTGATGTAACAAATCAGGTTGAGATTTAAAAAGATCTGGTGCAGCAGCTTTCATAGCATTTTCTAACAATTCGGCACCACTACCTGGTACTCCATACCAAGTCTTTGCTTCACCCCAATGTAAGTAATTTATAGAGTAACTCCAATGGTCTTCATTATGCCAGCAAAATGCTGAAAAGCACATACCAACATACATCCAAGGAACTGTCATGCCAGAGATATCGGCATTAATAAATTTGAGGACAGACCCATCTAGAACTGGTAGATTATTTAAATTCCATCCTGAATCTACATATTCTTGGTCTCCAGGATATAAATTAAGAGAAGATTTTGTAGGGAAGCCTGAACCGTGATCCATTGAGTGAAGATCAGCACCGTATTCAACTGTTACATCTTCTTCTACAGATGAAATAATTCTCCAAAATTCTTTTTCTGCAGCTGTTGTTGGAACTAAATGGCCAGACATGTTAAAATAATCTGACTTAAACTTATCAGCCATTTCTCCAAATTGCTGCAATGTATATTCTCTTTCAGCTTGAGCAAACCCAAAAGCTTCTGCGGGTTTATGAACTTCTTCTGCAATACAACATGGGCAACGCCAATCTCCATCTGGTATAGAAGTAAGTGGTGGTTTCAAGCAAAATGTATGATATATATCAGAACAACCATTGCAAATTAACAGTAAATCCTCTCTATGATCTTTCTGGCAAATAGCACATTGGTAGTTGGCTAAGGGATCAAGATCATAACGAGGTCTCTTTCTTGATTTTGTAATATCAAATTCCTCATCATTTAATCCAGGCATCTTTGGGCCTGGTCCATAACAAGCTAGCCGTCTTAATTCCCTATTATGTTTTATTTCTTCATGTTCAGTTTTATCTTGTATGCTATCATAATCAAGCTTAATATCTGATCCTGTCTTAGTTTTTTTAATACTTGTATGAGGTTTTTCATCTGTAACATCTAACTCATGTTTGAGATTACTTCTATTTGTAATTGATTCTATTGGTATCTCTGTGATCAAGGCCTTCCCACCTCCTTCATCTTTAGTTTCAATTTTTATTTCAGTTTTCTTTACAGTTTTGAGTATATCTGCTTTACTTTTTTCAAAGATTTCGTAAGGTAACAATATTTTTTCATAATTGCTCCTTAAAAACACTACAGTGTTTGTGTTTTGGCTGTACCCCATGGCCGTTGCGATCTTTCGCCATTTTTTCGAGTTGTTACAAGTTTCAAAGCCACCTTCTTCATCAACCCAAAATTTAAGACAGTACAAATCTAAAGTTTTGTTCTCGATCATGGGAATTTTTAATGGCGATCCTTGCAGGTCCCAAAATTTTAATATCTTCTCAAGAAACAATAGTTTCAAGCGTGTTATAGCCTCTAATTCGTTCACTTTCTGTATTCTCGGGACAAATTTTAATTTGTCCACGTCTAATGAAAAAGGTGGCTGCCAGCGTGACGGAGGCTTTATTTTGCATATGCCCGTTTTTTCTGCAACTGGACGAATTTTTGCTATATAACCAAGAGGATCCAAGAATTCTTCCGGTGTAGGCTCAAATACGGGCGCTTCTGGAGGTGGAGTGAAAGTGAATTCTGCACTTTTATGCATGGCATTTTTCTGAATATTTTTGATATCCATTTTTAACTTATATTCACTTTATCAGTCAAATAAATGATCTTGATATCTCTCAATGTGAAACATTTCACTCACGGATAAAGACTACGTGACTTCTCACCATGTGTAAATGGCTCCTAAAATATTGAGATAGTAGGTAAAACACACTGCCATTAGGTACTTTTGTCCACGATAAGTTCGTGAAAAGACTTCTATAACGCAAAAGATATTCACACCATATTTATCTAAAACACGAACCAGAAATAACGCGTATTGAAGAGCAAAATTAGTATTGATTATACGATTTACGTTTACAAAAGCGATGCTACTGGCTAGGCTAGTAATCACAATTCACAACCAGCCAGTAACTTGATAACTCACTCGACAGCGATAGTCAACATTCGTGCACTCGACACGGCACTCCCGGCATAGCACTCTTCCATTCCACACCATTCCACAACATAATGTTCATTGAATTGAATTGATGCTTCGTTCAAACGCCACTTGCTTTGCTTGTCGAAAATATTGCGCACACATAGACAAAACAAAATTTTCATCGACTTTGTGCACTACTCTGCCTTCATCCTATTCTATTTGGCGTGACGGCAGTGCCAGTTGGTCAGTGAGCGACATGCATGGCATGGCAAAGGAGTTTGTACTTTGTTATATTTCGAGTCGAATCTTTTATGTTAGTACATAAGTCCTGTAATAATGAATTTTATGAACAAACAAAGAAAGAAAATGGCGTAGGCATAAAATCAGAATCACTTCGTTTAAAATGCACGGATTATTATCAAAGGTTTAATAACGTAAGTGGACAAATTATGATACTGTATGTGAACACAGATGTAAATGCGTAGTTAAATAGGTAGGTAAGCTAAATCTTATCATAAACACGTGACGTCATCAGTTAAACCTATAATTTTATAAAAATAGGTTCAGAGTCAGAACGTAATAGGCGTAATGTTCTGTTACGCAATCAATATAATAGAAGTACCTTTTTAGCACTTTTAGTTGACTTTTTAACCAATTAAAACTCAATAAAGACTTTTAAATGTACATAATAACTACCCAGTTCCCCATTTAATTACTAATCGTTGCTAAGCTAACTTGCTAAACACAAACACTGACTTCAACTGTTGTATTTTGTATTGTAAGTAGGTACTTAATGTACTTACGAATTATTTATCTATTCCAAATCATTTGGTAACACTTTATAGAAAGATATTTGATAGAATCTATTGAATAAACCATGGAACATAACATAACGTTGATTATGTACAGTATGATGATAAATTGATAGGTAGGTTAATTTTTGTACGTAAGATGTAAGATGAAATATAATTAATTTCAGTACTTAGCTAATATAGCTTTAGCAATATAGCATTATTCGGAATAAGATCGTTCTGGTTCGTCGACCCGTATAGATTGGATCGTTGGAATGAGTTTTAGACTTTTAGAACACCATTAGTAGGTATGCAGTGGTCAATTCAATCCACCTTACTTATTCCGATTCAGAAAAGGCTGTAGGGCTGTAAGTAAAAAAAGCCTTGCTAAAATTTGAAATTAAAAAAGTACCTATCGGTGAATATTCCTGGTCACTATTAGTGCACAGCACAACACCTATAGATAATCTAACGAATGATAATATAATATACCTAGGTAGGTCAATTTTCTTCAGGGCTCAATGACTTCTATGCTTCTATTTAAGTAAGCTAGCAACCTACAGATGATAAATCGATAACATTTTTTTGTTCCATTGCCAGTCTCGTACCTACCTAGGTACTAGGTAAGGTAAAGATTGCGCACTGAAGCATATCTACAACCACTTACGTAATTCATTTACCTAGTTACATTACAACCGTGAGTCACGTAAATTTCTACCTTCCTGGCGTTATTATAAGTACCTACAACACTATTTACCTTTTAATTCTTTATTTAATACTAGTAGCCTGTGTCTCCGCCCGGGTGGAATTTGGATCCTGTTCCCGCAACCTGTTCATCCCTACTATCCCTACTATATCCCTACTTAATATTATAAATGCGAAAGTAACTCTGTCTGTCTGTCTGTCTCGCTTTTACGACTAAACCGCTGAACCGATTTTGATGAATTTTGGTATAGGGGTAGATTAGACCTTGAGAAAGGACATAGGCTATGTTTGGTCGCGATAACCGACATCCACGCGGGCGGAGCCGCGGGCAAAAGCTAGTGGTATATAAAAACCTTATATTCCAGACCAGACTATTTATCTATCCCCGTGCAGCCAGATTTGTTCATCAACATTCAAACCACTTCAACATTCAAATATTTTCACAAACTTTTCTTTCTTTTAATCACTACCTTTAACTTGATTATTGCGGCATTTTTTAGTTTAAGAATTCCAACACGCTTTTAGCTGCTTTTAGTTGCTGTCTATATGGATTTTTGCCAATTGCAATTAGGTACTACATCTACCTATTAGGTAAGTAGGTAGTACATGGTACCTTGACACCACAGTGCACATTATGAAACGCTTTTACTTACATATTTTCTTTGATGATTTGATTTGTAAGTACGTAGGCTACCTACCTACCTACAATATGTATTATGTACACGCTAGCCAAGTTGTAGGATAACTGCATCACTAGCACCAACGTGTCTTATTAGTGTGTGCCTCCATTCTACTGGGTGTATTGATTCAATTGTTAATAATGAATAGGATAGGTAATAAATTAATAGGTACATTATACCGACACATACAATAGGTAGGTATAGGTATGCAGTTTTAATTACAGGCGCAATTTAATATAACGGCATACATTATGATGTATATTTTAGGTACTGTTCTGTGGTCTATCATAAATTATGCTATCTAGGTATATTTTTAGCGGATTTAAAGTCTGACCGAAACCTTTATAATAAACTATGTATAAGGTAATTAACCGCATTCAAATACGTTTTTAGTAGAGTTTATAGCGAACAAACAAATAGATATACAGACAAAAAAAAATTGGGTTTAGAATCGTGTAAAAGGTCATATTAAATCAGGTAGATAAAAATAATGCTGGAACAGCTGTTCCAGCAATGTTCCATTACGTGACAATTCAATATCAACATTATTTTAATTAGAACGAAGCTTAAAATAGTAGATAGGTAGGTACTTATGCCACAACATGCTAGTCTTATACTACTAACTCACTACTGCAGACTATTTTCAGCCTTTCTATTCAGATAAATGGAACAAAGTCGATTAAATATCAACTTGACTCAATTTGTCTTAAAACATTGAAAAAATGAACACGTAAAAAGTACTCGAGCATTTTTCCGCCAGGGTCTTTTATCTCCAATTTACAGACACGACTACGTTACATACATAGTAATTAGGTACATTACGCTCACGCCTAATTTCTCTCCGGTACAGGCAGAGACAACAGCCCGCCATTTGACTCTATATATCAATACCTCGGGGCTCAAAGGGCGTAAGCGCCAAAAGTCGATTTTACAGGAGAGCAAAAAAACAAAAACAAAATTTCTTTTTTCGGCATAACTTTTTCGATTTTTGACCTAAATAAACCATTCTAAGACTAAAAGTCTTAAATTTTTGTGATGCAGGTTACTGTAAAATTATATTTCGAATAAATTTAAAAGCAACGAAAATAGCTTTCCTATACGCCCCGAAAATTTGTATGTTTGGGGTGTTTACACCCCAAAAATCAATGGATGAATGATGAGTGATGGTTGTAACCGTCAATTTCAGGAAAGAGGACCATTAGAGAAAGTAGACCGAGTGGGAAACCGAGTAGACATTTCAGGAAAGTGGACCATTTGGTCCACTTTCACCGTTTTTATCAACTCAGATAACGAATTAATCAATCAATTAGCCTATTGCAGTCCACTGCTGGACATAGGCCTCTCCCAATATGCACCACGTTTGCCGATCCTCCGTCTTCCGCATCCAGTCCGTCCCAGCCACCCTTCGTAGGTCGTCAGTTCACCTGGCTTGGGGGTATGTCCCACCTTACGTTTTTCTTCTTCCGGTCTCCACTCTAGGACTCGTCTGCTCCAACGGCCATCAGTCCTTCGACAGATGTGGCCAGCCCACTGCCACTTCAGCCTGCTTATTCTTCGAGCTATGTCGGTAACTTAAGTTCTATGTCGGATGATCTCGTTGCGAATTTTATCCTTCAAATAAACTCCAAGCATAGCTCGTTCCATAGCCCGCTGCGCAACTTTTAGGTCGTGAACTAACCCCACCTTCAGTGGCCACGTTACGGCACCGTTAGTCATAACAAGTAGGACGCACTGGTCGAAAACTTTTGTTTTTAGGCATTTAGGGGCGAGGAGAAAAACCCGACGTAATTTGGCAAATGTTGCCCATCCCAGTTGGATACTTCTGGCTATTTCTTTCTCGAAGTTGTTTTTACCAAGCTGGATAACCTGACCCAGGTAGACATATTTTTGAACAACTTCAAGTGTCGCCCCTTCGATGGCAATCGGTCTCTGTGTAACATGTTCGTGTAATGTAATGCGTTCGTTGTCTCACTCCACGCTGGAGGCTAATGGGTTTCGTCTTCTGGTCTTGGAGCTGGACGAACATTGTGGCAGTGTCATATAAGAATCTCAGCACTTCGATGTATCGCCAATCGACACGGCACCGCTGCAGGGCATCCAACACTGCCCAGGTTTCGATAGAGTCGAAGGCTTTTTCGTAGTCTACAAACGCCATACACAGCGGCTGATTGTACTTTTGCGTCTTTTCTACAATCTGCCGAACAGTATGGATGTGGTACACGGTGCTATAGCCTTTTCGAAACCTGGCTTGCTCGCGTGGCTGGAACTCGTCGAGCTTACCCGAGAGGCGACTTGTGACGACATGACTTGTAGACATGACTCAGGAGTGAGATGGGCCTGTAGTTCTTCAGCAACGAATTAATACTAATAATTATTGATTTACCTGTACCTAATTATGTTACTACTTACTGGGTAAGTCGTTTACTACCCTCAAATTTATTGATCAATATGAGAGATTGCTCTTACGACCCAAACCTAAAAATTTTATGATGTAAAATGGTAGGCGTAAAAACATTTGTATCATCTACGGTGTCGTTTACTACCCTCGCGTTTATAAACAGTAACAGTGGTTGCTGTTACGGCACAAAAACTAAAAATATCTGTTTTATTTTCTACAAAAAATGGGGTCGTAAGAACCATTTTTTTGTGAATTGGAAGACTTTAAATACACAGATCGATAGAGGAGAAAAATATAAGTAGGACTACATTAAAAACTCAATTTCGCCAAAATGGCGGTTACGCCCTTAGAGCCCCGAGGTATCGATATATTTACATACTTCACGAGCTTCCTCTACTGTTTTCATTCCTTTCATGCAAGCCCGCCGGTTACGAGTACAACTTCTGACCTGCTCTTTTTTTTCAAAATTAATCTATTTTGGCCAATGTCTCATGTCTGTACTGCTAAGTCGACCCCGGTTGGTCCTTTGGACTAAATTACAATTTTTAACCCCCGACAAAAAAGAGGGGTGTGTATTATGGGCGCGAAGAAATTTATCATTAAAAAATATATCCTGTACCTATATCGATTATATACGATGAATATAATGAAATAACAATTTCGTTTGTTCACCTGAACTCAAGAGAGATAGTTAGTGGCCAGTGGCGGATCCAGGGGGGGGGGGTCGTGGGGGTCATGACCCCCCCCTGGGCGGGTCACCTACTAAAATATCCCAATGTCACTGATAAATTTAAAAAAATACCACGCATAAGAAGACTGTCTCTTTGTACCTAATAGTATTATAATTTTATGAGGCACCAAACATCAGTATGAATATTATTCGCACGATTGAAAATTTCATTTTATCGTGCAGCGTAGCCGATCAACCGATGGACTCGAATAGTTTTCGGACCTGACACCCTGTCCGCTATCACGCTATGTTAAAGAAATAACGTCAGCCGGTACGAGAGGCAGCCATGTGGCCTCTCTAGCCACACCCCCATAGGATGGGATGGGCCTTACTACCGCTATTACCGCGGGCCCAGCGGTTGTGGCCATCTTCTGCTGCTGATGACGCAGCTGGCTCATATGCCTGGTCCTTTTTTTTTATCGTGCGAAAGATCCCCACGGATACCTCCCCCGCCGGAGCCGGAGGAGGAGGTTATGTCGGACTCAAACCGACTAAAACGTACGCCATCTGTGGGCCGTCAGTTGCCAGAGGTGAGATTGTCGTAGCCATATCCCTCGCACCCCGGCCGACCCAGGGCCATATCTCTCGATCTGGTCCTCTTCCGGTGTAGGGACCATAGAGTCCCCAGCTCGCTCCCAGGTACGGGGAGGCACGCAATGCGTGCCGCCGCGGCCTGCTTCTGCTAGGGTGACAGGCGGCTCCACCCGTCACCCCCAGGTCCGCGCTCATGGGGGACGGAGGTCATTCTGCGACCTCCGACGCCCGAGTTGCCGCCGCACGTCGCGGGCCGCGCAGTTTGCGATTCTCCTGCGCTCCTCGCGGGCCGCAAGGTCTGCGATTCTCCTTCGCTCCCGCTCCGCCACCCACTTCACGAGCATTATTTGCTCGCAGAAGGAGGCGCCGGCGGCCCACGCATCCGCGCAGTGAACTATCGCTGCGAGCAAAGTGGCGAGCGTGAGAACTCTAACTCCCAAGGTCGCGCACGCAATGCGCGGCGGCGACGCGCATTGCGTGCCTCCCCATACCCGGGGGCGAGTTGGGGACTCTATGGTCCCCACACCGGAAGTGTGCCCTGGGTCTGCCGGGGTGCTAGGGATATGGCTACGACAATCTCACCTCCGGCAACTGACGGCCCACAGACGGCGTGCGTTTTAGTCGGTTAGAGTCCGACATAACCTCCTCCTCCGGCTCCGGCGGGGGAGGAATCCGTGGGGATTTATCGCACGATAAAAAAAAAAGTACCTGGGATCTGTACTTCACGTGACTGGTCACATCAACCGCGACGTCAAGGCACGAATTGCCGCCATGTGGGCCAAGGGGCGGGAAATGATTGGTGTCACATTTGAACCTAAAATGCCAGTCTGGTTGACGGGGTAGGTCTATAAAACGATCATTAGGCCTGTCTTTTTACACGGCTGTAAGGCGTGGCCGCTGCTGGAGCGACATAAGCAGGAGCTACGTGTCACGGAGATGAAAATGCTGCGGTGGATGTGCGGCGTCACACGTAAAGATCGCATGAGGAACTCTCAGATCCGCGGCAGCCTACATGTCGGCGACATCACTCAAAAATGCAAGAGAGCCGCCTTCGCTGGTGTGGCCATGTCTTGCAGCAACCGCCAGGCTACGCGGATAACAAATGGCTGGCAGTAGCACAGCCACCGGGACCAGGTGGAAAGGATAGGCCCAAGAAGTCTTGGCTTGAAGTCGTGAAGGGTGACATGCGTGCAAATGGTCTCATCTCACCACCATGGACGCCCAACGTCGTGCGAAGTGGAGGAGGAAGTGACGGAAGGCGGCCCCTGAGCTCCGAGGTCACCTCGGATTCGGAAGCAATCAGGAAAATATGTACGATAATCATGAAAGGGGGAGGCGCGCATCGCGCTGCCAACGCGGCCTGCTTCTTCTAGAGTGCCAGGCGGTTCCCCCAGTCATTTCCAGGCCCGTGCTAATGGGGACCGATATGGAGATATTGATACGATAATGGAGATGTTGAGTGACCTACGTCGCCCGAGTCCTTCACGCATTGTGTATTATGCGGAATGGGAAACAACTGAATCTTCTCCAGACCTGTTCCCCCGCCTCCATCTCGAGCATTACTTGCTCTCAGATGGAGGCGGTGGCAGCCGCGAGCTTACGGTTTTTCGCCATCACTGTAAGCATATCCGGTGATCATCTGCGTCAACCGGTACGAGAGTTCCCCATTGAAGCCCTTCATAAGTTTGCTAAGTACCTTAGAAAATATGAAAAGATAAAATTAGAACTAACTTATAGTCAGGTTGTTATCTAACCCTGTGGATGACGCCGAGGATGTCCGATGTCTTCAGCGTCTATCATTGGTCTAGGTATCATTGAGTGCAAGTACTAAAATTGTTTTGGTGATATCTGATCCTGCCTGCCACCGAATGACATTGGCGTGAAGTGTAAATAACTTGACGACTGAGTATTAACAATTCATAATCGTATGAATTAGAAATGCTTTTTGCATCTATAGAAGCACTGTGTCTTTGTGCTATAAACAATTTTATTTATTTCATGGATTTTCGATGGAAATGAAGTTCCTGTAAATATCCTATAAATCCTATTTTCTAGATTTTTAAAAATAATATGGGTAGCCTTTGCCTGCTTAGCCAAATGTAAAAAAAAAAGAAATTTGTCAAAGTCAAGCGACATCTGTCAATGTCAGTCATCATCATCTGTCATCTGTCACTTCAGTCCTTCAGTCAGAAGTCAGAATTCAGATTTCAGAACTTAACCTCAACCTCAACCTAAACTCAAATCTTCACGCAATAAATAATTTGTAAATGGAACTATCCAACGAATAACACAGACAAAAACTTCCAAAATGTTAAATACTTTTCGTGGAACTTGGACAGCCCATGTCCAATTGCAACAAGTTAGATTAGCACATAGACTTAGAGGAAAAGCTCCTATTTTTTGTCGTACCATTAAAGATCGTTTGGATGAACTCAATTATAAGGATGAATTGTATACAACCAGAATAGACATTGGTTTACCGAATGTCAAGTGAGTATACTTAATTCCATCATAAAATCTTTGATGATGTCCGAAAGAGCCTTAGTTAGGTACTTAATTAGTTTTCTTAGAATATTAGTACTAGTAGTAGCAATGTTGTTTCAGCCAAAAATGACAGTTTGAATGTGTATAGTATCCGATTTATAGGTTCCATATTACAGGCTATGCTTATTTTAGGTATAGATGGCATTTGATATGTTCTATATTGTATGGACTAGTTTCTAAGTTAAGTGCACTTCCCTGTGTGAACATGGCTTATAAATATTGCATGCTAACTATGGTTGATGAAGCTATGCTATGAAGTGTGTAGGGATAGTAAAAGATACCCGGGCTGTTGTCTTTGTTTACCCCAGAGGGAAAAAGGCTATGCATAATATTATGTATGTAGGTATCCATGGTAGTTACCATGTACACCACATGTTTCATAGCTATACAAGTATTTGTATAAGAAAGACAAAATAACTTGTAAATTTTCTTTTTTCAGAAAAATATCAAATGATGCTCGTTTGTCCAGACTAGAGCATCTAAAGAAAAATAAATTGGATAATAATTTAGAACAGCTTGCACGTAACTTTCAGTTACAAATAGATCTGGATGAAGCTAAAAAGGACTGGCTACAAACCGTGGGTCCCAAACAGAAAAAACAAATAGCTGACCACTATGCTATTTTTGAACATTTATATGGAGAAGGCTACTTTATTCCATATTTGGATTTGGAAGTATTCTATGACTTAAAAGATGGTTCATACCTTCCGGTCCACACTGGTAATGTTATAAAGCCGGCAGAAGCACTAGAGTATCCTGCCGTGAACTATGAGTCTGATGCTAGTAGCTTATGGACCTTAGTGCTTACAAGCTTAGATGGTCATCTTACAGAGAGTGACAAGGAGTATGTGCACTGGCTAGTCGCTAATATTCCTGGCAACTCAGTAGAGAAGGGTGATGTTATTGTAGAATATATGCAGCCATTCCCACTCAAAGGAACTGGGTACCACAGATATGCTTTTATTCTATATAAGCAAAATGGTCCTGTATCTTATGATGTCACCAAAGGTAATGTTATGTTTTATATTTCTTGGGTTATTTAACTTTACTTAATTTGTTTTTCAGTACTTACCTGTTTTTTTTTTATTTTTATTTTTTATAGCACACGTCAATTTGACTTCGCCTTGCCTGATGGTAAGCTGAGGGCAAAGTCTTGGAAAGAGGGTCACCATTATAGACACGTACCATGCTACAATGGTGGCACTCATCTGCAATCAGCCACTAACTATTGGATGGATAAAAGTCATGTACCAAAAAAATTTAAAAATTGTATAATATGTGGCTCCACTACTTCTTCAAAATGTTAATACTGTTCCCACAACCCACAGAAACCTGTTGTCTGGATCAAAAGTAGCCTTTCTGCTATTTCAGACTATAATCTACCTGTTTCAAATTTTATTTAGATCCATTTAGCTGTGTAATTGACATAAGCTATCATCCATTTATACTTTGAGATTTACAATAGTAATTAAGATTAACAACAGCTTCAGACTTATTATCCATCATTTGAACATTGCATTTATTTCAGTGACATCAAAATCTCCTTTAGAAGACAGAACATTTCAAACAAGAGATTGGTACAAAAAGTACCAGGACAACATAACTCCTGCTGGACTTGCATTTTACCAAACACATTGGGACACCACTGTTAGAGATTTCTTCCATAATGTGTTGCAAAGAAAAGAACCAGGTAAACCCGCTTTTGATATTTTATTTAAAATAAAAGAATATTAGTAAGAAATTACTAATATTCCCTCTAACCCCTAGCTGAACTAAAATACTTGTGCTTGGAGTGGGTTCACGTTGGTGGTGTAATGGCCAGGCTTCGAACCCGGGACCTTTCGTAAGTAAGGTCCGATCTTAAGGCCGACCCCTTAACCACTAAATTACCGACGCTTATTACTATACTAGAACCCTGTACAAGTGTACACTCACCCCATACATGGTTCTACCACCATCTTTGAGACCTAAGCCAGTATCACTTGCTAGTTGGTGCCCCTACTAAACAACAGAGACTTGGCTCTGGTTCTGGTGGGCTCGCGGATCTTGTGGGGCTACCATGAAAGATCTAACTAAAACATTAAGCTCGCGAAATACGAACGTATGACGTAACATTTGACAGAAAATTCGGGCGCGTACGAAGCACAAACAAAAGACACCAAGATGTATACTTATTTCCTTGGCCGTGTATAATGCTATGAACTTACTTTAGATTCTATTTGGTTGTGTTTAAACAGAACAAAATTATAGCTTTTTTTGCGTCCAATTACGAGATAAAATAAACGTTTCATAGTAGGTAACAATCGCCCTAAATGCCGAAGGTACGTTCCATAATAGGCCTACTGAAATAAACGCCAGCATAAATAAATTATGCCACACTTTTATCTTTTTATGTAATCTTTTCAGTATACGAGTATGACTTCCCAAAGCCTTACATACGTCCACAAGAATGGTTTCCTCGCAGAAAGCCCTTTAACTTATATATGGATAAGTACCGTGATCCAAAGCAGATTAAGAAAGAATATTTGTTAAGGAAGTTGAAGACTGAAGATCCCTTCAAAGCACCACCACCACCTCTGAGGTTCCCTAACGCGCATCCTCTGCCAAAGACCATGCCTTCTTGGTTGAAGTTACATGAGAAAAAGATTAGACTTGGTTGGGGAAGAGTTAATGATGTATAAAAATGTAAACATAATATATAAGTAGTTTGTATGATTTTGTTTTATTGATTCGTGTTAAATGCATATGATCGCCACTTTTTTATCGGTGAGAGAAGCAGTGAACTAGCTGTTGGCATAAACAACAATGGCAACTAATGCCAAGAATAAAAACTAGACTATGTATTAATACAAATTAATTATGCCAGCACTAAACAGCTGTTTGAGCGTGATTGGGTAAAAGACATTTTTGCAAACTGTCACATTTCTAAAATAAGGATGGGATATAAACACTGGCGTAGCTATGGGTGGGCAAGGTGGTGCGGTGCACCAGGGCCCCCAGGCTTAGGGGGCCCCCCAAGCCCGAGCCTGAACTAGCAAATCTCATATTGAACTACCAAAAAAGTCTTAATTTTGGAATGCGAAAATGGGTTGTAGCACAAGTCTAAACAGTGCAACTCATTTGTTGGGAATTTTGTGCAGTATTTTGTGCAATATGAGATTTGCTAGTTCAGGCTCGGGCTTGGGGAGCCCAAGCCCGAGCCTAAAATAGCAAATCTCAAGATGGCATAGACGTGGACATGGCCAACTATGAACTTTCCACGTGTAACTCTGATTAGCAACTGTCGCAGTGGAAAGCAAGTAAGGGGGTGGGATGGCCCTGGGCCAGATGGGGGCCATCTCAAAGTCGTGTATGGCCTAGGGTCTATCGAGGTGCAATGGAATTTTCTTATTGTTCCCGCTTATACTCCAGCGCTTGAGACCCGAGACTGCATGCAGTTTTAGTTGGTTCGATTCCGGCCTAAACACCTCCACCGAATGTTTATGTCGATTCGACATAAACACGAAATCATCATCATCTGCATATAGACGCATTTTCCTGATTGCATCCGTGGCCAAGATGGCCAAGAGGGTCCACCTTCCGGCTCTTCCTCCTCCACTTCCACGATCTTGGGCGTCCATAAAAGTGAGAAAAATTCGCACGCATATCACCCTCTACAACATCAAGTCAGGACTTCTTGGGCCTACCCCTTTTACCTGGACCCGGCGGGGGCGCCATTGTCAGGTATTTGTTATCCACGTAGCCTGGCGGTTGCCGCAAGACGTGGCCGCACCAGCGAAGGCGGCTCTCTTGCATTTTATCCACCATATTCCGCTGCTGCGGATGCGAGAGTTCGTCACGCGATCTTTACTCGTAACGCCGCATAGCATTTTCATCTCCATGACCTCCGTGGCCTAATGACCTCCCCTAATTGTGTATTGTGTAATGTACGTTTTTGCAATAAATGTATTTTCTTTTCTTTCTTTCTTTACCTTCAACCTGACTGGCATTTTGGGATCACACGTGACTGCAGTCAATTCTCGCCACTTGGCCCACGCGGCAGCAATGCGTGCCTTGACGTTGTAGTCGATTTCACCAGTCACATGAAGTACAGATCCCAGGTACTTAGCCTGGTCCGTGTGGTCGACCAAATTATCGCCTATGTGAACGGGTGTGAGATCTGTAGAGTTTAACGCTAAGTATTCTGTAGGCTCACGAAAATAAATGAAAAATTTCGTAGCTATGTATGCGCGGAAACAAGCTAGATCTATATCAAGATTGTTTCCGCGCGCCTCTCTACAAGGGAAGGTGGATTGGGGTGCGAGGTCCGCAGTCACCACGCGGTGCACCCTGGGCAACGGAGACGGCAACGCTCCTCTCTCGCGGATCTGTTTAGGGCTGGTCGAAGACTTTTCACATGTCCCACTGACTAGCAAAGGGCACAATGGAGAGCAAGCAAGGAGCGGACCGGTTACCGAGCGCAGGCGTGGGGGTTACGTGTGCGGCCGCCTGTCACCCTTTCACCCCCACTGGCGCCGCGGTTCGATGTTCGTCCCTCTTTTCAGAGTTCTATGACGACATCGTGCTTCTCACACGCGAGGAGGCCATTTTAAAACCGTAGATGGCCCAGAATCAGCCGGGGTGCCAGTGATTTGCTCTCGGTAACCTTACACCCCGGCAGCTCTGGTATCTGAAGATCCGAGACGGCGTGTGGTATTAAGCGGTCCGAGTCCGACATAACTACCCCCGATGGCCGACGACGGGGGTGGTATCTGAGGGGATTTCCGCACGAAAAAGAGGGAGAGAGGAGGGATTTGATCCCCAACAGCACGTTAGCGACCGGTAGGCATATCCCATAAACGATGAGGTAGGCATATCCCATGCCTACCTCATCGTTTACTTCGGTAAGGCGACGTGCGACGCTCGAAGAAATTTTCGGAACCAAAAAAAATAGGGGGGCCCCCTGTTTCTTTTTGCACCGGGGCCCTTGGTCACCTAGCTACGCCACTGGATATAAATAGTATAAATGAGAACACTCAATCTCCTCAAGGTCTGCTATAAGATTAACAAGATTGTATTTTACGGTATTCAACCTCAGTCTCGTCCACCTTTAGACAGTTGGCATGGGTATAGATAGAGGTAGCCTTGTAAGAGCAGGGGTTATGTTGAAAATGATTTAAAAACAAAATATTCATTTCGCACTTTTATTAAACTTTAAAAATACAAAATTAACCTTTTTAAATGAAACATTAAGTGTACTGTGAAAATGACGGATTTTATACTTACGATTAAATTTTCTATTATCAAATAGATTCATACAGTTCTATTGATTAATATGTTCTAAATATTATAAGAATGAAATTGTGCAAAAAATTTATCAATAATTATCAATGATAATTACATTATATAGCTAACAAAATATATTTTGCCAATAATTGAAATTACAATCAACTAAATTGTGACTAAAACACACTTTTAAAGCCAACCAATGCCGTTTATAGATCGTTTTAATCTAATAAAACCAAATTGTGAACGATAAGTGAATGATATTTATGAAAAATAATGCCAAAATATATTTCAATATTGAAAGATCTTCGCATTAATCACTTTTGTTTGCGAATGCATGCGATACATGCCATCTCTTCGCAACATATTTTCAATGTCTGAGACCTGCAGACTTGTCTCATTCTTTGCTCACAATTTAATTTCATATTTATAAAACGGACAATGTTCTTATCCTACAAGATAAATGCAGTAACACATATTCAACATTGGCTCACTGGCCAGAAGAATTAGGCACCAATACTCGTAAACATTCATGTGTATAATTTCAAGTAGTTAAAATGACAGATCACGACTCTAGGAAGGTGGCTCTGCTTTCTAATACTATTTTAAACAAAAAGAATATACTCGTAATCACTACGTTATGAGAGACGGGACTTAGTATGATTTTGATCAACTACACTTACAATACCACTTACATGGCACTTCAATACAAATACCGAAGTTCAAAGAGACGAGCACAACAAGAGTACCACATTTAGGTAATAACATTGCTTTATTTATAGCCTGGCTTTCATCTAAGGAAATTTCGCCATAAACATCCTTTTTTAATTTGTTCCATGAATGTCCTAGTAAAACAAAAGAACTAAACATACTGAAATTGTTCTAATCATAATTTTATGAGACACATTTTTTATTTTATTTTATTCGTTTCACCACTTGAATTATACACACGAATGTAAACAAGTTCTCATATCAATAAAATACCCACTCCGTATAAGGTATGTTATACAATATATATTTAGAGCGTCGCAACTTTGATTACAAATATTGCATGATATACAGTGTAATTTAGTCAAGGCCGACGTCATCATCTGATGGTGGTTTCGGTCCTGAACCAGGTGCGCCTGCGCCGCCGAAACCTGTAGCAATAGAATACAATGATAATTATCACCTTACTTCCAGTAATCCAGTAAGAAAGTAAGTAAGTATTATCACCTTCAAAAATATTATTCCCTTTATATTATTATAAAGAGGAATAACACTATTTTTGAAGATGAAAATTTTATTACAGACTATACAGTGGTGTCTCGACACAAAATAAGCAGTTTAACGAGCACAACATATACTTAGATACACTTTGGTGATCAATCAATCAATTACCGTTAGCCTATCGTAGTCTCTCATAGACCTCTCCCAATGTTGAGAGGCTTTGGTCCATGCTGGACAGTCTTCTTTTCTGGTCTTTCTCTGACACCTCACTTTTGTTGATACACATAATATAATGCAAAATATATTTGTTTACAAATATTTATAATAATAATAATATGATAATATAATCAAATTGATGTATGTTACCTGGGAATCCTCCTTCAGAGAATGGATTACTGCCTTTCTTGCCCAGTTTGTTCTGCAGTTTGTCAATAACAGTTGCGATTTTGGGATTGTTCTGATACTTCGCAAAGTTACCTGGATTGACAGACAAATCTTGGAATGCTGCAGCTACTTCTGGGTCCTTTAAATGAAACGGGTAAATGTATAAAACCAGCGTATGAAGAGCAAACGCACGAAATTGGAATTTGAACTATCAATTACGCTTGATTGTAAACCGGGTAAATTTTCATGGGCCGTTACAGCCGTATGAAGACACGATACCTATTATGGGAAGAGGGTAAACTGTGTGTGTGTTTTATTATATTTCCCATTTCTTCAACTTTATTTTGAATAATTTCATTGCAAGTTCCAAGACAATTTAACATTTCCTGGTACTTCTAACTGTTCAATACTCTCTATGTTTTTGGGTCATGTTGATCCTGGTGTACAGGATTCACAATGTGCATGAAAAGGGTTAGTAAAAAAATCTGGGGTTCCTTACCTGGAAAGCGGACATAATATCCTGATCAAATAGCAAATTGGTGAAGTCTTGAGAGTTCATTCCGGCGGCGCCAGGGAAGCCACCAGCTCCTGCGCCTGCGCCTGGGAAGCCGCCTGCTCCCGCGCCAGCACCAGGGAATCCACCTGCGCCAGGGAAGCCGCCTGCGCCGGGAAAGCCGCCTGCGCCAGGGAAGCCTCCAGCGCCAGGGAAGCCGGAGGGAGGAGCGCGCGCTTGCTCCTCGGCCTGCGCCCGCGCAGCGTTCGCACGCGCCTCCTGTGCCTTGCGCGCGCGACGCAACTTGTCTCGGTGCTGGAGTTAAAAAAAAACAACACTTCAGCACTAATAGATCCGCAAAAGTAAATAAACCCACAACCAGTCCCTTACAGGGAATGCTCTGACCAATTGAACTACTCAGACTTGTCTACGTCTAGAATATTCGAATTTTTCCTATCCAATCGTTTTGGGGCGACTGTGGAACCAACGACGGAACTAGGGTCAATTGTACTACTTAAATGAACATGTATTACCTCTCTTTCTTCCTTCCTGCGTTGTACGCTAAGCTTATGCTGGCGGAGTTTTTCAGCGTTCGGCTTTACCTCGTTTAGCCATTCATTGGATTGATCGTCATAATCAATTTTTAGAGATTCACACAAGTCGTGGCTGGCCTCTTCGAACTTGCCCAGTAACCTGTGGAAAAAAAGTAATCATATATTATACATTGCTAGTTTATGTATTATAATGTGTGGGCTTGTAATTGGCAATATGTTTTACATACTGTAATTTATACACTATTGTTATTAGTCTGTAAGCCTTCCTAAAAGTAATAAATAAATAAATAAATAAATAAAATTTGAGTTTGCATGTTCGCGTGAAGAGTTACCCCATCTCTTAGCGTGTGGGTGTCGTGCCAAATAAATAAAAGATAATAATATGTCTATTCTCAGTGTGGAGCTAATTAGAGGGACTAAAGAGATTGTGATATTTTTTTCTTAATATTGTTTTATACACATCTTGAAACTAAGAGAAACTATAATTGCGTATCTAATATGGTGACCCTCTTTGACTTTGCCTTCAGCTTGCCATCAGGAGAAGCGAAGTCAAATTGACGTGTCCTTTATAAAAAAAAGAACGAAAAAAAAAAACATTTGGTAGATATAAAAAAAGTAAAGTAAATATTTTATGTATAACAAAACCACAACCGTGCATACGTCTAAGTAATTGTAATGCTAATTTTATTTAAAACTTATCTCTGCATATTTATCTAACTGTGACCAAAATAAGTTACGTTATGATGATTCGAGCTAACTTATGTAGTCTACACAGTTCATTATACGATGTTAACTCAGGCAACATTCAAATTTTAAAACAATGAATAATGAATTTTGGATAAAATTTGGTTTAAAACTGGCTTGATTTCCTTGTACCTTTCCTGTGTACCTACCTATACGGCACCGGCAGCATAGGTACCTATAGTTACGCGGTTGACATTACGACCGCGCCGCTGCCGTACACGCGCGTGAAGTGTAACAATAGCAATGTAATAGGTAAACGGACAAATATTAGCATTGTGCTATTTTGGTCGATAATGTGACGATTTTCAATGCTTACGATTATGTAATAGTAGGTATTGCTTAGGACATATATCTTGGACATACAATGTGTGCAGTACACGTTTCTAGGGTGTCTTTTGAGGATAGCACGGCGTGATCTTGCGGTGGACAAGCTCAAATTCACCAAGCATAGACTATTACGTAGCAATCCCTGCGCGCCAGGGCTTCGTATGTCTCGCGATTTAAGTCCAAGATACGTGTACCGAGGTATACACTCTTGATTTTTGACGGCCTCATTTATTATGAACAGCACATTATTAGTATCTGATTATGTTATTTTAACTATAGTATGTTCTTAATTTTTTCGTCAATATTTGAAAAATATAACAATATAGAGTTTGAAGACAGCTGGGTTTCTTCTAGTCAGTCTTCTCATTATGGTCGCGTTGTCTAATTACTAAACATTTAGCATAGTTAAGACCTAGTTTTGACGTTTTCTAAGTGCCGTTTTAATGGTCTATTTTTATTTATACCATTTAGGTGGGTCGCAGACAAGCACACGGCCCACCTGATAGTACTGACGTGGTTACGGTGGCCGTGGAAGAGTGCAACGCCAGGGGAATCCTACTAATATTATAAACGCGAAAGTTTATAAGTATGGATGGACTTTCACGTAAAAACTACTAAATAGACTTTAATTATTATATTTGGACGTTTGGTCGCGATAACCGACATCCACGCAGGCAACAGCTAGTAGAGAATAAATGTTTTTTTAATGTGACTACAACATAATTCGCAATGGTCATGAACTTAATTTACTTTTAAGATTATTTTCCGTTGAAAATTATGTATGACACGACACGACACACTCACAAACATGTTTCGTCACTGTTTTGTGTGGCGATGACGAGTTGTTTACGTAAGTTTGGCTCTCAGTACGTAAAATTTAAAAAAAAAGAACAATAGCTATCAAAACATGCAATCATACAAGGTCAAAGTGAACACTGTCAAAAGAAATTTAGAGTAGGTATTCACATTAATTGGTCATTAACATTCATATCAGGTAATATATTGTATGTTGACTTCATTGTATGTATTATTGACACTCAGCTATTGATAGAAGTCGTTGTTTGTACTCAATGTACTAAGTATGTGAGTCTATGTACAATAAAAACTGAACATCCAAATCTTTCTTCCAAAAAGTGAAAACAATGATGATAAAAAGGTGTAAACTGTAAGAACAGACACAGCAAACACTAAATGCTCGCCTATACGATTATATCATACGAGATTCGCAAGTGACATAATCGCCTATGTTTGACCTGGCGCCCTCGATTCTGCTAAAGCAAAACCACTGTCGTGCCACAGTCTCTGCAAAAATTGACATTAAATTTTAGACTTTATTGCTATAGAATTAAAGTCCAAAATTAAATGACAATATTTTCATTACACGCTTTCGTTCAATCTACAAAAAGCCATTTAATTTTAAACTTCAAATGTATTGTTTTAAAGGCTAAAATTAAATGGAATTTTCTTGCAGTCACTGTGGTGTGACAGTGGTTGTGCTTTAGCAGAATCGAGGCCCTGGACAAGCGAGCGGCAATTTTATTGATTCTGCGAATTTTTAAACGAAGCAATTTTTTTCTGTCCTTTCGATAATCGTATCTTGCGGGCGAAAAACTCTCCTCGTCCAATGACGCTTATGCACTAAATATAAAAAAATATTGTATCTACCTGTAAGCACGTCCACGGAACTTGTAAGCGGCAGCACTGTCGCAGTTGAGTTCGAGAGCGCGTGTGCAGTCTTTGATGCAGGCATTTGGTTTGTTCAGCTTAAGATATACCTGAAGGAATAATATTGCAACTTGTAACTTCTACTTTTTCCACCTTCCTTCTACTAAAACCTACTTCTTCCACCTATCTAACTTCTACCATCCTACTAACTTAGCATAGAGAGAGATGCTGTGACCTAGATTGTGCTGCCCTAAATGTTCTAGAATATTTATTTTATTTCATTCTATGGTATAGTAAGCCTTACCTGCTAGTAGCAAGGGGTCCCCATAACCCGATTCCTGCTGTCTTGTTCTACAAAGGGAAGCCATGGTATTTCAATTAGCCTATCGCAGTCCACTGCTGGACATAGGCCTATCCCAATTCTAAGAGGCTGCCTACTGTTTCCACTCTGGCCAGACAGTTTGTACCAGGTTTCATTTCGAATTTTTGAGGAAGACATGTTACCCTGTATGACTGTTACCTACCTAAGATAGGGGAAGAAATGAGTGATGATAATTTATAAACATACCTGTCCTCTCTTAGCAAACAACAGAGCACTTTGTGGGTTGAGCTGTATAGCTTCACTATACAATTTAATGGCTTCATCGAACTGCTGTTCCGAGAATGCTTTCATTGCCTCTGTTCTCTTTTCATCTGATTGGTCTCTTTCTTCATCTGTCACTTCCTTTGAGTCATCACCCATTGCCTGAGAGCTTTCCAAGGAATCTCCTTCTATGACACCTGAATAGGAGGATTTATATATTAGTTGTCATAGTCTACATTTCATATTTACCATATTAGTAGTTAGGCAGATGTGGATTAGCACCCACATTTCACCAATCATTGTATTCGGTCCTGTGTGAGCCTGTATACTTATATTATGTATATCTGTCTAATGCTTAATAGCCCTATCCCTAAGTCGCCTTGTACAAATGTACAATACAGCATGGGAAGAGATGGGGTGACCTAAATTCATCTCTGCCGGGAACCAAGTGGCGGTAGGATATTTTGTCTAAATTAGGAGCAGTATGGTTGGCTAGTACCAACATCATGCAGAAACCCTTAATAGAATAGCATATTCTTGCTGATGCTGGATTAGATGCAGATATGTGATCTGGAAAAACATATTCTTGTCAAGTGGCAGCACCTTGTTTGTTCCGATTGCAACCAATGCCTTCATCTCAGTCTGGGGTCTTCTAATTTTAGTTAAGTCTGTTGTTAATACATATAATTTGAGTTACCTTCCATGTCCAATTCCACATCTGATTCAATTGCAGACTCCTCATCAGATGATGCATGTACTTCAGCAGTATTGGCACTGGGAGGAGGTGCACTAAACAAAACAAATATTTAAAGCATATATAATGAAAAGTACCATGAGGAATTAACTTTCTATAGTTGAAATAGATTATTCAGTTAAGTTAGATAACTCTTCATTGTATGCCAACATTAATGACAAAAAAAGCAGCAAGGATTGGCCTCAGTTAACTCTTCTCTTCCAGGCAATCATGAGTTTACAAAGTTTTTATTGATATTATAATGATAAATATTAGTAACCAAAATAGTTAAATTGCTTATTAGGAGTACTACCTTTAACATCAAGTATTGTACTAATAGTAGGTACATTATTTAATAATAAATAACTTAGTAATTTTATCCAAACTGTCTCATTTAAATGTTTAGTTTCCCTAAACTAGCATTCATGTGCTAATAGGATGCTTGAGTAAAATGTGTACAAAGAATCAGATGTTATCTATCTGTACATGATATTTTAACTCTTATTGGAATGTCCTGTCCATAGAAAAACTCTAGTCTGCCATCTATTTGTCTGTCTATCATACAATGTCATATTATCATGTCTATCTGATTTAGAAGACAAAAAGTCTATTGGATTATGCACAAGGATCATAGATTGCAATTTTAAAAAGAATACTTAATACATAGTATTCTTTATTTTTAAACCAGGTGACCATGACATTATTGTAATTTGTGTTTAACATACCTAACCATTTTTATAACCACATTTATTTTCATTCTCCCATTTTGTAATTATTTTCCCCATTTTCAATTCCTTACATATTGTGTTAGGTGGAGAATGATTGGGGTTGGAAAAGCTTATCATTCAATTAAAGAACTCATGATTATTGTACATATTTTTAGATTGGTACATTACACATGTTTTGAACATGAACTTGTTTTCGACGCGTACTGAATTTGTCATGCTCATGACATCGCACTTTTACGGTGTACATTATTTTATACATATTATTTTCTCCAAGTGTTGTACTTACTTGTCACCGGATGGGGTCGAGTTCTGTGTAAAGGTTGCCGCCGGAGGAAGTGTGACACCGAAAGATGTTAAATATTCTTTAAAGAAAGCTAGTTTTGGATGATGTAGTATTTGCGGATTTCCCGTGCAGAAGTCTACAAATGCCTTCAGCTGCTCAAGCTTTTCGTCATTGAATGGGCAGCTCATTTTTCTGGACTATCGCTGATAACGCTACCGGCGAAAAAAATGCAAATTTATAGAAACACTGACTAAGATGGCAATGCAACGTGGGAAGGATTCCAATAAACTTATAAGATGTTTAATTTCACAGAAATTTCCTCACTTTCAATTAATTATTATAATACCGCACTGCAAATACCGCATAAAACAAATAAATTGACACCTCGTCGGAAACGGAATTTTCTCGGTATTTCTATGACGGTCACAGATAAATAATATTGGTGGTAATAGATTATAGAAACATATAGAGTAGATAGACAATAGATATTATATAACATTTAAAGTCCGACCTTAGAGTATCTAGTCCGACCAATAAAATAAAAAACCCGTACGGGGGGCGCCAAAAACATCTATGATTATGACAACACCAAGTATAGTGATACACATGTAAAATGCCAATATTTTTCAACACACTTGCTTATGAACAGGCTTTTATTTCCCCGCAATTAAGCACGGAATGACACCTAATATAAAACTGTGACTTTTTCATTGCTTCTCTTCCTCCTAGCGTTATTCCCAGTCGCATCCGAAGCTTTCAGCTTGGAGTCTGGGGTCCGCTTTTACCAGTCATAGCTACAGATTTGGCTAGACCTCGATATTTTCCGTGAAGCGATTGCCACCTGACCTCCACGACCCAATGTTAACATTAGGCGATATCGAAGCTTTGCAGCTAGACCGTTGTTTTTGGACTTTTTAGGGCACCAACTACCCGTAACGACTGCCATAGATGTCCTTATGGCAACCGGGACCGACGGCTTAACGTGCTCTCCGAGGCACGACCAGACCAATGCAAATACCCCATATTTAATGCACACAAATATTTGCACTGAGCGGGGATCGAACCCGCGCCTCCTGCGTAGCGGCCGCGTTCACTACCGCTACGCCACGGAGGCTGTCATGTTTTTCATTGCTATTATTCACAAAAGTGAGTTATAGACTTCTTTTTTTTTAATTTCATTAAGTTGCTTTGTTCTTAAGTTTCGATACAAAAAAGATCGTGTCCAATATTACAAACGAAACCATGTATAGAACAGGGACCACGCGATATTGTTTTTCGGACTGCATAAAATTCTTGTATTTTATGCCTAACAGCACAGAGATCAAAATAATCGAGCATGATTTTCTTTTTTGCGTTAGGCTTATTTTTCTTAGGCGTAGAAAATACATTTGACGTTTGACCTTCTCTTCGTATTTTTATTACAGAAGATCGGGATATACCTAAAAATGCGAATAATAATTAGTCACAGTAAAATCAGTAGATTAGGCCAATTTCAGTTGCACGTACTCTATGATGTCCTACCCGTCATGTTGACAACAAGGTCCGTGATGTTATTTAGAGGAACAGAGTCCAATCCTTCCTACTTTTTATCCGACAAATACTTTGTTATATTATAAATTACTTTTCTTAACTGGCTTTTAATAGTTTTCGGCATATTACTATAGTTTTGTAGTTTTGTAGCGCTCTCAAACTCAACAACACGCACAATTGACACCACACTGACAGATGACCATAATGACATTGTATAGATTGTTACCATATGAAGAAATTAGTTCCAATAGTTTACCGCAATATGGCGAGGTTTTTTATTTTACTGGTCGGGCTTTACAAAAGGACTCTTTTTTTTTAGTTGCATATACAAACTCTTATGTTTTGGATTTAATTTTGGATTTATTACAAAATTACATTATTTCACGATGTTAGAAATAAAATTTACTACTTGGCAATACATTACTTACCCTGTTCGTACATCTTGTATCTACTAGATGTCTCTACTGGTCTCTACTCTTCTAATCATATAATCAATATAATCATAGTTTCGTTATTTATCATTTTCGCTATAATAATAATGACCCGAGCGGTTCCCCTCCGTTTCAAATTTTTATGTCATAATTTTGTTTCGCATAACAACGCATAGCATAAACTTCATTTCGCAGAAAAAGGTTTGGCATACACTCATTCGTCATACTTTCATAACGCATAATTTTGTAAGTCAGAATCATCTTTTGGCATAACTTTTAAAGCATAATAATCAAAAAGTAGAAACGTGCATGCAGCAAGCATCATACATGCAGCATGCTTCAGGCATGCAGCATGCAGCATGCAGCAAGCATCAGGCATGCAGCATGCAGCAAGTATCAGGCATGCAGCATGCAGCAAGCATCAGGCATTTAGCATGCAGCAAGCATCAGGCATTTACCATGCAGCAAGCATCAGGCATGCAGCATGCATGCAGCAAGTATCATGCAGCAAGCACCATGCAGCAAGCATCATGCAGCAAGCATCAGGCAGTAAATGCAGCAAGCATCGTTTCTAGCACAGCTCCGGCGCTGCGGGGCTCCAACGGCCTCACACGAGCTTATCGTCGCAGATGGTTGTAACTTCCACCACCGCAGTTTCGGCTTGCTGGCCGGCTGCGCCGGCCAGCCTCAGCCGCGGCGGCGGCCATTAAAACCACGGGCTCCACACCTCGTGGGCCGCCTCGCCCCTCCGCGCCTACGCGGGCTTAAATAACACTCTAGGGGTAGGGCAAACAAGACTACGTGAAGTCGGATTTGCAGCAATTCATTTCTGTCACTAACTTTTTTGTAACAAATTTTAACTTTTCTGCCAACTGAAGAGTATGCCATTGCTAATTCGGATATATGACCATTTTGCCAAAATACGATTCTATTAAATAAATCGTTATGCCTTGAAAATGTTCGATTAAATAAAATTGTGCCAAATGAGTTTTGCCAAATGAATTTCGGAGTATTAAGTTTCTGCCAGATGGAGGGAACCCGACCCGAGCTCCAGCTTCTCCCTTGCCCTGTAATAAATTCGTGAAAAATTCTATAACACGTTTGCAATGCCAAAAGTAATTAGATCTTGGGGTATAGATACCTAATAGGTACCCTAATAGCTTTTAACGACTTTCTAAACTGTTGAGAATGAGCAACGTGAACGTAAGCGATGAGCAAATGGAATAGGAAATCCCCGGGGTAGCGTAGCGCTATTCATTCAACGCAACGCTAGAATGTTTATCTATACCTACCTACTAGGTACTACTCTTTGGATTAAAACATTTTATCAGTTCTCAATTTGATCCATCAAGCTTTTGCTACCAATAAATAAATTAGCCTATTGCAGTCCACTGCTGGACATTGGACATAGGTCTCTCCAAATGTGCGCCACGTCTGCCGATCCTACATCCCTTATTTATTTAGTTAAATAAATAAATATTAGTAAAAAAATACAAAAATACTAAAATAAATGTTTTCATTGACCGGGAATCGAAACCGCGACCTCTGACTTAGCAGTCGAACTCTCCCCCGCCACGCAATCCAGGTTATCCTGAGTTAAAGAAAACTGCAAAATTAAATGCTGCGATGTACCTTTGAGATTCGAGCCCTTTTGGATCGCAAGGTCGAGGGCGGTGGCCTACGTCGCTCAGGATTAACCATATTCTACGGGATCAACGAATCACGTATGATAATGTAAAAATATATAATTATGTGCCAACGTTTTATCCTATTTTGAGATATCTTACTTCCTATTTTAAAACCATGTTTCTCGCAAATAAAGATTTATTATTATTATTCCTCTTCATTTATTGTAAGATCTTATAAATTATATTTTTAAATACATATATATACAAAAACATATATTTAAAAATATAAAATATAGTGTCCCACCGGTATCGGGTACAGGGACCAAGCTACCGGTGGTTAGGGCTCCACAGAGAGGAACTTCCTCACAATACGTGCCGTGTCGAAAAGTACCGCCTTCTGCATCAAGCCCTTGATCCAGCTGCCTAACGAGAGCCTCTTAAGGTGTTGGTCGAGGCTCTTAGCAATCAGCCCATGGGCCGATATGACATTATTATTATTATCATTATAATATTATTCTATCCTACTACTTAATATTATGAATGTGAAAATGTATGCAGATGTTTGTTACTCAATCACGCTTCAATGGCATAACGAATATGGCGGCAATTTGGCACAGGGATAGATTAAAGTCTGGAATATCTCAAACAAAAGTGGGAACCCATTTTAAATTTGTTGAAATTGGTTACTATGGGTTGCGGGAACGGGATCACCAAGCCTACCATGAACCCTTAAAACAGGTCAACAATTGAACGGCTGTCATCAACTGCATAAAATTTATAATATATAATTATTATTTATTCTATACATATACAGGGTGTCCCAAAATTCAAGGATAAGCCGGCAACAGAGGGTGGCCCTACTTATGGCTGCTCTGGAAAAAATAAGAAAAAAATATATCTCTATTTTTTTTTTAATTATTTAAACTTTTTTAAAATCCTTCGAAATTCGGTACCCCTAATGATATTTTCAACTACCAGGCCCACAATTTTGCAAATATTTTTGAACTCTTTTCTAAATTAGCAAGCTAAGAAGCATGACTATCCATCAAAACCCTGAAAAATGATAGAATATTTGTAGTTATTTTACAAAAATGAGTCAAAATATTTTTTTGTCGTCAAATTTTCATACATTTTTACTTTCGACCCACTTTATCTTATCTCGGTGAAAAAAAAAAGTACGGACACGACTATGGCATCCTTTTTCAAAAATTGGCGCAACTATCCAAGATTTCAAAATGGTATGATTTGGGTATGATACTGTAATGAAATAATAAAAAAAAAAATTTTTGTAAATAAAAATAATATTTCATACATTGCTTTTATTGAAAATCACCAGATTTACTTTGTACACAATGCATTCATCCTCAATAAAAAATCATTGACAGGACTTTTGACTAAGTGGTAACCGAGTAGGTTATCACATTACGAGGTTAAGCAATACAAGCCAGCGTGGTTTTCGGATGGATGACCATTCTTAAGACATTGAGGCACCTCCGTTCCTCAGAGAGTACGTTACACCGTCGATCCCGGTGGCCATATGAGTATCTATGACAGTTGTTACGGGTAATTAGAGCCCTAAAAGTCCAACAACTGGACGCACTACATAACTTTGATATCGCCAATGGGTTGTGGAGGTCAGGTGGCAGTCGCTTCACGGAAAATTTCGCGGTTCTGCTGTTTCACAGTTAATCATAAAATCCAACTCTGTATTTTGTAAAGGCTCAGAGGATGATGAGTGTTGAACATCCATACTGTTAAAAAATTAAACAAACATAATTGTATAATTTTATAATTATTGCATTATGATAATATTTTTTTTATTTTACATGTTTTAATTGTTTGCCACTGGCATTAATACATTATTTTTCGTGCATATCTTTTGCCAGAAATATAATCCGCAACCGCATTGATAGTCCAGCGTTGCAATTGTTTTCGGAGACCTATTGTTCTTAAGACAATTCCAATAAAACTCTAAGCCTCTGATTTCCCGGCTAACTGTGAAACAGCAGAAATGTGAAATTTGCCGTGAAGCGACTGCCACCTGACCTCCACAACCCACTGGCGATATCAAAGTTATGTAGTGAGTCTAGTTTTTCGCCTTCAAGCGCTCCGACTACCCGTAACAACTGTTACAGTCATAGATACTCATATGGCCATCGGAACCGACGGCCTAACGTACTGTCTGAGGAACGGAGGTGCCTCAATGTCTTAAGAATGGTCATCCATCCGAAAACCACCCTGGCTTGTGTTGCTTAACCTCGTAATGTGATAACCTACTCGGTTACCACTTAGTCAAAAGTCCCGTCAATGATTTTTTATTGAGGATGAATGCATTGTGTACAAAGTAAATCTGGTGATTTTCAATAAAAGCAATGTATGAAATATGATTCTTATTTACAAAAAAAAATTTTTTTTTAGTATTTCATTATAGTATCATACCCAAATCATACCATTTTGAAATCTTGGATAGTTGCGCCAATTTTTGAAAAAGGATGCCATAGTTGTGTCCATACTTTTTTTTTTCACCGAGATAAGATAAAGTGGGTCGAAAGTAAAAATGTATGAAAATTTGACGACAAAAAAATATTTTGACTCATTTTTGTAAAATAACTACAAATATTCTATCATTTTTCATGGTGGTGATGGATAGTCATGCTTCCTAGCTTGCTAATACAGAAAAGAGTTCAAAAATATTTGCAAAATTGTGGGCCTGGTAGTTCAAAATATCATTAGGGGTACCGAATTTCGAAGGATTTTAAAAAAGTTTAAATAATGAAAAAAAAAATAGAGATATATTTTTTTCCTTATTTTTTCCAGAGCAGCCATAAGTAGGGCCACCCTCTGTTGCCGGCTTATCCTTGAATTTTGGGACACCCTGTATATGTATAGAATTACAAAGTTATATTTGCAGTTGGTAGTATGACAGCCGTCTGTTGTAACTTGTAAGAGTTCATGTTACGGGCTCAGAATTCCACGCGGGCGGAATCGTGGATAACAGATAGTTAAATTACAAATGTTTGGTTTGATACGATGTTTGGACCTTATTAATTACCTAAATCCAAATCAAATCAAAACAAATTTCGAATGTTGTGATCGAATAGCGTATTTGGCAAATTTCATAATTAGACAAACAGACGATTTGACGAACTACAGCTTTGACCATTGTCACATTGGACGAAATGCCGATTTAACGAATATCAGATTTGACCAATGTCGTTCAACCCCTTGGTTTGTAATTTGTATGTTCGCTGTCAGGTCAGTGCATGAATACCTATAAAAAATCCTTCTACAAGCGGAAGTGGCCTGAAATCTCGTTAGTATGGAAATTAGTGTCGCCAAAATTTCGCATATTATGATTGGTCACGTAAGTCACGCCACACAAAACAGTGACGTTATGGGTTATAGTTTTCAACAGAAAATAAGTCTAAAAGTAGGTAAGTGTAGAGTGCGAGTGCAAGAGTTGAAGTTAAAGAGTAGAACAACAGTTTGTAATGTTTATTAGCTCTATTACCCAAATTAACTTTTATTTGCAATTCTTCTGAATCTATTACAATCGATTCCGAAATACTTAGTCGTTGTTAAAGTAGGTAGATATTATTATTAACATTAATTCTGTTCTGCTTTTTATTTTAAAGAAAAAGAATAGGTACTAATATGTATTTTTTTACCGAAATTACTAGATAATATTCTCTCTAAACCCTCCAGCTAAGCTTGTGTTAGGAGTGGGTTCACGTCGGTAGTGTAATGTCCATGATTCGAACCCGGGACCTCTCGAACATAAGACCGACTCTTTAACCACTAACCCACCACGCATTGCTTTGCTTTAGTTTTTGCAAAATAGGAAACATTCAAACTCTAGCTCTTATCTATTATATTAATCTATTTGGGTTAAAATTGTTATGAATGACAATAATTATGGAATATCTACGGGAATAGTCGGCATTTGCGTACTACCTACCTACCTATCTATTTTGATAAAAAATTATGGGTATCATCACCATCCCAATCTAGGTTAAATTAATTCTATTGCACTTTGGATTCCGAGGTCCACGTTGTAATGTTTAGCAAAACTGTCTGGAGCTTATGACAATTTTGTTATCTCATCAGGTCACACATATTTTAATAGCAGATACCTTTTTAGAAACGGCTTGTGTCATTTTGATACCTACATAAGTAGGGACTCATGCCTATTTCGAATGTTGGAAATGTTCGAATGTAGTTCAGAGGGATTGCAACAAAGAAATATCGTGAAAACGCTGTTACATGCTATTAATTGGACTAATCGCATTAGCAAAAATGTCAGAAGTCATGTTACCATAGATTTATTAATACGCTTTTACTACGCCATCGTAAAAATAGGAAGCATTACAAAAGCAACGTTAGAATGGTAATTGCCTCCTGTGTTAACGTGACCTCTTTTATTTTTCGACACGTTCGGGGGTAGGAAAGCACTCGTCCTTTATGCCACATAGCTTTTTAATGAATGGTATTATTAGGGTACATTTACCGGTTGTTGGGTACAGCTATAATTAACGTACCCAGATTTTTTTTCCTACTTTTTCGTCGGACGACGTGCTCTGTTAATTTTACGGGATGAGCGTTGCTTACATCTTCTAGCGTAAGTAGGTATAAGCAATGTCGTGTTCTTGGTTGAACTTACATTTAAGCTTAATTTATTAATGAAGTAAACCGTCGGAGGTCGGATGAAACAGAAAAGACACGAAACTTAGGCCCAATGAGCATTTCATTTTATTGTTTTGGCATTAAAGGTTTGTGTTTGTGCCGTATAAACACTAAAACTCTTGTTTCGATGTTTTATAAGTCACAACGATTTTTATTCCGTATTCTTGTGTCTAAAAAGTTATGCTCATTTAAATGATAATTTCTTTTATACATATAATTGAATTGTTTACTTCATATACTTACATTCAATTGGAGCAGTGGTTCCCAAAACGTGAATAATTTATTTAACGGTATGATGATTTGGAAAATCGGTATCTGCCATGATAACATTTACCTACGTGAAAATAAGTTTTGGAATTTTTTGAAAGTAATATACGTAATTGAGGTAAAATCCAAAACAAGGTGTGTCATAACATAAGTCATAACATAATGCCCTGTAATTAATAACTAATCTTTTTGTACGTAGGTACCTATTACCAAACTAATTACCTACTGACAAATTAATGATAGGTGATTGGAGTCACCTCACTTATATTACATAGTTACCAGTGTTAAGAAGTCTTGTGTGCGAAGAAGTCGTCAACTGTGAGGACAGGCAGCATATTGTCAAAGTTTCATAATTTAAAGAAGCGACAGAAAAATAAAACAATGACAACAATGATTTGCAAGCGAAAAGATACGTGCTTCGTTTTTTTATTAGGTAAGTGCAACCATAAATAGAAATATGTACCTATTTATTTTATTGATTGTATTCTCCTTGCTTATTTGAATTCATAGATATTCTGGTACCTATCTTCCTCGTCACGAATAGCCACCATGTGGCAATAGCCACCATGTGGCAATTGGGAATGAAATTCTCAGTTGTACCTGGTGGTTGCAACTGTATTTTTCTAGAATTTTCACCTTAATTTCTGCTTATTCTTTTTATGCTATAGATTCTATATTATGGCAATAGTAAAGTTCTCCGGGAAGGCCATTAATCACGGCAATTAAATCACTTTTACTTTGTGTTCTAAGGAAGTTAGGCGGGCTTTAGTTTCGTGTTGTGAACGAAAACTTTTTGGTAATCGTAGAACATAGTATTACAGATGATGTCGTTCTCAGAATAAATTCCTTGACCTCTAATAGCTTATTTTTTTCCAAGCTAACTAGCACCCTGCTATTGACCATGTCACTACATGATCCACGAAGACTGTAGTATCATAGGGGTAGCATAGGGATTGTTTATAAACTTTGCTTTTTTGTTTTCCCCTCTTATATAATATGCAAGAGACATCACTTCTTGGCACCATCAATCATAATGTGAGCTGCTTGTTCTGTGATTACCGGTAAAGCCATTCCTGTTTGCAGGTTTGCTGCTCATCATTATTACAAATCGGTTGATATTGCAGTCTACGACTGATAATACCATTATGGTGATTCCTTTGTAGAAACGTTAATCGTATCACACGAGTTGTGATCTCCGTGGCTCTTTAATCAATCAACTATTAATACAACACAAATACAACAAATACAAATACAACATATAATTATTTTCTAGTAACATTTGTATACATATTTACTAAATACTGTGTCCAATTTTCTTTCAGTATTTCTCGAGATAAACTTTTTAAATGCGCAAGTTGCCAACAAAACTAGTAATCAAACCGATGGAATAACTTCGGTTGAGTCGAGGTTTTCCGACTTCGGTCGCCGTGGCTATCCAAACTTGCAAGAATCAGGAAGATTCGGAAACCCGCCAAGTAATTATCAGGGGAATTCCTTTCAACCTAACGGCAATCAGGTAACATTTTACTTGCAAGTATTTTATTGATAAATAAATTGGTAGATTGGATTTTTGATTCTAAACGAAGTAATTAATAAGACGATGTTCTTGAATTTGATCTTTGTTTGAGAATATATAGCTTTATATTAGATATAGAGATATTTAGATTATCTAGAACTTTTTAACAGGTGGTACAGTCGCCAATAGTATAAGCTTAACACATTTCAAGTTACCGACCACCTTAGCTGTAAAATCTTATATAAAATAATAAAACGAAAATTTCAATTTCTTCTCTGAAGATAGCAATTTCGACGACGACTGTGTGTTAAATGCAAGCTTTTTTTTTTCATAACAGCAGTAAATCGGGGTAGTAAGTAGAACTCATTAGGTTTATTTAGCTACATTGTCAACTTTTTGAGTGATTAACTAGAAGAAAGAAATAATCATTGTTTCAAAATATTTAAGTAAGTACTAAAACTTAGTCTTTAAATATCTGTGATATTTATATATTTTTTGCAGAACAACAATGCGCAGCAATTTCAACCCGGTTACGGTTGGCGTCCAGATAATCAGAACTCAAATCAAGGGAGACCATATCAAGAGCCAGACAGATATCCCAACAATTATCCTGGAAATTATCAAAGTACAAATCTTGGAAATTATCCTAACAATTATCCTAGCAATTATCCTAGTAACAATCCCAACAATTATCCTAACAATTATCCTAGCAATTATCCTAGTAATAATCCCAACAATTATCCAAACAACTATCCTGAAAATAATCCAAGTAACTATCCAGGAAATTATCCAAGCAATTATCCAAACCATTATCCAAATAATTATCCAGACAATCAAGGTGATGCTTCATATCCTCAAGGTCCAAACAATTTTAGTCCAAATTACAATGGAGATTTTAGTTCACAACCTAACCAGAACTCAATTTACCAACAACCTCCTCGTTATAATACGCCTGGTGACAGAACACAAATCAGGTATCCAAGTAATATAAATAGGCCCTACCAGAACGAAGGCACACCATCAAACCAAGATGGATATCGCAACCTGCCGGAAAATGCACTTCAGCCCGTTGGATTTCCTACAGATAATAATCAAAACCCGCCTCAAGGAAACGTCCAAGATAACTCAAATATCAAACCAGCTGACGTAAATTCAGATTTCAGACCAGATGACATTCTTGAGGCAAGTTTAAAGTTTCCTGGAAATGACGTTCGGCCTAACCAATATCAATCCAATAATAATCCTGGAACTAACAACCCCAATCAAAATGGACTCCAAGCACCTTACCAGGGTTATATACCTCAAGACGGAGCAAATAATAACCCTGGGTCAAATCAAGTTTTCCAGGGAAATTATAATAATGTTCTTCCAACTGGACCTAACAATTCTCCGATCTATTCAAATAATGGCCAAAATGCTAATGGTTCAGCGAACATTTCAGGATCGGTATTTGTTCCATCATCGAACTTGCCGTACGGCCAAGGAATGTTTGGTGCCAGGTAAATTGAAAAGATCATTAATTTGTACTTTATTGATAGTAGAACAATTAAATATGAATTACGACAAAACGATTTTGCATTATAATTATTTCTACATTATGAGTGTACTTTTTTTCTTTATAAAACAATTATGAAGCAGCAGGTATTAAAATTGAATTGAATAATGGGAAAAATTAGCGTTGGACTAGTCAGACCAATAAAATATATAGGTAACCAATGGGAACAAGCAAAAAATATCTTGTAAATTGGTTTTGTATGTCTAGTACCTTTCTGGAAACCCAATGATATGTTTCAATTAATATAATTATGTAAATAAAATATATTACAGAAAGAAGCAGATAGTACGACTAAAGAGAATATTCTCGGTGGGTGTTTGTACGTAGTATGCTTGTAATGCGCGATAGTGTTTTGGGCCTCGATTCAACGGAGAGGGATGAAGTTATTATAGGGTATAGGTATAGGTCCATCCCTCTCCTTTTAAAATGCGGCCGTATTGCACGGCATTTATAGCTCATCCATAGTAAGCCCACAGATCTAAAAACAGTTAGAGCGTTTTCACATTATCCGACATATAGGTGTCCGACGATAATAGCCGACAGCCGATAGCTGACAAAACAACGGTGTCGGCTCCGAATTCCGATATCGGGCCGGACAATGTGAAAGACAGATACATATTTCATACATTTTACTACTTCCGATAATAATATCGGATTGATGCCCGACACCGATATCGAATCGGGTAATGTGAAAACGCTCTTATATGTAACATAACTTTTATTTATATTCTAACGGAACTAACTAGCGATATTATATATTTTAGTACAGAGAACCCTTCCCAGCAACAGTGTGAACGATCATGCCCAATAACATCTGAATATAACCCAGTATGTGGTACGAATAATGTTACCTACGACAACCCAGGAAGATTCTATTGTGCTCGTAATTGTGGAGTAGGTAAGTGTTCACACAATGCTGATATTGACAAAGTTTTGCTATGCTCTTGTACGAACTAAATTAAATAATATTAGGTATAGAACAGAAAATAGTCTCATAATAATGACAAAACATTAGGTATGTACGTTCGTTTGGTGAAGTACCTAGCTAGAGATCGATTTCGGAGAAAACTACTTGAGTTAACTACGCCAGTTATTCGACTACGCACTTGGCTGGCTTTTATTAATATTTGATAAATAATAATAATCATCTAGAAATATGCGAATCATCTAGAGAGCCTTTCAGTCCATCGCGGACAAACAGACAAACAGACATGAAATTAAAAAAAATATTTTCATGTTCAGTATCGTTAACATAACGTAACCCAAGTATTTTTTTTTAAATATCTCCAATGTACAGACACGATCACTTTACAATTATATAATAGTATAGATAGATAGATAGATATTCTGACAAAATGTTCGATTTCTATTCAATTTTATCTTTGTAAATATACATTCAACAAGAATTACTAGTTCAACTAGTGAGTATTGAAATAGGATATTATATCTTGCCTGTTAAGCTTCTAAAAATGCATACTCGTACAATTATACTCTTAACAGGTATGTTTTCTTTCAGCTGCCGACATGCGTGCTACGGGAAGATGTCCAACAGTCGCATGAACATGTTAATATCGAAAATGTCCTAAAATTACTTTGTTGTATAAAATTATATCATACTTAATAGGTATCGGTATTCCAGAACCTACAGTGCAAGCTTGTCTATATAGCGCTGTGTTACATGGTTATAAAATCAAAATATTGTTAGTCAAAAAATATAATCAAAAATAAAGGATACCATTTTTCACTTCAAAAAGAACTTGAACCATTGTTATTACTACGACCGAAACTTGTTATAACAAAATACCCAAATAATACAAGCTCTATTTTATTTTATACTATTATACAGGGCGTCCCACGGCGATGCCACATGGAGGGAAAGTACCTTTAATCCTTAAGTTAGCTCATTTTGTTTAAAGGAGACATCATTTTATTTTTAAAAAGAAACAAAACTGCATTCAAAGATTTTTAAAAATTCGCTTGCCACACCCGGTAATCGAACCGACTAAAATCCGAAAAAGTAACACCCTGTATTATTATGGCATCAATCGATAGTGTCAATCATAAGGATCAAATCTCTCTAAGAAACATGGTAAATTAAATGAAAGGAAGTCCTTGAAATCTAAAATTATAAATTCAATTTGGCAAAATAAAACACTTTAACTCAAAGTCAAAGTCAAAGTCAAGTCAAAGTCAAAAATCATTTATTCTGTATAGACCATTAAAACGGCACTTACAAAACGTCAAAAATATATAATTATGTACTAAAGACTAGGTTAGCAAATGGACCACCACCAAACCTGCACGCGGTGTACCCTGGGCAACGAAAATGGCAAGAGAATTGCCCTATGGATCAACTTATAACCTGTTAATTTAGACGGCGTGCGGTTTTAGTCGGTTTGAGTTCGACATACCTAAATACTACTGCTGACCAGCAGCAGTGTCAGCACGATAAAAAAAGAAAAGTAGTTTAAATATGGAATTTTATTGTTAATATGGTATCAGATGGATGGATGAACTTTGAGTTAAAGTGTTTTATTTTGCCAAATTGAATTTATAATTTTAGATTTCAAGGACTTCCTTTCATTTAATTTACCCTGTTTCTTAGAGAGATTTGATCCTTATGATTGACACTATCGATTGATGCCATAATAATACAGGGTGTTACTTTTTCGGATTTTAGTCGGTTCGATTACCGGGTGTGGCAAGCGAATTTTTAAAAATCTTTAAATGCAGTTTTGTTTCTTTTTAAAAATAAAATGATGTCTCCTTTAAGTAAAATGAGCTAACTTAAGGATTTAAGGTACCTTCCCTCCATGTGGCATCGCCGTGGGACGCCCTGTATATTGTTACCCAGCGCGCCTGGAGACTACCTCCGAGTCCATTTATAATGTGGATTCGGTTTGTGGACAGCGGAAGGGTTAAGCGCATTGAGACGGATTTTGAGTTATTGCAAAGTTTTTTGTTTTAGCCTGATAGACTTACATAGCTGAGCCCACCTAATCTAGCTGACGCGCACCGCTCGTTCTTGCATTGCTGAGAGTTCCATTAATTTTAATTTAAGTACTCAGTGCTCGATTTAGAAGTCTTATTAAGTGATTTTTTGGTTTGCACATCGGGAAGAACAGTGGGCGCTGAACTTAGGTCGGCATGCTTTGATTTTGAAGACTAGTTTCTACAGGGTAATGATCTCTCTGCTGCGGTTTTTCCAGGCCACTACAATATGGGGTTTCTAAGAACGTTTTCATAGAGTCAGCAGCTCGAGTGTGTGCCCCTAGTATTGCTTACGTCCATGTGAAGTGATAACACGTTACCGCAGGTCCGAGTCATGTGTTTGTTTGCCACCTATGTAAGTAGTATAAAAGTGAAAAATCACCTTAGGGACAATTGTGAGTATCCTCAGGTTACATGGTTACATGGTACAGGTAGGAGGGCCATAATCTGTGGATAATCTTCACGTCCATATGACGGCGGCGTACTGGCTCGCCTTATCTGAAAAACTGCGAACTTATGATTTCAAAACAACTCGAATACTTATAAAATTAAAATTTCTAAATCTAATTGAAAACGATTTTAACAGAATGCTTTTCTAATTTCTAATTGAATCAATAATCTCGAATTGAAAACACGCCTTGTTTTGAAAACGTGGCTTTAACATATCAGTTAGGTATTGACGATATTGATTAATCCATCAATGCTGATATTTGATGATAATGATTAATGGTTATTGTTGAGACAATACTTATAACAGTTACGTGATTGAAGTCTTGTCAAAACTATTTAATAAGCTGCTGACGCGATAATGTAGATATTTTGAAGACCATGTCTATTATGTGGTGGAGAATTAAAGTGGAAGCAAATTGCCTATGACTGACTAATAAACGTCAAACATCCACATCGAAAGGAAATGTTTCGAACTGGGAAATTTAGAGAGACTGTTCTGCTGACGCTTTATTCAATTATGCTATTATTGAATTGTAAATTAGTCGTAGTAAGTTAGTGCAGATATTAAAAAAAGCCTTAGGTTATATTAGAATAACCCAAAAGTATTGTTTTAGAACTCTTGTCAATTTATCTGTTAGTTCGGACGCAAAGGTTGCCTGGCAGAAATCGCTTGAAGCGATAAGGCCGCCCTTGTACTATTGCCATAGTGATTACTTTTATGTTTTTAATGTTATATTTTAAATGGTGTAAGTACAAAAAGTGTATATAAATAAATAAATAAATAAAAACTACTGAACGGATTTTGATGCGGGGTTTTTTATTAGAAAGGTATTGGTCAAACTTAGAATCCTATGTGTATTTCGAGTGGAGTGGTTGTACACCAGAGTTATGACCAAACGTCGCGATTACCGATATACACGCGGGTGGAGCCGCCCGCAACAGTTAGTCTGTAATGATTTATGTACATTTGTATATGATGACTTTCTAAGATATTTATTTGGTTCTTCAAAATTAAACCGTCTGCCAAATGGGTAGGTGGGAATAATAGAGTCGCCTCTATTATTCCCACCTACCCATGGTCTACCTACCGCGTGGTCCAACTGCTTTATCCAAGTGATCGGACGATATATTATGCTGGTTTTTGCTGTTGTTGGTCTCACTGATCAGATGACGCGGATTTTTTTTATGCTGTTAGTCCGAGTGATTTAACGATTTTGAAGATCAGTTTCTACACAGAGTAGTAAATTGAATTGAATTGAACGACCTTTTTTTTCCGGTCGGCCCGACTGATCGGACGACGCGTAATTTGTTAGAATCGCATTGCAGGGCATTGGCTAGTTTGAATATTTCTAGACAAAATATAATATAGGATAAAAAACGATTGCAAAGAATAATATTCCTGATTGTGAAGTAACCTTTACTACATGTAATACAAAGTAACAAAACATTGCAGTCCTTGTCAGCAGAGAGCGCACGTTCACCAACGATTCTCGATTCAGAGCTGTACGTACTAAATCGGAACTGTCGTTAACCTTATCGGTTACATGTAAGTCTCTTGTACAATGACGTCACGTCCGTAACGAGCTAACTTCTCGAATGATAACAGGCAGATATATGCTGACTATTTGATATATAAGAAATTTTATGTGTTCCTATCGTAGCACAAAATGAGATAGTGAGAGAGTACTGTATTGTAGCATGTAATAATAGAGATATATTTTTATTTGAATACGCTAGTGTTTTAAATTAAATTATTGGGGCACCAAATAGATTATCGGGGCTCAAGTCAACGTCATATGCAAGCCGGTACCGGGTACACTTTTTTTATTAACGTGCGCAAAATCCCCACGGATACCCCATTATGTCGGTCTCGAGCCGACTATAACGCACACCGTCTGCGGGTGATAGGTTGCCGGAGGTGAGATTGGCAGAGAGAGTCATATCTCTCGCACCCCGGCCGAGTACATCTGCTGATTGACGTATAAACCTCTTACGCGGGCTTTCCCTTCGTGGTTAAAAGGTCGAATGGTCCCGTTTCCATAAACGTCGTTTCAGCCAAACCAATAGGACGAGAATTAGCAAGCGGGCCCGGGCTCCGTGATGACAGCCTCAGGGGCAACGGTGCAACTGTGGAATGAACCCCCTGCCGTGGGTTTTCCAAGCGACTACAGTATGGGGTTCTTCAAGAAAGGCTTTAGAAGGTTCTTACAGAGTCGGCAGCACGAGTGTGACGGTCCTGGTGTTGCATACGTCCATAGGTCACGGTAACCACTTTCCATTAGGTGGGCCGTGTGCTTTTCTGCCATCTTAGTGGGGTTCTGATCTAGGGGCAAAAGCTGGGGATGCTGATGATAATGATAATAATGATGAAGCTTGTGCTCAATATGTAATTGAAGTATTTACTATGGAGTCAAGGAAAAACCCAACTCTTATAGAAACATGATAATGACACAGAATTGAAAATTAGACAGTAATTTAAACTACGATTCGAACTCATGATTTCTTAATCGACTACTATTAGACTACCATTGCGCTGCCACGCCGCGCCACTTCAAAAAGGTCACGAGCCAAATTAGGATCCGATGCTAAGTGGTGAGGGCTAGATTCAAACTATTGAATACTTTGAGATCTATACTATTTAAGTACAAAGACTGCAGGGGATAATGATACTTAAAACACAGAATAGCGACATATAAAAAAATAAAGACGTCATTTTGATTGCGACCTATCTGGAGATCTAAGATAAACATTCTTGAATATAAATAAATATATAGGTAAGTAATGTGTATTTTTCTTTACTTTGCAATACCGATTTCAAACATTCTTTCGCCGTTAGATAGTTACATATCAGGTACCAACATAGGCTAAATACGCTCTTCACGCTAATATAAAGTATGAACGGGATCAGAATTCCACGCGGGCGGAGCCACAGGCAACAGCTAGTTTAAAATATCTGTACAAAAATCCTAATATAACTTGTATAAAGACGTGTTCAATAAATGCAAGCACTTGGCCTCCTTTGATTATGAAAAGGTGAAGAGAGGTGCTAAGGTTAAGGGAGCAAAAAAGTGGAGTGTTGAGTAAAAAGGGTATGCCGAGGAAATTGTGTAAAAGCACCCTTGAGTGAATCTCGACGTCTGAGTGCGTTTGTATTGTCATTCGACGAATATGCCGACTGGCCGCCGTTTATTAGATTACTGAGATATATGGTGCACTCTGACGCTACAAGAGGATCGTGCCCTGAATAATATCGTTTGCATTTCGTTTCTTAAGTGTGGAAAGATGGGGCAAATTTGTATGATATCAAGGAATCAATGACGTCAGTTAATTTTAATAGTATAAAATTGTAGGCTGTTGAAAAGTAGGTATCTATAGTGTTTTTTTTGTAGAATTATTTAGAAGATAGTTTATTAAGCAAGGTAATATGAGGGAAGGAGAAGAAGGAATTAGCTTAACAAAATGACGCTATATGCCTATCGCAGTAAGGTATCGAAATTTTATATTTTATATAAATAATCTAATTTCTACGTCTCAATCACTTTTACTCACGAAAAATTCACTCTCCCCTTTCCCAGAACCGTGACAAGGTTCTAACTAGCTTGTCTAATAGTATAGACAAAGAAGTCATTGTGTCAGCTAGTTCAGTTTTTTTTTTTGTTTTCATTACGTCATTGTTTTATTAATTATTTTGTTTTTTAGATTAGATATTGCTTTCAGTCACCCATAGTACTTTTTTAAAATTATTATGTAACGTTCTACTACCATGATTTGACTTGACTAACGAGTTAACCAAAAATGGCTACGTGGTTAAACTCTACGCCGTAGAAGTAGGAGCAAGGGGAATTCCAGCTAAATCCCTGTACAACTTACTTAAAGACCTCGGATTGCCAAGAGCTTCAGTAAGCTCTTTACTAAATCGAATATCAAAAGCGCCATTGATAGGATCTTACCAAATTTGGATAGGTAGGAGGTGGGGGGAATACTACTGACGGTGGAGGTGAGCGCTGATGCATCACAAGGTGGCCACCCTAAACCTACATCTGGGTCGCAAGTCCCAGTCGCCGTCACGATGTTCCTCTCTGTATCACGCTATGGACCCGGCGACTGCACGGTGAATCCATGGAGTGCTGAGAATCGGATCTCTTTCCCGCATATCGGGCGAAAATAGCTGATGTCAATGTACTTTTCAGACTCCTTATTTATATCAAAAAAGTACACAATATTGTATGAGTATTAAAAAAAGTTGCATTAGGCGATTTTGGTTCAAAATTTACTTAAAACGCAATAAGAATGCACCAAAGCTGCTAATATCCATTCCCTAATGCGCACATTGTCAATTTGTTAGCGCGAAGTAATAAAAGACTTCCTTTCCCCTATATCCCTGAATTAAGTAGCTCAATGTTTGCTAACTAAGTCTCGGTAAACACAATTAAAACGGCATCTCGCGTGTGGACGGATTCCAAGAGACTATATAATTTTCCGTTGTAAATCCGGGCTTTAAGGAGCCCTTTCAAATTCCCCCGACCGCTGTAAAGGGAATTTTAACGATAGCAAATTGTCTATCACAAGTTGTCTTCTTTACTACTAAAATTGTAGCCATACCTACATAATATTTGAAATAACCGCCTAGTATGCTGGCAACGGGTTTCGTTAAAAATATTGTGTACCATTAAGTTCTTGGCATTTCCTTACGGAAATAAATAGGGCAAAGTTAACATCCAATCTAATGAGTCAGCCCATGAACGTCTCATATCTTCGAGATGCTCTGCTGACTAAACTACTTGTGACCTTTGTGATCGGTCAAGTACCTATCCTTCTTTAGAAGTAAAGATAATAGTATCCATGCCCACTATAAATCACATCTGGTTGCGTGCAATGTATTTTAGTAGTTAGTGAACTTTATTAAATGTGTGCAGCACACACATTTAATTAAATTCAACATTTCGTGTGTGCTCGCCTGTACTCACTATGCTGGCAATTCAAATTAAATCATCGATTGGTGCCGGTCGCATCGTTTTTATATTATACGTGTCCACGAGTGTTGTCGATCATGATTACTCTTCAAGGTACAGTCATCGTTAAATTTGCTAAATGTGCACAGTTTACATTAAAATATAAGTCTCATTAATCCAGCACTTCAGTAGTTCAGCACGTTCAATATTCCGGCTTCCTTAAATTATGATAGTGGTAGTCATTGGTGATCTCATAACAATCTGAAACGGCTTTGGGTAAACATTCTTGCGATGGGTGTAAACCCTATGTGTGTCATCGTAATCAATTTTATTTTATTGTTACACACTCGTTCATGTAGCATTCATAACAATGTTGCTTTTCAAGTAGTCGGATGCCACTCAATTTGAGGCGAGTCTATTACCGTTAATCATACACTTTTTCACAGCCTATTTATTCTTTATTTCTAATTTGCTATTGCATGTTAAAAATAAAAATGTGCATTGAATTAGCCTCATTAAAAACGATCTAAACTTGAGCGCTTTAAAAAAGATATCTGTAAGTATAAAACTTAACATATAGATAAATTTATTATCCCAATCTTAAGCCACAGTTCTGTAGAGCAAAGCCAGTATTAACATTAAGACCTACATGACATACAGAGAGAGCCCGGCGGCGTTATTTTCAGAAGTTCGCAACCCGCAAGCGACAATAGTATGCCATAACTCTTTATTACAACTTTCGGAAAAAGTTACAACACACCAAAGTTACTCCGTTTACATTTTTCTGGTTTTCTATTCTTACATCTTTCTTTAGCTTAGCTTTTTTCATTTCTTAGTAAAATATTTTTATTTTATTATATGTTTTTGGAAAACTTACAGCTAGTGTACAGATCACATAGTCTTATATAATAAATAGCTGAAGGTTATTAATTGTTAATAATTACAAGGAAATAACTGTAGGTAGATATCTATCAATCTATCTATTTAAAACCACTACAGATAAATTAACTTACGCCTAAGAACCTCTTCGCGAAAACGTGCTTTAAAAGTGAAATACTGGTATTGAAGAGATCTAAGTCTAATTCACGACATAAAGTATTGAAGCATCTACTCACCGGTATTAGAAATGAGTTTTGCCTGTAGGTGTACTTGACGAGGGGGACATAGAGTAGGCTAGGATTATGCAGCAGTCAGGATCGTGCTATGAAGCCTAGTTCTTCCATCAACTCGGGACAGTCCACGGCTCCTGCCACAATCTTGTCTAAATACACATCTGTGATACATCTCCGTTAATACCGGAGTATAGTATATGGAACCTCCTACACCACACAGTGTAGTTAGAGGTATACCTTTGTGTTAAATTACAGATATTTATCATTCATAAACCAGTGGCGTAGCGGTAAAGCGTTCAACTGCTACGTCGCGGGTTCGATACGAATATTTAATAGGCGCGTTAATATGACCTCGCCTGATGGTGAGATTAAGGATACATCTCAAGAACAAGGGTAAACATTGCAGATACAAATTACACGGTGGCCTTAAGTTTTACCTCTCATCAGAAGTTTTTTCACGCCCCGTTTAAAGGAACTGAGATTGCAGGAACAAGGAAAACATGTGTTGGTAAAGAATTCCAAGTGTTTCTAGCGGCAAAAACAGTGGTTCCCTCTATAATAATTTGGAATACAGACGTCAAAATGCAAAAAAAAATATTGTAACCTATAGATGCATTAAATATTTGTATGTACAGTACATCTTCGAGTATGTTTGCACGAGATATCTAAGAACCGAAATCCCAAAAGTCCCATTACTGGACAACTACTGGTAAACGTAGCGACTAGTTTGTGCAGACTATTGTTGGGCTACATGCTGGCTGATAAGATGTTTTAGAACACTCTAGACGTATATGTGTATAGTTTATATGTATTTTGATTTACAACAACGTGCTGCTGTGGTTTTCCCAAGCGACTACAATATGCGATTTTTCAAGAAGGGCATTAAAAGGTTTCTTCAAGTTCGGCAGCACGAGTGTAATGCCCTTGATAAATTGTATACGTCCATAGGCCACGGTAACTACTTTCCATCAGATGGGTCGTGCGCCTGTCTGCCACCTAAGTGGTATAACTAAATCATATTTTTACGGCCCGAGTTGCGGAAAACAGCCTTTAGTTCAATATACATTCACTGTAAAAACGAACCGAATATTTTCATCACAAAGTTTTACGTCCACAGAAGAATAAAACGAAAGGTTTGTCAAAGACGTATGTACTTGCTTACCAGTAAGACCTCTGGGCATTCCTTGTGGAAGACTTTATTGCGGGTGCAAAATTGTTTGCGATCCGTCCCGAGCGCAGACTGCACTGAGAGATTCTTGTATATTGGCTCTAGCTTTGTTCTTATTGATAAACTAGCTAATGCTCTGGGTGCATTGAAAGGATATTTTTACAGTTATATGTAGAAACCATCAAAGATGTTTCAAAATCTATCTAGTTTCATAGCATAGGGTTATTAGTCTTGGTCTTGATTGCAATGTCCAATTATTAGTCTTTTTGTGCTCTCTTTATATACGCTAAATTAACAATGTTATTCAATTCACCACTCTCAATCCTAATAGTGTATTTTTGTCAACTACAACGTTTCGAAACAAAGGTGCCAAACAGGTTTAAAATTCAGTTTTGCAAATTGCTAACGAGCACACACTACGACGTAGCAGTTCTACAGACGCTACGCGATTTGAAGCACAAACGTCTACGGTCGTAGTCGATTACACGATTTGCAATTTCCGATTTCTCCAACATTCTTAATGGAATGTGTAGTTCCGCAAGGGTTATGTACGATTTGAATGTTGTATTACACACTTTATTACATAGAATTTGTGTAAAGTTTGTTTATAGAATGTTGTATGTGCCTGTCTATGGGTATATAATATTATATACGTTTTCGAGGTTTAAAGATAATATTGTACCACAGCACAGTAAGAAATTAGGATTTCTCTGTAAGTTATCTGTTCAACTTAATTAAATGTGAGTACCATTTATGGAGGAGAAGTACCATTAATTATTTCATAAATGTTTTTGAATTATTTCATACAACTATCATAATATATTAATTAAATATTGAAAATAAAGGTAACAACAAAATGTTATTCCAAGTCTAAAAGGACTATAATTTTTTTTACTTACTTCCTAAAGGTGGCTTTTGACTATGGGATGTAATGTAATATATATTACATCTTGACATATCGTTCGTCATACATTTTGTACGAGACCGTTTACACTACGCTATAATATATATTACATCCCAAACTATAAATATTTTTTCGAGCGATATTTGAAGGTGTATATTTTACCTCACGTCCCCGGACACCACGCCTCCCCCTGTCTCGCCCGTTTGAATGGCGACGTTTGATCGCGCATACGAAATTACGTTGTCATTTTAAACTGAGCAATCAGAAGTCAGGGAATTCGCGCATGCATTCTACACAGACCAATCAGATTCGCGTACGCAGTTCGATAGGGTAACGAAGTTGTCAAATTTTGGTGTCAACTCATGGTAAAGCTACTGAACTATCCCAAATATATATCTTACAGTGTAAACAGCAATCGCGGGATGTAATATATATCTCAAGATGTAATATATATTACATCCCATAGTCAAAAGCCACCTTGACACCATATTAAAACCATTCCCCTACCCTCAAAACAAACAGCAAACCAATTTAATAACAATACGAGTGGACACCCATAATTAAATTTCATTGTATTATAACAATAAACAAACGAACGTCTGCCTGTATATTTTAATGCGTAATGTTCGAATTAACAAGTTCATTTTTTGTTTCATCCAAGGGAGAAAGGGGTTTCCGATGGACGGCCGTGGGTAAATCAGAGAGGGGGTAGAATCGGGCTAACGAACCGGACCAACCCATTACTTCAGCAGACGGGCGCTGTCATGGCTACAATGGCGTAATAGGTAGGTATACACGAGCCACCTAGTTGCGGAAAAATGATTTAGCGCCTCACCCACCCACGGACTTGCAGAAGTAAAATACATTTTAATAAAGCTACGAATAAATTAGAATGTAACGTATAACTTTTGTGATGAATAAATTATATTTTTTATAGATAGCACTTGACACTTGGGTTAAGGCTCTGGTATAAAATTAAGACTTTAGATAGATTTTACCCAAGGCCTTAGGACAATTACCTCAGTTACCCCGTGATGGTGTTGCTGAAAAGACTAAAAAGTAGGGTAGGGTAGGTAAAATAACACAAAATAAATTGCAAAAAGCGTCAAAAATAATGTTATTTTAATCATGTGGATTCGTATCTTTAAATTGTATGAAAATCTGTAATATTAACATATAATTCAATGATACATAATAAGAACTTATTTGGTACAGGTATTTAGATGTTGTAGTGTTGGTTAAATATTGTGGAGTGAAAATAGCGATCGTCTAACAGAAGCTGGGACATCCCCCATTAAAATACGACCTGAGTGAGTTAACTGGGATAGACGGGATGTGCAAACTGGATTTGTATGCTATGGCACAACTTGGGAGAGGCCTATGTTCACTAGTGGACTGTAATAAGCTAATTGACTGATTGATTGAATGTGATCTTGAATCTAATTTACAAAAGCAGTGTTTGTTTATTTGTAGTTATGTGCTGTCGTATCGTTCATCCGATTGCGATAAAACTTTGTCAATCTATTGATTGTACTTGCGCAAAAGGTACAGGCAAAGTAAAAATAACTGTCCAATATTTTTATAGGTAGCGGTGTTGCTATCAGGTTATAGGATTTCTTTTACGATATTTTCCCGTGCGAAGCATTCAGGTCACCTAGTATAAAAATCCCTATCCCTACTAATATTATAAATGTGAAAGTAACTCTGTCTGTCTGTCTGTCTGTCTGTCTGTCTGTCTGTCTCGCTTTCACGCCCAAACCACTGAACCGATTTTGATGAAATTTGGTATAGAGGTAGATTAGACCTCGAGAAAGGACATAGTCTATGTTTGGTCGCGATAACCGACATCCACGCGGGCGGAGCCGCGGGCAAAAGCTAGTATAATAATATAGTAGCACGCGGTGCTACTGCGGTGGACGAGTCCAAATACACTAATCATAGATAATTACAATACAATCTGCGGGCGCCAGGGCCCCGTATGTCTAGCGATTTTGGTCCAAGATACGTGGTATACATAGAAACTCAAACCAATGCAAATAGAAATGTTCAAAACACTACACTCCTTGTTTGCACAGTCGTGTACTGTGCCCAACTGTACCTACATTCCTTTTTTTTGGCATGTCACGTTAAAAGGTTTTTGCTGGACTCGACGAGTCATGCTCCTGGTGTTGCAAATGTTCAAAGGTTGAAGTGACCGTTTACAGGCAGTTGGATTGTGTGATTGTTTGTTACCAAAATGTAACAAGCACTCTTCCTAACTTTTTTTTTTGAGTATAGTCCAAAATGATACTGTCTGAAGTTTACGCTCACTCATTGAAATACTTAATGATTCGGGTACTTTACACTTCAAACTATATGACAACTACCATCTTTAGTCAACCCGCGACCATTGCCGCTGAAAAGTAGCCATGGGGTAGTAGAGAAGTAGGTTAAAAGTAAATAATAACAAATATATCGTGATAGAATCCGTTAAAAGTAGTTTTATTTCAATTGCCTCCTCCTATGGTTCCCTGTAAGAAATTGCCGCAGAGTGATAAGGCCGCCATCTGTACTTACCACATAACTCAGTTCTCTATGTTATATTGTTATATCTATGGTGTACAATAAAGACGTTTTTACTTACTTACTTACTTACTTTAGTTCAAAAGCTTGCAATCATCCGGTTTATTATTATTAGTACAGATATAAATACAAGTAAATGCGAGACTCGGACGTAATCGCAAGTGACTGCGGAGTCCCCGTGCAGTCCATAGCGCACTTGGTTTCGAGTCCCTTATGTCCTAACTCCTACCTTTTACACTAAAGAAGATCTAAATAACGCCACTGACAGCGTGGTCGAGATGGCAGACTTTTATTCTCGAATAATTTAAAGCAATGAAAAAGAGGATCATTGACACGAAAGAAGAATACAAGTATTTATACATACATACATTATAATCACGCCTTTATCCCCACATTTCATCAATAATTGCATTAGGTCTCACGTGATAGGGGGTGAGCCTATTGTCGTATTCCAGGCACTATTGTTGACGCGAGTCATGCATCTGAGGCTGGGTCTGGTATCTGTCTGATATAAACTGTCTGATGATAAACAAATATTAATATCTCCATTAATAATAATACAACTGATGATTACTTATGTATGGAATATGAAAGATTAATACAGTTTAAAATTTGTCGGGAACATAAATAATGGCAAGGAGATCTACTCCCTATTGGTTGTCATGGTGAGTATAAAAAGGGAAGCGCGGAGTATGTGGGTATGTGTGGAATGTCCACCTTGTAACGTTGAACTGGGCAGAATGAGGGGAGGTGGTGCAATTTCAATGTAAATATTTTTAATAGCACCCTAATTTGGTTACCTTATATTACCATAACGTTTATAACTGTATAAATTAAAATAAAATTATTGGTGGGACTTACCCTTATGAGTTAATATTAAGATTATTCATATGAATGAAGTAAAATTCTCCCTCTAGATACTCAAAGGTGTATTTTCGACAGAAATAGAAGTAACCTTAATAAAAATTAAGGGATCGGACATTTTATCTATTCTAATATACTGTTACTGTACACACAATGTTATAAAAAGGAAAGATTTATAAATTTGTATGTATCTACGAAAAAATTTGAAAACTAATGAAGCAATTTAAAAAATATTTCGCCATTAGAAAGCTACATTATCAAGTAGTAACATAGGCTAGCAAGAAGAAAGATAGAGTAAATGACAATATCTTTGCTAATGTTAACTTTATCACAGACACCGACAAAGCTATACACGTTATACGAGTATAGCTAGTATAGCTACATCATGTAGGTGATTGTAGACCCACAGTATAATTTAAACTATAGCGTCAATATAGTTGGTTATACTGTTGTACTGAATACCGTGGTAACGTTTTGCGGCGCGACGCAAGTATTCACACAATTACACTCACCTTGTGTAATACTCACCACATTGCATTCTGTACGTGGAGTTTCTAACCAAATACCTAGTAAACATTTTTCGTTTACATTTTTTTGAGAGGATGCTTGGTGTTTGCTTTTACAATGACAACTTTAAAACATAATGCATTAGCATTTCAAAATACAAATTACAGTTTATTAACGTTTCACTAATATAGAGGTATGTATTATGTATGAAACTTAGGTTTTGACTGGCATTAGTGTAATTCTTGATTTGAATTGATATGGTTTATCCATAATCTTGAAGTGAGGGCACGGCCTCTGTGGCGGAACGGTAGAGCATTCGACTGCTACGCAGGGGGTGCGGGTTCGATGCCCGCTTAATGCAAATATTTATAAGCATGAATATGAATATTTGCATTGGTCTGGGTGTTCCTATGTATCGTATTATTGTATGTATTTACAAAAAAAAAATCTAAGTATGTTTATCCACATTCTATATCTCATAAGACAGGCTAGTTAAACTATGCTTACGTTGCGTCTAAACTAAATAGCTTTGTGTAAAATATTGTAGAACTGCATCCATTTTATTGATATTTCTTATACATATCATCAGTTATCATAGCCCAAAGGTAAGTTATAGGCTGTCGTTGCCGAAATCAGGGAAATAAATAAATCTTATTTATTTTCTAAGTTTCCATAATAATTGAGAAAACTATGTAAGTTGTATTGTATTTATAAAATAGCTGAAATAATTTATTGTGCAGATATTTATGTTGTTGCTCGTCACCAATGATTGTACAAAAGCTACTCGCGGCAGTAGTCCAGGATGACTTCACACAAAACTATGGATATTATGAACAAGTCACGCGTGGCCCTACCTCCTACAATTTTTTTATTACGCTCGGCTATAATTGGGTCAGATTCTAGTCTACGCTTTTGGAAGTAAAGTAACAATATGCAACAAAAATATTTTTGTTTTCAAGAGTAGGAAATGAAATAAAATTTGTTTTTATAGGTAGGACTGATAATTTTATGTACTCTCCAAGACACAGTGGAACTGTATTCGAGCATTTATCATTTCTTATACGTAGCGAATAGGAATGAGTACTCTTTGGAGTGACGAAGAAGAATAACTTTGTAAAATTTGTCGTGCAAAGAGTATCGCTATTTCTAGATTCGAGTGACTACCGCCAGCCATTATGTAAGATTTTGAAAGTATAGCCACTTGTTTATGGATGTCGTGGGAAAGAAAATAATATTTGACATTTTAATGTTAATTGTCGTGGAAGTAGGGGGAACTTATATATGAAAGTTTATTTTTCGAGAACAATGGGTTGTGGATGTCTGGGAATAAGCCATAGTTTCGTTGCTAAGGAGAGAACCCATACAAAAGCGTCGCCCTGCGACAATTCTCTATTTTTTAAATATATTTTTAAAGTATATGCACATATAAAACAAATCATAAAATAATCGGATCAGTGGTTTAGGCGTGAAAGCATAACTCGTAGACAGACAGAGTTACTTTCCCATTTATAATATTAGTAAAGATAACAATAATGTATAATATATTTCAATCTATAATAGTTATATGAAAACTTTAAATTAGGTTAGAAATAGACCACCCAGCACAGGTCAAACCAATGTGATTTTTAACAGACACGAACATGGAGTGTGTTGCGAGGAAAAGAAGGATATTATATAAAATCAAATGATTACATTATTTTAGTCCAGTGAGTATGCAATAAATATTCACTGAACATACTTTCGATACGAATCTGTACGCGACGGTAGTACGTTACCTCAAACTGATATTTCTTTCTTTGTGAGAATATTCCCGGAAATTGAAGATTTACATTCGATCAAACACAATTCGTTTACTGACTTCACAAATTACTTGCACCGGATCCTGTGTTCACCAGTTAATATTTAAAATAGTTTCACCTGGTTGTTGTTTGAGGTTCCAGGGTGTATTATTGAACCTTAAATCATACCCAGGAGTTATTTTCACTACAGCAGTTTTCTTTCCATTTCCCGCTCAACGCTGCGGAAGGCTTGAGTGTTACCAATTACTTATTTTTTAATCACTACATATTATAAAACAAAGTCGCTGTCGCTGTCTGTCCGTCCCTATGTATGCTTAAATCTTCAAAACTACGCAACGGATTTTGAAGCGGTTTTTTTAATAGATAGAGTGATTCAAGAGGAAGGTTTATATGTATAATACATGCATAATATTGTAGAGAAACACTGATAAATCGGGATCAGAATACCACGCGGGCGGAAAATATGGCGGTACGAAGTTCGCCGGGTCAGCTAGTTTTATTATAAACTATTCTTATTATAACTATCTATAGTGACGGAGAAAGAATACAAGTAGGTATCACCACCCCTCCTCATCCAAAGGGTGTCGTAAAAGGCGACTAACGAAGAAATACGCAGACGATATCATGCGAGAGAGGGAACACTTGAAATAAAACCTTGTACCAACCCATCTGGCCAGCGTGGAAACAGTAGGTAATATTGGTAGAGGCCAGCATCCAGCAGTGGAATGCGATAGGCTAAATTGATTGAGTCATTATAAATTAGCTGACACCCGCAGCTCCACTCGAATGTCAGTTATTCCGATTTTTGGTCACGTTTCCGGTTCTATTCAACAACGACAGATATTAAGTCTGACCAAAACTTTTCAAATGAAAATTAAAAATACTCCCATTTACACCACTGATTTACAATTTTATAGTAGGTAGCAGGTAGATGAGGAAAATAAGCATCGACCTTGACCTTCATATAATTCGACTAAGCTTCACTTTATGACCTAAATAAATAAAGATATTTAAATTTGAATGTAATTTTAATTCTACTGTAATAAATGCCGCACTTCATTCTACAAAATGAATTACGGCAAAATTGTACCACTTCTATTGCACTTATTGACACTTGTAGCAAGTGCTTTTATTTGTTCGAATAAGGTTTCAACATGGTTTAAATTGTTTCTAGCGGACTCACTTAAAAGTTTTATTAGTTCTTATACCGCACTCTGCAAGAGGCGCTTAATTTCTTTGGACCTTCAGAGGGAGTTTTAAACTACCAAGTGGTAACAATAGTTAACGCCCAAAGTTTTTTTGAATATATATGTATATACGTAAAAACTTAGAATTATACTAATACAACTAGTTTATTGTAATTATGTGTGCTTGTTTATTATCGTAAATAAATTAACAAATAAAAACAAAGTAAAATCAAAATAGAATCTAAGGCCATCCGTTGCATTATGCGGGCACCAGCACTGCTTATTGTTTCATGCAAATCGTATGCCATATATGCCAGCGGACACTGTTAATAAATATATGTATAACTTTAGATATGAAAACCAGATGTATAACATAACTAAACAGTAAGACACAAAATAACATGCCTAGAATAAAGAACAAAATACCTAATTGTACCTATTGGAATGAGTAAGAACGCTAAATATCTATGTAGTTTCGTAAAGAGTCCCCCGAAATATCTGATATTAACTAACTTGAAATCCCCGCAAAAGATTTAAGCCCGGGTGCAAAACTTTCTGCAAAGAGATTTGAGGTCTATCGTATCAAAAGGGCAAATCACGTATTTTCAAAATATTAAGACAGCAGCTTTAGAGCAGCGGTTTTAATTACTATCCGAAGTATATAAAATGTATGTGTGTGTGAGTGTATAGTATGTATCCATACTGATATTATAAATGCGAAAGTAGCTTTGTTTTTCTGTCTGTTTGTCTGTCTGTCAGTCTATTACGCTTTCACGCCTAAACCACTCAACCGATTTTGATTAAATTTGGTACATAGATATATTGGGAAGGGACAATGTTTGGTCGCGATAGCTCTATTTAGGCCTGTTGGCGTGGGGTTATTATTATGATATTATGTAGCATCAGTTCTATAATAGCGCGATGCACGATCAGTAGCTTCAAAACAGTTCAGCTTTCTGTCACTAGATGGCACTGGGTACATGTTTATCGCCACAAACTGCCCATTCATAAATCCTTACATACACTTTGGACTATATTATTTTTTATTTTTTAAATTTAAGTTATCAAATTGACTACACCCCACTGGATGACGTAAAATAAAGAAATATTATTTATTATGCGCCACAAACATTGAATTGAATTGTACCTATATCAAATGCTCGTTATATTAAACTTCTTTATTTATTATGTATGTTAATAGATTCGAAGCAATAAAACTCGTAGTTGATTGATGGAGTGAAATGTTATTGACCAAGACAGTACAAATAATATAATCAGTTATCTGAAGACATTGATTGAACGACCGTGGAACTTGGATGAAATCGTCTGAAAAGAAATTTGAACTTTGTCTCACCTAAAGTGTGACGATAATTTGCGGTGAACATTTTTTCCACTTTAATTTGCCAAGAAATTAGGTAAAAACGCTGATCTCAGTAATCTAACTTAATCTTAATTACTTTTTGCGAGTTCTCGTACCTACTGTATCTTGGACTACAGCTTATATCTGCCAAGTAAATTATTTTTAAATATGAATTTTATGTTTGGCTCTTCATAAAATAACTTTACTATTGGGAGAATGAATATAACGACCATCAAAGGGGACGGTGTGATATTAATAGGATCCCGTAAATTCGCATATTTTTTCCGTTCTTTATCTATTTTGGGGTGTTAAGATAATTATTAAATTTTATCGATATTTTACGTATCTACCTAGGAATTAGATGAATAAATAATATGACTTATATTTTTATGGGAGAATAGCCAATTCGACACAATAAGTTAGCATTGAGAACAGTATCCGTAAGTTTGTGATCGTAAAACGTAAAAGGTAGTTTCAAACTTGAAAGTAGTATTGGATTTGAATTGAAATTTTGACTATTGTGTGCCAAAGTTTCCACAGTAACGGAAAACATTTAATTTTTAAATTGGGAATAAAATTGCTATACCTACATATTACCTAGTATAGATTACAGAATGTATCAAATATTTATATATAGCACCGTATTCCCCTAGGATAGGTACAGAAAGAACTTCATTTTGTACGATTTATCATACGATCTACTATCTATATATCTTACCTTTCTGATATCCATCAACCTTTGCAAGCATTGCTTTTTATTCCTTTCACTACGCACCCCAGTTTTTCTGTGGCCCTCGTAAAGGTTCTTCTAAGGCGCCAAGTCCGCACACATTCTTCTACATTCGTGTCATAAATTTCTTTAGTAAAGCTTGACTCATCCACACGTCCTACGAGTCCAAACCGTCATAACATATATCTTTATTAACTTGTGTAAATGCGTCGCCTTGTGATGTGGCAAAGAAAACTAGAAGATTATTAGATTATTATAACCCTGTTAAGGTGGATTTAAACCAAACGAACATAGAGCTAGAACTAGAACAAGAGATTCTATCATTTCTTAATATTTTAGTGCAAATGAAACCTTATTTTCAGCATTTACGTAAGAAAAAACAACTAACGAATGTTCTGTCACTGTTTACACTAATAGAACTTTATGTAGAGGGGATAGAATGAGCATTTGCCCGTTTGGTGTAAATCAACCTTTACATGTCACTGAGTGAACGGTTAATAAGCCCTAAGAACTTTTAAAATACTAATATTTTATTTTCCACTACGATTCATAACAACTGTTATATGACGTGTCTGTCGTCTTTAATTTACACCTTGTATTCTTATACAAGATCAGTATTTACTCGTAAAAACTTATGATTGGTCTTCTTTTACCTATTTTTTTAAATGTTTTAATGTCATTGTAATAGTTGTAAATTTATTTAAAAGAATAAAAAAAAGTCATCATCATCTCAGCACTCACCTCAGAGCCCAATGTCCACTTTCGAGTTTTTACTTTTCTCCTTCGCATGATCATCTGCATCCGTGGCAGGCAGTAAGATTTAGCTTGCGAAACGGAAAGTAAGCCCCTTTTCTTTTTGTTTCGTCAGGCGAAATGATCTGGTACACCGCATGTGGCACACACCCATTAAAACTTCCGCTGTGTGCCATATTTTGGGTCATTGCAGTTTCTGAACTTTGTAAATGTTACTTGGTTACCTATATTTAGGTATAGATTCACAAAAACTACCTCAGCTATGCAGAGGTAGCGTGGGCGACAGTCGTACGTGAGGTCATTGGTTCATTTCCTTCCATCGTTCGTGCCATGTTATTTGGTTTTACTCAGTTACAGCTGAAGTATTCCACTTTTGAATCAAATGTAATGAAACTTAACAACGAGGAAAACGTCAAAGTTTGCGTTACGTTTTCGTCCACATGTGTTATAATTTGAATTCCCAAAAGTATGTCTTTTAAATAAATATGTACTTTCAGACTCGCATCGACTATTCTCAGTTCACACGATGACTATCCACTTTAAATTGTAAAATGTTTAGTACACTGATCTGAATGAATAATAAAATAGATATTAGGTTACATTTTCAGTGAATACACACTCTATTCAAATGTCTGCGAAAGCAAGTTCCATATAAAACGTGGACCATTTTGATGCCATTGTTATAGTTTGCAAGAGGAGTCATAACAGATGATCCCGATTTTATTGCAGTTCCGAATGCAATATTCCACCTTTTTACGCGTACCTGCCTGTAAAGCTGTGGATTATTAGACGGTTATATCAAAAGACCTAGTATTAAACGTAGGCGGAGCGTAAAAATTGAAGTAGATCGTATGCATTCGTCTCTATATTCGTTTAAGTATATCTTTAAAAAGTGAAAGAGAGGTAGCAGTAGATGTTTTTGATACGTTGAAGCAATGTATGCCGCTACCGTATCATCTATTACCATAGTGAGATTAGTACCTAGTAAGGTAAGGTCTGTTCATTCGATTTCGTGTGAAAGAATAGCAAACATCCGTACTTTCACATTTGTAATCGTAATAAGAGAGTAAGATGTAGATTGCTTTCTACTCATCAATTAATGCTTAGCATTATTGTTGATGTTATGTAACTAATATCAGATGATTAATGGCTGTTGTAAGTAATTAGCTGAACAGATTTCGAAGTCCAGTACAGATCAACCCATCGCTGGGTATTGCAACTAAGATTAATAGATCTCGGGTATCTGTGGTGTGTTAATACATTTTAATTGCCTAATCATAAAACAATTTGAGAGCTTCTTTTGTAGACTGCATTATTTTGTGGACTGTAAATTCAATGCTTAGATAAATATAAACTCATACCGGTAATCCGCGAACATGAAGTTAGAACACGAAACGATTATGAAAGTATACGAAGCGAAAGGTGTTCGCCACGATCGTAAAAAGTGAAAAACATGTATTGTGGGTTATGCCTATCCCAATAGGAAGAATGTGACTATAATTATGATCTAACGAGTAAATTAACTATGTACATATTGAGAGTGGTGCGGCCTGAAAGAGTATGTACTGACGATAATAGAGTACATATTCTGAGTTGGTTTGGACAAGTATAATGAAAGAGTACTTAGCGAATGACGCATGAAATAGGCACGTGTAAGTGGGCAGAAAAGCCGCGATTGACTTCACAGAATTTACACAGATCAAATTGGTGACACTAAACCGGTATATTCCATGAAAGGTTTCAATAGAGCAGTGTAAAATGGAGGACAGTTGTATCTGCCTACCCCGCTGAAAGAAATATCTATGTGTATATGTATGTTAATATTGATTACAAGTAGAGGTATTATATAATGCATATATCTAATAGCCTGAAACACTTCACCAGCTTCCTGTACCGACATCAAAACTTTACAAAACAAACTTGTGGCGCCAGTTTCAGTTTTGATCTGACCATTTTCAGTACGTTACCAATTGTTTGTTTGTTTTGCAATTTACCTAGTCAAGGAATCATTGTATAAAAACTTGATTTCAATGTTAATTAATTTAATAATTTTATACATTAATCGTATAGTTACAGATCATGTAAAAAAAAAAGGAAAATTAGTGTTGAAGTTGGTATCAGAAATCTAAAATGCATGGGTTCTTATGTCTCACCACTGCATTAAATGTGTTTTCAGTGCTAAATATTTCAGGGTATAACATTTCTATCTAACCCTTGATTACGTATCTAGTAACTATTTAGTAATCTGTACCCTTGATACGATTGTATATTATTTTTAAATTGCGAGCGTTAGTTATGGTTCAGAACTCGAGTTTGCAATTTGAATGAAACTTTGTTATATTAATAGAGAAATAAAAAAGAAAATGAATACAGGAAGATAATCAGAAACAGGTGTCAAGCCATCCTTTTATATTGGTTCCGACCGCACTCGCCAACGGGTAGTCGTAAAAACTTACCACTTCATCGAGTGGCTTTCATGAATCGGGTTTGGATCGGGAGCAATCGGCAGGCGTCGTGCCGCCTCGGGCCTTTGGGCGGGCTGAAATTCAGTCTACGAACATAGCGGTGGAGGGTTGCCGTGTGTCTGTCTCGAAATAAAATTTTAGTTAACATCGTTAAATAAACAATTATTGTTGTTGAACAAAAATTCAAGAAAGGTGTCGGAATTATTTTAAAAACTATAAAAAATATTTTTTAATTTTTTTACTTTCAGTGAATAAGTGTTTGAAGTTTTTTTTAAGTGCAATTGGATTGTGAACAAAATTGACTTAAGTACGTCGGGAATGATGTTAAGGCGCTCTACTAAAAGTATGACATTTATTAAGGTGAGAATAAGGTTTCCAAATCGGATTAGTCTGATGTTATTTGTTACATATTTTGTTAAGAAGAATTAGTTTTTTGACTACTTTTGCTGTAGAAAGTTACTTTGTGTAACGATGTATTGATACATTTTAAATTAAATGAAGTTGATAATTAGTTCTTCGAACAAAGAAATATTTCAGTAAGAGTAACTATTTGTAAAGCTCAGTTCAAGTAATCGTGTTTTATTGACACTTGCTTCTAGATTATTAATCTAGTTTTGTAATTAACCAACTTTTAATTACGTACTATTTAGGGTAAGCGTTGTTAATAGCTAATTAACATTTAACAATTAACGTTGTGTATTCCTTTTTCAATGACTACTTTTGTAATTAAACCTTTCTTTTTGTGTACTAAGAAGTGTGTTTCAAAGGACTTGTATAATTATACACCTGTATCTTTTGACTGTGTTTACATTTACGCCGTGAAATAATAGTACACAACGAAAATTACACGACAAAAATACGGATGTTTAATTTTTTGTTTCTATTTAACACGGTTATTAAGAAATAACGGTATCTTTTTGACAGAATTGTGTTTTGTTCTCGAATTATTTTATTCTGTTTACAATAAAATACTGTTATAAACCTTGGATGATGTGGCGTACCTCTCGAGATTGGGAGGTCAGATGTCAGTCGCTCTCGTGAAACTCAACAAATCTACCAATTTATGATAGAGAAATATAACGGATACTGGGTAAACCGAAGTATAAAGTAAGATGCTGATACTGAACTAAAAAAAAAACTGATAATCGGGAAACTGCTAACCTTCTATACCCGTTACTGTACCAACTTGCACCACCAGTAGTGTAACGGGTATTTTTTTATACCCGTTACACTACCAACAAATAGTGTTGTGAAAATACTTTTTTAGTATTATTAGGTATATTTGTTATTGATAGTTATTTGAAATAAAAGATGACGATGTCTTTTTGAGTTTCGAACAAAGACCGTTAATTTAAAATTTAAAAGTGCATATTCGAATCACAGGCTTTTTGAGTAATATATTCTAGTTTTTATAGTTATTGACAGATTAAAATTTTTTTTAACTCAAATTACAAAACATGCCTGCTACTTCTCCAGCTAAGCTAAATTGCGTTGGTTTTTAGTATGAGTGAAGCACTAATTCTTAGCAATGAGTTAACACTACAATAACACTTAACCCGTAACTTTTTTATTACCATTCCGTTGCTTTAGTCATTACACTGTTCTCATTCAATCTTGTTCCAAATCTTCAAGTCGTTTAGACTTAGAGCATTACTTCAAGTATTAAATTAAGAGAAAGAGTATGAGAGCGGCGCTAGGGCTCCATAGCGCAAGTGCCTCCAAGGCAACCGGGACTAACACTGTGATAACAATAATTTATACATGATTTTCATATAAACAGACTACATGACTGACAACATATATTCACGCCTGTAAAGCCCTGCAAGAGTTGGCCGAGGTGCAATAACACCCACATTTCACCACTTGACTTTCGCTTCCACGTAATTTAATTTAAACTTAATTATAGTAACACATTGGCCAAATTAGATTTTTTTTGAAAAAAGGGTTGGTCAGAAGAATTTGAAACCGGTGGGCTTGCATGAAACTCATGAAAGGATTAATGATGGTAGAGGAAGCTCATGAAGTATGTAAGGATAGAGTTTCTTTCTTCTTTCTTTCTTTCTTTCTTTCTTTCTTTCTTTCTTTCAAATGGCGGGCTGTTGTCTCTGCCTACCTTTGGGAAGTAGGCGTGAGTGTATCTATGTACGAGTATATAAGTTTTACTGTAGGATTGCCCACAAGACGTGTAAAAACAAATACCTATCTACCACCTAGTACTACGAGTATTATCTGTTCTGTTCTACCGCTTAGTTTTTAATTATGAGTGAAGTACTAATCTTAGCCATGAGTTTAGTGCGATAACACTTAACCCGTAACCTTTTTATTACCATTCCGATGCTTTAGCCATTAGGCTGTTCTCATTTAATCTTGTTCCAAATCTTCAACTTGTTTAGAGCATTACGAAATTATTCCGAATTTTGACGTTTTATGGTCATTAACGTCGGTGAGTTTAATAACTGCCACAACTTAAAATTAAACTGTCATCAATCTTTTGTTATTCGCGCTTCCCTTACAATATTATAGTAATAGATATCTCTAAGCCTTTTACTTTATTATATAACTTGTAGTTGTTAAGTCTAGTTAGACTAGTTGTGCCCGTGACTCCGTCTGCGTTTACTTAGATCGGGCAGGGCTTTTTTTTACTCGGAATTTCAATTATTTTGTTCTATAGAGGTATCTCGAGTATAGCTTAAGGTGATAATTTAAATGAGGATAATGAGAATTTATGTAATATTCTTATTTGAAATCAGCGGGAATCGTACCCGTTAGCCCTTCGACATATTAGTCAAATGGTCTACCGCTACATTACAAAGATCATCAACATAATATAATGTTATGAAACAAATCATCAAGCAAATAAACAATTTCATTTCAACTGGTCTCCTAAAATTGGTCCCCCGGAATAAAAGTTGTAGATTTGTCCTCTATATAGATTGGTCTATGTTGATTGGTCCCCTGGTAGATCAATGTATAAATCTTGAAAAAGTGCTAATGTTTAGATTGAAATAACGTTTTAGCAGTAATATATCGAATAGTTCTACCAATTCCACCATCTTTCAACCGATAATCGTTAGAAAGATCCTGTGATTTAACGCGGGTATCTCATTTCTATAACTCCTTACCTTTTTATCGCGGTTCTGAATGTATGTGCACCAATTTATGTTCTGAGTACTTTTGAATCTGATTACGTACAATATAGGGTTGGTATAGGAGTAATAAAACAATAGAATTACTTTCTGCTCTGTTTTTCTGCATACTTGGGTACAAAGGTCTGTAGCTTAGTGTTAACCTACGCTCGATAGGTCCTAAGTTCAAATCCTGGTTAGGTACGCTAACGGCGGGTTTAGAGGGAATATTAGTAATTTCGGTTCAACATTTATTTAAAAAGTATCGATCATATACAGCCTACTACGGAGTGACTTCCTTTGTCACAAATAAACCACTAGGTACCGAATAGTTTCAGGCGACTCGAACCGCGGCGATAACAACCTATTCAAAAGGAACTTAGGGCAATCTATACCACGATCACACACACAGTTACGCCACGTTTATAAAACGTGAGAATTCAATTCGATTAGCAAAAACCTTGTGTACAAAAACTTGACGATAGATAGATAGATAGATACATAGATAATACTTTATTGTACCTACAACCTAAACTAATAGATAGATAGTACTTATCTTCGGGCATTCTCACAAACCCTAAGAATTCCATCTAATCCATTATACATACTACCATATGTATAAAAACTACTAGTTAGTATTTATTATACATATATTATGATAGTACTATACTAATACCCTAAAGCGGTAGGCCGACTTGGATAGTAGTGTTGGATAGAAAATAGTCGAATTCGAATACAACGAAATAGCACACCGTACGAGAATGAAACACCATTCGTATTGTAAAAAGTTTATTGCATCATTGATAAATTTACATAGCACTGCTTTCGTGTTGATGTGGTTCCGTGAGGGTAATAATAATAAAAGTTCTGTTCTACCGACGGACGTGCATTTACTGCTTCAGCTTTTTAATAAACCGCGCGCTCACTGAGGGGTTGAATTTCGAATGGTGCATGGTACATTTTTCAGTAATAATGTACTAAGATATTACTTTTAATTCATGTCTATTCTACATACAGTACGTAAATGTGTTATTGCAATGTTTGAGAGTATTTTTGGAGCCCTACCAGGATTTTTGCGGCCACTCAATCTCACTTGCTGGTCGGTACCTACCCCAGCTGCTTGACTTGGGTTTCGAAACTCCTGTAGGGACCTTTTACACCTGGTCATATTATTACTAGCAGGTAATTTAATTAATCCCTGCAAACGCAGCATCCTCCATGTCCGTGACATCGCATATAAAATGCAAGAGAGCCGCCTTCGCTGGTGCAGTCACGTGTTACGGAGACCTACACAATGGCGCCCCCGCCGGGTCTAGGTCTAGGTAGAAGGGGTAGGTCCAAGAAGTCCTGGCTTGACATCGTGGAGGGTGAAATTCGTGCCAATGGTCTCACTACCATGGACGCCCAATATCGCGCGAAGAGGAGGAGGAAGAGCCGGAAGGCGGATCCTGCCCAGTCAGTACAGTTTCAGTATGATACAAATACAAACAAAGCAACTGACAGACTGAATGCATAGTCACGTACAACAATTATTCGAATTTAGTTTGTTCAATCACTGTAAAGTAATAGTATGAATAATTAATACGTATAGAATCAATATTTCAGCGCAGTCCAAACTAGAATTGTTTTGAAATTAATAAGTGGTTGATACTAAAGTTGACATGCATGCATATAACTCAGACTAAAAAAATAACACAGATGGAACGTACAGAACTAGCGAGTGAAGCAGCATAAAGCCTAATACTAAAGTATTTCACCATTTCACTCGCATCTTTTTGTGTAAAGATTATTATTTTAGTATACTATAGTCCGTCTATGTTATTATTTTAGTCTGAGGAACAATGTAAATGTGTATGAAGCCCTCGGAGCCCAAGTCAACCTCACCTGCTAGCCGGTACGCCTACAGCGGAGTGACGGGCGAGACTCCGTCGTAGAATTTTTGCTTGAACTTGACACCCGTCAGATGTGGAGGTCACGTGACACGTCACGCCCGTAAAAAACACGATTAACCAATCAGTAGGTTCGTAAAGACAGAAGGAATTAGTGAGCACAACCCGGACTTTAAAAAATAAAAAACTAGCATTGCGGGTTTAACTCTTGAATGGTGATTTTGAAGTATAAGTTTATAATACCAATTGTATGGTATAGTTATAGTTGTTCTTTCTTTCTTTCTTTCACTAGCCTCACTAGCCTCGAGGTCCATCTTAGGATGGGTGACATTTTTTATTATATTTACTCCGTGCCTCGGAGTACACGTAAACCGTCGTCGAGCTCTAAAAAAGTTCAACTAGGTACCTACTAATCTAACTATAGAAATTTAATATCGCTAACGGGTTGTGGAGGTCAGATGGCAGTGACTCCACGGAAAATTTCTATGTTCAGCAGCTTCGCAGTTAGACTGGAAAAGCGGACCCCAGACTCCTAGTTGAAGGCCTCGGATACGACCAGGTCAAGCGGAAGGATGATGATAACAAGTGTTTGGTACAATATAGCATTCAATCAATTAGCCTATTGCAGTCCACTGCTGGACGGGTGTGTAACGGTTGATATAATAACAAAAAATCTAACGTTCACTTGACATAATTTCACTTAATATAATTTTGTTTAATATAACGATCAGTTGTCATAATGAATTGTAGTTATAATTTCATTTTACCTAATTTCTTTTGATATACTGAACATTTCTTATAATGCACATTTGACATAATATTCATTTAGTATATTATTCATTTACTATAATATTCATAATCACTAAGTAACTTTTAATATAATTTAGAATATCTGATACGATTTTAAACGCCTGCTAACTCCACGCTTTATACCCTATACATCAGCCACATCCAACTATTGTTACCAGGAGGATCTGGATACAATTTGGACTTTAGGGCACCCCGACTCGGATAGGTTAGGTTATTTTTTTTATAAACCAACCAGAAGTAGGAGCCCCGCGAAGCGGGGCTCCGTCGACCAATTAGGTCAAAAGAACATTAGGTTAAATGAACGTCATATTAAAAGAATATTATGCATTTTGAAAATTATATAATATGAACTTTATACTAAATGTTATTATATCAAAGGAAGATTATAACATATAAAACATTAGATCATATGAAATTAGGTTATTTGATATTATAGCATATGAAAATTATAACATATGAACGTTATTTCAATTGAAATTAGAGCATTTGTTATTACATCAAACATTACACACCCCTGCTGGACATGGTCCTCTCCCAATATAGTATTAAAGGGTTCTATTAAAAGAAAGATTTCACCATCGTAGTCCAAGCAGTTTATGATACATGCTATACATTTTTACCTACGAGTACTATCTTTCAATTAATGTCAGTACCTACCTAGTTTTTATAAACAACTTTTCTGAAAGAATACCGCATTATAAATGAGCGCGACCGACAGTAAACACAAAAATGAGTATTTGCGAACATGGACAGCCATAATTTCACGTTTCGTTTAAAGTAACTGGTTTTAATTGAATTTACAGATTGAAATGTGGATGTTTATCAGCATATTATATCGGTACTAATTGAGAGCAATAATATATCGGATACGGTTATTAATATAATTATTATGAATTAGTAGCTCTCATCTGCGAGAAATACTAGTGCAATCATCTGTCTATTCCCGAGATAAAAAGTAGCTGAAGTGGTATTCCAAACTCAACTTTACCATCTCAGCATTCCATCCAAGGACTTACTCCTTTTTACTGCACTTTGCCATGACTCGGAAGAAAAGCCTGTGCCATAGCTTTGCCCGTTTATCTGCAGGTGTATGTAAGTGAGGTTGGTTTGGCCAAACTGCAGGTTTCAGTGGAGCTATTTCAAACTATGATCAAATAATAATGCTTATCCATACTTCCATACTAATATTATAAATGCAAAAGTAACTCTGTCTGTCTGTCTGTCTGTCGGTCTGTTACGCTTTCACGCCGAAACCACTGAACCGATTTTGATGAAATTTGGTACAGGGGTAGATTAGACCTTGGGAAAGGATATAGGCTATGTTTGGTCGGGACAACCGACATCCACGCGGGCGGAGCCGCGGGCAAAAGCTAGTATTATATAAGAACTTCCTACACTATAATTCCTATATCAAAAATAAGAAAATAATATACGAAGAAATATACCTAACCAACCAATTCTCTTTATAAATGTGATTGAAAGTAAACTACCTATATCTATTTTTACGCGTCGAATCAGTAAAAATGAAACTCGATTAATACACCTGTCTTGCGTTGACAATAACACAATGGTAGGTATTACACAGAATTCGTCATTCGTAAATTATTGCCGCCACAGCCACAATAGGCAATCGTTACTTACGTACCACGCCGAACGTGTCAGGATTCGTCCCTTCAATTATATCCACCGTATTTATTGGTGCGATTTATTTATCGAATTACGGCGCCACTACTATTTAATTAACGTGCGACAAATTTAGCAAATTGCCTGAATTAATATTTACAAACCGGAATGGGAACGAGATAAAGTTTTGGTAACTAGCTTCTGTCCTCTATTCATTGTTTGATTGTGTTCAACTGTGCCGTTTTATTGTAAATGTTTTGGTATTGTAGTGTTTTAGGTGAAGTTGTTTTGAAGTGTTACTGTAGAAAATTGTACGAGTAGCAGGCATATAATAGTACATTATGGTACAAGTGAGCAACGTTGGTGATTACCGCCGAGGCGCCATTGAGACCCGAGCCGCCAGGCGAGGGTCTTAAGACAGCCGAGGACGGTAATCATCATGCTCACACGTGCCATACGACGTTTTACAACACACTTGCGAATAAAATAATACTACAAAATACTAAATAAACAATACTACAAATTAATTCGTTTTCCTATGCGCGCGCATTTAACAATGGTGGTCGACCATATTTAAAAAAAAATGAGGTTTGTACTTAACTTTTTTTTACTCTGTTTTTTTTTCTGTACTTAGAGAAAAAAAAAAGTTAAATTTGAGCGAAAATTTTGTTTATTACACAAGTATTACAAGTTGAAATTATTTATTTAAATACGAAAATGCATCAAATGACCATAAAATAGGCGTATTAATTTATTCGTACTATTAAACACGTTATTTTTTGTATCCAAACTTTTTTAAGAACATAGACAATTATAGACACTTCCTATAAAATTTAAAAAAGAATCTATAACTCACTTTTGTGAATAATAGCAATGAAAAAGTCACAGTTTTATAATAGGTGTCATTCCGTGCTTAATTGCGGTAAAATAATATCACTGTTATGAGCAGGTGTGTTGTAAAATATATAACTGCCTGCAGGCTGCAACAATGTTAATAGCTTCAAGACAAGGTAACGTAATTAAAAGTGAAATGATTTTACTTTACTTACCTATTCTAATAATTTCTTAACTTGAACCACAACTAAAAGTAAATATATTATAAATAAATATAATTTACTATTATGTTTTTCTTTAATTGGAAAGTATAGAACCTGTAATTTCGGAGCCCAAAAAAACTCACCTGCAAGCCGGTACATCTGCTGTTAATCGTTCTAGAAAAAAAATAACAGCAGATTCGAGGCGTTGAGTTTAGATAACAACCGGGCTTGGCAATCGCATAAAAACGAAGTGTATATAATAATGTAGATAAATGAAGATATCTATAAAATATATGTTACCGGTAATATGTATAATCCGGTATGCTATACAATGCCTAGGTAATGTATATAATACCGAGTGCGCAACCGACATGTATGAAATGTTATCAAAAAACATAAATGGTGGTCATGCGCAATTTCGGACAGCCTCCGTGGCGTAGCGGTAGTGAACGCGGCCGCTACGCAGGAGGCGTGGGTTCGATCCCCGCTCAGTGCAAATATTTGTGTTCATGAAATATGGGTATTTGCATTGGTCTGGTCGTGCCTCGGAGAGCACGTTATGCCGTCGGTCCCGGTTGCCATAAGAACATCTATGAGCGGAAACACACGATGCGTTGCGGCGGCGGCGCGACGCCGGAGCGGTGTCGCTGCGTCGTTTTACATAGAAATATCTGTAGCATGTCACACGATGCGCTGCGTCGCCGCACCGGACTTGCAACCACCGAGACGAGGCGGGGAGGGGTGAATGCGTTGCGACGCCGGAGCGGCACCGCTCCGGCGCGCGCCGCACCGCCGCGCGCTAGTTGTTTATGATTTATAGACCGGGCGCTAGAGGTGTGAGTATGCAAAATGTGAGTACCGAATTTCACCAACGGATTTAAGTGAAGAAAAGGTCCAAGAATGATAATGTGGATCTTGCCGGTCTATTTTCTGGTCCATTTTTTTACTCCCTCTTGTCTTATTCGTAAAGGAAATATATTGAGTAGGTACATGATATAAAATCATTTTAGTGAATATTTCCGTTATAATTTATAGTTTGTTCTAATGGTAAAAGTGAGGATGTATTCTTAAATAGGTACTTAATAAAAAAAAAACGAAAATAAAAGTAATATTAAAAAAAAAAGTTATTCGAACAACCAGCGAATTCAAGCATAAATTTTCTTAAAGTAGGTAAAAAATACTTATTTTTAATTTTGACATTTGTTATTGATGAATTCACATAATGAAATACAAACCAATTTAGATTTATTGCAATTACAAGACCTTGTGCGACAATGTAAATTCATTTAGGTACATGGGGGAATTAATAACTCTGGTAAAGACGGCTTGTATAGTCATTTTGTCGTGGACGTAAGTCACTGTTGAGCTTTTCGTAAAAGTGTACTTTTATATATGCCTAGGTAGGTACCTACCTATATTTTGTAGCATTAATGATACTAATGTTGTCAGCAAAATGTTATTATATTTATCATCGATATATATTATATTAGCTTTTGCCCGCGGCTCCGCCCGCGTGGATGTCGGTTATCACGACCAAACATAGCCTATGTCCTTTCTCAAGGTCTAATCTACCCCTATACTAAATTTCATCAAAATCGGTTCAGTGGCTATGGCGTGAAAGCGTGACTGACAGACAGACAGTTACTTTCGCATTTATAATATTAGTATGGAAATATGGATTCAGGGTTGGCAGTCGGCAGCACGTCCATAGGCCACGGTGACCACTTCCCATCAGATGGGCCGTGTGCTTGTTTGCCACCTAAGTAGTATAAAATAAAAATGGATACAAAAACACGACTTAATAAAGCAACTTCTTTACGTCAATAGATGTAAAAACACACTAAACGCATACGCGCGCTATGCTTACTTTAAGGGCGCAGAGGGGATGTGAAGGGAGCGGGAAGGGACCATCATACCCGGCGGCAAGATTTCTTTGTCATTATTTAGAGGATCAGGTATAAGAATCCGGTCATAGTTGCCGTCACTCGGATTTTGCATACTCAACTAAGTACCTCTAGCGCTTGCACTATTATTAACAGACATTACAACCATTACAACGCAGCTGGGGCGCACGCGGCGCCGCTGCGTCATAACAACGCAGCGGCGTCGCACCGCTCGTGTGCCCGCTACTGCGGCGAAATTTCTGCGGTGCGACGCCGCAACGCATCGTGTGTTTCCGCTCTATGGCAGTCGTTATGGGTAGTTGGAGCCCTCAAAAATCCAAAAACAGTCTAGCTGCAAAGCTTCGATATCGCCTAATGTTACCATTGGGATGTGGAAGTCAGATGGCAATCGCTTCACAGAAAATATCGAGGTCTAGCCAAATCCGTAGTTAAGACTGGCAAAAGCGGACCCCAGACTCCGAGCTGAAGGCTTCGGATGCGACTGGGAATTAACGCTAAGAGGAAGAAGAAGATGCGCAATTTGACTCGAAGAGATTAGATTAGAAGGTTAATGCGCGATTAGCTTTCGTGCTTATTGTTTTTAGAACCATTCAGAAAGTTCCTTAAAGCCATTCGCAAATATAGACCAAGATCTATTTATTTCACACATAGCCGGTGGAATAGCAGGCATTCTATATACATTGCCTAGGTATTGTATAAAATATCTGAATTATACAGATTACCGGTAACATATACCTACATCTATATCTTTTTGTCAGAATTACTCAGCTTTTTACAGCTCTGTGATCGATGACTTAACCCACGCCTTACGGACGGCACGTCGGGCATCGTGCCGCTGTGTGAAAATCGGCCATGACTGCTTAACCCCGTTGATTGATCATGACATGTGACGCAACTCACATAGTGCTCCTACGGTTTTAGAGGCATATGTAGTCCCAGTTTATACCAATTTGCGTTAGTAACGCATTTGTAACTTAGTAGTCAAGGAGTCAGCCTGACAGTCTAGAATTGTGAATTTCACTGTTATTTTAACTGTCATAAAAGAAGGCCGGGGCTGTGAAGGCTTTTTACGAAAAATCTGTATGTAACAGGTTTTAAATTTATTTACCGAGTGCACTGTGCACTGTATGTATTGTACTGAGCCTTTTAAATTTGGTTCATATAACTACCATGTTTTCACACAGAGTTTAGGGGTGCCGGCAAAGCAGCAAATAAAACGCTCACTTTTGATAAAAACGCAAGTTAATCTTGTCTGTATAAAACAAATCTAAATGTTCCGTATTCTAGAATGCCACTCAGCTGAATCTCGATTTACCTGAGGCAAGATTGTATGCACAGATTCCACAGATTTGACAGACTGTCAGACAGATTGTGTATACAGGTAAATCGAGTTTAAAGTCAAAAATCATTTATACAATATAGACCATCAAAACGGCACTTACAAAACGTCAAAATTAACAAAAAAAAACAAGTTTTTTTTTCAAACTCAAGCCTCCAGGTTATTGTGAGAATTAGACGATTTGCTGGTTGGATATTTTGCTACATACCTAGACGTTTCAATAAGTTGGTTCAAGTAGTTTTGCTACATTGCTAAGACGTAGATATTACTAAGTAGACGTTTTGCTAGTTAGACTTACCGATTGCAAAGCATTATTTCATATTCACTTTAATTCATTTACACCTTTTTAATGTTATGTTGGCACCACTAGTTATCATTCTAGTTTAATCAATGACAAATTAAGTAACAATTTAAATCAATTAATGTCATCCCATTCTACGGTGCTTGTGAAAATACACGAAATTTTTTAAGTAGGCTATAGGGTTCAGTATTGTTAGACAGGTACGGGCGAATACCAATCCCCGTTCCAGTGATCTAGAGAGCAACCTAATTGTAGCTGTCTTTTTAATTAATCTGCTGTTAGGCATATCGGTTGCATAGTTTTAAAGTCATAGGTTATGATATGGACATAGGTTGAAACATTTTTTGTGGCTAAGGATAGAAGCTAAACAGTAGATAACATAAGTTTTTTTTCTTTTTTAACAAGTACCAACCTACTTGCAACCGAGTTCAGTAAATTGGAAAAGCAAAAATTACATTTCTGAATTCAAAACAATTCTGAATCAAGGATTTCCGGGTAACTAGTTTGAAAATAGCTTAAAGTGGAATAGCTAGTTATCTGTCCGGCACTTGGCCAGTTCGTTAGCCACTAAGGGGATTACCGCCGCCGCCCACTACTCGAGTCGACACGCATGACATGCTAGCACGTACATTTATGTAACTTCTACACCACTGTGAAAAAAAAGAAACTCAAATACTGTTCTGCTTTTAAATATTTCACAAACTGGCATGTATTTGTTGTGGTTTGTTTTTTATGTCTATTCGAACGGCCCGGTTTCAGAATGTTTTTGGCGTTGTTTTGAGAACTTTTATTAAAACATATGCATTGACCTATCTGTGAGCTAAATAACATGTTTTGTTTGCGGATACGGTGCCCAAACGGCGGATAAACATGATTGGAGATTGAATTTAATTTCTTCGGATATTCATTACTTAGTGAATCGTTGGAGTAAGCAAGCATGATTATTACCCGACTGTTTAAGAAAGAAGGGTAATGTTTTCGAGACTATATTATATGTATGTACCGTATGTATGTCCGTCTTTTTCTTTGGCACGCCCTACAGCCTGGATTTTGACATACGTGGTGTCCTTTGATTCGTCGTGAGTGTGTAAGTGACACCAGGCATTTTTTATTTTAGGTGTGCTGTATAATATAGTAGCTTATCAATCTGTGATTGATAAGCTACTATATTATGTGTAGGTAATAAAATTCATAGGTAACTAAAACGAAGTTTATGTTGATACAATTTGAATAGGGACGATTTCCAACGACAAAGTGTTGATTCGATACGTCGAATCTGTATTTCGACGTTGATCGTAAGCAAAATGCTCAATGATTGTCCAAAACTGGCACTCTAATAGCGGTTATCTATCGTAATTGTTTCGTATCGTTCGATCACATGTTAAGCTTGCGCTACTCGATATGAATAGATGGTCTTTCCGCGTTTGAATAGATGACTGATTACAATTGTGGCCCTTTTTGCCTTTTATATGTCGTTAGGCAAAGCTCAAGGACGTACACCTAAAACGGTTAAAGGAACTACGTGCACACGTACTGGGGAAGTAATAAATATTCATGTAGCATAAATATTATTAATTAAAAAGTAAATTAGAATATTTTTGTACAAAATCTTTGTTTTAGAGGTTACGTTATTTAGGGTCATTATTATGAGTTAAGTTATTAGTAGGTATAATAATTTACATATTATTTATTGCATATATGTTGCGTAGGTACTTTCCAGCATGCAAATTCAGTCAAAGGACACGGATAACATGAAAAGTACCGTTGAGGTAAAAAACGATTTTTTCGAAGGTGGTTTAAATTTTACATTAACTGCCTTTGGTGAACAATTTCTAATTTGTTAAACGCACATTGTCAATTACCACTCATGTAAGCAAAAATAAAGGTTTAGTAATGATTGTAATATCATTATTCCATAGTGTTTTCTATTTGGTCAGGTCTTAAAATACCTGGAAAGATTTTGGAAATAAAACAGACCATAAGTGATATGATGTTTTGAAGTGGTTAATATGAATACTAGCAATGAGCCATCCACGTTGTTTTTAATAAACAATAACTGAAAATAAGAAACGCAGAAAATACGCAGCAACTTGGAATGTTGTTTTTATAAACATTGGAAAGGAGATTTGAAAAAGAATAAAAATATTCTGGAATTGTAATCTCGTAAAGTAAGACCATCATTCCCTCGAGATACCGTGCTGTGAAGTTCCGTGACTATAATACAAAATACACAACTACATGGTACTATTATTATTTTTACTTTGTACTACCTACATGGTCTTCAGTTAGTAGTTACCAGTACCAATAACCATACATTTACATGTATTTCCCCTTCCTGTTGACAAATTGTTCTGATATTTGGTACGCACCTTTAGTTCGGACATATGTTTAAAAAGTAACTTTAGTCTTTACATATATGGTTCGTATGATAATACAATATTTAAATCAATAATACAGTTTGGTATTAACATCATTAGTAGGTATTAAGATCATTTTAAGTATTTTGCTCGTCGAGATCGATATACGCCCGCGCGTGTTCGTGTGTGACTGTTATGTGTGTAGGCATATGTAAATATATATGTGTGTGTATGAGTGTGAATGTATGAGTGTGTGCATTTGAGGGTGCGTTCATAAGTGTGATGTCAGATGTTCGCATGTCAGATATGGTAAAGTTAATTTATTACTGCAAGGTATTCTAAATTTTTTATCATCTTGCCTAAATATATAGGTACTAAATTTCTCTAGTCATGTTTGTTTCCTAGTTCGTTGAGTTGTATATTTAAATATGAAATTTCCTGTTCCATTATCTCATTATTTCAACATTCGAAATAAAAATGATGAGTGGTAGAAAACGAACAACAAAGAAAATATTATTATTGCCCCGTTCAAAAATATATCAGTTATAGGTTTACATATTTTGACTTGTTATTGAATTAAGTTTATAAATAAACATAAATCAACTGTTTACAAATGTATATAAAAATACTTTCATGAATATTACTTTCGATATCAAAACTTGTGTGACTAACATTTTATATCTAATTATTTGAAATTGGAAAAAGCGAAATCAATACTCGGGCAGGACTCGAACCCGCGATCTTTCCCTTACAGGGGGAATGCTCTGACCACTGAGCCACCGAGCTTCGCCCGAGATTGATCCAAATTTTCCAATACATCCATCTTAGGGCGATGGTGGGAGCAATCTACCGATATTCCTACGAACTATCGGAATCAATGAATGATGTTGCAATCATTTTTAAACATTGATTTTTGATAACTCCGCCCAACCAATTGAGATAATTTTTAAAGCATTTAGTATGCTAAACTAAACAAATTATTGTAAATTGGAAAAAGCGAAATCAATACTCGGGTAGGACTCGAACCCGTCTCGGTTCTGCTGCTGTAGGTAGAACTGGGTAAAATGGGGTTACTTGGACGCGGAGAGTGGTGGTTGCGACTGTGGTGCACCTCTGCAGTCAATGGATCACCTCCTGTCGTGCCCGTTGTGTCCCTATACCTGCACAACTGTCGACCTAAATGAAGCGACGGAAGGTGCAGTCAATGTCGCCGAGTTCTGGGCTGGGCGCATCTAATTTTTATTTAAATTAATTTTAATTTGCTGTCAATGACACGATAAAGAAGAAGAAGACTGTTTTTGATTGGTATGTCGGCTTTGCCGGTAGTGACTGCTGTTTGAGTTCCCATCTCCGAGATCAAAGCCTGTGCAGAATTTCTTCGGTTGTTTAGCAGGTCCCAACCCTAAAAAGGGTTCAGGGTTCAGGCGTACACCCAATTCACGCAAGTTCATATAAGTACGCTAATGAAAATACTTTAAAAAGAATATTGTAATTTTTTCCTTTCCTGAATATTCATATTTACATAATAGTTCAATACTTCTACAAATTTTACCACGTATAAAATGTAATAATCTAGTTCCAGTATGTACTTCAAAATATCATCCCAAAGCTAATTGATTTCTCCTTTTAATTAAGTAGTCACTTACGACCGTTTTCCGTAATCTAATTACAGATACTTTCCTCAATTTTAATATTGTCGTCATCTTGAAAATTAATGGATCTTAAGAAAATTACCATTGCCAGTAGGTACTGAAAGGGATCACCCCATTTTGTCTACTGCTCCGAATTTAAAAATAGAATTCCCGTTTTCATGTTGTCACTTTTACATTTCCTTTACATTTATACTCGGTTGTATTTCCTTCTTTTCATTTTAACGAGTTTTTGGATTAGACTAAAAATAAAAGTTCATTACTCAGTAATAATAAGAATCTTAATAGGTAAATAGAAATGATTTTATCGTGGTTAGTAAATTAATTCAGTTTATAAATATTAATTTAATCTTAAATGAAGGCTCAATTTATAAATAAAATATGATGATGAAAATATAAATAAGAGGAGGAATTTGTAGGAGCAATCGAGCAGTCCGACTGGGGTCTATAATAACCTCGTGTTGTGTTCCCGGTGTCGAATAGGGTAGCCAGAGCTCACTGGAAAGGGTTTTGTGTTGTCAGTGGGAAGACCAAAGGCTTGTCCTACGTGTCTTCTTCGCTGACGGCACATAATCTCTCTGTTCTTACAGGGTCGACAGTACGAGTGTGACTCCCCTGCTGTTGCACTCGTCCATAGGATACGGTATCCACTTTCCATCAGGTGGGCCGTGTGCTTGGCTGCGACCTAAGTGGTATAAAAAAAAGGAAAAGAAAAAGAAAAAACAAATAAATAAGTTTGTGTATTTAGACAGTATGCCTTCGGGAGATAGACGCAGATATTTTGAAAGTCAATATCTTGAGAACGGCTGAACCGATTTCGCTTATTCTTTTTTTAGAATATTCCTTGAAGTACGAGGATGGTTACGATGGATACGAAAAAAATAAAAAAAAAGGAATCGACTGTTAGGCGAAGTTGTTACGAAGTTCGCGGGGTCAGCTAGTGTGTTAATAAATAATAACATAGGTACCTTAGTGCTCAAGGAGTCGGCCTTTAGTTCGAGAGGCGGGACCTCTCGAACTAAGGTCCGGATCAAGTTTATTATTATGTTTATCTATATATACATATATGGGTATACTTATATGTGTATTAGGTATGAATGTGTGTGTACTATGTACTTATTGTATACATTATACCTATATTACATATTATAAAAGTACTCCAAAACTATCACTCAATCCTAAAACTTTATTCACAATCCAATGATTGCCTGGCAGAAATCGTTAAAGCGATAAGGCCGCCCATTGTACTCGTAATTGTAGATTTAATAATGATGTATTCTAATGGTAAACAATAAAGTGTCTAATAAATTAAATAAATATCTATATATTTTAATATTTATGTTCTATCTTCTGAAAAGGAATAGGTACCTCCAATACAAGTGAAATCGAATTATTGAAATGTCACCTATACATAACCATACTCAATCAATGAATCAATAAGCCTATTGCAGTCCACTGCTGGACATATGCCTCTCCCAATATGCGCCACGATTTCCAGCCAGCCTTCGCAGGTCGTCAGTCCATCTGGCTAGAGGGTGTCTCACCTTCCGTTTTCCTTCTCGTGGTCTCCACTCTAGGACCCGTCTGCTCCAACGGCCTAAGTCATAACAGGCAGGACGCACTGGTCGAAAACCTTTGTTTTGAGGCATTGCGGTAGGAGCGAGGAGAAAACCCGATGTAATTTGGCAATTGCTGCCCAACCCAGTTGGATCCTTCTGACTATTTCTTTCTCGAAGTTGTTTTTACCGAGCTGGATAACCTGCCCCAGGTAGACATATTTTTGAACAACTTCGAGTGTTCATAACCATACTGTGGTGAATAAATTATGCCATATATGCTTTTTATGATTCTATTGAATAAAAACAACTTATTCGAAGGCATCTTACGCCATAAATAATACAAGAATCACGCCGAGTTCGTCAATCTCATACATAAATCAGATATCAACGTGTAAAAATTCCTTTAGAGATGAGATACGCGCACTTCTTGCCTGTAAAATATAAAATTTCATGCAAGATCTACGCGTACAAATATAGGCTGCATAAATTGTACCAGTAATAACTCATTTACCATCACGTATGTGGTTGTAGATTCTGAATGGCAATCAGATTGATATAACTTGACAGTCCCTATCTTAGACTATTAAGTAACTGTGACACTTCTCAATTACTGTACTTGATGTACTGCATAGGGTATGAAGTAAATTTGATAAAGTAGAACTTTGATTTAAATAAGTTAACCGATTTCTAACACTTTATAACAAGGAGAACTTTTACTTGTATGTGACTAGTACATTGCGAATCCAATGCTTCTCCATGAGGAGTGTGTGTATAGTAGAAGTAAAGTCTATCTTCGATGGATTTAATTTATGTAGTTACAATAGAAGTACTTTGTATTCTGCGTTTAAAACATATGGCACGAAAATTACAAGGTCTGCAAAGCCTGATTGTACTGCTCGGGATCCTTAGTCCGCTCTTTCTTTTCATTATTTGATTAATTTCGGCTTTGGCGGGAGCGACTGCCATCTGAGCCCCAACTAGACTAGAGCCTCGGCCGGCGACGAGGGCAACGGGTGTCAGCGACTCGATTGGCTTAGACTCCGAGGATTTTGATTGAGGAGAATCAGGGTACGCTCGTTATACTTAAGAGTTTTTTTTTATTGCGAAACCATTACGGATAACCCTGTCCTTTTCCACCTGCAGAAATTGAAGCATAATTTTTGCGAACATGTTTTAGAAACGTTTATTTTTGTTCAGTTTTATATCGTACTTATCAAGTTTTCTGTTATATCGACACCACCTGGCGCTAAAAATGTCATTGCACATAATTCAATCACTTTATACTTCAGGTACTATACGAGTATAACAGTATTGAGTAACGATAACATCGACTTTGTTATATAACTTTAATAAAAATAGAGAAATTATATAAGCGGATTGTTATACAACTTTCAACTAATTGGTTTGTGGGCTGGATAGAGCGGTCAAACAGTAATCGAAACAGCTTGAACTTAATTTTACTCAGAACGTAACAGTTTTCCCTCAGACATTTTACATAAAGTATACATAATACTCTACTAAATCTGTTTCTGAAAGCTGTAACGCCGATTTTTTGCCCATTAGTAAAGAATATTAGTAAGCAACCGAAATTATTAATATTTCTTCTAAGCCCTCAGCTGTGCTAAGTTGCTTGTGTTAAGAGTGGGTTCACGTCGGTAGTGTAATGAATCCGGGACCTTTCGTTCGTAAGGTAAACTCCTTAACCACTAAGCTACTGACACTTAAAAATTATAGAATATGCAGCATAGAATACTAGACATGTTTGATTAAGCGGGGGTAGGAATCATTAAAAAATAGTGAACGCGGCCGCTACGCAGGAGGCGTGGGTTCGATCCCCGCTCAGTGCAAATATTTGTGTTCATGAAATATGGGTATTTGCATTGGTCTGGTCGTGCCTCGAAGAGCACGTTAAGCCGTCGGTCCCGGTTACCATAAGAACATCTATGGCAGTCGTTACGGGTAGTTGGAGCCCTCAAAAATCCAAAAACAACAGTCTAGCTGCAAAGCTTCGATATCGCCTAATGTTACCATTGGGATGTGGAGGTCAGATGGCAATCGCTTCACAGAAAATATCGAGGTCTAGCCAAATCCATAGTTAAGACTGGCAAAAGCGGACCCCAGACTCCGAGCTGAAAGCTTCGGATGCGACTGGGAATTAACGCTAAGAGGAAGGAATCATTAAAAAATGTAGCAATTGAAAGTTGTAGATCTGTATTAATATGCTACGCAAACTTTGTGCGGGTTCGGTTTAAAGTACCTACAGATTTTTAATCACATTTTGAACCTCAGCGTTGTTTACAATAGAAAATAATAATTGAACAAAGGGGTTGCCTTCAATTTTGTGTTCAAACGAAAAATTACATGTACATTGAAAGTTTTGTGAAAAATGTGCAGTAAATTGCGTGTCAATAACACTAACGTTTGATTTTGGCTTGCTTCGTTCTCGTCGACCTTCAGTAACTCCGAACGATGAAAATATATTGGTGCTCGAAAATCGTCATATGAATTTTACAGAGCTGACTCAAGAGGTGATTGATATTTTCTAAACTCTTTTATTACTACTTCAACTTAAGTTATAATGTATGAAACGCATTACTGCACGATTACTTTCACAAGATCCTAATTATTTGCTTCAGCAATAGCATCGAAAGTCTATTGCTGAAAGTATAATGTTTCAATTACTAATAGACTACTGCTATGAATATGTAGTTATCATTAGGTCTGTAATTATACATAGATCAGAAGTTGCAGAGCGAAATTTTCCGTAATCGGTATCAAAACTCTACCGAAAGAAAGCCAAAATAACCTTATAGCACCTCGTTCATGTTTCGGATGGGCTTAAAATTTCGGATTTACAGTTGATGGTAGTTCCCATATCACACGCGACACTCAATTTACATATATGTGTGCGTATATTTTTTTAAATTTACCTGCCTATGTGTAACGTTAGCTTACCTATTGTTAGGAAAACTGATACTTAAGCGAATGTCACTCACCACGCCACTATGAAAGCCTGTCATCCTGCGTATCGGTATAGCTCGTAATTCAGATCGCTATGACAGGCAAAACCTATTGTTTAGATGGCTATTAAAAGCTGGCGAACTTCCCACGGTTTTCACCAGTTCACGCTAAAAACAATGAGATATTATAAACAAGTTTTTGCCTGCGGGTCCGCCCGCGTGTATGTCGGTTATTGCTACCAAACATAGCCTATGTCCTTTCCCAAGGTCTCATCTATTTCTATACCAAATTTTATGAAAATCAGTTCAGTGGTTGTAGCGTGAAAGCCTAACAAACAGACAGATAGAGTTACTTTCGCATTTATAATAAGTATAGAGTATGGATAAAACTTGTACCAAAATGTATATATAAGTACATAATATCAGTGGTAATCATGTAACCTCACAGCACAGCTAATCGTCTCTTCATCGTATAAAAAATGGATGTGTACCAACATCAACTTTTTTATACGAGGTTGATAAACTCCGACACCGTTCGATCAATCAACTTGAAAGTTGGCACTTTCAAGTAGGTATATTTTAACGGGGAAGGTTTACATGTACATTATCCGGAGCACATCACGATTATAATATGAGATTTTCTCTTAATCAGGTGAGCAAACCTTTATGTTGTTGGTTTTTAGATTATATCTTTTATGATTTCCGGTGTATCGTGTAATAATTGGAATTGGAAATGAAATTGATGGATGTTTGAATCGGTGCACTACCCCATAGTACAGTGGTCCGGTGGTATTTGGACTAAGAGTGTTTACCTGAGTTATATGGCCAGAGTTCGAACTTACGATCTTTCGATTGTAGTTTTTTGACATCTTAAACACTAAGCTATCGCTGCTCTTGTATAAATAATTACAATACTATTGTATTATTTATCACTACTTTAAAATATTAACGAAAACCTTTGATCAAAACCGCTTTGATCAAAGACGACTATCAGGTTCTTGAAATATGATTTAGACGTTTGGAAATCATATTAGAAACGAAAACTATTATCAACTAGACCCGTGATTAAATTACACAATGCATTAGTATCAACGGGTTATAAATCAACAGTTAAGTAAAGCCAGCTAAACAATTCCAACAAAGCCTATTGTGTAGATGAGGTATTATGACCACGATAACATAAGGTATGACAGGTGGGTGGGTGATTGGACTAAGTTAATTAATACTTGACTGTAATGACTGCCTCTGTGGCGTAGCGGTAGTGAACGCGGCCGCTACGCAGGAGGCGCGGGTTCGATCCCCGCTCAGTGCAAATATTTGTGTGCATGAAATATGAATATTTGCATTGGTCTGGGTGTTCCCATGTATAATATGTATGTATTTACAAAGAAAAATGTATCTAAGTATGTTTATCCGCATTTTAGAACCCATAACACAAGCTAGTTAAGCTATGCTTACTTTGGGTCTAGATAGCGTTGTGTAGAATGTCCTACAATATTTAATTATTTATTATTTATTACTTCTTGTTGAAGGTTCTAAGTCGCTTTACAGCAGCCATATATTCTGGATTTTCACGATTTAATTATTGTATTTTATGTTAACTAAACCTAAATTGGGCGCATGGCTGTTCAATTTCAAAACCTCGATTTTGATGAACAAAGTACTCAAAATGGTCTTAACGCCTTGGTTTTACCCTCTTTCTTTTGACTGATTATTCTGATATTTGGTACACACTTTTAATTCGGACAATAATACAATTTAAGTTAATAAAATAGTTTGATTTGTTCTTAATACATTGGTGTTAAGATCATTTTGAGACTTTGCAGTCAAGATCGTTTTGACGCTGACTGTACTATAGATTGGCTATTTTTCAGTTGCAGGTACTATTTTTCATCACCATTATTATCGTTACATTTTAAATCACTGTATACAATTATCCCCACCTGAGATCGGCGTCAAATGGGAATTAGTCAAATGGGAATTAAGTTCTCACTGGTTCTGCCTACAGAACAAAATGAACCAGGGAATAAAGTGCATTGGCTCAATGAATCAATTAGGCGATATGCCCGTAACGTTCGGAAATTACAATATATTATGGTGACACCTCGCATGGCTTTATTGCCTATTTGACAAATATGGCCAATACCTACCACATACGCTTACCGTGTGAATGTCGATGTGTTATTTGGCTGCCATGTAGATGGTCATATTAGCCTGTATTTGCATGTTTACGTGTACGTCAATTACCAAACGCCCAATAGCGAATACAAATAGCCATGTGAAATGTCATCATTACATACTACATATAAAGTAACAAATTTATGATTACGTAAGCTTAAATATATATCTAGAATAAAAAAATAGCAATCATATTACTTTCACAATAAAATGTCACATGTGCGTAAAGTCTTATAAAATCACTTGCAACGTTCAGCAGTCGTAAACATTATATGAAACGAGCCTTCTCTGTTGGCTTGGCTGTGACAGAAACAACTGTTTAGATACGACAAAAGCTCTAACTGGGCCACTTACGTCGCTCTTGCCGTTCTACTTCGAATAGTGTAGACAGTTCTCAGGGTTGTCACACTTTTACGCTAGTATTATATTGACTTTATGGTCACACTGATCTCCTTTAGCTCAGTAAAATTTTGCAACTGTAGGCATTAATTTAAAGATTGACTACTACTTAAAATAATTCTCGGCATCCCATTAATATGGAATAATGAGAACATGACATATAGGACGTATATGGTAATCCAAAACCAAGGTATGCATAGCCATATGTGACTTATGACTGTGCATTTTTACAGCTCCCGCCAGAAGCTAGGGTGAAATCGAGAAAACAAAAGCTTCGAGATGCCATCGATTCTGAATGGTGGCCCTTACTTTGATATTATTTTTCACGCTCTGCGTTTATTTGCAGAATTGAACACGTTTATAGATAAAGCCTTCTATTTAATGCACGAAAGCACTTAGTATATTTCATTAAATAATAGTAAACAAAAATAAATGTTAAGTATCGAGGCGCTTAAAGAGCAGTATTTTTTTAAATTGTTAACCTATATATAAATATTTAGAGAAAACTAAAATCAATCGCACACATTTTCTTGGAGGTATGGACGAAAGACCCAAAAAAAAACATGTTGATGATATATAAATTCATTTTTAACAAAAAAGTTTAACCGACTTCAAGAAACGAAAAAGAGGCACTGAAAAGCGAAAAATAACTGAATTTACAGACTTAGGTACTGATTTATTAGAAGTCGGTACCTAGCCCAAGAGAGGCCATATTTCAATTGATTGCATCATAGTAGTTCAGACACAACAAACAAAGTTGGCTGGCACCGACTTCTAATAAATCAGTAAGTCTGTAAATTCAGTTATTTTTCGCTTTTCAGTGCCTCTTTTTCGTTTCTTGAAGTCGGTTAAACTTTTTTGTTAAAAATGAATTTATTTTTCTCTTTTTAGTGAGTTTGTACAGTCTCACGACTGTACATCGCATGTATAGTGACCTGACTGTACATGCGCTGCTGACGCTGCAATACAGATCGAACCGGCCACGCTACAAAAAAAAAATCATTATTCAAATAGAATTTTTAAAATCAATGCATATACACCGGAAATATAGCTGAATATTCTGAACACTTCTGCGTACCCCTTCAAAGGACTCAGGCGTGATGTTATGATGTGTAATGGCAGAAACATTGCAATAATATGCCATTGCAGCAATCGCGGCTGATTTCCTGGTACTTTTTGAAGAGTTCCTTGGTCTAATCTCGGAAACCCATCATCAGATCTTTACGAAATTTAAATGGGACCACTTCGGAATAATCTACTTAGGAACACAAGAAGAATTTTCAAAATCCGTCTAGAATTGGCTTCACAATCGCGTAACAAACATACAAAAAAAAAAAAAATTGGGTACGAATTGAGAACCTCCTTTTTTGAAGTCGGTTAAAAACCATATTCGTAGTCATTGCCGCACGAGTCATTTGCAATACGTTATTTGTGTACCTTTTTCGTGTAGTGAATAGAATACATATAGTAGGTACACTGAAAAGGCGAAACAGCTCGAAAATTTATTGCTGGTTCAAAACGATGCAGTCGCTTTCAGTGGGCTGACCAAACAGATGATGATAAAACACAGACAAAACACACGTTGTAGTTTCATTTCAAGTGGCCTGTAGTCCTGGTAGTAACAAATACAGCTGAAATCGAGTTTTGTACTCCCTACGAAATACGTTATATAGGAAAAAAAAATTGTCTATCTGTTTGACTTGGCTAAAATTTTGTTGGGACTTTTACTAGCAGACAGCTGACATTATTATAAGGACGTGAATCATAGTTTTTATAATGATTTGAGGGACTTATCACGATTGAAATTTCTGGAACTTACACTTGCCGACGTTTCGGATGCGTTGCAGCACCCGTGGTAACGACTTGACTGGTCTGCAAGCGTCGAGAGGTATGCGGGAAACATTTTGTGTTAACTGATATTACCAATACTAATATAATAATAGTAAGCCTGGTGATACACTACAATGTGACTTAGGCTACTCTTATTTACCAAACATAATTATGCTTTTATGCTTAAAAAATATTATCCAGTTCCAAGGCCACATCGTAGACACGGGCCCAGTTAGCTAATCACTTAAATAGAAGAACTTATTGGGGAAAAATTCGCTCAGCGATTGGCACTTTTTACGTGTTCATAGGGTTTGCCTCTTTTTTGCACAGAGAATTAACATTAATATTCAAGACGGATATTCAACCGCCAGCTTTTTAGGTCACCGTTTCGTTAGCATTCGACAATTTGACATCAATTGAGAGGAATTTTCGATACCTCTTCGGGTCAATTATTATAGGTATCTGTAGTTAAAAAGCCATTCATTAGACTATTCATACCGTTAACTGATGGCACTTAGTGGAACATTCCACAGTATAAACTGTTCAGCTTTAATACATAATTATTGTGGAACAGTGTCTTAATCCATAACCAAACTAATGTTATAAATGCGAAACTAACTCTGTCTGTCTTTCTGTTGGTCTGTCTATCTGTTACGCTAAACCACTGGACCAATTGTGATGAAATTTGGTACAGAGATAGATTAGACTTTGGGAAAGGACATAGGCTATGTTTAGTCACGATAAGAGACATCCACGCAGGCGGAGCCGCGGGCAACAGCTTATTCTATATGTTGATATCTTTGCGTACCTATTTAATTCGAATTAGAAAAAAGATTGATCAATAATTGAGATGTTATTACTTAAGTTATTGACATTAGCAGTACTTGTGAGTTTTATAAGAATTCTGAAGAAAACTAATATTTCAAGACTTCTCTAGATAGAAAAATATCTTCATATTTTCTTGGAACAGATACTATCATTTTATTGTAAGTATTGTAACAGAGTTCGATGACTTCTATATACATAAGGAGAGGTTAAATTGTACAAATCAGATAAATTAAATGAATTAAGTATTTATATACCACTTGGTTCATACTAACCACTGGCGGGCGTATTGTAGAATACTTGTAGAATGACGAATGTATGGGATTTGACGTCAAGGGCATGCGTTAACGAGTTATAATGCGTCACATCCCATACATTTATCATTCAATTCTATATTGCCACTTGTTTAGGGGGCTGTTTGCACAAAGATTCGACTATATCGACTATCGACTGTATCCACGCGGTAGATGAATACATTAATCTGGTATTTTGAGAATCTGGTATTTTGCAAATCTGGTATTTGGACTACTTTTTATCCCTGGAATAAATTCTCATAGGTTACGGTGATGGAATCAGAATTCCACGCGGGCAGAACCCCAGACAACATCAGTATCCCAAAAAATAAGGCAGGCAAAACCCTGAGCCGTACCTAGATCAATAAATATACGTAGGATATACGTATTTATGTTAAATGTGACCTTCTATATTAAATGCGGAAAATGTGGATTGGAGGAAAACACGAATTCCTTACAACATTCATATATTGGGTGATTTTGAATGAGTGTAATCACATCAAATCACGTCATCTGCTGTTAATATAAAAAGGGCCCTGTTCTATTTGGTTGGTTTCCTTTTAGTAAAAAAATATTATATTTTTTGGTAGCTTTTGTTCATATCACGTAGTAATACTTACATTCGAGTCAAAGAGGAAAGATAACCGAGGAAATAATACTTTGGACAAATCAAAACATGAGAAACAATCTTGTAGCGACTTTTAATAAAAAATACGCGTTAGGTAAATAAACTAGGCTAACTGACTATAGTAGGTCCATTTCCGTTTTGTGTCTTTAAAATAAGTTTCTAACTCTACTTAATTTTTTTTTATATATAGGACACGTCAATTTGACTTCGCCTCGCCTGATGGTAAGCTGAAGGCAAAATCTCTGAAAAGAGTCTGTAATGGTGACCCATTACAGACATGTACCATGTTACAATGGTAATACTCAGCTTGACGGCCTCATCAGATGCTTTTTCACGCCCCGCTTAAAGGACCCGGGACTGTAGGAGGAGGGAAACACTTGAACTGGTAAGGAATTCCATGACTTAATAGTGCGGCAGAAGAAGGAGTCGCCGAACCGCTTGGTTCTTGATGGAATATTCTGCACCGTATGCGGGTGGCATCTAATTCCTGCACGTGTTGTCCTATATAGGAAAGGATTTCAATTTAATTATATTTTTCTATATTATTAAATTTAGTTTTTAAATAAAACATATTAAAAAGAAATTTCGAGATTGTTTACGTTTAGTTAAGTACTTAAGCAAATGGAGTATCGACGGAAATCTGTAAATTAATGGTTTAAACTAGATCTTTTTCTTAATTCACGCTTAGTTCTACCTTCATTGACTAATTTTGTTCAAAATGATGGGTATTGTTCTCAGTACATATAATAGCTGAATTCGATGTCTGTCAGTGCAATATACTGGTTGCTCAATTAGGTTGGACCGTGAATTCAAATAGGTACATTTACAGACACTATAGGAGCTTGTTGTCAGAAATCGACAGGTAGGTACTTGAAATCTGCCAACTGTTTAATGAAAGTTAAAGTTTAGTAATTTACACAATTACGTATTAGGATGGTCGTACAAGCACACGGCCCACCTGAAGGAAAGTGGTTACCGCAGCCTATGGACATATGCAACACCAAGGGCGTTACACTCGTGCTGCCAACCCTCAAATGAAATGAATTTACTTATGTTTACTTTTTAAATACCTATGATTCGTCGGTTATCGCGCCCAAACATAGCCATAGACAGAAAGACAGACGGAAAGAGTTACTTTCACATTTATAATAATTAGTATGGAGTATGGATTATTGACATAATATATTAAAAACATTACAGGAAAGGTTCTAACTCCTTTCACTTAAAAATTAAATGCTAACTAAACAACGCTAATTCTATACAAAATTAACATTCAAGCTTCATACAAGAATATCAGCTAAATAAAACAGAGCAACCGTTGCAAAAGGAAGAGAAACGGAAAAGAAATCTAAATTAGAAATTCGTGACTTAAACAAAAGTATGGGCAAAAATCCTGGTTATTAAAGCACTCTGGCGTAATCACCCGTTACTGAATAATATTACCGTTCTGACAATCCTTATTATCATACTTAATAACATTTCAAACGCTGCTCACGATGAAAGTCTACGAAAAAGTAGAAATAAATAATTCAATGGCGTTTTAATGTTTGTGAGCCCTTTAAAATGTCATAACATAATTGGCTTCCCGTCATGAAGACTTGATGAGGATACTTTGATGTTAATTTTTGTTAATATTTGAGAGTACAGGGTCTTACCAACACCTTTGGGGCGAGCTAACATAATTTGCTAGGTGCACCTACTGATCAATGGACGAGGTTCTGCCTGGCGCATATTTTCCTCTCAGGGTTGAGAGATCAGGCAGAGGTAGCACCCGGAAAATACCAATTAATAATTCCAATAAGTCAGATCCAAAAAGCAAACTTTGCACGCAATCGCTATGAGGATTATGATTATATTATGACTAATAGATAGATAGATAGATCGATAATTCTTTATTGTACACCAATAAATTTACAGTAAATAGTACAAGTAGGTAGCATGTTACAGTTCAATGTACAATGGGCGGCCTTATCGCTAGAAGTGATTTCTTCCAGGCAACCTTGGGATGGACAGTAATGTGATTAAAACAAAAGATATGATGTAGTTATCAAATAAATTTCCATTTATCAATATAAAATAAAATTAATATAATATTTAAAGTTGTCACTTAAATAATGTAATATGCAAAGCAATTCTGTAAGCACACAACGACGAGCACAACGTTGCGACAACCTTGATAGAGATTGTCATTGAATTTGGTCGGGCTGGGTGACGTCACTGGAGATCGACCAATGACAATTTATATCAACGCTGTTGCAACATTGTGCTCATCGTTGTGTGTTTATAGAATGTACCTACAGCATGCTTGTTTTCTCGTCCCGGCACTAAATAAATAAATTGATTGAAATAAAATAATTATTTACTACTAAATAATGATTTATGTTGTTTTAATATCACACCACATGTCTATAACTGCTGAAAAACAACCAAAACTGGAATAGATGAGTAAGTTTAATCTTCAAAGCGTATATTATGATAAAACGACGAAAAATCCAATGAAACCAAACCAAAATCAAAATTTACTGTATTTTTTTAAATCGCTATATAATGTAGTCAAAATAATGTCTATTCTTTCAATAATATGTAGATGTATTATTCCATAAATACTGTAGTGTTTCAATAGTTAATGAAATAATCGTTTGCTGAAAAAACGACCAACGCTACATAGAATATTTTAGTATCAGAATAATAAATTGATTTTTCTGAACAATGCGGTTGCGAACAAAAAGTTCTTTCAAGTTTTTTGAGCTTTGTTGAAAACATAGTGTATCTACTGCATAAATTATAATGGCTACTTGCACTACTCCAAGTGTATAGAGCGCGCATTCTATAAACACGATTACATAAACATCAATTCTAACTCATATAAAGTGCTAAGTGCGATACGTATGCATAATATGGTATACTGTTAGTTCAAACAATGTTAATTTACTTTTTCTACTTTTATAAATGCAAATGTTTGAATGGATGAATATGTGATGAATGGATATTTGTCATACAACTTTTATTTTTAATCATTTTGGCTGTTAGAGTTTGAAGACTCTAACAGCCAAAATGATTAAAAATAAAAGTTACAAAAACATACACATCAGCAAACATTCATTAAGAAGTGGGAAGATCAGTAAGATAAACTTCATTGTGATCGAGTTATATACTCAATGGAGATATAAAATATACCTATTTTTCAAATGAAAAAAAATCATCCAAAAGTGTTAACTTGCCCTGTATGTGTACTTTATAACATTCTAAGATTTACTAAGTTCAACGCCGACAAATTTACCTTACAGTGCTTTTATAGGTACTCCACATATTTATTTTTCTATCCGCTCAAAGAAAAAGCTTGCCGTGTTTTCTCTTTGCCTTTGTACTTTCATATAGTAAGACGAAATGATTTTTCTTCTGCGAATAGAGATATGGAATAGTTTAGTTTTAGAATGGAGCTACCGCAATTGAATTTACATGAAATATTTTTTCCTTATTAAAAAACCTTTTTATTTGTAGAACTCACAGTACCGTGGGAAACTAACATACCTAAAAACCACGCTATAAAGATGAACAAAACAAAAGATGACTAACGAGCTAACCAAAAATGGTTACGTGGTTAACTTTACGCCGTAGAACTACTTCTACGGCGTAGAGTTTTATTTTATATTTTGGGGAATTCCAGCTAAATCCCTGTACAACTTGTTTAAAGACCTCGGATTGCCAAGAGCTTTGGCAAGCTCTTTATTAAATCGAATATCCAAAGCGGCCTTGATAGGATCTTACCAAATTATTATTAGGATAGGTAGTGGGAGGGGGGGGGGGGAGGGGGAGGGGGGGAAGGGGGAGGGGGGACACACTACTGACGGTGGAGGTGAACGCTGATGCATCACAAGGTGGCCACCCTTAACCTACATGGGTCGCAAGTCCCAGTCACCGTCACGGTGTTCCTCTCTGTATCACGCTATGAGCTGACGATCGCACGGTGAATCCATGGAGTGCTGAGAATCGGATCTCAACTAGCTTCTACTCGCGACTTCATTTGGGTAGACATCAAAATAAGATTCAAAGAAAAATGAAAATACAGATAGGTACATGTTGAAGTATAATTATAAAAAAAAACATAAAAAAAGAGTAATTACGATACGTAATATATTACTTAAAACGCGCCTGGTACGGTGAGGGTTAATAGATTAAAATGAATGTGACTCTGTATTGATTATTTTGATAATCAAAGTTTACGTAAATTAAGAATTTCATAACAACAAAGCATTATTGTTGTCAAAAAATCAAATTTAACATACTTCCACATTTCTAGTATTTACTAGGATCATTATAATAGAGCTGTTCTTCTTTCATCCTAGCGTTAATTCCCAGTCGCATCCGAAGCTTTTTCAGCTCGGAGTCTGGGGTCCGCTTTACCATCTTAACTACAGATTTGGCTAGACCTCGATATTTTTTCGTGAAGCGATTGCCATCTGACCTCCACAGCCCAATGATAACATTAGGCGATATCGAAGCTTTGCAGCTAGACCGTTGTTTTTGGATTTTTTAGGACTCCAACTACCCGTAACGACTGCCATGGATGTTCTTATGGCAACCGGGAACGACGGCTTAACGTGCTCTCCGAGGCACGACCAGACCAATGCAAATACCCATATTTAATGAACACAAATATTTGCACTGAGCGGGGATCGAACCCGCGCCCCCTGCGTAACGGCCGCGTTCACTACCGCTACGCCACGGAGGCTGTCAAAGAGAGCTGTTCTTCATCAGATAGTAAATACACAGCCCATGACTAAGTACCCGCTGGACGGCAATAGCCTCGCCTCCTATTACGTGGGACCAAAAATCACAGTTGGCGAAATGTGGGTGATAATACACCTCTGACTACCCCTTCGGGATTTACAGGCGTGAGTATGTATGCATTATAATTTGATATTTGCATCAAAGGATCCTGATGACGTATAATTGGTACCGTATGGCTTTGAACCACGAATGCCGGGAACAGGTCTCCGTATCCTTTGTGTAGTAATAAACTAGTTTTCTCTATTTCCCGTTTGCAGTGAAAACAGATAATACTCGTAATTAATCGGCTGAAAATCGCATTGGATACCTGACACCCAATTTAATGAGAATCGAATAACACATTTGTATTTATCCCACTTTATTTTATAATTCAACCTGACCGGTTTCGGCTCATGGTATTCTCAAAGGTTTACATTGTTGCCAGGTTGAATAATAAAATAAAAAAATGGAAAAGTAGAAGTTTGTTATTCAATGTGTAGGAAGTTCCATCAAGTGCAAATGTGGTTATATAAGTACCTATCTGTCGGTCAGGGAATGAGTTCAAATATATAAAAAAATGGTATCTAAGTAGGTAGTTGGAAAGGGGATGAGTAGGTATTTAGTTTGTAGTTTCATTAGATTTTTCGATGTAGTGCGTAATTATTGCGATGTCTAGTTTTCCTTCTAGACTTCGCAATAATTGAAATCGATAAAACAATAGCACCATTATAAGCTACACCTTGTTACAACAAAGAATCCATACAAATGTAGTTTCAATTTGTGAATTTCACTTACGTCATTGTATTATAGTAACTAGACTTTAATAAAATCAATACTGTTCAGTTTCATTACTAATATTGGATTTTATACCTAAAGAAAAGTGTCTGGAACTTGTTCTTGGAAGCTATTGTATATTTGAAATTGATACATTTTATTTTTATCCATATTTGTAATTGGTTAAATTACCATATTTCTTCATAATGACTTTGTCAACTCTAGTTACGTCTCAAATTGTACAGTGCCCCGAGCACAAAAACTATCGTATTCGTAAGCGGAACGTAAATGTATCGAGAGAACGGAGCATTGCGAATGGCCGCTTACCTATAACTGTGAACCTGTGTATGTGTGTGATGCCTGCCAATCGATGCCTGCAAAAACGATTACGACAATTTTTTGTGCTACCAATCTATAATATAAAAATGAATCCCTAAATGTGTTGCTAAGCGCAAATCTCGAGAATGGCTAAACCGATTTCACTAATTCT